>JAVIWC010009012.1:0-600000 GCA_031894815.1 Creontiades dilutus | reverse complement strand
GAAATAGTTAAGAAAAAGGTATTGGTACCTAAAATTGAAATTTCGTCTATCAGTCAAGAATTGCTTTTTCGGCTTTTATTTCTGAGAAACAATGATACACAGCCAGCGTCCGCTACAAGATGTTTATGGGTTAATAAATCCAAATGATTTCCATACAGGCTACCAACAAATGAATAAGAGCAACCCACATTGTCTCGTTCAATTCATAGAAATGACTGCTTTTAGAATCTACCAAAATACCATTCATTATTCCATGTTTTAAAAATATTGATTTCCTTAACACTTTCATTCTTCTATGTTGTCTTTTGGAGATGAGGATAATTGAGCCGAGAAAACTGGCACATTCCCGGACATTGCATGAATTTTTAGCTGAAATTCGTAAACTTTGCTCCAATAGTTTCAAAGAAAAACTTCAAACGACGAATTTTTTGTTCGATTTAAAAAATCTACGTTTCATTTGAAATATAAACCAACCATTAATCTGGGCAGAGATCAAGCCTGAATATTACTTAAATTGTTGTAAATGCGCGAAAAATGAATATGAACACTGAGTGTTCTCAGAAACGACTGGAGCAAACAATCTGAAATTTTCAGGAAAAATCCATATTGGTCCGGCAACGCTCAAAAAATCTGAAATTTTCAGGAAAAATCTTTTGGTCCGACAACGCCAATTCTTTAGCCAGCTCTCTCACTTAATTTAAAGTGCCCTTTAAGGGCTTGTCAAAGTTTTGTAAAATCCCTAAAAACCTCAAAAAAAGTCAAGGCGGCCTAAATTTGGACTTTTTTTAAAAATAACTTTCCATGAAAAATCGAATGAGCCCTTCCCCAGGTCCGTAGTTCAAACCATTCCCAATGTATGGCCCGATTTATAGTGCGAACATTTGCATCCACAATCACTACATCACTAGGTTACTGCGAACAAAACAAAAACGGGTTGAAGCATTCTGATTAGCATGCTCCGTCTTACGAAATTTAACATTTTCAAATAAATATTTTTCCATTGTAATCGCTCTTGCAAAAAAAAGTTGCAAATTCTTTCACTGGGGTTTATTATTCAATCGGATGGCGTTCATGATTTGAATTTCTACTAAGCTTTGAGTGTGCGTGTTTCACAGGTGATAGAGCGATTATTGAATTTCAGGAGAAACACAAATATGATCAACTGATCAATCCAAATAGGTATTTTGGTTGAGAACCGATTTACGTGCTCTATGCATATCTCCTGAAATTCAATAATCGCTCTATCACCTGTGAAACACGCACACTCCAAAGCTTAGTAAAAATTCAAATCATGAATCAAATGAATTGAATAATAAACCCCAGTGAAAGAATTTGCAGCGTTTTCTGTAGATGTACCGTTTTCCAGTTAGGAGCGCAGATATTGGCCTAATTCAGAATCACCTTGAAGGATCGGGGATTTCATGCTAAAACTATTGAAAATATTGTTTTCTTGCTCGATCACAAAGGTTCAT
Organism: Creontiades dilutus; assembly: GCA_031894815.1. NCBI lineage: Eukaryota > Metazoa > Arthropoda > Insecta > Hemiptera > Miridae > Creontiades > Creontiades dilutus. Next base: position 598,528 of record JAVIWC010009012.1, on the reverse strand, counting down.
TATTTCAAAATATATCAAAACGATAAGTAAAATACATAACGTAATAGAAATTGGGGTTCTTTAACAATCAAGTTTTGAGAAATGGTCTTCTTGTTTCAGAGACGAACAGTTTCATCACGGGAAGGAAGAACACAGGGCGCCGGCGAGCTGACCCCGGCTGACTACCTCGGGCCTATTCACGATAATTTGGTAAGTCACTTCCAACTAAATTGATGGTTTTGTTAAACGACCTATACACCATTTGTAAAACTTACAGGAGAGCAAATAAACCATTTTTTTTTCATTATTCCAAACACATTGGAAGTTTTGAAGTTGTTTACTGGGAACTGTACTCATTACCTACCCTGTCAGCTCAAGAATATAGGTACACATGCATTTGTTCTTTCTCAAAATGAGTTTTGAATTTTTTAAATTTTTGGATTTTCGTTGATTGAAAAAACAACAATTTTTTAGTCAGAATAATTGAGTCATTGAAGCGGAAATTGAGAAATAGAAACATTTTACTGTTGAGTAGATGTTTATTCAATCAATACAGACAATACCAAGAGAAATTTCGAATGAATGAGAATGTAACATTTTTTGTAATTATTCAACTTGGTGAAAATAAGAGAAGGGAGCGACACTTCCATGTCAAAAATTCACCTAAGACTGACAACGGAAAGAAACAACGGCATTGAAAACAGCGAATAGTAAAAAAAAATTTTTTTTAAAGTTTTTACTACATAATACCTACCTATTCAAATAATTGAGTTATTGAAAAGGATATTTAGAAATATAAACGTTTTACTGCTGTGCGGATGATTATTGATTCAATGCAGACAATTCCAAGAAAAATTAAGAATGAATGGGGATGTAACCACCTATTTATGTCAAAAATAAGATGAACAAAAAACGAAAAAAAAAAAAAAAAAAAAAACGGTATTAGTTACATCGAATAGTAAGCAAGAATAAAAGTTTTACTCATTCAAAGATCTTCATTCAGGGAAACTGTTTTCTCCGATCCGCCAATCTTAGACATTTAGGATTTCTAAACCTTGTATGAGATGAACTATCATGCTTTTTCCTGGGAGATTTCAATATGGCTATCACAACATGGCGCATGTCATTTATGATGTTATAACACCTATCAATTTTGTAAAGTCTTACCCTTGTATAATCCTGAAAACTGATGCAACGGAAGAAGGAATGGCCACGAACGGGGAAAAAACTGTTCAACGCTCACACAACGTCCAATCTCTTTTAGAGCCAATCAACAATGAATAAGGCGAAACCTTTTTATTATGTTTCACTTGGAATAATTCCGAGGACCTTTTTGGAAAAAGCTCTACGTTTTTGCTCGACATAAATCTCGAATTATGGCTACCTACTCCATAGTTAGAAAGAAGAGAACGGAATGAAACTAACACGGCATGTGTGTTTACACCCAATGAACCAGGTTGAAAGTTCCTCGTTCGAGCGTGGAGAAACAACCAATAAATGTATGTTTCTCGACAAACTTTTCATTGCTCATTATAACTGCACTCCCTCGTAAAATCTGCTTATCTGTTGAGTCTATCTCAAATCTGACTAAACCACCTTTATCTCCAATAAAAAACCTACAGAGATTTATCAACAAATTTATTACAATCAGCGCTGTAGGGGTTTTGATCATGTAGATTTGAGTTCTGGGCCAGTGTGCGACTCCATACCTTGTAATTGCATTTTAGGTGCGATTCAAAGAGCCTCATTTATATTTCAACACTGTAGATCGATTAGGAACAAAATTAGCCACCTACAGACAGCTGGGAGCTAAAGACAGTTGGGTGACTTTGTCTTAAACATATCTAACTCTGTGAACACCAGCCCTTATTATTCTCAAAGCCATGCTGCATGACTGAACTGTTTTAAAATCTTCACCGTTGAAACGGTTAACTAAAAAAGGCGAAGAGACACATTGCTATTTCCTCACCAACTAACTCTTACTTGGCAACATTCGCAGGAATTTGAAGGGGGACATAGGAACCCACGTACCTGATGGGTGAAAACTAGATGGGTTCAAAGATACGTTGTCGACCGTCTGACTCAATTCCGTTCTGCAATCGGAAAAGAATGTTGACACGAGTGCTTGTTCTGCTGTTTGTGATGGATAACGAGAAATACTCTACAGAAAAGGAAAGTAGCTTTGGAATAGTTACAAGCTATTTCGAACAATGTTGAAATTAAACTTGAAGAAAATCGAGATTCTTTATTCTCCCCTGTATTTCGTCCATTTGGGAGCAGTTGTCATTGACAACCGCTTCCAAGTACTTGAATGTTCAGCACATCTCAAACGTTTGGCCATTGAGGGTGACGTTTGAGCTGACAGGTCGAGTCCGACAGCTGGGAAGCCGGTTCATTATTGGAGGTGATTTCAATGCCGAAAATACATATTGGGGCTCTCGTACCACCTCCACACGGGGACGAGAATTGTACCAATATACGGATAATCATAACTGTGACTCATTCTCAACAGGCAAGCCAACGTACTGGGCAACGGTTCCACAGAAGCTGCCAGACCTCATAGACTTCATTCATTCATTCATTCATTACAAAAAACATCAGCAAATTACATTGAGGTGGAGGAGGGCTACGACTTGAGCTTTAACCATTCCCACATTATTCTAACGTTGAGCGATTGGATCATTCAAGCGCCACAGAACCCGTTTCTAGCTAACAAATGGACGAATTGGGATAAGTTCAGAATTGAAATTAACTAGGAAAAAGAACGGAACAGTGTGACAGATAGAATTGAACCAGAATGAATGAGACAAAGTCAGTGCATATCGATTTCACTAACAAAAGGATCAACTATGTGCCAGCCTTTCTCCGTAACAAGGCGATACCATATGCTAATGAAGCGAAATACCTTGGAATGACACTGGATGCCAAACTAAGGTGGAAGTCCCACGTCAAGAAAAAAAGCAAAGCTTATGATCAAATTCAGGAAAATGTACTGGCTGATGAGCGACGGTCAACACTGTCAGTCCACAATAAGTTGATACTGTACAAGCAAGTCCTAAAGCCTGTTTGGACTTATGGTGCGCAACTGTGGGGGTGCACGGTCCAGAGCAACAGTGAGGTTATTCAGCGCTTTCAGAATAATGTCCTAAGAAGTTGCGTAGATGCATACACATATTTTAGAAATGACAGACTTCATTACGAGCTGCAGATTGAATTTGTCAATGAGGTCATTGGAAGCCAAGCCATGCATCACCTCTTGAGGCTACAAGATCATGTAAATGAGGATGTCGTCCAGCTTCTCAACACAGAGGATCTGCTTAGAAGACTGAAGAGAACCAAGCCACACGATTTAATTCACTTAGTGTGAGCATCATAAAGTGCAAATATCAGAACAATAAGGACTAAGTGATGTATCATAGATTTCTTAATGTACGCCAACTATATATTAGAATAATGTCGCTTATAAGTTTATAACTTGGTGCAATAAAACAAATTTAAACAAAAAAAATAAAAAAAAACCTTTTGTTGTTTTATTGTCTGGTGCAAGAACAAATATCGCAGATGGTCTTCCGATCCGTTGAACATGGCACATATGACAAAAACCATGGAAAAAATATGGATTTTCTAGATTCAGACCACAAACCTATAAGGATAGGCCTAGTGATTTGTTTGTGGTAACGGCGAATGAAAGACGGATCGGAAATGAAAGTCGTTTAAACTCAACCGATATGTCGGTTGGAATCATCGGAATCCTTGGAATGAACTTCCTCACCTTCGAATTTTCCTTTGAGTATCGTCGCGTAAATCACATTATTCATCAGTTTCCTTATCACCAAACGCGTTCCGTTACACAGTTTTGGTTGGTTTATGTTTTGTATCATCGCGCCTCCAAAACTTCTCGAATTCTTGCGTAGATCTTTCAATGTTCGGTTTAAAGCTTCCAATGCACGTTTATGGGCCATTTTACATTCGTCCCAAATGATGGTTTTCAATACTAATAACACTTTGCCCATTGTAGAGTGTTTTGCAATATTACAGGTTGGCTCTTCAATAATTTGAAGATTTAACGGCAATTTTACGTACGGTATCTTTCCAACAATGTGGCTATTCCAGAAAAAAGCAACTGCAGCCACAATGTTTGATTTTGCACGAACATTGGCAAAAACTACTGACATGACAAATGTCTTACCAGTTTCACCAGGAGCATCCAGGAAATATAAACCTCCATGTCCATCATCAATATCCGCCATCAATGTACCATACACTTCTTTTTGTTGGTGATTCAACAGGGTTAGTTTGAACTATTAAATCTAATCCCTTGTGGTCATATTTACTTTCCCTTTCAAGTTCTCGATTAAATCATTCATTTCATGATTTTTCGATTTCATTCTTAACCTGACTAGTACATTACCGCACATATGTCTTCAATATTGATAAACAATTCATCAATAAGCTTTCAGTTGCTAAGCAATTTTGCTTTCAGTTGCGTTTTGCGATACCAAGTTTTTTGAAACGTCCCACAGGAACGTGATAAAAAGTATCCTATTTCCTTCTCCTGATTCTAAGCTAGCTCTCCGCCAATTTTAAGCCATATCATTTCAGCCGTTCTTGAGTTACAAATACACTGGTTGGAAATGACCTAAAAACGGAAAAAACCCCGACACGCTCTATTTATCACTTTAAAAATTTCGTTCTTGCGCTAAAAAATCGGTGTCAGCAATCAACAGGTGAGGTTCGTTGGCCAGCCCAATTGGCCGGGAATTCGTGGTCCAAATTTACAATTTAATGGTTAAAAAATGCCCTAAAATTCATTTTTTGGCAAGGTGGGCATGTGGGGTGTCGTGAAACATGGTTTTTCGGGTGCTGAGTCGAATGAGACCATTTTCAGTCCGATCCACTGCCATCCAGTGTGCTAAATTTAAAAAAAGTGTGAAAAACGCTTAAAAATAGGGTAATTTTTTTAAATTGGCAAGTTAGGTGTCATTAAACATACTTTCTTGTGTGCTGAGTCGCTTGGATCTAGGTTCAGCCTGATCCGCCACCACCCAGTGTGCGTAATTTTCAAAAAAGTGTCTCAAATATCAAAAACCACATTTCTGTTGTTCTTAACTCAATTATCGGCGTGCTGTTTTTTCATTCATTTATTTAAAAAAAGATTTTTTTTAAGATTATTTTTTTTGATTCCGACCGATTCCAGATTCAAGCTGTACAATTGCGTGAAAAAACATTTATCTATACCTTGCTCCTTTTATCGGTCCCTCCGATTGTCTCGCGATTATTGCGCCTTCGGGCGTAGAGATCTGCACCGATAGGTTTGAGATATCTGGTACTTTATAGACAAAAAACGTCGCGGTGACCGCAGACGCAGACAGACGCAAATGAAATTTTTAGGGAACAAAGTAAAATGTGTCTACTACTGAAAAATCGCAAAACTGGGTTGGAGACTGTTGGAGCTTTTTTTTAAAAGTCAAAAAAACATTTGAAATTAACGTTATACTGCTGTTTTTTCATTGTAAATGCTTCATATTTTGTATTTTTTGTGACCCGGAGGGTATGTGCGATGCAATGTAGGATGTATTGATAGCAAACAGTCAGTCGACTGAATTTTCAAACGAAACTGTACGCAGTTCCTGACCTAAATTCATATTACTCTAAATCCGCTGATTCTTCAAAATTTCAACTTTGAACGGGTAAAAATAGGTTCGCGCAATTTTTCAGCGAAAAACCATTATTATATCTTGATTCTACAGGATGTTAGCTTACAGAAACGTGCTTCGAATCATTAAAATCTTGCATTTGGAAAATTGAGGGATTGTTCGGTTTGATGTGTAGATGGTCAAAAAATCTATGAGTTTCATGACCCCCGGATCAATAATGTAGGACCACTGCGCATTGCGCCTAAACGTTCCCCCCGCTTTCACTGGCGGGGTCCGGGAGTTCAGGTCGGTGACAGACGATGAAATTTTTTCACGGACTTATTTTAGGTATATTTTATAGTTTGTTCAATAGTTGAACGTCGATTTATTTTCTCAAGTTATGCTCCTGCATAACAATAAATTTACATCTTTATTCAATATTTACTTCGCCTAATTGAACGAAGTTCTTTAGTCATATAATTTTTAATTCTTTTATGGATACGAGGAAGCTCGGCATGTGCCACACCCACTTGGCAGAGGTTTTTTGTTGCAACAGGAAATCGTCAGTTTCTAATAATGTCTTAATTAGTTAACGAACTGGCTGGATTAGCCAGTGAAGTGCAAAGCCATGTATTTTATAAGGTTGTTGAGTCGAAGTATTCACTTCAGGTTAATTTATATCTAAATTCATCTGCACTACCTCATAAACTCGGAAAACACTTCGGTAAACAATTGGATGAGGGTGTCGTTTGATTCGACGGGTTCGAATTTGTAATCCCACACAATTGAATTGACGAATAATCACGCGAGAGAAATCGAGGATATGCGGTGCGAAAGGCCACGAAAGTGACTACCGACTATGGTGTCAGGACATACAGCCACCAACCTACTTAATGATAAAGCTGACTTTCAAAACAGTTGCCGCAGCTCTGCTTTCCATCTTGTCTAATCAGAAGCAACGCCTCGTCATCATTTTCAAGGACCGATAAGTCCAAATGGAAGCCCCCCCCCCCCCCTCATATTGGATGTAAAGTGTACCCAGAACTCAGAAGTCGTGCCGTGGCGTGAGGTGTCTCAACAAAGGAAGCGCTAGCGAGGAGGATGGGGCGAAGCCGATTACGAAAGGGGGCCCCTCAACTCTCACACGATGACATCCTTTGCACAGGCGGCCTTCAAAGTGAAAGTGAAAGAGGAACTACTCCAACAGCTGTTATATAACTTGACTCACCTCGCCCTCGTAGTCAACCTTTCCACCTCGAAACCTCTCTGGGGTTCCTTTTTTTTTCTACTTCTTCTGCGTGTTTCCGATGTTCCCGTAAAAATCAATATGAACGCTGCCAGAGGGGGATTACATCATAGTTACATCCACTACGTGTAACGGCTGAACGCGGGTTTAAAAAATTCCTTCTTGTGTAGGCGGGTTTCGTGCATGTTCACCAAGGAACAGGTTTACTGTTGAAGTGAAAAATGGGAAATTACTTATTCCCGTGCTGGCAGAGATGTGCAAATAGAGAATTCATGGCTTTTTGCTAATAAGTTGTTTCTCAATTTGAAAAAAAAAAAAAAAAAAAAAAAAAACCTGCAATTTTTTTTTACTGGGGTTTATTATTCAATGATTCACGATTCGAATTTCTACTAAGCTTTGGAGTGTACGTGTTTCACAGGTGAAACAGCGAATATTGAATTTCAGGAAATGTCCATAGAGCACTTATCGGTTCTCAACCAAAATACCTATTTGGATTGATCAGTTGATCATATTTGTGAGCCTCCTGAAATTCAATAATCGCTCTATCGCCTGTGAAACACGCACACGCCAAAGCTTGGTAAAAATTCAAATCATGAATGCAAGCCAAATGAATAAAATTGAATAATAATAAACCCCAGTGAAAGAATTTGCAGCGTTTTTAGTGTTAGTAGGGTTTGAGAATCTAACTACTGCAAACGGAAAACAAATATCATGATTTTTAATTTGTTCAACTATTTTTGAACAGAAGATTATTTGAAGATTTACGCTGATATAAACAACATTATTCCATAAAAAGAAAGTTTCAAAACCACTCAACCCTCAACTTTTCCAATTTTTATTTTGCATGTTTCAACATTTTTTGTGCGTGTTTTTGGTTTATTATTCAATAATAAACCATTGTAATCGCTCTGGAAAAAAAAAATGCTAACCCCCCCCCCCCCCTGAAAATTCTTGATTTGAATCTTACTAAGCTTCGGAGTGTGCGTGTTTTACAGGTGATAGAGCGATTGTTGAATTTCAGGAGATATGCATAGACCACGTAAATCGGTTCTCATCCAAAACACCTATTTGGATTGATCAGTTGATGATATTTGTGTGCCTCCTCTACATCTGTCTACCTTTGGCTACATCGTTTAAATTTGGATTTGGGGAAGTTTTAACGCAATACGAGTGCCAAAGGACTTGATAAATTATAGATGTTTTTATTGTGGGGGGGTATTGAGGCACACAAATATGATCAACTGATCAATCCAAACAGGTATTTTGGTTGAGAACAGATTCACGTGCTCCATGTATATCTCCTGAAATTCAATAATCGCCCTATCCTGTGAAACACGCACACTCCAAAGCTTAGTAGAAATTCAAATCATGAACGCAAGCCGATTGAATAATAAACCCCAGTGAAAGAATTTGCAGCGTTTTTTCATTTTTAGAGGATGTTTGTGGGTATGTTTTACTTTAAATATTTATATGTTGATCCGAACCCTAGTCATAATGCAGGGGTGCCAAAAAAAGTGTCTTGGGGGGGGGGGGGGGGGGGTTCCAAACAAATTTGTTGGGGGGTAAAGTGGATTGGGCTGAAGTAGAGAATAGGAGGCCCCTTCTGATGAGAAGAATATATTTGTCCAACTGCTCTATACATTACTAGAAGGATTGATGTACGATATTTTTTGTTTGTTTTTGAGATGCGAGCGAAGCGAGCATCCAGACCAGCGAACTAGACAGAACATATCGATAGGAGACATCGGGTTTTTCAATACCTATGGCGACGGTCTTATCAGGAAGGGGCCCCCTATTCTCGACTACTACTGTGGATTAAACCAGTGTTTAACGTGACGAAATTCAACAATAGGCTGAAGTAGAGAATAGGTAACCCCTACCTCTTATCAGGCTCTTTTGAACATGTATCGATGTGTACTTTCATCAATATAATATATTATAGTATAATACATCGATACCACTGCCATGTATTATGGAAAGATTTTCACGACTGTTATATCGATAATAGTATTTTTAATACGCAGAGACACAAGTGTGAACACATTTTGATCTATTTGTCCAACTGATCTGTACTTTACTAGAAGGATTGATGTAAGATATTTTTTTGTTTTTGAGATGCGAGCGAAGCGAGTTAGCATCCAGACCGGTAGAAGTTCAGAATAGGGGGCCCTTCCTGATAAGACCGTCGTAACCCGATGTCTATATATCGATCCACGCTTTCGATATATAAATCGATGATACGCGTTACCTCTACAAACTGCAACTTTTGAATATGGTGGAAAACAACGAACTTTTAAGTAGCAAATGGCGGGAAATGAACAGAGTGGAATACGTAGGTGTAGTCTGGAAGGATCTCAACTAGGTATCTTATTCTCACCTCCAACCATGTCTGTATCACTCGCCAACAAATCCACACAAACCTCTCTAAAAAAAACTACGCCAATCGGCAACAGTAGCTTTAGCTAGGTTCAATTCGTGCATAATGTGACTCACGATGCGTTCTAATGTGTTCTGTCTAGTTTGCTGGTCTGGATGCTCGCTTCGCTCGCATCTCAAAAACAAAAAAATATCCTACATCAATCCTTCTAATAAAGTATAGATCAGTTGGACAAATAGAAGGTTGACAGTTGTGCTGGTTCAAGAACGAAAGGTGGAATAGAAGCAGGAAAGATGTCGGGCCTTCAGCTGCTCGAAGGTGGTTGTGCAAAGCAATCCGAAATGACAGCGGTATCGTTATGATCCTAGTACACATCGATATATTCTTCTTATCAGGAGGGGCCCCCTATTCTGAACTTCAGCCGTGAAAATCATTATAAAAATACGCGCTACTTTTGTCTTACTTTTTCCTGCCGCTTTTCGGCGGGGGGACCCATCGCAAAAACCTTTTCAAGGTTAAAATTCTGAGTGATAAAATCAGGACCTTAAAGCTCATCAGAAGGGGCCTCCTATTCTCTACTTCAGCCCAATATAATATACAGGTGTTATCACTAATAACCTGTACATTCACCCTCTTCTACGATTCATAGGATTATGAATTTGGTAAAATTGGTACGTAAATTAAGTGTGAGTAGGAAATATTCAAGCAGCATGCAGGTAGGTACCTTGTAGACGAATGTTGTTCAACAAATGATGAACAAGATGAGCGTAGGAGAAGAAATCACGATGATGATATAAAACACATCACTGGTACACTATTCACAGCGTGATCGAAAGCCTTTTACCTAAACATCCGACCGCGAAAACCCGTACCGAATTCGAAGTAAAATCACTTTGGAAGCATTTTGCAGTGAACACTAAACACCTCACAACCTAACACAAGCGCGAGACGAAACTGAGGATTTGAGTCCGTCCGACCAGCTACTGTAGATGGACTTTGTTGTTGTTGTTCGTTACGATTCCTAGAGTTTGGGCTCAGCCCGGCCTACATGTTCGCTTCCAAGAAGGCCGGCAGGCAGGCTGCCTCACTTGATGATAGGGATGAGACATCGATACAAACAATCGATATTGAAATCGATGTCGATGCTTGAGAGCGGCATATGTTCTCCAATGTCGGGTGAAAACCTCGATTTTATCGATATCGGTGTCCGTATCAGTTAACAGTATCCCTAATACACTCTACTACGCTCCTTGCTGCATTTTAATTTGGAAATTTTGAAAAGCTGAAGAATTTCATAATTTGTTTTCCAATTTTACCTATCTACCACGTCTTCAAACTGATCTAGTTTGAACGGATTGAACGGAGATATCCCCAATCCGATGTCACCACCTTGTTCGACATGAGAAAACCTTTATCCCGCTTGGGGGTTTCCGGTAATTTTCCCCCATTTGAAATACCCCAAATCTCCCCTTAGAGTGAAGGCGATTGTGCCCATCTTCAAACTTGGCCTTATGAAAGCTTAGATAGATTTTTGTGCAAATTGAGCTTTCTCTCTCAATTCTATCGAGAGTTATCGTCTGGAATGAGTTTTGGTGACTTTTGACAATGGAATCAGGACGCTTTAAAACGGATTTCGGTACAAACATTTTTTGAAAATTCTCATTTCAAATATTTTGGACCGAGAAAAATAGTTTCTTTTTCTTCGAAAATTCGCTAATTTAAACAACTTAGAAGAATTTTAAATATTTATTTCTTTTCACGTTAGGTAGCAAGCAAACTAGATGGAATTTTTTCTTTGATTGAAGAATAAACCAAACCGATGTTATTGGAGCCAAAACATCGATATATCGATAGTGTGGCATCGATGGTAAAACATCGTAATATCGAAGCAAAACACCGATATTTCTATAATATCGATGTCGATGTCCCATCCCTACTTGATGAAAAGACAAAAGGGATTATGGTTACCTACCTATTGGATATTATTTTCACTTGAACATGGAAAGTTTCTTACCTCCAAATCAAAATATTCACTCGCAATTTTTTTTAACCTTGAAAAGGTTTTTGCGATGGGACCTCCCGCTGAAGAGCGACAGGAAAAAGTGAGACAAAAGTAGCTCGTATTTTTATAATGATTTTCACTTACAACCGATCGTTGCATATTTATTTTTGCCATTTTTCACCGCACAAAAATCGTTCACCACTTTTAGAAAAGCTGTGAATTTATTTGACACCAGACCACATCCCATGCTGCCAATTTCTCCATCCCGGAGAACCATCGTTTACGAGTTCGTTTTGTTGACAAAACTTCTAATTGGAGTGAAGTTCTGGGTTAATTACCTATTAATTAAGTTATGGCCAATATTGGTTTGTGATGGTAAAGTAAGTGATGTAATTTTTGGAGTCAATGTTATCCATGTCCCGAGTGAAGATCACATCGATGCACGAGCCTTCTCTCTTAGGTGTATAAGCCATTAGATTCAATTCGAAAAAATCTTCAGCGGACCCCCCTTGGTTTGGGCAACCAGCCTGAATATTCTCGGATTCCCCAAATCGTTTTGAGGTCTCTGGAAAGATTAAGGATAGATTGGAAAAGTTCCAGGCCAGTTACCGGGGTCAGATCTTTAAAAATACAATACAGTGAGAGTTAGAGAGAGAGTGCAAAAACCTTTTCAAGGTATATCACATTTCAGCCGTTAGGCTTTAAGCGGAAATCATCCGGGGGTGCAGGGGGCGAAGCAGAGTCTTTTTTAGACCATTATGTTGACGGAACAACTTTGTTCCGTCAGTCTGCCCCTTCCCACAGTTCTCATTCGAAACAGGTGACATTTACAGGGATTGTGCTGGTTAGGCCCTATAAGCAGGGGTGTCCACAGTGTGGGGGGGGGGGGGGGGCTATGACGCAGACTACGTCATTGAAATTCTTGGGGGGTTCCAAAAAAAGTTTATTGGAACAGTGTTTAACGTGACGACATTAAAAATAATAATGAAGCTAGTAATTAAGTTTGGTATGGTTTGTTTTTCTATCTGAAAATGTATAAATAACAATTACAGTGCTTGAATAAATCCAACTGGGTTCGAATTTTTAGTTTTAGACAAAATAAAAGGTGCTTTCGAGTATTTTTTACATTTGTTTAGGGGAGGAGGTACTAACTTACATGGGGGGGGGGGGGGGTATAAACCCCTGTTTATACAGTTAATTCTCTCTCTATTAATTACGTTTTTAATGTTAGTAGGGTTTGAGAATCTAACAACTACAAACAGAAAACAAATATCAAGATTTTCATTTGTTCAATTATTTACGAACAGCTAATGTTTGAAGATTTACGCTAATATAAACAACGTTATTCTATGAAAAGAGAGTTTCAAAATGGTACTTTTCCCACTATTATTTTGCATTTAACAACTTTTGTGGGTGTTCTGTCATTTTTAGTGGATGTTCGCGTGCATGTTTTGCCTTAAATGTTTGCTTGTTGATCCGAACCCTAGTAATAATGGTTCTCCCACCTCTCATTCCCCTGTATTTTCCTTTACTCCTTCTTCTTCTCATTCAGAACTGAGGAGGTTTTTTATTTATTTGAGTAATTTCAAGTGGAGACCTTCTAGTAATTATGAATTCCTGGACCAGAACATGATTGAAGAAACAGGGAGACTAACGAAGTTTTTTTTTATGTGGAAGAGAAATTGTTTAATTAAAGAGAAGCTTGATGAATTGGGGAATGAAAAACAAATTGCATTATACCTATCAGCATCAACAATAGAAAACTGGAGAAAGCGTTCGAGGATTAAACGATCAACAAATAAAAGGCAAACGAGTCTACATAGAAACTATGAGGACAATAAATATAATTACACCAGTACAAATTCCTCGAGTTTTAAGAGCCTAAAAATTAGGAAAACCAAAAAAATAAGGTTGATTTAGTGAATATTCACTACAAATAGATTTCCCTCGCAATTTTGCTATCTTGCAGGCCTGTGACAGGGTTTAGCGCTGAAAAATATGCTATAGATGACAGCTAACATACTTTTAACGTAAAAAATCCATATTTGGACAACCAAAATATAAATTTGGACTAGTAGACCAAAAATGCTCCAATGATCCAAAAATGACCCAATTAGGCTGGTCCAAGAGGTAGAAATAATGGCGACTGAAAAAGATTTTGCGGGTTACTTTGTTTTCCTGGTCAATTACATAGGTTCATTATTTAAAATAATAAACAAAATCACGTTAAGCCTAAGTAAGTGTTTTATTTTGCCTCGTTGAGTTTCAGTTGTTCCATTAATGAATGGGTTTCCAAGCTAAAGGCGAACTGTAGGAAATTGCACCGTTGTACTATTTAGATCTCAGTTCTTGGGGATGTCCAGAAGTAATGATCAGCTTTGGAAACACTGATCAGCTGAAAGACCCCTGAGTCTATTTTCTTCCTAACTATTCTACGGAAATGAAATAAAAGTGAAGCTTTTTGGTTTATTATTCAATAATAAACCATTGTAATCGCTTTGAAAAAAAATTTTAACCCCCTCTGAAAATTTCATGGTTTACGTTTCAAAGGGTGTAGAATCCAAATCAGCAATAAAAATTTTTCCGTCCGTCCGCCGTATGCCGTACGCACGATTTCTCCCAAACGGCTGAAGCAAAAAACTGAAATTTTCAGGAAAAATCAATGTTGGTCTGACAATGGTTGTTCTTTAGTCAAAAAAAGTCAAGAACATTTTTTTCAGTAGAAGAACTTTCCATGAGAAATCGGATGAGCATATTTATGGTGCCAAAATTTGCGTTATTTGGTTTTGATTGCAGTAACCTAGTGATGTAGTGAACGTGGATACTGGAGTGAACTCCTAAAAGGGTTTATAGCCGATACACGGGTTGAAATATTCTGATAACCATTAAAAAACGCTGCAAATTCTTTCACTGGGGTTTATTACTCAATTAGCTTGCGTTCATGATTTGAATTCCTACTAAGCTTTGGAGTGTGCGTGTTTCACAGGTGATACAGCGATTATTGAATTTCAAGAGGCACACAAATATGATCAACTGATGAATCCAAATAGGTATTTTGGTTGAGAACAGATTTACGTGCTCTATGCATATCTCCTGAAATTCAATAATCGCTCTATCACCTACAACAGGGACACTCCAAAGCTTAGTAGAAATTCAAATCATGAACGCAAGCCAATTGAATAATAAACCCCAGTGAAAGAATTTGCAGCGTTTTTAAATCATCTAGAATAGAATTACAAAGTAGGTAAAGTTTAGATAATGTGGGTACCTACCACAAACTCTAATGAACGCAGATGAATGATTTACGTAGAAGTGTTTCGTACATGATAATATGTAATGATTTGCAGCGTTTCATTCATCTTCTTTAGTTCAGAGAACATTTTGTCCAGTAGAAAGCTAATGTACCCCAACCCCCTTCCTCCGCAGTATATTTATTTACCTATGCCTATCAATAGTTTTAATAATTTGTATGTATTAGCTATATTTTTTTCGTTAACAATGTATAAATTACATTTTCAAAAATGCATACTACTTTCGAAATAACATGGCCTTATTTTGAAAAATGGATTGATTGATTAAGAGGAGCATTCAGTCCTATTCACTCTCTGTTTATGGTAGATACCTGATTTTCTCGACGAATTAAATCAGCAATGAGGATCCCGTGTTAGAGATCCCTGTAGTTTTGAATGGTTCCGTATTTCATTCGATATTGTAAAAACATTTCGTTCAAGCGAAACATTTAAATGGTATAACTTACTCCGTGTCATCCGTTGCAGGTTCACAGTCACTTTCGCACATGACAACAGGAACCACGCTTCATTCAGAGGCGTGAACGCCCCTACCACATGAGCATCGAACGTATCCGCCAATATCCCTCGGGAAGACAGTAGGTAGTTTTCAGATAGCTTCCGCAAAAGGTAGGACAACTCATTTGTTTGTGAACTACATCATAGTACACCTTTATTAATTCGTTTTTGCCAACTCTCTTAAATTCCATATTCATAATTGGCCAATAAAATTGAGAACAACAGATTTAGACGCATTCTATAAATGTGTAATGACAAAAATTCATATTTTCTGTGGTTTTTATTAAGAATTACCCTATAAAAACGATGTAGATCGATTTAGCCCAAATTCGTAACACCTAAGTCCATCGTAAAAATCTCTCCATGACACTGACTTAAAAAAAAGAAAAGCGAATCCCAAAAAACGGTTGTATAGCTTTTCCAAGTCGAATTGAGAATTTTTCAAACCAAATAGAGATTTTTCCAAACCAAATTGAGATTTTTACAAACCAATTTGAGGATTTTACCAATCAATTTGAGAATTTTCCAATCTAAGAAACTTTTACTACTAAAAAGGAAGAGGGAGTTTTCCAAACATAATAGACCAGCCAAACGCAGAGTGGCCTCGATTTTTTCTGTTCTTAACAAGAGCGTAATTTTTATGAAGTAATCTTCGTTCATTTTGTCTTTTTGATTTCAATGTTAATTTGTTCATAAAGTGCTATTCTTTCATTTTGCTTCACTAATTTTGTTTTCAATAAAAGTCTCGGATTGGCTCAAAAAATGGTTAATTCGGTTTGGAAAACTTCCTCTTCCTCTTTAGTAGAGAAAGTTTCTTAGATTGGAAAATTCTCCAATTGATTTGGTAAATTCTCAAATTGATTTGGAGAATTCTCAAATTGGTTTGGAAAAATCTCAATTTGGTTTGGAAAATTCTCAATTTGACTTGGAAAAGCTATAATTTTCCTCATTAAAATAATAATCAAACCGATAATACTATTATCTTCTTTTTAGTGAATTTTAGACAAAAAATGAAGTTATTGCAATGGTGCTAATAATTTTATGAATAACAATTTCAAAATCCGTTCTTTTTCCAAAAAATCAGTGATTCCAAGAGGAATAATCTCTTCTTAATCATTCGTTGGTCAACAGTTTTTGAACGGAATACATTAATGAGATGACAAAATGTTGCTGCAAAAAATTGCTGCTGTAAAGATATTCAAGGAATGTCGAAGGAGTTTTGTGAATTCTCGAAAATTGAAATAGTTACATTTCTTTAGCAGCATATTAGATAAGTAACAAACAATAGAATCCTGCTGCCTGTCTTATTAAAGCATATTTGCATCTAATTCTCCAAGAGTTAGGTCGTTTCCAAACATTGTCTGTGAGAGAACGTTTTGTTGCTAATTGGTCAAGAAATGAATCCTAGATGTTTCGCGGTTTGGAAAGCCAGATATCATTGCTTATTGTGCGTTCTACCTAATACATTTGATTGTGGTTTTACTTGGTAATCAAATAACTTTTTCCACAGGAGATGAGCACTCTATGGATTTGCCTCGGTTTGGTCCTAGTTGTATGTATCAATGGAGAGGTCAACAATTCAACCGAGCTAGTCACAACAGAAACCGCAACAGAGCTCTACAACGACCTACCGCTCACCGGCTTGGAGAACATCGATTTCTCCAACAAACCGAGTAAATTCGACGACGATATATCCGACAAGACGTACGTCGACTCGAAAGACATCAAGCAACAATTGTTGGAGGAAGCGAAGAGACAAAATGAGTCTTCCACGGAGGCGGTCGAATCCGTTCAGACCACAATTGAGCCGAAGCCGTCAGGAACGACAGCCAGTTCTCTAGTTCCATCGACAGTCCCACCGAACCAAAATCAACAAAATGAGACCGTAACGGATGAACAAGTTGAAATAAACGAGATCCCTAAACGGAGACGAAAAAGACAAATTTGGCAGGTAAGCGCCTTTAACATAACCATGTGTACCTCTCCAATCTCGATTCAATCACAGTATTAATGTTAATCTATGAGGAGAATTGACTATCTATTCTCATTTATACCAGCCAGATTTTTTGGTCTGCACATTTGCGAGTGCTTTTGAAGAGGAAGAATTGAGGCACTAATACTAAGTTGAAAAACTGGTTAAGTTCATTTTCTTCAAAATTAAGCTAACATCTGATCTTGGAGAGTTTCACACTGACTACGATTTAGTCTAGAAAGGGGTTACATTTTCTTGAATGAAGCCCTCCAAAGATGAGTTGGTTTATGACATATTTTAATCAAACAAAATATCGCTAAATTTCGCAACAAGGATAGCAAAGTTGTTGCAAAAGGTTGCTAAGGTTTTCACCTTTTATTTGTTTTGTACCTTGACACTCATAAACTACCTGTTGCAGACTTTCATAGGTCGGTAGAAGTGTTGACTAGGTAGGTATGGTAAAATCATTCACTAAATGGCTCACTGAAGCTGTAGGGTCTGCAAAATTGGTCACAATCCCCTCTCCAACTAAGGAGCAATCACTCTTCCTGTCTGACAGGATTTCGGATGATTCGATGAAAACCATATAGTTATACAGCCAAGCTGACTCGTAATGGAACATTTTCCAAATTAATGAAGCCCACTGAGAAAATGAGAGAAATGAGGTACCTAGGTAGGTACTCTACAAAGTGCAGGTAAATACAATTGTACCTCTCGTAGTAAGAAGTTGACAAAATGAAAACACAAAATGGTAGGAATATCGAATCGAAGTAGATCTCACCTTAGTAGAAGTTCAGTAGCCGGCTTCATTGTGTAGACAACAGTATATTCGTATACCTTGGTCTCCAATGCACACTCACCTACACTTTACATTCACCAACTAAATACAAATAACCGTGTACGTAAATGTACAATTTTTATTGTATAGTCTGCGACAAGACGAGATTTAGGTATGTAGAAAAACAAAACTGGCTGTAGACAGCAGAAATCATTAAATGGCTACGCTGTAACTTGTAGTTCAGGCAGTTTCAGCAGTGCTGTGATAGGGTGCAGCACTGACTGATTGAATTATCAATAAACTGGCAATGAGGTGTTACAGGTTCCAGTACTAAATCCATATCTTAGGATATAAGGTAGTTGGTGTCCTCCAAGTCCATCTCTCGTTGCTGGGAGCACTCTCCAAAGCGGAAGGGAAATAAAAGGTCTTGGGGGAGCCAGCAGCCAACATCTTCAGGCACTCAAGACATTCATTTAGGGGATTCACTACCATCATTGAATCTCCTCCACTTGATAAACTGGTAGCACTTTGTTCTGGCTAGTTTCCAGTCATAGCCTTAGGATATTTCTTAATGGATTTCAAACTGGGAATGTCTGCCATCCCCATGCACTCACAAGATCAAGCTGTGGGTCTTCCCAGATGAGGACAAAGCAGACATTGTCTCTGTTCAGGGCTAGCGATCATTCTGACCTTAGTGGAGTGGAGTATTGGCACCTTCTTCAGTAAGCAGCACTGAGGATGGGGCGAGCCCCACTGTCCACTGTATCGGGAAAGTTGGGGATTTATTGTCATCCAGTAACAAAAAATTAACAGTCTTCACTCACGCTTGCTGTACTCGCATTTCTTAGGTGAGAAGATACGTCAGATTCCCAGGACAACGGGGACCTTGGGAACTACCACCAGTGGCACCTCTAGCAGCCCGCAGCCCTCGACTCGTCTTTCGTGACTCGGAACTACCAAGCAACACGCAAGCAGCCCCAGTCTGGAGTCACAATTCACTGCTCCCCGAAGAACCTCAGCAAGGTAGGAGGAAGTCTTATTCTGCCTGATACTGACTTAATTCAGTAAGTTACATTCAATTCATGGAACGACGGCAGTATGTATTCCTCACATGTCGGAGGCCCTTTGATATAATTCAAATCGATACAAACCTGTTTTAAATATGCACCATTCTTTCTTTAAAAACATGAATTCAAGTTGATCACATTGGTAATAAGTAAAATCCAAAACGCACTCACCAACTAATGATTATATAAATCCACTAACGGCAATTCATCCCTAAAAATACCTCCGAGTAAGAAAGCGTTGTCACAGAAGGATAACTAAGTAAGGACACAACTTCTGGCTAAAGACTTTTTCAACACTTTTTATGTTGCAATGGGTAGGTTAGGTATATTTTTCACTACTTAGGCATCAATATCATTATCACTGATCAGATGTCTTCATAATTTGAGTTTAACCGAGGAGTTTACGAGTAAAACGAAAGACGTATCAGGAATCAATTCAACAGCTTTTCCAACTGCTGTCATGGTTTTCTAATCCCAAAAACTCTTAATACTCTTAATTTTGGAAACGACAGGATTAAAACTGCATGTTCAATCTTTGAGGAATATTATAAAGTAAATACTGTGGGTCAGAGATTTTCAAGAAAGCCGTTACATTCGAAATTGAGGTTAGAAAAGCAAAATTCTGCTACATTGGGCCAAGTGCTTCATGATGAGACAAGAAGACTCTAGATAGATATTGCTCGAATCAAGTGGGTGTATTATTAATAAAACAGTCATCTAATTGTGGCAACCATTCTGCAATTTACCGTGCCATAGGTACAAATACTATAATGATCAGAAAAAATATCATATTTCGATCAGGTGTAGTTTATCCGAAGACCAGGTTGGTGTCCATGAAAATCAACTCAACTTCATAATAAACGAAATAAAAACAAAAGACATACCGAATGCGGAATTCGACTGAGATAAATTGTGGTGCAACTGTTACTATTACTTTTACTACTTTTTGTAACTGTTTTAATCGACTTACCAACTTACCGAACGACTTGTTTTACAGGTGAGCACGGACCAACGACTATCTATCTATTTCAAGTTGACAAATTGTAAGGAAAGACGGCTGTCTTTCAGTTATCATCCTTGGAACCCCTTCAATACCTACCATTATTCGTTCTTGTTTATTACCTTTGTGGCCAGTATGTTATGAAATGACACATGTGTTGACTCAAAACTCCTCTTTGCTCAGTTTGAGATTTATTCGAAATTGTGTGCTCATTGAAAATCAATTGATGGTTTCATCGATTCACGTAGGTACCTTATACACCATTGGCCTCCGGCATAGTGTAGAGTCTATATCGTTCAGCAAAAGCTTCCTTGTGGAAGGAGGATCGATTTCATGTTGGGACAAGTTAGATATCTCACCCAAATAGGATTCATGAAGGTGAACAAGTATCAGTTTCAGCAATTTAACTAGAAATGCTTACTTTATAAAGTTGAAGTTCTATCTACTCGCTTGATAAAACAAAAACAGTTATAAGGTGAATATGAAAAGGTAAGAGGACGATTGGAATGAAGGTAAGTATTCGCTGGAGATAGATTCCAAACAAGTTTCACCGTTCAAAAAAGTATACGTTTCTACATACATCCTATTACAACTATGTAATTCCTCATTCTTAGATTAGTTCATTCTCGTCACCAATGTTTTAACATCGAAACTAGATGTTCGAAGTACATTAGACTTGACATCCAATTAAACCAAGCCTAATTGACGCAACTTTACTGAATGCCCCTCTAATCAACCTCTAGAAGGCGTTCGTAAACATTTAAACTTGCAGGCCCCTTACCTAAGCAAATTTGGAGTCATACACAATACGGCTCATCAGCTAAACAGCAACAATAGGATAATCAGGGAAATGATGTAGTGGTTCAATGACTCTGTACAGACTTCGCATGCGTCTTCTTGGCATAATACAACTAACTAACATTTCTTTCGCAAGATGCAACCATTAACAATCCTCCTCACCCATCCTTGATCCTAGATCTCTAATAAGAATTATGCCAAAACCCATCAGCCGTTTTCATATTGGTATTTAGAAGTCATTGAAGAGACTTCGTTGAAGAAATTGGAAACGAGCTCGGAGAAATTTAGCTTCAAAGCTACTATGGATCAGACCACAAAATGTCATCATTTGCAAATTAGATGATAACTCAGGTATACATATCAAAAAACGTTTTGCATCACCCTGATTCAGTCAGAAATGTGGATAGGAAAAATCTGGGTTTTGTATTATAGAAAAGTGTATACTACAATATAGAGAAAACAGAAAACAAATTTATTTGGATTAATTTCTCCATTTGAATATTTTTTTGTTAGAATAAGGAAGAAAACAGACTCTTCACTCCACTTTTCTAAAAATTGTCAAAAAACCATTAAATAAATCACTTTATTAGTCAGGACTACCTCTTCTGACTGTAATTGAAGCTTATAAAGAATTAATTAGGATTTTTTTTAATTAAAAAAAAATGAATTGAAAATTCAGTTTTTTTGCCGTTTTCCAAGAAAAAATTTTCCAAAAGAGAAATTTATCCAAATACATTGTTTCTATGTTGTAGTGAGGTAAACTTTTCAAAAATCCAAAACCCAAACTTTTTTCCGTGCAAATTTTGGGCTGCATTTAGGTGATGCAAACTTTTTTTATGTGTATTTATACTCAAACTGTTATGACCGCAGGTACCACAATTAGAAAGAACAAAAAGTTTACCCTCATAATCTTTTTTCATAAAGTTAAAATAAACATTAATCAGTCTGAACATGTTTCAAATGAGGTCAATTCTGCCAATCTAAATTGGGTGAATTTGAGTCCAAAATTAATTTATTTTCTAACTGCAATTTAAATTGTATTGATAGCTTTGTAATTATTGTTAGGACGTATTACAAGATCAACAAAATATTTCCACAACTGGATCCTGTCTTTCTTAAACCTAGCTTCCAGCACTATTCTTGTTTTGATGAAGACTACAGGTAGGTTGAAGCTCAGTGAAATATCCCCAAGATGGGGAACATGGTCAGTCTGTTATGAAACACATGCGTACTGGCGGATTCGGCCTTTGGTGATAAAATGAAATCGAAAGAGTTGTTATCCCACCAAACATGAGCAAAGAGGAGTATAACAGTGTCGAGAGATAAAAAGAGGGATCGAGTTAATAATTATTGGGACAGGTACATCAGATGGATGCGCCACTGGCTCCAACTGCCAGTCTCTGGTGGGATGTTGGCTGTCGTGGGGTAAAGTGAACAACGCATGCGACGGTTTCCTCCAATACTGTTGCGACCACAGTGGGCTTTCGGCTAATGGTGCTGCGAGGAGTTCGCAAGTTCCAGCAACGCCACTTCCAGTTTACGGACCAGTTGTCAACGATCCCAGTAAGGACACAGACAAAACCCATTACCCTCCTCTCCAATTTACTTCCCACTCGTTCATAATACAAAATTGAAGTGCCTATATACTAGGTCGAACGTGACCTGCTTTTCGCCAACGGGTGGTATGTACTAGCACGAGGGCATTCTACGTACTTGGGACCAAAACATGATAAAACATTGACACCGACCCATAAACGCTTCTTAGCTGAACTCTATGCTTAGTGTAAGAATTTTAAATATTTCCTCTCGTTTCCTAGCGAACCTGGCACATTGCTTTGTTTAAATGTCAAATCATCTGTTTTAATTGGCCAACTCAGGCCTTTTCTTCTCTCTATTCTCTCTTCAAGCCTGACTATTGTTATTTATGTCCCAAAACATCACTATTATTTTGCACGAAGTATTTTCTTGTTGCACAAATACTAAATAGATTGATTTAATGGATATTGGAGACTTCCACATTGTTAACGCATGGCAAGACGGTGACAGGGATCGACTTGTGACGGGCTTCTTCGGCTGATACTCAATTACTAAGACCTATGTTGTGCTTTAGCTAGATGACGCTGGTGAGTTGATGTTCGAAATTGTATACCTACCTATGAATGGCTCGACCCGATATCAACAATTTGGAGGCCTGCAGGCTTGTATGTTTAAAACCAGAAGCGTAGCTAGAGCCATCTGCCAGGGGTAGCACAAATATCGCCTAGCTAAAAATAAATCATTTCTGTACATCCTACAATTTCTTCCAAGGAGTACAATCACCACTATGTTATTCATTTACTCAATTTTTTCCTTTCTTAAAATGAAAAGTTTGACCTTTTTATGAAGGGTATGCGTCGCTACCCCTGCAGCCATGGAGGCTCATTTGTAAAGCTTTTTATCATCTACAATGCAAAGCAGTCTAAACATCAATTTAAATCATCTAGCAATCTATTATGCCAAGAAGAATTCTTCAATATACCAAACAATATCTACTTAGAATTACATTTGAATTAAAGATGTGAATTTCAGGATGTGGAGTTTCCGTCAAGAGTCAAACTGCCCAGAGAAGGATTGTAGGAGGTGATGAAGCTGGATTTGGAAGCTTCCCTTGGCAGGTAATAAACAATCCATATTATTGAATTGAGGACGATAATAGCAATGTTGTTATTGCTGAGCAAAGCAAAGAGAAACTATGAAATTCTTAAAACTGTAAGAAGGAAGCAATTGAATGACTTGCTGTCCCTTCCAAGGGATGAGGTAATTATATCTGTAACGCCCAGAGGATATTCCTGAAGGTAAAAGGCGTCAGGTATATGCTCAGACGTGGCATCAATCCATAACCTTCACAATCCTGGGTCTTCAAAAAAGCTGTTGGGAGAGGGGCTCGCAACAGGCAGGGCAGGGGTAATACTTAATAACAAGCCATATTTAAAGCTTTTTACCTATGGGCGGTGTGAGGAAAAGGAGCTTCAGGATGGTCAATATTAGAGGATGGATAGTTCGTTACCAGGCTCTGCTACCATTTAATAAAGAAGCGATGAAATGAGTAACTGCCCCTTCCAAGGGCTGACACGATAATCCCTACAACACCCAGAGGATATTCCCGAAGTTAGAAGGATTAGGTTTAAGCTCAGGAGTAGCAGTTTCAGGAATGGATAAAAGAGAACTATTCACATTTATTACAAGACGAACGGTTAACACCTAGCTACAGACAGTAGGTAGAAAATGAATTTTTGCGATACGGGGGGACTATAAAATCTGCAAATTGACAACGCATACATCAGTAAACCTATTCTTTCGAATCAAACGCAATACCACGAGTAATCTACAAATACTTGGAGCGATGGAATTTCTCAACACTTTCTTCATTGGTAATTTGCTTTATTTACAGGCATACATTCGGATAGGTTCAAGTCGATGTGGAGGATCCCTTGTCAATAGATACCATGTTGTAACAGCAGGACACTGCGTTGCAAGGTAAGTTCTACAGCCCAATTCAATATAAAATGTACTCTGTAAGGCTTTGATATGTTTGAAAATACTAACGAGCAATCACATTGTGAGATTATTACATACAAACTAACGAACATGTGATCAGATGTTTCAATTTCGAGCTTGGATGTAGTAATACACGCTTTATGTTGTCACTATTCAGTAGCATTAAACCTACCAGGTAACAATGTAAAAAGTGCACCGTTCATCACTTAATCCATTGAAAGAAGGAGTTCAGTTCAGTTCATCTGTTGTTAGGTATCCATAAAGAACTCCTCAAGTCCTCACCGTTCTGAAACAATTATTCACTCATGGTAATTTTGTATTTCAACAGAGCAAACGCAAGACAAGTTCAAGTCACATTAGGAGACTATGTTATCAATTCAGCTGTGGAACCCCTCCCTGCTTACACATACGGAGTAAGGCAAATTTCAGTTCATCCTTACTTCAAGTTCACACCCCAAGCTGACAGGTACGTTTCACTATGATAAGTATGACAATATTTAGAAATGTATAACATTTTCATGCTCTGGATGATTCACATCGACAGGTTCGACGTTGCTGTGTTGAGATTGGACAGGCCTGTTCAATACATGCCCCATATAGCACCTATTTGTCTCCCTACCAAGGGCGAAGACTTTCTGGGACAGTACGGCTGGGCAGCAGGATGGGGAGCGCTCCAACCAGGTAAAATTCACTCATCATCTCATCTACATCTTCGCTTCTAGGAAATTATTTAGCCAGGATAAATGGCATACGTTTGAAGGAAATGTCATAAATTTTATGAGCTTGAGATTAAGTTGGTAACCATATAGGCTACTTCCTTGGATTCATAAGGATTCACCTACACGCCCATCACAGTTTAAAATTTACTAAATCCACCACAAAGGGTCCTAAAATAGCCCAATGCTCTATGAGTACCACCAAATATCTGAAGTTGTCATTAATTTCTTCTCCACACATGAAATAAATAACACGCATTTCATGTTCTGGATTGGGTACATGAGTGCAGTAGAAAATTCAAGCTTTCCAATGGATTCTCTTACAGAAGCAAAAAACACCAGCTTTCGCAAAGTGTAAACACGTTTTCATTCTCTACAGAAAACATAAGAGGGGTTTGAGAATAATCAAAGTTTGAATATTTAGCTCTTAACTTGAACTAATTCAAATATTAGTACCTAGAGGGAATCGCCAATGTGTATGCTAGTGTCGAACCTAGGGTTTTTTGGCTTCCAAAGTTGGATAAGCTAAATTTGATTCAAATACAAATAGCCGATTTGTTTACGTTTCCCAACCATTATCATCTGATAACTAACTAGTATCCTATTAGGTGTTGTGTGTTTTTACTTTTTTGCACTTTTAGTGGTATGGGTACAAGAAAATACAACTCGAGCCATCTCTCAGAACAGACATTATTTGTTCCTGTCTGATCTAAGTTGGTACGATTTTTTCTCTCCTTAACAAATCACTGTGTCCAAACGAAATATTTATTTTTTAAATTGAATTAAATACGCATCAACACATGTCAACGCAAAGCACGTGCTTTTAATCTTCTTATCTGTTGTCAGTCATACCAACAGTTGAGACAAGAAAACAGTAACTTCGAACGTTCACAATAATTGGATTATTCACTACAGACTATTCAGATGGTAGCCTAGGGCTTTTACGAATCAATAAACAGGGTTGCCACTGCTGTCTAATATATCACAAGAATCAGGTGCCAATTCAAATCTCTTTGTTAAGCTTCCGAAAGATAAAACGGGACTTTTTCCGCAAAATAATAACGTCAATAACATAATTCGTCACTACCTGTCAATAAAAATAATATTAACAAATCGCTAATACAAGCCATTAAACGACGAAAGTCCGTTATTTTATCATTTTTTTCTATTCCGACCAAAACTATAGGTTTCATAAATAGGCAAGATGTGACACCTACTTGAGTAACCTTCCAGAAAATACTAAATGTTTTTCAGCCTTCCACGACTAAGATTTCGTTATGTTCAAGTTGTAACTAGATTGAATTAGTTTCTATTTTGAAGTCAAAACAGAAATTGTCACCTTCTCTTTTTGGTATTAGTCTTATTGAAATGCTGGCTTGCCATAATAAACATTTAAAAACCGCTTAAAGTCCAGTTTGTGTGGTTTCGTTGCTGAGTTATTACCAAGGAACGAACAATTTTAGATCCATGCAAGTTAAGAAACTTAAATTACTGGGGAAAGATCTAACTTGGGTGGTTCAAGAATCTACAGTTCTGACAAACTGAGCAATACGTTTTGAAGCTCCTAAATTTTGATTTCAGGATCCAGGTTGAGGCCGAAGACGTTGCAAGCTGTTGATGTACCAGTGATTGACAATCGTCTATGTGAACGATGGCATCGATCTAATGGAATAAACGTTGTGATTTATGATGAAATGCTTTGCGCTGGCTATCGCGGAGGAGGAAAGGATTCGTGTCAAGTAAGTTCTTGCATAATTGCATAGCATTTAAACCTTTTCCCATTACAATAATTGTAATTATTACACTTTTCTTCAGAATAATTAAACCTTTTTTCGAAATAATAAAACCTCTAGCGTGAAAATAAGGAATTGAAAACATATGAAGAGTGAAACAGTTTACCTATGAATTAGGTTGAATGTATAGCAGAAAATTGAACAACAAAGGCGTGAACGAATAACGAAAATTCAATGAATATTGCCTAACTGTTGTTGATTTTTTGATGTTGTTAGTTTTTTATTTATACCATTCAGCTTCCGTTATGAGTCGGAATACTTTATTTTGTGTGAACTGTATCTTTATTGATATGCGTTTTGGCAGCTGAACCCCGAATTTCACATGCGTATTGCCAAATCGGACATGTTAGGGGTAGGTACAGGTTTTGTGATTATAGGAAGTAATGAGCGTTTGCCCAATAGGTGTTTCAATTGTCTTATTCTGTTCCTTAGTCTGTCAAGTTGGTATTTTATATGGCCTTCCCATGTGTTGTCTCTTCCATTAATTCCTTTAATTAATGTGAATTTGAGGAAATTGGGGCTTTGAAAATAGTGCACATATGTCAAGCGATTCGTACTTCGTATTTTATTGATAACATAATCAAAACTTCAACAAGGGAGGAATGCGTGGGGGAAGACGGGTCACAACACCATGTAAGTTTTGGATCTAGGTATACTCCCAACAGTGGCGAAGCCTGTGGTCATCTCTGGGTTCGGCGATGACCAGACGATTTAATAAATTTAAAGAATTAGTTGATACTAATGTTAAATATACCATTTCCTCTTTATAAAAAAGAAATATTCATGCTCGCAGTTGGCGCAATTACCTCCTCATCGGCGACATTAGCGCTTGTGTGGAAGCGCTGTCATTCTGTGTATCTCATACCCCCCCCCCCCCAACACCGCAGAGGGCCCCCTCATCTTACTCCCTCCAAAACATCGACCAATCAAATCGCTTTAAGACTCGTGCTCAAACACGCAACTTCGAGCGAGTCTGACAACCTTCTCAGTGGCGTCCATGGAATTTCAGTTACAAGTCACAAAAGGGTTACCGTAGCAAGCGATTTTCAACCTTAAGGCGGGGTTTGTGAATTTTATACGTCAAAACACCTTAGATTGGCGTTCTTGACAGGTAATTTTTCAAAATTTCCCGGAGGAGGAACCCCCTTTTTTTATGGGGGGAGTGCCCCTCAGACACTCACTGGTCCTCAGTCCTCACTTCTGGTTACTAATGGCCGCCACTGGCGATGACCTAGCAAAAATGTCACGCCTCGCCACTGACTTCCAAGTATCTAGTGAATGATTCTAGGATGATTTGCACTCCACGTAAAGAGAGACTTTCAGTGAAACGTTCGTGTTATGATATGAAACGCTTTGGCGGTACATAAACTAAAATAGGAACGTTAAGCGCCGTAAATATAATATTAATTTATTGTTTCAGGGGGATTCAGGAGGTCCACTGATGCTAGAACGAAGCGGCAGATGGTTTTTAATTGGCATCGTATCCGCAGGCTACTCATGCGCCCAAAAAGGACAGCCAGGCATTTACCACAGAGTCGCTAACACGGTTGACTGGATATCTCACATAATAAATTCCTAGAGCTATAAGTATTTTCTATTTTAATGTGATAATTGAAATCGCCATCAATTTTAACGAATCCAAGACTTGGAAGAATTGTTTTTTTTTTAAATGTCATCCGACAGTTCTCGAAAGGATAGCTTCGTATACTAGTCCTGAAGCCGAAAGGCCCGACTCCAACCGTTACCATCACACGACCAAAGTTCCATAGAGCAATAATATTAAGTTTAGGCGCTGACTGTTTACTTACGACTCATTTCATAAATGGAAATTATTGAATTGTATTAATCAACAGATTTAATACTAAATGAGGCAGAATCGCCAAGATTTTTTCATTTTTTTACGAAATGTAATTATTAGAACTTTTGTAAAATGTACCAATATGTACATAATTTTAATAATTGATTCTGTACATATCTATCTATTTGTAAATAATTAAGTTTATTTTGTAGATAAGAAATGATTTTCTTCGAGATATTTATATATTTATATTGAACGCTGGTGAAACACGTTGGAACAACACAATACATCTGTAAATATGTTACGAATAGAGAACTACTAATTTAATTTTGAATTTTCTTAAATGATGCATCATAGAACATAGACCTTACTAAGCAAGTAGGAAGAAAAATCAAAATAGGAACAACGAATTTTACTGTTCACACAATAAAAAGTTTTACAATTTTTTATTCACTTGAATTTGTATTCCTGTTCATATAATGGAAATGGGATCTATGGTGATCATTGGGAAAACCAAACAGCAGTGCATTGACTCGGAATGGATGGTGCCTAAGGAGCGAATTTCAAAAAGTTAAAATGGAAAAAAAAGCGGGACAGTAGACCTCTATGGTTCTACAGCCAGACCATTTAAATGATTAATGTTACACATTCAAGTACCGAACATAAAAAATTGCCTATGCAACCTACAAATATAGGATTCTAGCTCAGAAGAGGGGAGCTAGTAAACAGAGATGAAAGCTACAGCTGGGGGGCTAACAAGGGTTTACGTGAGCGCATTCTGTGTTCATAAACGGTACTTACTAAGCCTAACCAACTCCCTGGAAAAATCTGTAGATTCAACCAGAGCGGCTAGTGCTTACCAAGGTGGCAGGCACACAAATGACCCCATCGGGCGGACGGAAAAGTGGTGATGCTGGGATAACAAAGGGCGGAAGGAGTCCACCCCAAGGTTAAGGTTAGTTGCAAGTATCAAGGAAGTCCAAAAATGGGAGTTAACTTTCCAGCAATGTGCAAAGTCGGGGAGAGATAAAGGCTCTCCACTGCTCATTATCAGTGTGATTTGATATTTGTTGCCATGAGCATTAGAACTGGATTGTACTTTACAAAGGGTTCTGGTTTTTATAGCATTCACAAGGGCGAGGATCAAGTTAATCAAGATCGATTTAGATCAATACTGGATTTTACTAGTCATCAGTAGGAAAATGATAGGAGGGGTAAGTGTTTGAATAGCAGGTGCCAGTTTTCACCTCTAATCGTTTTACCACGTCAGGTGATCAAGTCTCATCAGATATGCATGGGGGAAAGGTTAGAGCTCCACGATATCTTTTAGAAATTAAAAATATTGGGGACAAAATTTGAGTGGAATGTTGAAAGTTTTGAGGACTTTTGGCCTTCAAAAGTAGTAAGAAGACTTCTGCACCGGAAATTAAGAGAAAAACGTCACTTTCCTTCTCTGCGGTGCCCTATATTTGGCACCCAGGCCCAAAAAAGCGTTACTCTCGACACCAGGCTCGTTCAAAATCGAGTTTAACCAAGTTATGGTGTGTATCCTACTGAAATATAAATAGACTGTTGCTTTTGGCACCCCGTTACGTTGGGAACAGGCATTGAACACCTTAATTTCCTGGCAAGGGCTGCTGACTGGCTCGCCCATGTTGGTGGGGGGTATTCCGGAATTGGCAGCAACGTGATTATTGTGCAAATGGTTGGCGAATTCTACAGTGTTGTGAAATTTTCGAAGAGGAGCAGAAATGTCAACTGCTTTCCTCTTTAACAGTTTCCCTCAGCAAAACGCAAAGTCATCACTCAGCTACAGAGACGTGCGATCCAGTGAGTTACAAGTATCGGTGACTTTGGTTCCAGTGACAAGGAAATATCGGTGACTGGCATATCGATGACAGAGAGTGGAAATGAATGAAATGTGGCGCTGTCACCGTTTTGCCGTGTGATATTCGGTGACGCGGTGACAGAGACCGTAAGTAGATATCCAATATGAGATTCAGTGACTGAGGCCAGAGCCGCCTAGCGGAGACGAAGCGAAACTGTGGTACCCGTTCCAATCCATCGCCTGCGCATAGCAGTACTTTATGTTGGAATCCCGTGCAGTCACCAATGTATCTGTCACTGCTTTTTCCAGTTCCTTGTCACCTATATATCGGTGACAAACCCATGTCGGTGACTTTGTCACTGGAACAGAAATATCGAACATTTCTACTCAGCTAGTGAGTGAGCTCATCTTGATTGAAAACCAACTTCTCATCCAACGACCTCAAACAGCACTTGGATTTGAACTTACTTTGTCCCGGACAAGTCCAGCAAGTTTCACCTGATTTCAGTGTTTGTTTTTTTTTGGTAGGTAACACAGAATTGTTTGTGGAAAAAAACATCGTGGCCGCTCCCAACAACGCCTTCGTCACCTGTCACGTTCATCACTCAATCAAAACTGCCCAACTCATATTCATAAGAAGTTCCCGGGTGCCAAAGGTGAATCCATTCGCCGCCTCATTCCAATTTTGATCTCTGCCAGGTGAACAGAGCGAATGGAGCGGAGGCACTCTCTACTTTCACCTCTCATTTCCAAAGTCCTGGGTGCCAAATGCAGGCTGAGGGTGCATTTGGCACTCAGGCCTTCCCTTCTCTGCACTTTAGATATTATGCGTTTAACAAAATATCTTAAAAGAACATTGCTCAATAACTTGCAAAATAGGTACATGTTATAGCCCCGTCAATATCGATTATCTCAAATACATCAATCCTTGTGATATCGATGATGGCTCAATATGGCGTCCCAATGCCTGCATCAACTTGCAAAATGAATTTGGGAAGACCATTGTAAGGACACAAAGAAATAAGAGTGAAAGATCAATAATTATTGAAAAATCAGGCAATAGTCTAGTGCAACGAAAGTACAGAAGCTCAATATGGCGTCTGTCCAATGCCTACATTCCCTCTGAGTGGCAGATATCAAATTTCAAAATGAATATGGGAAGACCATTGTGAGGACACCAAAAAATAAGAGTGAAAGATTAATAATTATTGAAAAATCAGGCAATAGTCTACATGCAACCAACGAAAGTAAGCAGAAGGAGCGCTACACTAGTGATGGATATGGTTGGTTGGCCCCTTCCCGATTTCAGAATCTGTCGCCTTGGGAGATGAACCAGACGCCTGCAAGGGTCTGATTCATCCTCTGAGCGTGGCAGAGCATAATAATGCATCCACCTGCTCGGAAGGGGCAACTATACCATTCCATCACCTCACACACTACAGGAATATGTGACCACCATCAGAAGAACTCACTACACTACTGGCAATGTTACCATCAGAAGAACTCAATACAATATTATTGGTGATAACTTGCAAAGGCATTCGGTTTTCACGGAGAACGGAGTCATAGAAATCTTTGAGATCGTGCATAATCCATAAAAATACGCCTTTACCTTTGTTGTTATGGCGGCAAATAAATATTGAGCCGTTGAGATAATCGATACAATCGATATTGGCGGGGCTATTGCATACTTATACCGCAAACTACAACAATAGGTATATAATGTGCTTTACACTTACGTTGCTAAAATTAGGCGATTCATGACTGCTATTGCACGATCATCTTGGCTTGACGCAAGTAAAGAAGACGCTGTCGTAATGCTGCTTCAGCATAGAAGTTCTATTCTGGCAGTACAACGTTGGATGTTTCGTCGACTCATTCTACAACAATAAGAAAAGGTCAATGTTTTCCCATAATGTATGAAATAATGAAGTAATTTAAACTGGTATAATGATAATATAGCTACCTCCAAGTGAAATCCAACGGACTTTATAATAGTTTTCACGTCCTCAAAACTTGGCTCAATGGAAAACTCTTGGGGTGACGACGAGAAATGGTACTGAAGAGGTCCAAGGTTAATCCACACTCCACCTAAAGGAGAATGTAAATTTTAATTTTCTCGAGCGACAAAATGTAGTTATCGAAATTATTTGGACAGGTGAGCATTACACTTATCTACCTGGTTTGAGAATACGATAAATTCGTTCAATAAATGTGCAAATATTGCTGGCACAATCGATGAAGAAGCAAGTAGCAACACAATCCCATTCATCGTTGGTTTGATATACCTGAAAATTGTGAAAAAATAATCAGAATCGTTAATTTTACAGAAATATTCTGATCAGAGTTGAGGAGTAGTTAGGTACACGAATAATTAATTACAAACTAGATTCCTACAACTATAATGGATGCGACCAGAAAAATTGAAATCGCAGAGTTAAACTGTAACATTGAGGGTTAATTTGTTTAAGATGGTCAGTATTTTAAAGAAATCAGAAGAAACTCGATGCACAAAATCAAATTTAGTTAAAAATTCTAGTCTCTGGTCAAGTATCAATTGATGATGCTGTGAGGTTAGAACCAATTTGATCCAAAATGGTTGAGTGAGAAATGCATGAAAGTAATTATGCGATTTCGTTTGACGTTGACGGCTCAGTTAATGGTAGATATTCATTTGAAGTATCAAACTACAGAGATTACCATTGAAATCAGCTTTGTAAGTTAATTAGGACAGATTATAGCCCTTGGGCCACAACTATATTACGTATGACTTGAAAAACTGTATTTTAAAAGGAACTGTGAAACATTTTCAGAGTTCTGCACCTCTTGGTGGGCCCAAAAATACAAATTACCGGTTCTAACATCTTCTATACCAGAGATCGTTGATCCGGTAGAAAGATCATAACTAATAAGTGATTATCACAGAACACGTACCTCAAGGAAATCTCCAGCAACCATAGTGAACCTCGTCTTCCCGGAGTTCATTGTGTGTAGAATCGTTGGATCGCAATCAGGGAACGCAACTGATCGAACCATGTCCTCCGAAGATAGGTTATTGTCACAGCTCTGAGTCCACGGAAATATTCGGTACAAATCCACGACCGAACACCTAGCACAACAATGATCATTCATTAGTTATGAAATGTATATAGTAACACTGAAATCAATACTTGATGGGGTGAGGTACAATATATAAATAGAAGGGGGGGGGGGGAGGGGGTAAAAGAGAATAGTAAAGTCTAGCAAGAATCTGCGTAAAACGTTTTTTCAAGTTCAACAAATGCACTTCATTGGAATAATGATATGATTAACGAAAGTTAGGTATAAGTGGGATATTCTCTAGGTTAATCATCTCTATGATTAACATGGTTAACTCATGTAAACTAGAGGAGCATAGCTAGATACTATAGGATCAAGCAGAGCAAGCGGCAAACATGCTTCATCCTCCAACTCCATCAAAATAGTTTAAAGCTTGTTTTGAATTGAAGGTATTTAAACTGGGGAGCGATTGCACGACTGACCACACTTAATACAGGGATGCACGGCTTAATGGATACCTACATCTATCTCCGCTAATGTGTCGATTAGAAAAACACTTCAAGCAGTAACCTCCCATAACGATAGGAGAAATTCAAATAGCATACACTTACATGGAAAATTCAAACGCGGGGAACCCGTTATCAACTTTGTTACTTCAAATGGAAAACCCTTTTTGTATTGTAGATTTGGATTCTACATCAAATTTAATGAAAAATTCACTGCTCAATCGATTTTTTATTGCCCACAACAGGCTCTAGCTTTATTCTAAGCCTTATATCAACGGAGATTGAGATAGGTATCAATAAACACGTGACCACCCTATAGATAGTTTGTTTCATTTGAAAATGAACCTCAAGCCAGTGTTTTTTTGGTGATTGTAATATAACCACTTTTCTTCACATAATAAGACTATTGTATTAGTTCTATTATTAATGCTCAACAACGAGTTGGTAATAAGGTGTTATCGTATATATAAGCATAAATTAAATTATCTAATGAACTAATCTGTGATTTTGATCCACCACAAATATTTCCTTCAAAACATCAATTATTTCTATACCATGATTTCAGAGCAGAGGTATTAAAATTAGCCGACACCTTTTACTAGCGTAACTTAATGCATTTGTTTGATTACAAACTTATTCAAAATGAAGTTCGAAGCGATCAGCATGAAGAGAGAAAATTCATTGCCTTGGCAAGAAAACCCAAGTTTGCATATTTCAAATGCGAGGCGACCCAAACCAGCTCCAGGGACTAAGACATTGATGTTTTCTCTTTCCCTGAAAATGTAAATGAATTATCAAAAACAATGTGTCAACAACCAACTGAACTTCAAACAGTAAAAACGTATTAATTACTAAATTAGTTACTAATACATTCATGATCATTTCATTTTAATTGATTTGCGTATTGATTGATTATATTGATTTGCATGCGTCTTGGCTCTGAGAGTCATTTCATAATTTTCGTCATGGCATCACCAAATATAACATGGTTTTCGATAGATCTCCACTTACAACAAATCAATGTTAAGAAGAATGTTAATCATTCACTGCTATGTGATGTAGTAACGAGGTTTTGAAGTTTATCTTATCATTTAATTAAAAAGTAACTCAGTTTCAAAGCACAATATCGTCAACAATTTTAAGATTAGTGATTGATATGGACTGTTCCACCTTCTCAATTTTTGAAACTGCCACTCCTGAGCATCAACCGGACGCCTTTTAGTTTTACGGGTTCACCTGGGTGTTGCACGCATAATAGCATCAGCCCTTGCTCTTGGAAGGGGCAAGTATACCATTGTAGCACTTCCTTGTAAATGTTAGCGGATCCTAACCTTCTAATGTGCACTGTCCTGACGCCCCCTTCCTTGCTCTGCCTTTATAGACGAAATGGCCAATAACTTTCCTAACATAACAACTTAAAATAAATAAACACCCCTCCCCTGCCCGTTGCAAGCCCCTCCCCCAGCTTTTGGAAAACCCAGGGAGTGTGATGGATATGATTCTCGGTTCTTGAAATGGTTAAGTCCCATTAAACTACTAGAGCATTTGCCGCAAGCAGGGGCTTCAAACGAGCGTTTGTTCACCAATGTTCGCCAAATTGAATCTAGTTCCAGGAATGTTGTTGAAGGTGTCACGTGTTTCCCATTTTGACGTTCACTTTTGTAATTGCTGTAGAAGTCACCAGTTGCTAAAAATCGCATCATTTTGGCCAACCGAGCTGCAACAGGAACACCATCGCAGAAGTTGGTGTCAGTTTTGAAGGTGATTCCTTCTATTTTGTGTAGTATGAACGTGAAATCTTGTGACATGCGACTGAAATTATTGAACAGCCCACTGTCATCCTCCTTCATATACTTCAGGAATGAAGAATAATTTCTTCCAACAGGAACGATGACTACCACAGGCAAGGCCTTTTCTTTGCACTTCTCCTTTTTTCAATAGATGATCTAGAACCACATTTGACGCAGCAGTAACGGCAGCTCTCGATAATAACACGGGTGCCATCTGATAAAAATGGTCGTGAGCCAATGGTGATCCTTGGAAATACTCAGGCAATGTCAACAGTCGTGCTCGTTGACACCTAGCAAACGCTCAATGACCGAGGATGCTCGAGCAGAGTAAACGGGGCTTTACCATAAGCATAAACCTGACGTCTTTTAGCTTTTAGGTATCATCTGTCTGATGATATGGTAGCAACATTAGTGATTTGGAGAATCCACACCACAGATGGGTCTGTGGGGCAGTACTAAAGGCAAACACCAGAAAAATGGAGAAGTAACAAGTAAATTACCGGCAGTTGACCTCAGGCCGTTACATTTTCCTTACCTTATCGAGCCACAGGGGAATCGAGACTCAAGTTCATCGAGTATGGGCTGATAAGCTTGGACCCTCTCAATAACACCATCCGAGCTCCAGTCCCGATATATCTGCTTCAGTGTAACTTGAACTTTTTCAACGTCCGACACGTTTATCGGAGGCGTCTTCATCTGAAAGTTGTAAGAATAGAATATCACGAAATTCGGAAAATAGCTTTGCTGTTCATAAATATTTCACCTTTTATGTACAGGGTGTCCCACTTAAGTGTAGACATCCAGCTAGGGGTAGATTATACAACTAATTTCTGACAAAAAGTGCCTCCTACAAATATTTTTGTAGAGGCTTCGTTTCTGAGTTATTCACGGTTTTAGTTTTTTTCGTGGTTTTGACTTTTCGTATCAAAAACAACCATAACTGCCTCATTTTCAAGTTTGACTCATTCAGAACGTTAAAAACCCTTCAAGACAAAACCTTTTTTGACATTACTCAGAGGTCTCGTTCTCCCCAGTTTCCTTTGTTTTAAGCAGTGGAGAGATTTTGGTTGTGTCACCAATCAAATCCACGTGGAAAATTGCGCAGAAATTGTCTCCTACCACATTACCACAACCCTTAATTTCGAATAGAAAACACGTTTTCCGGCGGGGAAATGGGATTTTCTCCCACACTGGCCTGAGTAAATTCAAATTTGAGGATACAATTAGAAAGTTGAGCTTCCTGGCCAACTTTTTAAGTAACAGTACAAAATGTTCATGTAAGGTTTATGTAAGTTTTACAGGTGATTGGAAAAACTAGTAATTTCTCGGATTTGACAAAATGTTCACTTCAGGATAATTTTTTAATCTTCCAGATTCTTGTCACTACTTATGAAAACTAACTACCAAATAAGTCGTAATCTTACCTCAGGGATGCTATCGTTTTGAACATTCTCAAACAATTTCTCCACGTCTTGGATTATCAGTTCGATGATTTGATTGTTGGCATCAATGCAGTTCAAAACTTGTTGCAACGTAGATTTATAACCTTTCAGCGCCCTTTTCTGATTCGGTGGCAACGTTTCTATGTACGAGAGGCGTTTCATAACCACTGACTGCGAATATCCTCTAAATCAAAAGGTAACGGTTATACGACGAAAGTGCGGGTTAGAGTAAGGCTATTTTAGTGGGAACTAGATGGACCACAAACCTGTACGATTTGAATGCGTATACAATTTTATGCAAATGTTCTTTTTCGCTCTCATCGTCATAGAATTCATTATTGAGCATTTCATCTTCCATCATTGTAAGAAATTAATGATGCTCCTCTGTCCCTTATAAGCAAGCCAACTTGAAAATACACAGTTCACTGGTCCTTCGATGATTCTGAAAATTCAACATGTGAACAAACCTTACATGAGACAGTAATTAAGCTTCAAAAGCCACAAATATGTAGTGGTTAAAATTGAATTCGGAAATGGGTTCTTGCCATATGTGTTGCGAAACCCATTCCGTATCAGTATCATTTAGACCACTATTAACCTAGATTCACAAGGGAGGGTGGAATGGACAGAGCTCTTGTAAAGACTGGAAAACTAAAGAAGGATCGTGAACTGAAAAGATTGTTTAAAAGGAAAGGGAAGAAGAATTTTCTGAATAATATCATCGTACTAGTTTCTAGTCATTCGGAAAGATGTACTTAAGGGTAGGGATGAGAAGCCAAAACTCAGTGTCTTTAGGGATTAAATGGTTTAGGACACCAAGATTTGCAAAAAATGGTATTGGAGGATCTACCTGGTTAGATAAGTGTCGACTCAATGGAAAACAATAATTTGGGTGAACCACGGATCCGAACAAGCGTCTGGCCCAAGCCCTCAGTAAGTACTGAGTATTACACAAGGGCCACTATTTATACGGAGGTCAGAGTTCTGTTTAGCTTGGTGGTCTCACGAATAAAAATATCCTAAATCAGAACAATCGTTTAAGCGAGTTTCACCGCTAGAAGAGCAGCACACACGTTTTCCAAACGTTTAGTTAGCATGCACACACGTTCTCATCACAAAACAATTATTTCTCATGACCTCAGTAGGTATCTAGTTTAAACTCGCAAATAATCTAAGAAGAAGATGGTCTCTAAAAGCATTGCACATCTCATGGACATACATGAAACACTATGCCAGAGGCAAAAATCCCATGGTATTCGTCCAAATTTACTGGAATTATGAATGATTGTTAAGATCAGTAAATATCTAGGAAATTATTAATATTTGTTTCCGTAAAGCATCGTCAGACTAACTGAGAGCATGTGCAAGCACAGTTATTAAAAATCACCTATTTATCATAATCAGTGGATTATATTAGCTAGATTATAATATCCCAAACTCACAATTGATTTGTTGTAATGAGGTCCAAGAGCGTACTAAATGGAAAGCATAGGATTCTATATAATTAAGTCATTAAAATCTTCTTAAATGTACATCTGGGTACAACAAGCATTACCGGACATAGTAACCGTTGATTTCGCACCTGATTTCATTGTAGACAACCTGTCCCATAAAAGTCGAGAAGATCTATGATGAGAGCCAGTAAAATGATCGAAAGATGAAAAGCGCTCAACTTGTTTGATGGTCTTGATTCGTCTGGAAGCCGGTACTTATCGGAACCGCTCAAAGCTGGCCATGAAAGTAAAAAATTATGTGTGTACGAGACTAACAAGCTCAAACAATACAGGATAAGAAATAAGTAAGTAGTTTTACCTAATTAAACATTTTATATCTAATAGGTACTCATGTTATGTGAATTTTTGTGTTTGTTTATATCCGTACACGAATACTTTATACACATATACATACTTACTGATGACTGAAAAGCGGCAAATAGCAAAAAGTTAAGTTCGATAGAGATCAAGACGTAATGCTCTGGAACAGTTCATAAAAGCGAAGAGAGCATACACCATAAAACCATAATCCGTCAGTAAACAAACACGTTATGTGATAACGGTTATGATCTAGTTAGTTGGTTGGTGTTTCTATTTCTTGACCGTAGCTGTGGCTATGTGGTATCCGTTGTTGTTGTATTTCAAGTTGTGCTGTCTTCTTTTTAAATACCCATTCTATTGTATTGCTTTGCCTGTGTTCTTATTGCCTCCCCTAGTCTTTCCGTTTCATATGTCAGTTTTATTATTGTTTTTGTTATGAAAATATAATTCACAAAATTTATCAATTAATAATATTTAATATTATACGAGAATAAATTAAACTTACTTATCAAAAGAAATTATTTCAATTTATAATTACCTTTATTTCTATTTAATTAGCAGTGATAATATTATTTTTTCGATCAAGTCGTCATTGATTTTTCTCTCGTAATAAAGTGTGTCATGTCGTCGTCTCGTCTATCGTCTTTAATAATAATTTCATCGTCATCCCTTCTATCTTCTCATAATCATTTTTTTAAACGGTTTAGTTTATTTTTATTCAAACGACCAAACATATAACAGTTTTGTTCTATTATTTGTTTTCTCGCCTCTAACTTATATCGGAACACTCTCCAGTGCTTCCTGCGACTTTCTTAATCGTTCAGTCTCCATCAATCTCCTTCTCATACAGTCCCTAATAGGAAATGTGAGGCCTCCTTCAACACGTGCTTCCGCCGCGTTTTTGATCGCGAGTTCAAGGAAGATCGGTATATAAACCGGAAATCTTTCTATTACGCTGTTTATTGAACTTTCCGAGCACTGTTTAAAGACCTATTCAAACTATCTTCACACAATTCTGAAGTAGAACAGACAAAAGACCGCAGACTACGTTCATACGTTAGCACTCCGTAGTAAGATTTTGAATCTTTTTACGAATTTTGTTTAGTGCTCTTATCCAACTCTTGTGAATCTGTAGACCGAACAGTTGCAAAATCAAAATCTACTCCTAGATGTAGATTATTTATCTTGTGGCCTGTGGTTCATCCTGATGTGAATTCACGTGTATTTGTTACTTGCTTCCATTCACCTTCTCAATGCAAGTACGATCCTCTACAGAATTTGGATGATACTCCATAACTTTAGAAATTAACTCATATATCAACCATAATATTACAATATCAAACATTATCAACCATTTGTGCTATAAGCCAACAGTAAGGAGAAAGCCGGTTAAAGATTGAAAGGTCAGTCCGTTTTCCTGATTCAACTATTTCATTTTTTATATAAGCTGATTTCAGAATATCCTGTACAAAGATTCTATAGAAGATTTTATAAAATTAATGCGTTTGATAAATGTTCGTGCAGGGTAATTCATTTTACGTGAACTACTCTATTATTTCTTGAAATGATTCACTTATCAGGGAAATCAAATTAAGTTTAGTGATCTCTTATTTTTGGTTTTGTGGCTATTTTAGTAATATGCACATCCAGACCTTCACTGTATGAGTATCTACTTACTCGAATCCTTATTTTGGGTTCATATTGTAATGAGTTGCTTCTACTTTTTATCTCTACTGAACTGTGTATATTTGAAGTGTCCAGATACAAAACCAGCTCCCAGGTTGTAATTCAGTCTCTCTAGAATTTTATTTTACTTTATCGTGATTTTGAGCAGTTAAATGTGATCCCTGGGTTCATGAAGATGAGATCAGTTTGTTGCAATCAGGTCTTCATCTTTGTATGAGGTTTTCCAGCTTTACATACTGAACGTTGTTGTGCCACCTCTTCAATGTTTCAAGGACTTTCCAATCTCTTTTCAATAAAAATGTCAAAGTTTTCAAAACGAAATCGTTTGAGGAAGCAAGAGGTCACTCCAACTACACTATTTCCTTCCCCATGCCTTAATTAAAGCTAATTTAAGAAGTAGCAGCACTTCAGGATCACCACAGTGCAGAATCAGACCCTTTATTGTGAGGAGCACTAATTTTAAATACGTCATGTCGGCTTTTCTCATCTTGGGCAGAAGCAGAACAGTTGTGAATGGCTGAATCAACTAGCTTACACCTGGTGTTTCGATACAGTGGTTAGTGTACCTGTCTCTTACTAGGATTGTCACTTGTTCAAGCCCAGCAGAGAACATAAAAGTTTTGTTAGCACCTTCTCTTCGTCCAACTACCTGGATCTCTTCCTTCCGACAGAACACCCCATACCATTAAATAATAACAGTTTGGAACTATTTTCCACAATGTATAAGATACAGTTTTTCCAGTAATGTTGTCAAAAGATAATTTCCTCTTATTTAGGGAGGAGCTCCTATTTTCATTTTTCTTATCTTTCCAGTAGGTTTCAATTGATTTAAAATACCTACATATCGATTAGTTTTAGTCCCAACTTCTAGCCAGCCGGATCGCTTTAAAGTGTTGGTGATATGGCCCAAAAACTGTTTTTTTGAAGTTTTCACCAACATAGGCAAGTGGGTAGTCGTTTCCATGTAATTTTGAGTTCCTAACCAACTGAGAATACCCACAGACCATCCGAGCTCATTTGACCAAGAAAATCTCATTTTTTAAGGATGAAAATGTTGAAAACGGCTGTACATTTCAATTTTTTTTCATTTTATCGTTTTGACTACTCAGCAGTCAGAAAAGTTCCCCGGAAAGGGTTCAAAATTAATGAAAAAATACTTGAAATAATTTGCAGTTTTAATCAACAAATTATCAATCTAAACTGCCTTGATTTGCAACTAAACCAGTTGAATGATGAACTTGACTAAGATAAACATCTCCATTGCGATGGCCCTGTTGATCTCTGAGCACATCCTGATTTTCAAGGGCGGAGCCGCCACTGGTAGATACTAAAACCGCATTGATGGAAGTGAAAAGGCCAAAATAAAATAGAAACCTTATAAAATTTTATTTTTTACAAAACAGTATAAAATTTAGAATTCTAGGTTACGGTAAGTACGGACGTAGAAAAAAATAAGTCTTATAGCTCTAATGGTTAGTTTCAGTCGATTCGCAGTTGTTGTAAGAGACGTAGTAATATTTGGGGTTTTTCATGCCGATCTGTCGACGGAGGCGGACGACGAACGCGATGACGCAGCAGCTGACCAGGAGGGAGACAGCCATCGCGGCCAGGGAGCTCATCACGTACCAGAGGTGGTAACCAACTTCCACCTGCAGAAAACCAACGGAAATCATTAGAGTCAATAAGGAAGACACATACTGACATTATTCAATCAATGGGCAATTTATTCTCCAAAGTCCAATGTTGGTTTATGATTATAAATTTTAAAAAATTCAACGCCCCTCAAAATTTGTTGGTTGGTTTCAAAACAAATTATTTATTATACAAGTATTTTCAACATAAAATGTTCAGCATTTTGTCTTTTTTTGTAATGAAATTTTTCCTTCTCTTTCTTTTTCCACAAAATAAAGCTTTATTATTTATATATAGCTTTTCCAAGTCGAATTGAGAATTCTCCAAACCAATTTGAGAATTTTCCAAACCAATTTGAGAATTTTCCAATCTAAGAAACTTTCACTACTAAAAAGGAAGAGGGAGTTTTCCAAACCGAATTGACAATTTTTTAAGGCAATCCAAGCCTTTTATTGAAAACAAAATTAGTGACGCGAAATGAAAGAATAGCACTATGAACTAATTAACATTGAAATCAAAAAGACAAAATGAAAAGAATTTCATAAAAATTACGGTCTTGTTAAGAACAGAAAAAATTGAGGCCACTCTGCGTTTGGCTGGTCTATTGAAGTCAACAAAAACAAAAATGCGGATTGGCCTCGATTTTTTCTGTTTTTAAGAAGACCGTAATTTTTATGAAGTATTCTTCGTTCATTTTGTCTTTTTGATTTCAATGTTAATTTGTTCATAAAGTGCTATTCTTTCATTTTGCGTCACTAATTTTGTCTGCAATAAAAGCCTTGGATTGCCTTAAAAAATTGTCAATTCGGTTTGGAAAACTCCCTCTTCCTTTTTAGTAGTGAAAGTTTCCTAGATTGGAAAATTCTCTATTTGATTTGGAAAATTTTCAAATTGATTTGGAAAATTCTCAACTTGGTTTG
This sequence comes from Creontiades dilutus, assembly GCA_031894815.1. Classification (NCBI taxonomy): domain Eukaryota; kingdom Metazoa; phylum Arthropoda; class Insecta; order Hemiptera; family Miridae; genus Creontiades; species Creontiades dilutus. Next base: position 555,366 of record JAVIWC010009012.1, on the reverse strand, counting down.
GAAAATTCTCAATTCGACTTGGAAAATTCTCAATTCGACTTGGAAAAGCTATAATATTACAGTTGGTGTGACAAACGATATAGTAGGATGACTTAATTCACTAGTTATGGATCTTCTCTTGAAATGGAATAAATGGGTTAACAAAAAATTCGTCCTCATAACAACAAGATTTACGGACCAAATTAATAGAATTAAGATTCGCCCTTCCTATCTTGAAGTCATTGCAAATCCTTGAGTTTGATTTTCCAACACCCCAATTTCGGGATGTCTCCAATTCTCTTCCAAGGTCCTGATATGTGTTGTACACAAACCTGACTTGGATTGGAGTGAACTAGAGACGAACTGGGGAACGCTGCAGCGGCATCTCGAAGGATGATTTGATGGATATTCGTGCCAGCCTTCACTTCTACCGTAGCTCCTGAACTCTCTGTTCGCTCCACCGACCGCTTTCTTCGTCCACTCCCGTCCACGCTGATGGAGTAAGTGCAATGGACGTACCAGATTTTCGAAAGGGGTTGCTGTAAACAAGGAATGTTGGTTTATTGTTTCCAATAAGATATTAGGCCAAACCTGCCAAAAAGGGTACATATTAGGGAAGGCTGATAGTCGATAGGACTATCGATAGTTGGATGACTATTGATGTTTGGGAATACGAAATAACTCCGCCCGCTTCCCTTCAAATTTAAAGCTTCACTTGAAGGAAAGTTAATTCATTCTAAGGATTGAAAGGCATCTACAATAGATCTATGGTTCCTCCTATTCACAACACAAATTCATTCAATGGGACAGGGCCGGAACCAGGGGGGGGGGGGCAGGGTTGCCCTGGGCGGCAAATTTCTGTTTGCAGAAAATTTGTTTAATACAGTTTGTAAAAGTTTTTAATGAGCGAAACGTCATAAGGAACGTCAATTAAGTAATTTCAAAACTGCATAACGTACCTGATAAACAAACAATAATTTTACAATAGCAATCAATATAAATTGCAACGGAGTAGAAAACACTGAGAGCCCTAATAGCATAGTTAGTTATTTGTTTACCTGTTTCATTTTTGTTTAATTTGTGAGGGATTTTTTGTTGTGAGTGAAGGGGGGGGGGGGGCGGCAATTTTTGGTTTGCGCCCCTTCAAAAATTGTCTAGATCCGGCCCTGCAATGGGAACAACAGTGGATAGGTCTAGAAAACCTCAGGGGGGTGTCAAAAACCTGGGTTTTAATAAAGAATTAACGAAAGGTATAAGAAGGTAGAGAAATCGAGCGCAGGAAAAAAGATAATGGCGATTCGGCGGTCATGGAACCACGATCTTTTTAATTTAACTTTTAAATTTCTCCGTATTAAAAAAGGACATTTTTCCATATTTCACTTTTTCCTACTTGAAAATATTTATGATTTACCTAACTCATATATACCTTAGGAACCTACTCAATATTTTATTAAAGTAAATTATTATCTATTTGACTCTAAACAATAATTATTATTGAGCTGAGTTAATGTAGGTACAGGTATTTTATAGACCCCATCCCCATTGAACGTGCAAATAGATGCCCGTTGGAAGAGGCTGATCTATTTGCCGACAAGGGGGATAGGGTCCAGGCATTCCTTTTAATATTCCATACTATCGATGCTATTGATATATCGATAGTTAGTCCCCGATAGTATCGAACTATCGATAGTGTCTCACTATCGGCCTTCCCTAGCACATATCACGTTGCAGAACAAGGAAGACAAGTAGATGGCATATGTACCTATTTCAACTGCAACTGACTTGTTGCAACGTGCATTTTTCCACACCCACAGCTGGCGTGAAAAACACATCAGTTCGACAATTTTAAAAGGTGTGAATTACTCGGTAATATTCAAGATCTCATCAGAAAACTAATGCGGAGGATCTACCCCTAGTAGAGGTGCAGTATTTCTTTCAATAGCATCCAAAATTCCGGAGTAGTTGCCTTTGATAAATATGTAAACTCACGTTGAAAAGTGGGGTGATGTCGAACATGAATGCATCGCAGTTTTTCGTCTTGCTTGCCTCTTTATTGGAAGCACATCCCAACTGGGTAAATGTGGCGTTGAAAAGCTGATTGTAGAACGCCTTCTGAACTGATGAGCTGTCGTCTTTGTCCTGAACAAAATATTAGTCCTTTGATCTTAACAAACGAATTTTATCGATAATGATCTGCAATATAACACTTTAAAATCATCATGATACATGTTCAGATTATCTGAAATGGTTTTAGATCTTGAAGAATTTTTGAGTATTTAGGTCATTACGTCTTGAAAACCACACTTGCCTCGTAATCGAGGCCACAGGTAACGGGACTGTACCGTGGCATTAAGCGTATCGCCTAGTCGCCACTGTTGGTTACCTCATTGTCCGTTAATCCTGAAACCATATCTATTTCTGAAAATCCCGTTCCTATGTGAAAATATTTAAAGCCTTTAATGGACTCCAAATTCCCCAAGCTGCTTTTTCTATTTTTCCCAAGCCACCTTTTTCTGGCAAACGGTCAGTCACCCGTAGTCTCCCCCCTAGCACCCTGGGGCTTCCTGGGGTAGTTGTAACCCCGTCCCTGATTGGTTTCTACTATCCCCCTCTCTCTGCTCCCCGCGATTCCCCACTCTAAATTTTCTCCACTTCCCCTCCAACAAAATGTTCCCGTTTTTGGTTAACAGAATCTGGAGTCAGTTCTCTCCTTCGTTTTAGCTGGCTCTTACACTCTTGTTAACTAGGCTCTCCTGGGACCTCCCTAATATTGGCTGGGATCCCTTTATAGTTATTACTTATCAAACTTGACTGACTTGTTATCAAAGTGACTTCATTTTCCTAACTAAGTAGTGGCAAAGCAGCATATTTTGTGATATTGTTTTCTACCCGCAAAACCTCAACTTTGCAGATTATTCAACAACACCTTTATTTATTTGATTGGTTCACTGAATCGACGAATACGAATTGAATAATGTATTTCCACACGCGTCCATTAAGCATGTACGCATTCATTTAAAATACAGCCTCCATCAGTTAACTGCACAACCGTTTACATCTTGAGTTCACTTTAACAATACATTTTCTTCGAACATTGAGGAATCAATTTACCTCTTTAAAGAATTGGCTCGAAGTTAAAAAGGGATAGATTTATAAAGTAGAATTTACACCATTTCAGCGAGTTTTGGGGCCAATGTCAGACTTAATATTTACAGATATGCTCTTGATAATTATTCACATGACGGGAGCCAACCTAATGGCTGATTAAAGCTTAAATCGCCCCTGCCCTCCACAATTTTTTGTGCAAATCAAATGTTGGAACTCCATCCTGTGATCAGGGCTAGGATGATCGTTATCATGAGTAGGTATCCCTGTGAGCTTTTGCTTCTTGTGTGGTATGCATTTGTCGAAAGTATTCGCCTACGGCCATATCACGTTGAAAACACCGGTTCTCGTCCGATCACCGAAGTTAAGCAACGTCGAGCCTGGTTAGTACTTGGATGGGTGACCGCCTGGGAATACCGCGTGCCGTTGGCATCTTTTTTTTTTTCTCCTGAACTTCGTCAAAATGAAATTGGATCGTAGCCTTCTTTGAAAGGGAATGGGGAAAAATTGATTTTACTCAGTCTAGGAGGATGGAGCCAGTCATTGATCCAGCAAGCAGCAAACCATTAATTATGCCAAAAACTTGAGATCAACGTAGTTGAGTATGAAAATGCACTGTCAGTGCAATGGGCGATCCAATTAGACTTTGAAGGCAGGAAAAACATAGGCCCTCCATCAGGAATGGTTGTACAGGCAGGTATATAGGTACTTCTCAAGCGAGTGGATTCAGAACTTACAATCAGCTTCATAGTAAAATGCAATTCGGGTGAATCCATGAGGCAGCCGAATTCCTTTTTTGAGGGGTCGAACTTCGGGATGTGGCCACCCCTTCCTGCACAAATGTAGCATCGCCGGATGTCCAATATTAAATGGTCTTGAGGCGGCACCATTTCGATCACTCCTTCCACGAAATCACCTGCAAATAGTATGAAAACTCGATGGTGAACTCAATAAATTATCGTTTTTGTGGATTAATCATCAGGTGTGTACCAAAAGAAGCCTACATGCAAACGATTTTCTTTCAGTTCCAGGACTGTAACACACACCGGACGCAATATTGTAATTTGTATACTTCAAACAAGCCCAAAAAGTCTGCTCTGCTGTATTCCTTGGCGTTACTCAAACGTTCAATAAAGTATGGCACAAGGGAGTTGACCATAAACTCAGACAAATGCTTCCAGCAAAGTACCTTGAACTCCTTCACTCCTATTTACTGAATCGATACTGCAAGGAAGTGTACTCGTCCCAAAAATCTCAACAGAAATTAGGTGGAAAACCAAGATGAATGAGACAAAATGTTGAGTTAACCAACCGCCAAATAAAAAATATACCAATCTATCTTAATGAATTCCCTTATGGCAATGAAGGAAAATATTTGGGTATGATTGCGCGAATGAAGCGCCTTTAGTGTTCGCGCCTCCATTAAAATTCCACTGAACCGAACCAGGCGGATTTTTGCCGTGCAACGCAGCCAACCTGACCCATCCATAGTGTGCATTTACAGTTGTACAGCGACTTCTGGACAAAGTACTGCAGTCAGGCATTGATCTGTAGTGCTATTTGACCAATAATAATATTCACTACTACCTAAGAATTCCCATCATAAGAGGCTCCAAAATCATATCAACGAGGACATTGCTCAGGTAACTGGATGTTGAGCTGGTTGATGCGCTGTCTCCAGTGTCCAAGTGGATCTATTGGCTGGAATCATTCATTGTCAGGTGTACCACAAGGATCGCATTTGGGATGGGTACTTTTCCTCATTTTTGTTGAAGACCCGATTGATGCTCTGTTGGAAGTCGGTAGATTAATGTTAATGTATGTGGATGACCTAACATTTTTTGACGTATGGATGTTATGGTGGAGCGCCTTGATGTTGCTGATGCTTCCTCTTGGTACAGTGAAATGCTTTTGAGGTTGGATTGTTGAGATGCACACACTACAGACCTTTAAGCACCATTTGAGTCTTCAATAGCTACCACTATGGGGCTCGTATTTGGCATTAGTCAGACCTCAGCTGGAGTTCTACACCATCATCTGGTTACCTCATTACTAGGTGAATGTAGCAAGAATTGAGGGGATCTAAAGAAAATTCTTGGTAATGGCAAACTTTCATTTAGGCCTTGATCATGTCATACCTCAGGAGGGCCAGGGGAGATTCTTTGGGTTTGAAACCCTTGAAATCCTTCGCAGATCAGATTTCCTGCAAGGCTGACCCAACGAGTCTTCTGGCTCTACCACTGCAATATGGACTAACAAAGAACTAACCCGATCAACCATCAGATATGCTCAGCAAATTTTCTGGATCTATAATGATTCTCATCAACACCTCATTCAGTCATCTGTAATAATTATTGTTCTAAATCCCTGGTCCACGGATTGTGAAAGTGGGGAATAGTACCGTTGTAATAGGAACATTGCCCGTAACTATAAGTAAGTAAAAACTCGAGCGTTCGTGATTGAATTTCTGATTCGTTGGGCTGAACGTCAAGTGGAAAATGAAAGTCTACTTCAGAAAAATATCAAACTGCACGTTCTAGGCTAGAACATCGGTGCTCTACATACCTTCAGGTATGAAAATAATAATTTTACTATTATTGTCAGCACAGTGATTCAATAAATTTAATATTAAAATGAAGTTTTTATATTTAACGTGATTTTTTATTAATAAAATATACTTTTTACCCTTTAATGGGTCGTTGAGAATGTGATTATTAAGATAATTGCTTACCAACAACTCACCAGGTTCAAAAACAGATATATCGTTGTTTTCTTCTTCTTCATCTTCACGTGCGTTTCTCTTTCTCTTCTTGAGCCGGAATTCCGTATCCAGACTGTACTTTTTGAGAACGGGGTCCACTACTTGCTGGAACTGTACCTGGAGTGAGTGGGGGATGGGGGCCCGAGGGATGCACGTGGCTCCAGCAACCTGCTGCATGCACGGCACCAGCCAGACTTCGTACCTCCCACTATAATCCACACTCTAAACAGGGTGGTTGTAAGTTTTAATGAAATAAAATATCTCCAAGGAATCATTGCTTTAAGTGACCAAAGCCATCACAAAACAAATGAAAACATATTTTTTTAAATCTTGGAAAGATCTTTTAAATATGGAAAGAGTCTAAAGAGATACTCACCGCAAAGTCTGATGAAAACACCCAAGATTGTTGAACGCTATTTCCTTCCGTAGACAAATTTCCCAGTTGGACTAGAGAAAACGTTTGCTCTGGTTTGTCCAAATTCATCACTCGGCTAACATATCTACAATATAATTCAAGTGTTTCACATTAATTTTGCATGAGATCATACATTGTAAAACGTTGTGTAAAAACACTGAATTGACAAACTCCAATTGAATGAATGAATGAATGGCATATTTATTGGAAACGATTCATAACTTCACACCATCATAATATTTAACTACTGACCATCGGATGCCAATAAAATAATAACTATGATATGCTGAGGATCATCCAGATCTGGCAGCAGAAGTTCCATTGGATTAGACCTAAACACCAATCGTTATACAGGGTGTCCCACGGGTTAAGCTCGATAATATAATCGAATAGCCGACAGACGGCTATTATTTGTGTTCATTTACGATTGATTGCGATGATTTGCATTCATATTTTCGCTGACACTATGGACCCTTATCAAACCAGGCTTCCGTATCATTATCAATTCTTCCCTTTCGTCTCTTTCCTCGCTGTATTTTCTTCAGCGTGGTAAAAAGTAAAGTAAACAAGGAGTTTCACCTTGGATTTTCGTCCGCCTACCCGGAGGTGTCGCGGACGTCGCCAGCCGTCCTCCAGAGAGGATCGGAACTAGGTCTGACGATTTCGCTCGTGGCTTCCCATTGCCTCACGCCCCTGGGTTGGGAGCGTGGTTTCCCTATTGCATATTTCCATTCATCGGCTCTTCGATTATCTTGACTTTAGCCGGACAGCTCAGAAATGCCGTAGAAGCTGTTCACAAACGAACGGGTTCAAGCATCCGACAAAACTAACCCAAATCGTCACTTGAAAGGTTTGGCGTTGTCACCATTCGATTCAGCGAGAAAAGCTAACCCCGCCTCCAACCTTTTTCTGTCTAGATTTTTGAAAAAGCCTCGATTTTAACTGAAAACAAACGTTTTTCTGCAGCTAAACACCATTTCCTTAACTAAAAATATTTTTAAAAACCAATACGACTACACCGTTGGAAAGCTAATATTCTTGCGCACGTTTTACCAGGCCTGCACAGTTCTAGCATTAATGAGGTTGGTAGGGGAGATGAAAAATAGGCGATTTCAAGATCTTGACAAAACGGCCATCTCGCGCAGCAATCGAACGTCTTCAATGCAGTTTTAAAAACGTTTTCTGACATCAAATTGATAAGAAATTTAACGCTCTTGCCAATGGTGTTATCAAATTTGAGCTATCTTTATAATTGAGGGAGGGAATTTATAACTCAAGTAAACTTTGCTTAAGGAAAATAGTGGCCAAATCAAAACATGGATGTCAGGTTATGATAAGGGCCGTTTGACGACCGGGGGGGACACCGTAAGGAGACCACGTGACCTCTTGAAAAGTTAGCATCTGCCTTTTCGTTTCCCTAGGTTTGCGTTCAACACAGTTTACCACCGTGGGGAAGAAAAACTGTCTAATTAATATAAACACGACTATAGTATACAAATGTTGATTGTATTTATTTTCTACGTTCAATAATAGGTAATTGGCAAACTGAAAATTAAAAAAAATTAAATTTCAAGATGTGGTTCAAATCCGAACCTGAAGATGCTTGAAGATGAAATTAGGTTATCGTGGTTGTACTCATTTGCCTTTACATGCCCATAAGAGTGGTTAGTTATCCCACACGATAATTATCCAAAAAAGTGATAAGTAAATATCTGCAGCTAAAGAAGTGGCCAGAGAATGTACAAAGTGTTCTTCTAAAATGTAAGAGAGCCAACGTGACGGGAAATCCACTCTGGCGAATATGAAGGGGAGCTGTGACGGTTTGCATTTGTCAACTGCGGAGTTCCAACTCAAAACACCCAAAAATTCTTGGTTGTTCTTACCACATATCAACGGAGCGCCCAGATCATTGAAACAAAGGGCCTGACCATAATCGCAACCAATAACGCAGATTTGAGTTACTGGGGTGAATAGATCCACTCCGTCCTTTTCAAATTCAGTTTGTTCCCTTATCCTCCTCTGGCACCACTTTCTTGGTCGCAAACCTACATACATTTTCTTCAATAGTCCATCCGTCCAACTAGCTACTTGACAAATCAACTTGTGTTCTGTCATCAAGTCCATGAGCGTTCCGCCACTTTTATCCTCGGGAAGTTTTACAGTCTGAAGGGATCCTCGTTCCTCGGTGAACTTTTGATCAAGTTTGAGGAGCCCTAAATCATATGCCACTTTGTTCAGATAGCGACCACAACGAGGATGTACGGTGGTTTCATTGCCGCGGCGGATTTGGCCTTCCTTTGGTTGGAAATAATTTTCTAAATTCACTGTACCAGCAAGAACGTCGATCTCATCCCCTGTCAGGAGAGTGAGAGGAGGGGCCAGGACAATGGTTTTCCGGTCGTACATGAAGCAAATGCAAGACGTCAAAACAACGTCATATTTTACCAGGGTACCGGTACATAAAAATTGCATTTTATTCTTTTCTTCCGGCTTCGCGAAAAGAGCAACAATATATGGAAATTCGCCGATACTGGTAGAGTTGCCAACAGCGATTCGAGCTTCTGGAATCCTATCCCTTCCCGTCTCAGGGGCATCACTGCCGAATTCGACATTTCCAGTCAAGTTATTACCAGACATGTAGTAGCATCTGATCCCTGGACATCTCCAAATCAAAACAGATACTAATACAGTACGAGTAATGACGAGGGATCGTAGTGGACCGATGTTCATGGTTACTGTGACAAGAGATCAGTAGCATCAACCTAAATATTCTTATTGATATAAGATATTTTTCGTTTACCACAATAAATCAGTGTCATTGGGTATCCAAGGCATCCTACTTTTCGTGTACTCAACAAGGAATGCCCAATAATTCACGGATGAGTAATTCATTAAATAAAGTTGGTATCTACGCATAAATTTGGCGTTGAGGTAGCATCGTTGCAATCCAATTAATACAGTAGTTACTGTTGTCGTGTATGATTCGTACCAACTACCTAACTAGTTTAATTTTAGGGTGTCCCTCTGAAACAAGGATTCGACAATACAGGGATGCGTATTAGAATCGAACCAGGGGGGTGTGGGACACGACAGACATGGCAAAATACTGAATACAAATCCATTTCAGACCAATCTAAGACCTCCATCTCAGTAACATGCATTATAAGGGCTACTCAAGGGCCTAATGTGAATAACAACTATATGTAGGTGGATAGAAATAATGCCTATAAAGCAGAGCTTCTTGGGGGATTTGTGGAGGAGTCGGCAGCGAGGGGCTGCCCACAGGGGGGTTGCTTTCCCCACTGCTTTGGAACCTTGTTGTGGGCTCTCTATTGGAAAAACTCAACACACTCGGCTTTTATGCTCAGAGCTATGCTGACGACGTTGTCATCCTGGTTAGGGGACCATTCGTCGAAGTAGTCTCAGATCTGGCTCAGTCAGCTCCGAAAGTGGTGGAGGATTGGTATACTGCTGAGGGCCTAAATGTAAACCCTAACAAAACTACACTAGTAACCTTTACTAGGAAAAGAGATCTGAGAGGCCTCTCTAAACCTCTTATCTTTAATTCCAGGGTGACCTTTCAGCGTGAGGTTAAACACCTGGGAGTATACCTGGATACAAAACTCACCTGGAATAAACACCTAGGGCACGAGCTCTCATGTGTGATAAGCGCACATGTGGAAAACTATGGGGACTACAACTACGGATGGCCCTGTGGATATACACTGCTATTGTTAGAAGCATAATAACGTACTGCTGCGTTGTGTGGTGGCATAAGGCTAGTCAGGTGGGAGCCCAACAAACTCCCACCAGCATTCAGTGACTAGCCACGAACGAACCAGGGGGGTGTGGGACACAGAATTGGCTGGAAGTTAAAAAGGGATAGATTTATAAAGTAGAATTTACACCATTTCAGCATGTTTTGGGGCCAATGTCAGACTTAATATTTACAGATATGCTCTTGATAATTATTCACATGACGGGAGCCAACCTAATGGCTGATTAAAGCTTAAATCGCATCTGCCCTCCACTTTTGTTTGGAAATCAACTTTTGAAGCCCCATCCTGTGATCAGGGCTAGGATATTCGTTGTCATGAGTAGGTATCCCTGTGAGCTTTTGCTTTTTGTGTGGTATGCATTTAAGGAGCATATGTCTACGGCCATATCACGTTGAAAACACCGGTTCTCGTCCGATCACCGAAGTTAAGCAACGTCGAGCCTGGTTAGTACTTGGATGGGTGACCGCCTGGGAATACCAGGTGTCGTAGGCTTTTGTTTTTCTTCATAATTTCAACAAATCAGACGCTGTTTTTCGTCAAAATCAAATTGGCTTTTTGTAGAGGATGGAAAAATTAATTTTATTCAGTCTAGGAGGCTTAAGAAGGCTACCATTCGATGGCTAATGAAAATTATGGGGTACCAACTCTTGATCCTTGTTAACAATTGGTATATAGACATCACAGCTACTATTCATACAGTATTGTAAGGGAACTTATCCTGAAGGCACATAATTATTCCAATAAACGGGAGTAGCGCAGGGACCAAGGCGCAAGGGCCGTCCCTTCTTCCTCGGAGGAAGAAGGGATAAGACCAGGTATAAAAACCTGGACACCGAGCCAGGACTTCACTTGGTCAGTGAGCTCTCTCCTAAGCTGAAAACTTTGCCTTATTACTGCTAAAAACCCCAAATAACCCCCTCTTGCGAGTAGGTTATAGTATGTACACCTTTTAGCCTCACCCTCGAGTAAGAAATCTACTGTCCTCAGAAGTTGTATTCTGGAGACATCGAGCCACCTGCTCAACCTCCTCTCTTGACATAGGTCTGGAATCTTCAACTTTGTGAGGTGATGTTTAATCGCTTTCAAACCTACTCTCTAAGGGGTTTTTCGGGGTGCTGAACACGAATCTGAAGTCCGTTTTTCGATAAAACGCTTCCTTCATGGTTATTTTCGCGTTTTTTCATCAAAATTGCTCAAAAATAAACTCTGTTTAATCGCTTTCAAACCTACTCTCTAAGGGGTTTTTCGGGGTGCTGAACACTAATCTGAGTAAGTTTTTCGATAAAACGCAATAAAATCGGGAAGGGGCCAACTAACCATATCCATCACAACTTCCTCTGCTCAACATCCATCCTATTCCAAGTTGGAGTGACTGGTGTATGCGGACTATTTGTCAATGAAACACCGTCACCCATAACTTGACTACCATCCTCTCTGTCAGTTTGAGCCTTATTCTGCAGACGTACCGCCGTCAGGAATCGTCGGTTTACACTACAGAAACTTCCTAAATACTCCTTGCCAACTCCAACTGATCCGCTAACCAGAACTTTGCCTAAAAACTACTATCTTCCTTCAGAAGAGAAAGTAAAATTAGTAAAGGAACCAAGATATCAGGTTCCCTACAAGTATCAATAGGTAATTTAGTTGTACTAGAAATGAATAAATGTATATACCTACTACAAGATTGTAGTCAAAGTTCCAAAAACGATAACACAAGTATTTTCACATGTTCAGGCCGCAAGTACCTAAGTATAATGCAGAAATGTCCATATCTCGTGATTGCATTCAAGATTAAAATACTTGGGCAGCCGCCAGCCACGCGCTGTAGCTCAGACCTCCGGTTCTACCAGCACGACCGCCTGACAGTTGACGGCCGATTTTCATCACCTGAAGATGAGGTTTTTCAAATGCTGAGCGAACAGATAATTGTACAGCAACCCGGGTAGTCTCATTCGATTCAGGTAATTATTTCTGTCTTCATCCAACAAAAGATTTGCCCTCTTACATCAAAAGTTTTTGAGATTTCGATTGTTCGATGGATAAATCCTTAAACATAATCCCTTCGGGTTGATTGATCAAGATGCCAAGCTTAATGGCACATCCCCGATCGATGTTGGATTTTTGAAGAATGCAATATAAAACATATTAAAAACAATTAGAGAAATAAAAGTATTCTATAAAACCAAACTTACTGTCCTGGTACTTCATAAAGAAAAAATCCAGCGAATTTTGGTTTTGTGGTGAAATATACGACGAGAGATCCATTGGCTGCGATGAACATGTTGGTAGCCACAAGGTGACCTTCAATCTTCTCTTCCACCATCGTTCCGATGTCTCCTTTGCTAATGGTAGACGTCTTGTACGTAAATTTCAGCCTGATAACATAATTATGTTTAGTGAAATGGATATGCAGACACAAGTTAGAAAAATTGACAATACACATATTAATACTAACCCTTAGTGTGTGAAACAAGGCGAAAATAAATGCATGTCATTTACTCTTGAAACTCTATAGTCTATTTATACCTAGTCCTGCCATAAGTTCTGGTACAAGGAAAAATGCAAGGAGACATAATTTTGTTCTTAACGCTCAACTTGAGTTATTTTATTTTGAAAATCTTATAAAACGTCATAAGGGGGGAAAACGATAAATGAAAACGATGAATCACTCAAAATGCCAGCTTTTCCCTTCACACAGGCTTGTGACATACAGGGCCAATCGTCGATGGCCGTACGCAGCACTTCCTGAGGGAAATTAAGAACAGCATTCACTAGAGACGACTTCAAGCTCTCCAAATTACGTTGACCTCCACGACATGCCATCAGCCCAAGATGAGATTAAAGCTGGCAGTCCAATGGGTTACTGTCGAGGCTTCCTAAGGGTGGCTGGACAATCCGACATGGTGATCAATTTGGGAATGTCCGAGCCTTTTGACCAGAAGCTGAGTTCTCCTGAAAGACCCAGTGTGATCCTCGAACAGTGTCCCATTCAGGGGCTTCATTACAGCAGCGGTGGGTAGTGAGTGAGTGACCTTGTCTCAAAGAACTTCTCTTTCAAGTGAACTTGTCCCAAATGACCTGCAGTTCATCATCTGACGTTTGCGACAGCATGGCTCCCCGTGGCCGACATTCAAACTACTCAGGCGGTCGCGAACTTTTCGTGGCAAGTGAATTTCGAGACCTGCAGGTCGCAAACGTCTCTTGCTGAGGAGTCTTGGCTCAAGATAACCGTTCACTCTCCCCACCTAACAACCTGGGCAGGTCGCCGTTCCTTTACAGCAGATTCTACTATTCAAATAAAATGTATTCTTGAGGACTCGGAAAATGACCTCGTTTCGGTACCTATCATTGTTTTACTAAGAGGTGCTCATGTAAGGAGTACAGTAGACGTCTGTCATCTACCAAACCCTGACTGTACACGAAGATAATAGAGGTCCCATTCATTCACAAAGTGAATTGCGGAGAAAACTGCAGGTTGCATGCATCCACAGAGTGAATTGGTGAACATCGGAGCGACCTGCAGGACGCATTCATCCACAGAGTGAACTGCAGGTTCCATTCATTCACGGAGTGTACTGGTGAACTTCTCCCACTGACCTTGTCTTTGGACTGAGTGACCTGCAGGGAGTCTACTCTCTCAGGTGACCTGGGTTTACACACCTCTACATTACAGAGCGGTGATTTCTAGCTCTATACCCTAGATCAGGGGTCTCCAAACTACAGCGTGATGGCCAAGGGAATCAAGAGTTTGGCCAGATAAATTATAACAATTTTTGGTTCAACGTATACATGCGACAAACTTTTTCTAACACGACACATGTCAAATCCAAATAACGAGCGATGCTTTCAGAAGGACACTGAAAAATTTACCTAAGATTGGAACGACAAACTTTGATCCCAAGTGGAAAGACATTGTAAGTAAAGAACAATTGCACACATCACATCAGATTGGTTTTCCAAAAATACTTTTTTGAATGAAATAATTTTAAATAAAATACAAAATATATTTCTCTTTAATTAAATGTTTCTTATTCCTGAAAATGAAATTGTTATTATTTCTTATTGAACAATAAAAAACGAATTATTAAAAAAATATTTTTAATCAATAAAAACTAAAGAAAGTTATGGTTCCTACGTTAGGCCTAATTTTGAATTTGTCTAATTCGTCTACGAATACTTAAAAACCCTGTTTTCAAGTGTCTGACTTTCATAATTTTCAATCCCTGAAATTTTCAATTGTTCCAACAAATAATTATGGAATTTTAAAAAATACAATCACTAAGAACTAATTTTTTGGACCTATATTAGGCCTATTCATGTATTTGTCAAACTCGTCTAGGAGTGCTTAAATTCACTGTTTTCAAGTGTCTAATTTTCAAAATTTTCCGTGGACTAACCCCCCAGACCCCCTCCGCCACTTCCAAATTATAATACGGCCCTTGGGGCAAATAGTTTGGAGACCCCCCCTGCCTTAGATGAACACTGAGTCCAAAGAAGGCTCAGCGTGAACTCGTTTCAACTGCACAGTACGTCGAATGTTTTCAACAGAACTTATGGCATGACTAGGTATCAATCAATACAATACAAGGTCACTAACCGCATATTGGTGGACGAATCAGTTCTCTGCCAACCAAGTAGCGAATGAGTGAAGTAGGAGAGATAGAGAGGTAACTCTAGCAGCACTGACGCCTCGTCCTTCTCGGAGTCGGTCTTCACAGTCGCTCCGCATACTTCCAGAGCCTCCCCCAGCGTGAACACAGACTCGAAGTGCCACATGCACGACCGCAAATCCAGATGCCGGTAGATCCTAAATGAATAATACAATTCAGATTTAGCCTTTGTAATCCTATGGGAATACTTTTTCAAAACTCCACCTCAAACTTTGTTCATTTTACGTTTCCAAGTGCCTTAGGTTCCAAATGTGCGATGCCAATCCGCCGTGTGAACTATGCAAGCCTTAGAATTGATTTTAAAAATCCGTAATTTTGCACATGGACTCCATTTGGGATCAATTTGGTCGTAACTTCTAGTCATCCCGATCGTTTCCATAGTTTTGCTATGGAGCAAATGTTGAAAAAAAGTGCCAAAAACTTGGGTTTTCGGGTTTTTTATAGACCTAGGCAGGCGGGGTGTAATTTTCAAGTTGTTTCGAACGCCGCACAGTGGAAAATATGACCGATTTAGGTGGACAACATTCTGAAACTTGTCCATATTCAACCTTTGGGTTCCCAGATTACGGAAAAAAAATCTAATTAATTTTTTGACACGATTGGCGAGCACACATTGGTCTAAAATCAAATTGATTTCCCAAAATTTAAAACTTTCCTACATTTAACGCTTGAAGTCCCAGTATACGGGTAAAATAATTTAAAGAAAATATAATTAATTTTTTGACATGATTGGCGCGCACAAATTGGTCTAAAATCAAATTGATTTCCCAAAATTTAAAACTTTCCTACATTTAACGCTTGAAGTCCCAGTATACGGGAAAAATAATATAAAAAAATCTAATTAATTTTTTGACACTATTGTCGAGAACACAGTGGTTTAAAATCAAATTGATTTGCTAAAACTTGACTGAAAAAAAAAATTATGTATCACCCAAAACGCAAAAATACTAGAAGGATTGATGAAACAAATCTTTGGGGTAACTTCGGGGTAATATAGTTTTTCGTTATTGAATAGGGGTATACATTTACTAATTGCTAAATTAAATCTACAGGTAGAATGCAATGTACATTCAATAATGAATGTAGAAATTTAACGTCTTACCTGTCTCAGCAATGTCCATTGTTGAACAAAAGCAACAAAACTTTGCGCTACACACACCTTGAACGTAATGAATGGCCATCGAATAAAGATAATCCCACTGCCGGTTATTAGGCACTTGTATAACGTGGTTGATTCAAGCAGGGTTCAGATCCATCCGGATCGTTCGGAAATACGGATAGGGGAAGCTAGTAAAAAGCAGTGGAGGGGATGGAGGGGAATCGGCCAAAAACATGCCAACAACTCGTTTCCCGCGCTCCCTTCAACAGCTGTTTCGGTTCCCGACGCCATTCCGTATGCGCAGTAGTGAACTGCGCCATCCGGCAAGAAAAATATTTGAAAAATCAGATGCGTACAGTCCGTTTCAAAACTGGCTATCCGGAAAAAATATTCCCTCTCCCCAGCTAGTGTCCAACCAATCAGCTGCTCATATTCACTTTCCGGATAGCTTGCCGGATGGATGTGAACCCGGCTTCACTCCTTGACTATTTGTTTGTAAACACGGTATGGTGGGAACACTTAGTATTAAGAGTCTCACTAACTGATGATAAAAACGTAAAGCACTCAGAAATTCCAAACTTTTGACTTGACTTTTGTCACCTAAATCGGTCATATTTTCCATTGTGCGCCGGATCGATTGAGATGAGTCCCAGACCATCCGGAGGTGATTTGACTCTTCTAGACTCCATTTAGGGTTACATCGCCTCACAAGTGCTATTGGCGGAAGACTGGCCGAAAATGAGGCTTTTCAGAGTTCCTACTGACCTACGCAAGTCTCATTTCCCAACAATCAGGTTTCCGAGCCGTAGAAATTCACCCATAGCAAATAATCATGATTGGTGAACCATTAAGTATTCAAAGATAAGGGTAAGTAATTCATGCATTCCATCAAAAATAAACCTTTGTGAAATAATCTACAGCGTTTTTCATTTGCAGCAATTTAAGAGAGAAACGGGTGTTTAGAAGCGACAAATCGTGTTATTTTTGCGAAAATTGAGCGTTTTTTCAGCGAAAATGTAGCGTTTTTCCTATTCCTGCAGTTAACAGGATTTCCACGGCTTAGAATCAAATTTCAAGTAATTTTCAATGCTGCTCCGCAAGGTGGCACTCCCCAGCCTCCTACACAAACTAAAAACCGAGTTTCTCGACTACCTATAGTTTTTCCCTTCCAAATCAAGAAGGTTAACTAATTGGTTGTTCAAAAAGTGTACATACATATAGTGAGTTACCTGACTGTCTCGTTGCCTCTAATAGACCAGCTGAGTTCATGAGGCTCCAAGAAATCAGCCCTGCTGTCCTCTGACGCTTCTTCAATGAAACCATGCTTGGTAAGTCTCTGGAAATTTAAAAAATGTGAGAAACGTCGAATTTCAAGAAATGCATGAAGAAGTTCCTCAAACTCTCATTGCAATAAGATCGTATAGCCATAAGGTTAATATTTTCTTTTTAAGAATGTAACATACATATAGTGTTGAAGCTTGTATGCATGTTGTAATTGGTCACACCAATGGTTTTCCAACAATTAAATCGCTTGATAAACCATAATTTCGCCCATAATTAATAGCATCAAAACGAGGTTACTTAAAGAGCTAGTCTCACTTACCTCGGAGGAGGTGACAAGATTGGAGCACTTGTGAACTAGTGGCCGCATGGGATAGGAGGCGAGCATTTCCTTGAAGGAAGAAACTTTCCTAGTGGACAACGCTGGGAACAGGCCATCGTGGTGAGCCATCGTCACGGATATTCTCAGTCCTCGAGTCCCGTTAACGTCTGTGACAGATGACGTTGTTTACATGTTACAATAATCTTAATAGGTCCTAAACAACCTTAAATCATCAAGATCCTAAACAATAAAATATCTTCCCTATACAGGGTGTCCCACGAGTTGCTCCCCCCCCCCCTCCTAAAATCGTCAAAATGAGAGTAAACAAAAATTTTTTTTTCTGAATCTTCATATTTTTTTCCAAGGATCTCAAATATCATATTTGCGCACTCCGCGCAACTGCGCAACCATGCGCAATTGACACTAACTTTCTTATTTTAAATGAGAACCCAAATTTTTTATAGCAGATTCTGATTCTACTCAAGATTTAATGAAAATTTGACCCCTCAACCAATTTTTTTGATTGCGCGTAACCGATTCAGCGAGCACGCAAATTGCGCTACCCCAAAATTGTCAAATAGTAGATGATGGTGAACTGTAAAGTGTGGCACATGAATTTTCATTTTTTTTATTGTTTTTTAACCCTGATTCACGTGATGCTATCCGTTTTTTGATTCGACTCAATTTTCGCGGAATAATGACCAGAATTTATTTATTCTGATAAACAATATATATTTTGATTTTTTAAAATGATTTCTAGTGAAGATTCAGCAGATTGCTAGCGATTAAAATTTCCCTATGATGATGAGGTGTCCACATTTGATTTGTTCTCAAGGTACCATTCTTAATGCCTCTTATATACTAAGCGTTCTAAGAACGTAATGCAAAACCCTTTTCAGGATTTTTATTTAAGTAAGGGTTGTATAAATATAAATTCAGAAAGTTTAAATAGCGATTAGAGAATTATTAACATAAATTTTCACGGAAAACCGAATATAAATGAGCTGTTACATTTGGGTACTGAACTCGATCCAGCAGATCAACCACCTCAAAAACCTGTAATTGCCAATTTTCGGCTCAAAGATCTTATTAGTTTAGTGGAGATTGAATGAAGATTTATGGATAATTTATCTGCTTTCTACATCCTTTTTCTTTGGTTCCAACGTTCGGATAATGAAAGGCAAGATACACCTGCAATGGTCTAAAAAATGGTTGTTAGGTCCACAGAATTCGAACTCTAGCTTTTCCCTCTTCATTCCTTAAAATAACATGAATGAACTCTTGGGATATCATTCTGATTAAATAAAACCATTATCAGTGGTGTGGAAGCTGTCAAAATTATTAGTAGTATAGTTTCCCTGTTTTTACTAAATATCCAACGAAATCTACTACTTCATAATTAAAAATGGTTTATTTCCAAACCACCAAGATTTTAGTGGTATTTTAGTTTATCTTGATTTCATTCTCACCATTGTACTCGATGTGAGACATGAAAGGTTCCGCTCCTATCATGTTGTCTTTGGGTGGCGGGCAAAGCCCCTGGCGACGATTGATGGTTACCGGAGAAGAAAATGATAATTTGCCCTCAGCTCCGCCTTCGACTCCTGGCACCGCGCCACATCTTATGCGGTACCCTCCACGGAAGTACACACTGTCCAAGGTCTTCATAGTAGTCCTGTGTGAAGAATAAGTTCATTAAAACCCAATTGGTACTCAATAACATTTAGTACCTATCATCAATCCTTGAATAGTGCCATATTCAAGGGTGAAAACTAGAAACACATCCAGGAACCAGGCCTGAACTGTCTGTATACACGAGGACAACCTTCCAAGAAAATTAGTATCTACCAACTACTATCTACTAGCATCTACCTTAATATTGTGTAGTATTTATCAACCTGCTAGGTTCTTCGTATTAAGATGACCATCTCATCATTTCTAAAGAAGGGCAAAGTAGCTGCAATGTGGTTCGAGGCATCCTGTTCTCCTCTCAAGGACTTTATTAATCTTCCCAAAGCTGTTGCAAAGACATTCCCAAGATGCAGTTGTATTTGTACATCCTCCATCCCGCACTTTTTCCGCAGAAAAACAGTTTCTTTCAATTTAAACAAAATCCTTGATTCTGTGCACTTTATATTCAGTAGAAATTAATGAAAAACTCACTAGGTTCAAATCAAAAACAATAATAAACCAGTGAAAGAATACTTATTTACCCCAGTAATAATATTGAATAATATTTACGTATATATTATGGCAAGGCACCAAATACCAAGCTTTATCGAAGCAGTGAGTGTCAGTTTTTAAAGGTGACAATGTTACGGAAACCACTTCGGAGTTTCACCTTGGTTGTCAACATTCTTTCTATTAAAACTGATATGAACAAACTAAAAAAAATACGGTTTAAATCATTGAAAAACCCTAAAAATGGCTTGAAAAAAATGAGAAATCCTATACGAAAATGGATATGTACTTTTTGAACCAAAACAGTTGGAAGTGCTCTTTTATGATAGATATAAAACTTGACTTGACTTTTGAAACAAAACTGAATTTTTAACCTAGTTTTTCAAACTAAGAAAACTAGGAAGTATCCTCCTTACCAGGAGTTGATATCCTTAACAAGAACTATCTTATGAAGGTAGATAACCACTACGTGTTTGTTTCGAAGACCGTTATTCATATTTTCACTATAATTTTAATGCTTCCAGGGCTTCTAAGAGTCTAAATATTGACATTTGAAGGAGGGGTTCATCACAGTAGTTTAACGAAGAAATTCTCCTGATTGTATTTTCCTGCTACTTGTCCTCCTTCAAGAGAGAAAAAAAATCGTCAGAGTGGCTCATCCTCAGAATCAAAAGTTTCTCTCATTTGTCAATATGTTGTCTTATATGTAAACTAATCATCTACCCGATACCTTTAGTAAGACTAACAGAATCGTATATGTCCAGACTATTCCCTAAAACCAAAAAACTGAACTAAAGAAAACTTTCAGGCCAATAGCACAACTTTCCTCTTTTCCATCAGGTAACTTACTACTAAAACTTACTTAGCAAAAAACAGTGGTTCTTGTATATCTTTCATGTCTCCGTTGAGATCTTCGATCTGCCACCTGTACGCTGTAGTGATATTGTAAGCCGAACACCAGTCGAAGAATTTGCTGTGAAACCTATGCTGCTTGTCGCACACCTTACAAACAAAGGATACATTTAAGAAAAAACTGTACAATGCACAATATAAATGCTCAAAACTTATTCCAATCCTTGTAAATTAAATTGAAAACTGTTGACGAGTAAAATTATAGGAAACGAATGATTGGTAGCAGTACCAATTAATTATGTTAATTTTAGCAATGGGGAAATTTTTCAAGGTAATATATTGGGGCTGAACATTAGTATCGTGGAAGCTTCAGGTTTTGTAATATGTGTCTCTGTGCCCCTGCTGAACCGGATTTGGCTAACTGTTTGCACGGAGTTCAAGGAAATTTCCAGGGATAAGTTAGGCTGGGAAGCAAATTTGTGGAACATTGCATCTATGCTAAAAGCACGTTGTGATCCCATCATTCGATTCGCGACCTATGGGGAGGAATGCCCTTTCAATTATATGATGTTGCAAGGACTCCTGTCTACATCTCCAGACCTTTTCTTCTTTGCTCAAAAAGTACTTGGCTATATGTTATGTGGATGATATCTTAGGCCTTAGGAAATGGGATCCTCTTAAGCTAAATTATCCCATGGGGACCACAATTATTTGTGTGCCACATCACTATGATTCAGCCTGAGGGACTTTTATTGTAACCAGCTGTACACATCGTAGACTGTCTGTGTTTCCTGTCTCTTGAATTCATATTTCTGCCAGGTCCTTTATGGTACAGGAGTTGACATTTGCTTTGAATCCATTCCTTGTAACGCCCAATGCTTGGGGGGGGGTATTTCTTGGAAGAACATTAATTTCTAGTTTTCTTCTTGTCCTTCATAACTATTTACAATACACTTTGCTGTAATGCTGGCGAGTAACTGACGACACCACTTTGTCTTTTGCTGCTCACCACCGAGCTTGGAGGACTTGACAGGACACCACCAAAGCTTTGATGCATGCATTTTGTACTACTTGTGTGTTTCTGGTGAATAGCTGATAGGTTTCCAACTTACTGATAAGCATACAAGAGGGTATCCTTGAATAGGGTGTTTCTGAGATGGGGCGTCTATTCTGTTGTAGTTCTTCAGCGAGATGATTTGTGGAGGTCTAGGGAACATAAGCCCACCAATGTCCAGAGTGTCCTGAGACAAAACAATCAGAATAGTGAAAACTGTTAGCAAATAAAACTTACTTTATTCTACTTAACGCTATAATATTGAGTAGTTTTCTCTAGAAACCACAGTGTACAATACAATCATACAAGAATCTTGCACAAGATCATGTACAGTATCCAACTTGCGAACAAGTCGATACATACCTATTTCTTAAGAAAATTGATTATTTGGTCATTTACCTTTTCTTTTTCTGATGCATGTAAAATGTAAACCAACGGTTTGGGCACACGATCATAAATTTGATGGAATATGATACCAGAATGCAAGAACCCCAGAGTACAAAAAGTAGTGTAGGCATGAGGATGCTAACTATCAAAATCTACGCACTCAAAAACTTTGAATCATACGATTAAGACTATTGGTTGAGTTGCCCTTGTTATTATGATGACAATTAAAGGAAAGCTACAAAACAGCTGTAAACTCACTTACCGAAATGTGGACAGTGGTTTCGTGAAACTTCTTCGAAGGCCCTGAAGCAACTTCAAGCCTCAATGTGAAGAATTCACGAATTTCCAAGTTGTTATCACTCAAGATTTCCACCTCGTAGTTTTTAGTTTTCGTCTTGGGCTCATACTCGATGACTGAAACGGAATCAGATCCATGTTACGGGTTCTGTATATAGCTTGCCTCCAAACGATAACATATTTAAGCTATGTTCTATTTGTGGCTTAGACTAGATGGTTATCAAGCTTTTCGCAAAGGTACGGTTAATTCTAACAATGCACAGAGCTTGGAGTAAATGCAGTGTAAGGGGAGAAGGTATATAATGCCCTCATGGAGACTAAGTGTTAGATAGCCAGGACATTCCCGATAAGCTTGGAACAGAAATGGAACGAAAAATTCTTTTGAACATTGGAAGAAGAGCATATGCTAAGTGTGCTGAAACACTGTACATAGACGTGGTGGTGTTTGCTGCAGGGATGCTGACTAAGCAGTGGTGGTGTGGATGGTGAAAATTGGTCTGCTTATTTTAAAGTACCTATTACACTAAATTAGGCCCAAGCCGTTCTGAAAGTTATGATCATGTCATTACCAGTTGGTTGAGCAATGAAATCTACACCGTTTAGGGCAGTTCCATCTTTAGAAGTGACGTTAACAGAGCGGGTTGATGACGTATCGCCTTCTCGAATGATAGGAACAACGAGGATGAGCTTAGAACCGGGGTTGCGTGGTTCCTTCACAAAATAGTGCTCATTTTCAAACCTCACCTCCTCTTCTGCAAATAAATAACATCTTAGTTTATCAAGTTAGTTAAATAAATAAAACCTGAACTTTCTATTTACATTTTGTCTAAACCCACACCAAATCGGTTCCGAATCTCAAATGATAGAATGCTGTAGCACCCATTTCCTAGAAAAGAACAGAGTCTTCAAGATAAGTCTGATTTTTTTTAATTGTTCTACCGGGTTTTCCTCGTTTGGCTCTTTCAGCACATTTTAAAAAGAGGTCACTCCATACCAAGTCTCACTGACAAAGTTACGATAAACGATTTTCTGTGGCAATGCAATGGTTTCATTTTCACAAAAACATGAGTTGGGAAGTAAAATGATAAAGCACGTGGCCTAGACACAGATAAAAAAAGTAATGCCAGCATTGCTTTAGAGGATCTTTTATTGTAATTTTATCTGTAAAGGCCAAACTTTGAAGGAAACTGGTACCAATAATTATAAATAACTAAGACTTATCCGGAAGACTCAGTTCTTGTTTCGCTACCAACTTTCTATTCCACTTGGAGTCTTGGAGATTATACAGAAGCAGTCCTCTTCACAAAACCACATGCTAAAAAAAACTAACGAATTAATGAGGTTTCCATAGAAAATGTAAAAACACATATGTAAGCAATGTCAAGAAATATCCATAAAAGTAATGTAGCACCACTTGTATTGAATGAGGGTACTAGTGTAAAAACTCAACTATATTGGTTTTACACAATTATTACACATTCGTTCTGGATAGTTTGGTTTTGTTGACGAATAAAACATTGCTGATCAAAATGTCAAATATCGTGTTTTTTAAACACCTTCGTAAGCAAACAATTGTCCACTTTTTCAAAAGTTGTGAATATGTTTGAAAGCATTCAAACTTGAATGTAAAACTTGAGAGCATACATAAAGAATTCGTACTAGTAAAAGAATCCTGAAGTAAAAGAAGCCATGCATCCTATAGATATGTCAATATTTTCTCATACGCAAGTTGGGTCAGTATGCAATCAAAATTCTGAAAGTTACAATCAAAAATACGAAAGTCCACGTTAAAACACCAAAAAGACAGCCTAATTGTGTAGAAATGATATCGATCCAATACTCGATTTATTAGACCTCTTCAAATGAAATTAATACTCGAAAATGATTGTAAAACTTACCATCTTCATCGTCAGAGATGATGATTTTTGTGGTAGCCTTGGAGCCCAACTTGGTGAGACCTTCCACGCATTTCAGCTGTAACGTGAACTCTTCTCTTCTTTCGAAATGTTCGTCGTTTTTTATATGAACACTGCAGTTTTTCCTCATCTCCCCTGTAATTAATGTGATATTAATAAAATGTTATGTACAGACCTGTAAGGTTTCCAATAGAATCCCAAATAAAGGAGTCTTGAGCTATTTTGATTAACTCAAAATCTAGACGAAGACTTTATTTAAATTCAATAAATGCTACAAATGTACTTCGATCCTCCTATCACGTATTTTTCGGGAACCACACGCGATCATTCAGTACCTAAAAACCGTGTAAAGTTCGTCAGTTTTCAAGGTTTTCTAATTATCTTTCTTGCTATTGCATTCAATTATTTTTTAAATCACACAAGGCTCCCTAACAACTCAGCTATCTCTTCTGACAAGAAAAAAAATTAGAGTGGCTCACAATTTCCGTTCAATTTTGAAAACTGATCAACTTTACCAGGCAAAACCTTACTTGCAAAGTTGATCACTGAATAAAACCAAGTGTTCTAGTTCGCAGAGATTCACAATCAACATTGATCGGATCCATGTAGAACGTGGGACTAGAGGGATTCAAAACAAGTTTGATACCTATGCCGAAAAAAATCAAATTCAACTCAATCTCAAATGAGATTTAGAACAGGAACCAAGAAAACAACTAATATTTTAAAATACCTTAAAGGAACTCAAACTATCATAACTTAAATAATTCAATCCTACAAATCAATGAAAATCATAAAACTTAGTAAGGAACCGAAATTATTTTTAGGTGAATTATAAATTTCTTATTCGACATTTTTGCCATCCGAGTCGTTAAACATTAAACAATTTCTTCCTAACCCTATAGGCTTTGTAAATCGTATTTCGGCAGAATCACAGAATAGGTAACGCACCTCTTATCAGACCGTCGCCTTTTGAAAAACCAGATGTCTCCTACCGTCTAGTTTGCTGGTCTGGATGCTCGCTACGCTCGCATCTCAAAAGCAAAAAAATATCCTACATCAATCCTTCTAGTAAAGTATAGATCAGTTGGGAAAATAGATGCGTTACCTTCCGATACCTTCCAATTTTGGGATAACGGAAGGCAGTTTGCTTTGGATAACATTCACCTCAGATGCCTCTCTCATAGACTTCTTCCCATTTCGAACATCTTTCACAGCTTGAGAGACCACACTGCTGGAATATCGTCGATTTATAGGGAGTCCTTTATACTTCTCCATAATGTACACACTCGAAATTAAGAACGACCAACTTTACATGCTACCACGTTATATGAGATCTGTTTGGAAATGAACGCGACAGATCAAAGATGTTTTAAAGGTCATGTAAACATCAAGCAAACATCTTGACACTGCTGCCAACAAAAGAAAACAAACAAACTCCATATCTGCATCACAAGCTGAGATCCAGGACTCTTTGAGGTTGAAAAACATTTTTTAAAACGGGAAAACATTAAATTATTTTATTTAATTGCTCGAAACCTCCTTGAAATCATTGGTCGTAGATTTGAGAAACACAGCGAAAAGGTAACCCATCCAGAAGATCAAAATGGCAGAGCAGTGTGGCGCGAAGTCAACTTTAGGCGGTTTTACGGTACCTAAAGTAACTCGATATTTTTCAACTTATACTTGGAGAACGTGAAATTTCAAATGAAAGATTCTTGAAACGGAGATCTAACAGTTCGATGAAGAAAGAAAATATCAATACCATTGCAGGCGTATGACTTTTCAGACTTACAATACTGTTCGAGCCATCAATTCAGTAACCCGAAAGGTGCTGCTCTATAGGTTCAAGTTAGGAATCAATCGGACTTCAATTAATTCAATCAATCAATCAGTTCTCACTTCTCTATCTCGTAGGGATGGGTATCGTTGAACAAGTAGGGATATTTTATACCGATAGTGTATCGGAAGGTTGGTATCGATACTACAAATATCGGTCAAGCAAAGTATCGATGTTTATAAAATTTATAATATCGAGAATCGTTTCAACATCAATTTTTCAAAATTGAACTGCGAAAAACCAAATCGTATCTACTTAAACAGCCCAGAAGATAATCTTTGCTTTGATTTTTTTGAACCTGCGAGAGATAGGGTAACAGTAACAGTAGGTACTATAGCCGTAATATAACCTCCTACTCCTTATTTTTTCCTGTTTTCCATTTACTATTAAAACCACTATTCTTTTACATTCCAGATTCCATTACCGAAGAAAATTAAGAAAATCAACCAAAGAAAAATATTGAAACCAAATTTTTTAAGCTAGTGAGAAAAAATGGCCCAGTATCGATACAAAAATATCGATAACGGTGAAATATCGATGTTTTGATATGTTGGGTATCGATACCCATTCCTACTCACTCGTTTCTTCTTCTTCGTGATTCCGCGAACTACTTTACGCGCTCTCGCGACCCTTTGCTAAAATCCTCCGAAATTGATAAATTTAAAGTAATTTCCCCCTCTTTATTCGCTATTTTTCAAGTCATCGTGAGTGGTTACCCGCGTAGTAATTTTGTAATAGCGTGTTTTCCATTATATATCGCGGATTGTGAATATTGGCTCGGCTTCCTCCTTCAACGGCTCTTCCAGGACAGGAAGGACTTCCCCCAGGCCTCGGGAAACATACTGCGAGACATCGTCTGGTGAGTGATTCATAATTCATTATCATAATCCGTGGTTTCCTCACTAATACAGTTCACTTTAAATTTCTTTACCAGCGCGCGTAGGTTGACGCGTTTTCCGATCTATGAGCGTGTGTGCTCTGCGCACAAATACAATGGGAAGTATAATTGAAGAAAGGTTTTTGTTGACTGGAATCAAGAATTTCTAGCAACTCTTATAAGACACCTTTATATTAACAAATTTGAGATGAAATTTGATTTGATTTGAAAAACTGCTTTCTTTTGAACGTGATTTTTGGTTTATTATTCGATAATAAACCATTGTAATCGCTCTTGAAGAAAAAAATTCTAACCCCCCTTGAAAATTTCATGGTTTACGTTTCAAAGGGTGTAGAATACGAATCTGCAATAAAAATTTTACGCCCGTCCGTACGCCGCACGTACGATTTATCCTAAACGGCTGGAGCAAGATATCTGAAATTTTCAGGAAAAATCAATATTGGTCCGACAACGCCCCAATTCTTTAGCCAGCACTCCCACTTAATTTAAAGTGCCCTTTAAGGGTTGTCGAAGTTTTTTAAAATCCCTAAAAACCTCAAAAAAAGTCGAAGCGGCCTAAATTTGGACTCTTTTTGAAAAACTTTCCATGAGGAATCGAATGAGCCCCTCCCCAGGTTCGTAGCTCAAACCATTCCCGATGTACGGCCCAATTTATGGTGCCAACATTTGTGTTTTTTGGTTTATTATTGTTTATGTTTTCATCGCAGTAACCTAGTGATGTAGTGAATGTGGATACTGGAGTGAACTCCTAAAAGGGTTTATAGCCGATACACAGGTTGAAGTATTCTTATAACCATAAAAAACGCTGCAAATTCTTTCACTGGGGTTTATTATTAAATTGGCTTGCGTTCATGATTTGAATTTCTACTAAGCTTTTGAGTGTGCGTGTTTCACAGGTGATAGAGCGATTATTGAATTTCAGGAGGCACACGAATATGATCAACTGATCAATCCAAATAGGTATTTTGGTTGAGAACCGATTTACGTGCTCTATGCATATCTCCTGAAATTCAATAATCGCTCTATCACTTGTGAAACACGCACACTCCAAAGCTTAGTAGAAATTCAAATCGTGAAGTCAAGCCAATTGAATATTAAACCCCAGTGAAAGAATTTGCAGCGTTTTTCTCATGTGAAGGAACTTGGTTTTCATCTCGATTCTGGGGTCAGTTACCTGGATAATAACAGTAAATATCACCTAGGGGAATGACAGCTGTCTGTGGATTTCTAACATATCTGTCTAGATGAGATGTACCCCCACTGAACTGCAGTAGGGATGCGGACTATAGAAGAATGACGTACTCAGCGATCTGCCCCATGCTTTGCACTCTAATCACTTCATCTACGTGCTTTGCAGTTTAAAATTATAGGATACAAATCTTAACAGATCGTTACTAGTGACCTGGGAAGTTATTTTTAGAGTAGGTACCATAAAATTTATTATGGTTATGTTGGTTATTTAAATCTATCGCTAAATCGGTTTAGATAGATATTAAGAGTAAAGTCAAAAGACATAAAGGCAATAATTGTTATTATTTTATCCGAACAGAATGGACAAAGGGAGGATTGACTTGGATACCTGGAATGGGGCAAAATAATGAGCGTACAGTAGTTTTCTAGTTTTACAACGACTTCATCACGATCACCAATAATACAAGTACTTTTTAGCATCACACCTGGCGCAAAGAATATGACAGAACTTGAATTCTTGGGTCTGGGCTTGAAATCGTCAGCTGTAGCAGAGCTGCTGACCTCAGTGTAACAGACAAGTTGAACTGCTGCTGATGGGTCACCACTTCGCAGCACCTCTGCCTCCAGTTCTCCAATCTCCTCGTCCACCTCATAGCTCGTCTTCCCAAACCTGAATCCCGTTTCTGTGCATTTGATTCAATTAGGTACCAAATAAGAAAATTGAGATGAAATAATGAATAACTAAATAATTTGCTGACTACAGTACTTATCTACTTTTTTAGCCATCGGGCTACACGAGCTTGATAACAAGTTACGGAGTATGAAAGTAGATTGAATAGATGTGCCTGTACAGCATCACTGGCTTGTTGCAATACATTTAATATAATAAAAAATTCAAGATAATAATGATAAGTATTATTATTATCTTGAATGTTAGGCTCACTGTCCTTTCTACATTAAAACATTGAGCGAATAAGAGCACGTGTAAAATTTTATAAGTTTTAAATGACGGATAGATATCCGCCGATATAAAAATCCGCCTTGAATGTGAAAATTTGTCTAAAAATCTGAAATTCGAAAACACTACTTATGAGGAACTTCGGTACCATACAAAAATTACATGGGCTTTCTCGTGATAGGAATGTCACAAGATCTGTGTTCTAAGTTATGCTTAATTTCAACCTTCTAATATCCTCAATCTAGATTTCCATGGTTAATTGTGGTACCCAGTTTATCGCATGTTGGTACTTTGATGTATACGTCGCTATGTACCTTCACTGGATGAACATCTAAGATCCTCTCTCTCTTCTCGTTTCTGGGGTGAGGTAGACCAAGTTTCCAGGCTTCGCAAAGCGGACGAAGGTGTGGTCAGGATGTCTTCTATACATAACATAAGAAAGTTTAAAGCAAAATGTTAAAGTTCTCCGAGTGTTAAAAAGTGAATGAGATCCTGAACACAAGTACGTATACTACATAACATGGATGACCAATTTTAACGTGACAACTTTGAAAGTGCTTGCAATTAATAATATAAGATTTACCCAATCACATCGAAGATTGACTTTTTGCTTCCGAGTCTACCAAGGTAGCGGAAGCATTGTTTATTGAATGTGAAAATTTTTTTTCTCCAAAATCAAAAATTCCACTCGCATTTTGCGTTTTAGACCTTTCTGAACAATTTTGGTTCCGTGTCTGTCTGTGTGTCTGTCAGCAGTTCCTTGTTACGGGCAAAACTACACGAAGTTATAGTCCGATTTTGATGAAATTTTCAGGGATTGTGCTGGTTGGGGTGTAGATGGTCCCCTGTAGGTTTCACGACCCCCGGATCAATAGTAGTCTCTGCGCATGCGCAAACGTGAAATCTTTGTTACGCGCATAGCTTCGGGAGTTCTTGACCAATTTCGATGACATTTTCAGGGATTGTTCGGTTTGATGTGTAGATGGTCCCCTATAAGTTTCATGACCCCCGGATCAATAGTAGTCTCTGCGCATGCGCAAACGAAATCCTTGTTACGCGCATAACTCCGGGAGTTCTTGACCAATTTCGATGAAATTTTCAGGGATTGTTCGGTTTGATTGTACGGTTTGATTTAGTCAATAATAATTTTCAATGATCTATACAGTCATGTTATGGATACGAGGAAGCTATGTGCCACACCCACTTGGCAGACGTTTTTAGTAAGGAATAAGAAAGGGCATTTTAGGAAAGGATTAGAGAGGACCGTGGGTGTGATTCAGATTGCTGGGAGCAGTGCAGGTTTCCTTAAAGCAATTTCAGTCAAACGATAAAATTAATTTATTTCTTATCTGGCAGACCATGTTGTTCTCATGTTCTCAATGTATAGCTAGGTATCTCCCTTGTGAGATGGGCTCCCGATTCAGGTGGCCACCCGACGTTAACCCGCAATTGTCACAATCACAGCTGAAGCCGAATTTCTGAGTACAAGTAAGCGCGTAAAAGTTGTATTTTTTCTAAATAATCCTTTCAAAGAGTTTACCAACCAAGTATTAAATGTGAATTTATACATAAATAATCAGAGTACTATTAAAATGGTAAAAAATGGTTGTGACGGGAAGAGGTTAAAACATTTTGACGTACAATTTAAATTCATCTATGAAAAAAAAATCATTTTGCCCAAATTTTAGTACAAATTGAAATATCACCCTACCTCAATTGGCAGACTGTTAAACTAAATCGTTGACACTTGTCATATTTGAAAAATTAAAAAATGATTCTTTAGCCATCATTACTGGAAAATATATTTGCAAACAATTTTAACGATTGCGATTTTGTTTAGCCTGCAAGTTTGAACTGATGTTCTATACGTTTCGTTTAGCATCTACTCGTGTAAAATATTTTAAACTACATTGCACATTTTGATGTTGAAATTTATATTTGATTTATACAATGCTGAGAGATTGTGGGAAAGTAATTTCATTAAAATTGAAAGGTTAACATTTGGAAAATGTTTGTTAACTAAACATTACAAAAAACAAACTTGAGACTACCGAACTGTTTGAAATTTATTCAAATTTAGGGGGGAATGTTGGAGGGTAAATTTGAATTCAAATGTTAAGGGGAGTCTGCCGGTTAAAAACCTGGATTCGGCACTTCCTCACATTCATCCCACACAAAATCTGTAATTCTGAACCGAATGTTTTCAAATTTTTACCGTGTTTTTAAAACCTTTTCGGGGTCACTCCATTCAAATTTGGTTTAGTTTGGGCCATTAGAAAAAAAGTTAAAATTATAATATCACAATTTTCGGTATTGAAAATATATAGGTCTTTGGGAGAACATTGCGTTGTTACGATTGGAGCTATCACTTTCAAATTTTTATCCATTATTCTTGGTTATTTGATTAAGAATCCGTGCAATGGAATTTTTTATATATTAATTTTCTGATTTTTGGCCACTTTTCAAATTATGTGTATGAAATCGTCCATTTTTATTTGCAGTCACAAAATCGTATGTTCCGTTCTAAATGAAATCCTGGAGTTTCCATGGCACGGACTCTTCTTTACACTATTGAGAACCCCCTGTAAAAATTTGAATGCGATCGGATGAACGGTGTACGAGAGAAGAAATCCCAAGCAACGGAAAACGTCATTTTGCAGGAAAACGCTTTTTGTAAAACGGCGGTCTGCTGATACGGACTAAGTCACTCGCGACGAAGTTGTGGAAACCCATTTCAAATAAAAACGGAGTAAAATAGAACGTTGTCTATATTTCCACGAAAGTAAAGAGTTACTCTGTTAAAGTTCATGTTTGTTACTGATGATGTCCTAACCGTCGAGATCGATTAACAGTGTAACTCTTTACTTTCATGGGAATATAGACAACGTTCTACTTTACTCCGTTTTTCTTTGGGTCTGCTGATACTAGCACTCCTTCAAAGGAGCCGCCTTGCATCGTAACAACTGTTTCACTTTGAAACGAGGACACTCCAGTTAGATTCAACAATATCTTTTAAATTTTTTTTTTAATGTTCGAAATATTAAACAGAAAAATAAAAAAATAACTAAAAAACGCTGCAAATTCTTTCACTGGGGTTTATAATTCAATTGGTATCCACATTCACTACAGCTCGACGCTGTCGGCATCACTAGGTTACAAACAAACAATAATAAACCAAAAAACGCTGCAAATTCTTTCACTGGGGTTTATTATTCAATCGGCTTGCGTTCATGATTTGAATTTCTACTGCTTTGGAGTTGCGTGTTTCACAGGATAGGGCGATTATTGAATTTCAGGAGATATACATGGAGCACGTGAATCTGTTCTCGACCAAAATACCTATTTGGATTGATCAGTTGATCATATTTGTGTGCCTCCTGAAATTCAATAATCGCCCTAGCCTGTGAAACACGAAGACTCCAAAGCTTAGTAGAAGTTCAAATCATGAACGCAAGCCGATTGAATGATAAACCCCAGTGAAAGAATTTGCAGCGTTTTTTTATTGAACCTCAATACCCCCCCCCCCCCCCACAATAAAAACATCTATAATTTATCAAGTCCTTTGGCACTCGTATTGCGTTAAAACTTCCCCAAATCCAAATTTAAACGATGTAGCCAAAGGTAGACAGATGTAGAGGGGGCACACAATCATCAACTGATCAATTCAAATAGGTGTTTTGGATGAGAACCGATTTACGTGGTCTATGCATATCTCCTGAAATTCAATAATCGCTCTATCACCTGTAAAACACGCACACTCCGAAGCTTAGTAAGATTCAAATCGTGAACGCAAGCCAATTGAATAATAAACCCCAGTGAAGGAATACTTATTCACCCCAGTAATAATATTGAATAATATTTACCTATATATTATCAGAATGCTTCAACCCGTGTATCGGCTTCTAACTACACTACAAGTATTCACATCGGCTATCACTCCAGTATCAACATTCACTACAACTCGACGCTATCGGCCGGACATCACTGGGTTACAAACAAACAATAATAAACGAAAAAACGCAAATGTTGGCACCACAAATCGGGCCATAGGTACATCGGGAATGGTTTGACCTACGGATGTGGGGAGGGTCTCATTCGATTCCTCATGGTATGTTCTTCAAAAAGAGTACACATTTGGGCCGCTTCGACTTGTTTTGAGGTTTTTAGGGATTTTACAAAACTTTGACAGCCCTCAAAGGGCACTTTAAATTAAGTGAGAGAGCTGGCTCAAGAATTGGGACGTCGTCGGACCAAGATGGATTTTTCCTGAAAATTTCAGATCTTTTGCTCCAGCCGCTTGGGAGAAATCGTACGTACGGCGGACGGACGGAAAAATTTTTATTGCAGATTTTGATTCTACACCCTTCGAAACGTAAACCATGAAATTTTCAGGGGGGTTAGAATTTTTTTCTCCAGAGCGATTACAATGGTTTATTATTGAATAATAAACCAAAACGATGTTTTTTTCATTTTTTTGCGGGAAACTCCCGTTAAGGGTACGTATTAGTAGCAGAACTCTCTTGTAACGCTCTCTTCTATTTGAAAGCCATAATATTCCATCGGCCAGTAACAATGTTTCCTACTTTGAGCGCCTACAATGGATTTTGTTTGTCTCTTACATATATTGTTCTAATAAAACTACCTCTACATCACTAATGGTATCGTGAATGCTAAGAAACATGAGTTAATGTAGGTGAAACGCTATTTGTTTTAAAAATAAAATCGTTTACCATCTTCATCATCAAAGATAAACACAGTGGCCGTGTGAGGGCTACCAACAAGAGCTCCTTTGGGATCCATCAGGCTTAGGGTGAGGGTTTCCATTTTTTCATAAATAAGATCGTTCTTCAGTCGAAGGACCACAGTTGCTGACGACTGTCCTGTTCCAAACCTGACTTCGGTCGTATCCAATGTGACATCGTCTGTCGTTGCGTTCCCACCATCAACTCTTATTGCTGCAATAAAGAAGCAAATAAATAGAAAAAGCAAAATGGAGCTTTCTTCACATGGAAGTGACTTCAATGACTTTCTTCAAGACTTTCTTCAATGTCTTTCCTAGATGCTATAATCGATTAACTGTGGTATACCGCTTTTTCAAATTCAGGAAGGCACCATGTGCATTTTCATAGTCCATACCCCAACTGGCAAACAATCAATGCAGCTTTTAGAGCCCAGCACGATTTACAGTGTCATGTATTGCCAATAGAGGGAGAACCAACAGCTATTATCAGAAACTAACTAGATGAAGCCCAAGAAATGGGCTTGGGACAATGAAGGGGACGAATCCAAGCGCACGGAGAATGATCGAAAAGGTAGAGAATCCAATTGGTGGGCTGCTTCCTTCACCAGATGGAATAGATTGAAGTTGCTGGTTCAGATATTCAGGCACTAGCTTGAGGAGAGATCTCAAGGGTGGAAGGTGTGAAGGTCCCCATTTAAAGAAGCGCTGAGTTCTTGTACGATCCTTCATATCGTACTAGGTTGTCACTGCAGGAGTCCATCCTACCTCTCAAGCAAGTTGCAGAAGAGAAGGAATGACCACGTGGCTGATGATAATGGAAGGAGACCCCAGGAAGACACTGGCAATTTTACTTCTGACCTATTCGATTGTAAGGCACCCAGTAGCAGTGCGAGGAATGATTACATACTTAATTAACTCAATTTTTCATGTTTTTTCTGAAACTTCTTTATTAATTGTCGACCTATCGTATTGTAGGTTTTTAAAAATATCTCTGTAAATTAAAGATGTATAGTGGCGGTACCATTGGTTTCCGACTGGATATGACAGGTGCATGATAATTTGATGATTCAATTCGGTAGTTATCAATTGTGCGATAACTAAAATAAATTTCTGGTAACTGCCTGAAGAAATTTGAAGAAGTTTTTGCTACATGATTAGAGTGGCTGAGCAACAAATGTTTTGACTATGGAAATATATCGTATGAAGGGATACAAATCACTTCTTAATAGTTCTAAGCTACGAGATTTTACCCATAGCCCTAGAGAAAAGTACTAACGAAGAACTAGTTTTAGACACAAGAAGAAAGGTTGAGATTGAACATCTAACCATCAACCAACCTATAACGTGAACATTTACTCACCTACGGTAGCCGGTTCACCGAGAGACCCCGTCCGTTGCAACTCGATTTCGGTATCTTTGTCGGTCTCGTCGAATACGAACAAATTTGATTTGAAGCTGATCCAAGACCACTCCACACTCATTTGAACCCCTTTCAGAGAGGATCCGCCACCTGTAAATATGTAACTAATATAAAAAGGATAGTTAAATCGGTACTACCTGTTTCTTAAATGCAACTTTCAAGCAGTATTTCTTGCCCTTTCAATCGCTCTTAATTAATTGTGTACACTGTGTATTAATTAATTATTGTGTACACGCTCAAACGTGAAACTCTTGTCATATACATGCACATGTGTATGCTTATGAATATTTCTGCATCTTGTGATCTAGTCGTAACTAATCTTGGAAACTCGAATCGCGAAATTTGCATGATAAAACCTACAAGCACTTTCGATGCGAATTTCTACCTAAATTTTGGTTTATGACTTAAACATAATCTTGATAACTTTCCAGATCATCCTTAATGGAGTTTATCGTACTGGACAAATAGGTTCAGCAGGCTTTAGATAGTAGGTGTTCTTAGATATTCTTTTAAATTTTTCTCCATTCTTGTCCAGGTGACTCAGTGAGTTTTAAAAGATAACTGCTCAGTGAATTCCGATTTCGGATTTCAGATCTCTTGAAATAATTGTTGGAAGTTGGTTATTTCGGTATGTGCCCCAACACGATTAGAATGCTAGTTCCGTGCGTACCATTCATAACGTTGCTGGTTCCTCACTTAGCCCATTTTGACGGGGCGAATGCGGGAGTGGGACTCGGAAAACTTTGTAATTTCCATGATTAGAAAAAAATATTATTCACTTGAAAACAGAACATTCAGTGGTAACTAGTACAAAAACGCTGGAAATTCTTTCACTGGGTTTATTATTCAATTGGCTTGCGTTCATGATTTGTATTTCTACTAAGCTTTGGAGTGTCCCTGTTTCACAGGTGATAGAGCGATTATTGAATTTCAGGAGATATGCATAGAGCACGTAAATCTGTTCTCAACCAAAATACCTATTTGGATTGATCAGTTGATCATATTTGTGTGCCTCCTGAAATTCAATAAGCACTCTATCACCTGTGAAACACGCACACTCCAAAGCTTAGTAGAAATTCAAATCATGAACGCAAGCCAATTGAATAATAAACCCCAGTGAAAGAATTTGCAGCGTTTCATGCGTATCAGAATGCTTCAACCCGTGTATCGGCTACAAAGCCTTTTAGGAGTTCACTCGAGTATCCACATTACTAGGTTACTGCGATGAAAACATTAACAATAATAAACCAAAAAAAAAAAAAAAAAAAAAAAACGCAAATGTTGGCATCATAAATCGGGCCATACATCGGGAATGGTTTGAGCTACGGACCTGGAGAAGGGCTCATTCGATTTCTCATGGAAAGTTCTTCAAAAGGAGTCCAAATTTAGGCCGCTTCGACTTTTTTTGAGGTTTTTAGGGATTTTACAAAACTTTGACAACCCTTAAAGGGCACTTTAAATTAAGTGAGAGTGCTGGCTAAAGAATTGGGGCGTTGTCAGTGACCAAGATTGATTTTTCCTGAAAATTTCAGATATTTTGCTTCAGTTGTTTGGGAGAAATCGTGCGTACGGCGTTCGAATTTTTTTTTTTCAAGAGCGATTACAATGGTTTATTATTGAATAATAAACCAAAATCAACGGCAATAAAGCTTTATTAATACATTTTTTAGGGCACGTTAATGTTGAACGTTGCAAACCATTCCACGTGTTTGCCTCACGTGTCCTCAAAAAGGTAGGTGGGCACCAAATATTATGATAGACGTCAGTTTGAGTGGAAGTTGGTTTTGTTCAACCCCAGAGATCGGATGAGGTGGCAATCAGAAAACGATATAATCAGATGAGGTCGTCCCGCAGAGTAACGGATCCATCCTTATGCAAAAGTGAAAGGGCGTCCTGCCTCTCCTAACAGAGATCGTGCCCGTATCATTTCTGTTTTGTGAATAAAAGGCAACGAAAACAAGATATTACATCATTTTCTTTAGATCCCATCAGATTGTCTTAACTTCACCGCCGTGACAGCAAAATTACATAATTTTTATTGTACTCAAGTTTTGGGTTTCTTTAGTCACAAAACCCTCAACTTAATTTTCCTTCAAATA
Organism: Creontiades dilutus; assembly: GCA_031894815.1. Taxonomy (NCBI): domain Eukaryota; kingdom Metazoa; phylum Arthropoda; class Insecta; order Hemiptera; family Miridae; genus Creontiades; species Creontiades dilutus. Next base: position 518,124 of record JAVIWC010009012.1, on the reverse strand, counting down.
CAGGGTGCGGCAGCATAACTTCCTTTTTTTTAAACTTAATAAAACGCATTGTATGAATCAGAAAATTTTTATTCGTTTTTTATAATATAGGCACATACATAAAGTTTTGTTTTACCCAGTTTTGAAGATCAAATCAGGTAGGTGACGTCCCCCATTCTCCATACACTGAGTAAACCGATTTCTGGCGTTTGTCATGACTCCAGCCAGCATAGCAGGCGTTATGTTGGCAATTTCTTCCTGGATGTTGGTCTTCAAATCTTGTAGGGTCCTTGGACGGTTCACATAAACACGGGATTTCAAAAAACCCCATAGAAAAAAATCACAAGGGCTCAAATCGGGAGAGGAGGCCGGCAACTCCAAATCGCCCCTAATTGAGATAAGGCGCTCTGGGAAGTGTTCGCTCAAAAAAACAGTCATCAATGGACTTAGGGGACATTTGGTTCCAACAAGACGGTGCAACGGCACACACTTCAAGAGCATCGATGACTGTTTTGAGGGAACACTTCCCAGAGCGCCTCATCTCAATTAGGGGCGATTTGGAGTGGCCGGCCGCTCTCCCGATTTGAGCCCTTGTGATTTTTTTCTATGGGGTTTTTTGAAATCCCGTGTTTATGTGAACCGTCCAAGGACCCTACAAGATTTGAAGACCAACATCCAGGAAGAAATTGCCAACATAACGCCTGCTATGCTGGCTGGAGTCATGACAAACGCCAGAAATCGGTTTACTCAGTGTATGGAGAATGGGGGACGTCACCTACCTGATTTGATCTTCGAAACTGGGTAAAACAAAACTTTATGTATGTGCCTATATTATAAAAAACGAATAAAAATTTTCTGATTCATACAATGCGTTTTATTAAGTTTAAAAAAAAAAAAGGAAGTTATGCTGCCGCACCCTGTATATAGTTACCGTGCATAATGTTGCTCTTGGAATGCTGTTGATAGTTCGAAATTGATCATCGACACACCTGTCGGAAAATGAATCGCAGTACTTTACAAAATTTCATTCAAACCACGTTATCTGGGCAATTTAATGTGAGAAAATCCATCAGACTTAAGAGTGTGTACGAAATTCACCTCTTTCTCAGGTGGTTTCTAGTTAAAATGAGATTCGATGTTGCTATGTTCCTGGGAATGTTGTCCACAAATTTCAAACAGTATCAAGCACCTAGCTAATCCTGTATTTTTGTAGAGTTTACTGCCAATTTTGCATTGATATTTCCCAACATGTACCTTAGGCGCTTCACTATTTAGGAGGATTACTTGAGGTTTTTTCCACTTAACAATTTAATTTATCATCTTCTTTTGTATTTTCCTTTGTGAAGAAGTTTTCTTGAGAGTTGTTGCAGTTTCCTCCCTATTGACTTTCTATAGTTGTTTACTAAATCTCCAAAATTTAGTTAGGTACAAATCTTATTCAAGAAGTGGGAATACTCGGACGGAAAGTGTCTACTTGGCTGTTTTTTACTGACTTGTAAGTTATTATTATTTCGGGTAGGAACAGCGTGATTGATGAATGAGTTTGTTTTACCTAAAAGGAAAATTGAGTAGGAATTGAAAGGAAGATTGTAGTAGGTGTTTGAAGATGATTGATCTAGCTTACTCACTCTTGCTTGTGATATCAAGGACGAAGGAATCGCCAAAGGTTTTACCAGTGCCGGATGTCATCAAATAGACGATTGAACCGCTCAAGATGTCATCTGGAACCATTAATGATCATTTCAATCTCACAATTGTAAAAAGAAAACCATCGAAGGAACCATCAAAGGCACCTGGACAATCATGCAATCCTATAACTCATAGGCTAGCAAACATGGTTAATTGTCAAGATTAGGGTTTCCAGCTTGTTAGCTGCTGGTAGGTTTTTCTTCGTCTGTACTAAGTAAGGAAGTTTATTTTCGATTATACACAACTTGAAATCATTCCAACATCCAATATGAAAGTTTGAGGCTATGCATCACTTTCTGAGTATCTGCTATTTTGCTTGGGCGATATTAGTGTTTTTATGCAAAAAAAAAAAAAAAAAAAAAAAAAAAAAATAAAAATAAATAAATAAATAAAAACGTCTGCCAAGTGGGTGTGGCACAGTAGCTTCCTCGTATCCATAACATGACTGTATAGATCATTGAAAATTATTATTGACTAAAGAACTTCGTTCAATTAGGCGAAGTTAATATTGAATTAGGGTAAATTTATTGTTATGCAGGAGCATAACTTGAGGAAATAAAGGCATGTTCAACTATTGAACAAACTATAAAATATACCAAATCCGAACAATCCCTGAAATTTTCATCGAAATCAGTCATGAACTCCCGGAGTTATGCGTGTAACAAGGATTTCACGTTAGCGGATGCGCAGAGGCTACTATTGATCCGGGGGGTCATGAAACTTATAGGGGATCATCTACACATCAAACCGAACAATCCCTGAAAATTTCATCGAAATCGGTCAAGAACCCCTGGAGTTATGCGTGTAACAAGGATTTCACGTTTGTGGATGCGCAGAGGCTACTATTGATCCGGGGGTCATGAAACCTATAGGGGACCATCTACACAACAAACCGAACAATCTCTGAAAATTTCATCGAAATTGGTCAAGAACTCCCGAAGTTATGCACGAAACAAGGATTTCACGTTTGCGCATGCGCAGAGACACTACTATTAATCCGGGGGTCATGAAACTTATAGGGGACCATCCACACCTCAACCAGCACAATCCCTGAAAATTTCATCAAAATCGGACTATAACTTCGTGTAGTTTTGCCCGTAACAAGGATTTGCTGACAGACAGACACGGAACCAAAATTGTTCAGAAAGGTCTAAAACGCAAAATGAGAGTGGAATTTTTGATTTTGGAGACAAAAAAAGGATATGCACGGAGCACGTAGATCTGTTCTCAAGCAAAATACCTATTTGGATTGATCAGTTGATCATAATTGTGTGCCTCCTGAAATTCAATAATCTCTCTATCCTGTGAAACACGCACACTCCAAAGCTTAGTATAAATTCAAATCATGAACGCAAGCCAATTGAATAATAAACCCCAGTGAAAGAATTTGCAGCGTTTTTAAGTTGTGGTCTTCCCATTATCGGATATCAATTTTGGTTAGGTAGATTGCACTGATTTCTAAGCCACATTCACACAATAAATGCAATCACAACCTGTTAGCGCGGCCGTGCGGAGTATAAAAGGCTTCAGAGTTTATTTAAAAGGAACCCAGTTCTTTCAGTTCTTTCGCAAATGGACTGCATTTGGCAATAATCGCTTGCCAGCTCTATCGCTTTGCAAGCAAAGATGCTATGTGTCAAAAACTGGCCAAAACGCGCCCAAAACGTGGTGTTTCGAGGTTTTTATTGACCTAGGCAAGAGGGGTGGCATTTTCAAGTGGTTTTAGGCGACGGATCGATTTATATGAGTCCCAGAATATTCCGAGCTCATCTAAGTTTAAAAATCGCATTTTAAGGAAGAAATTTTAGAGAAAATGTGTGCAAAATTATGCCAATTCTTCCATTTCCTCATTTTGACGAGTTAGCAGTCAAGAAATTTCAAGGTGCGGGACGTTAGGGGAGTTGAGTGGGGTTCAAAATTAATACAACTGTGAAATAATTTGCAGCTTTTGTATCTCTGATGCTACCGATCTTCGCTATGCAAAAACCCGCACGACAGAGCGGTCTTGCAGGTGTAATCAACTCGAGCGCCGTCAACAACCACACGAAGGACTGACATAAATTGCAGGATTCACTCAAGTTTTTAGTTATTATTTGCGAACTCGAACTCATTATATGAAAAGATAACGACAATATTCTATAATGTTATCACAGTCAAGTAAGTGTGAAATTCAAATTTATAAAGGAACACGGAGCAAATTATTGAGCAAAGGTTTATTAAATCTGTATCAGATAACACTTTTACATAAATAATAATTATTAATCTATGTTTTTTCAAATGTCGTCTGTGGTACATTATCTAATATGGCGCTTTTATATCCCGCAATGGCTAGATGCTAGATGGCTAGATGCCTTGAAAAGAGTTCGATTTAAATGTCACCTCCGTAGGTCGATTAGGAAACAAATTAGCCACAAGGACCCTTCAGCTGATCAGTATACTTCTACATATTGTAATTAACTGACTCCTAAATATCTCAAAAATAATTAATCGTTTTTTTAATTTATTATTTTTTTAAAGAAAAACCCCTGACTTGCACGACTCAATATTTTTCCTGTCTATTAAGCTTCTATGAGTATCAACACTGCGTATACACGGTGTCCTACGAGTTATGCACAACCCGACTCCTACGTGTTCTACACGATTTAAGATTTTTTCGTGTTCTCGATCTTATGTCATTAAAACTGTCATAACTTCCTCAATTTCGGAGATAGCTCAAATTTGATGACATCGTTGAAATTGATGGATGAGTTGCATTCATATTTTCGCTGTCACTATGGACCCTTATCAAACCAGGCGTCCGTATCATTATCAACTCTTCCCTTTCGTCTCTTTCCTCACTGTATTTCCTTCAGCGGGGTTTCCCTATTGCATATTTCCATTCATCATGGTGCGCTATAGCTATACCACAAGTGAGTATGTTGACATGATTTTTGTGTACGGTTTTGCCAATGGTAATGCTTCTGAAGCAGCAACTCATCGCAATCAATCGTAAGTGAACAAAAACAACATCCGTCTCTCGGCTCTTCGATTATCTTGGCTTTGGCCGACCAGCATAGAAATGTTTGAGACGTTGTTCACAAACGAACGGGTTTAAGCATACGAAAAAACTAACTCAAATGGTCACTTGAGAGGTCTGGCATTGTCACCATTCGATTCAGCGGGAAAAGTTTCTTATATTCCGGCTCCAACCTTTTTTTCGTCGAGACTTTTGAAAAAACCTCAATTTTAACAGAAAACACAGGGTTTTCTGCAGTTAAACACTATTTCCTTAACTATTTCCTCAACTATTTTATGTATTTATAAAATCCAAAATGACTACAATGTTGGAAAGCTGACATTTTGGCGCACGTTTAACCAGGCCTGCACAGTTCTGCGTCAAGCATTAATAGGGTTGCTAGGCGAGATGAAAAACAATCGCACGATTTTGACAAAACTGCCATTTCGCGCGGCAATCGCACATCTTTAACGCAATAAAAAAATGTTTTCCGACATCATAGATAGGAAATTTAACGCTGTTTCCAACGGTGTCATCAAATTTGAGCTATCTCCAAAATCAAGGGAGTTGTGACAGTTTTAATGACATTAGATCGAAAACGAAAAAAATTTAAACGAAGCCCCTTAAAAAACGCTGCAAATTCTTTCACTGGGGTTTATTATTCAATTGGCTTGCGTTCATGATTTGAATTTCTACTAAGCTTTGGAGTGTGCGTGTTTCACATCAAATAATTGAATTTCAGGAGATATGCATAGACGTAAATCGGTTATCAACCAAAACACCTATTTGGATTGATCAATTGATCATATTTGTTAATGAAATTCAATAAGCACTAGACCGTGAAACACGAAAAAAAAATTAAGTGAGAGAGCTTAAAATCGTTGTCGGACCAACATGGATTTTTCCTGAAAATTTCAGCTTTTTTGCGCGTACGACGTACGGACGGAATTTTTTTTATTGCAGATTCTACACCCTTTGAAAAAACCATGAAATTTTCAGGGGGGTTCTTTTTTTTTTCAAGAGCGATTACAATGGTTTATTATTGAATAATAAAACCAAAAGAGGCACTTTTGGTAGGAAATGAGTTGTAGAACACGTAGGAGTCGGGTTGTGCGTAACTCGTGGGACACCCTTTATATCAAGCCATTGCAATAGTTTCATTCTCTCCGAAAATTGACCCCTAAACCCCTGGTTTAGATACATTTTTGAATAAAGAAAACCCGAATATTTTTGCTTAATGTGCTAAGTAGGTGTGTTCCAGTGATCAAGGTTGCGCAACCGAATGCCTTCAGTTCGGGATTAACATTTCATCCCATAGCTCATACTCAGGGCAGCTCATCTCCCCCACGTATACCACCATTACCCGACCGTCAAGGGCTTGGCCCGATCCGTTCACATTTAAAACGTCCGTTTCCCTACAGAAAAGTCACGTTTGTGTTTAGCCAGCGATGGTTCAAACTCGTGTTAAGGGGCAGGGACGGACGTTTTCACTATTGAATAATTCATAGGGGATCCCCCTTATTTCGTTCGGGGCATTGGCGAGTGATAACTTCATTAGCCGGACATCCCATCGAGATACGGATCGGGGGTGATGCATTGGGCTGGATGCGTTTTATATGAATAGGTTTTTATATCCGTTCGTCGATTGGAATAACATTATGTAGGTACGTCGATGGCTATGAGGATTGCGTGTGTGGACATGCCCTGAATTCGTTAGAGGAAGGTAATTTCGGGAAAAGAAGGTGCAGCGTACGATATACTCAGACACGGATTTGAACTGTCAAATTGCTTGAGACTTCGATTGGGGTTTTTGATGATGAGTCCCGTAACTCACGCCCTCACGCATCTCATCTTTAAGTTCAGAGGCAACCACCAGTTTCACAAATCGAATCGGTATTACTGGTCCCATGTCATCAAAGTCACCATCAATAACTGGTCGAGGATGCATGTAATTTTGCGTTATATGCAGCTCTAAGTAAGGGCATGCTAAGTTAGTGCATCTCCAAGTACCCCAACAAAGCACCAGTTTTAGCAACCTTTCTCAGAGATGAAGCAACTGCGATAGCTCCAAAATTTAAACAATAAACACTTATAAAAATTGTTTTCATAAAAACTCGTTAAACATATCCTTAAATTTCAGGATTTACCGCTTGTATATTTCTATATAAACGGGGTGTCCCAATGAAAGGTTACACCCCTTCTTTCTGACAATTATCCTCATAAAAAACTCGGATCAATGGTGTGAATGATTAATGAATTCCGAATGAAATAGAAAATTTTATGTATAAATCCGGAGATTTACAAGAGGATATTTCATTAGAAATGTATATGAAAAACTTAATGCGAATGGTAGGAAATATAAATACAACTGTACCCTACAAGTATTCTAAAAAGAATAAAATAAAATAAATTGTAACCCAGTTAAAAAGAAAATTGCCATCGGGCCGTCAGATTCATTTACAATGACTGCTTTTGCCTGATGGCTGTATATAGAAAAGAGTACAGCTTCTTCCAGTCGTGTTCCAGTTTCACGTCGAACCAGTATATGGCCTGTCCATCGTTTAGGGACTTTTCACCAAGGCACCGCTCCCTCTCTGCTTCAAAAACTGCGCACTGCTGAAAAAAAATGGCGAAAGCTATCTGTTGCACCTGGTATGTTGCAGATCTCACATGGACGCTCGTTGTCAAAAGCAACACGCACCTTTCCGAAAGATAAAGATGCCTTTTTACTCCCTAAGACTCTGATCCGGGCAATAATCCTTTTCATGGCTAGGGATGCCTTCGAGTGCAGGAAAGAGGACTCACCAAAGGTCAGGTGCTTGAAATAGGTGTTGAAATTCGATACTGCGACCTGTTCTTTAACGCTGGTGAGCAACTGTGAACGTATCTCTTCCAATTTGTTGGGTAGCTTTTGCTTGAAGTGTGACACGTCTTCCAATAAGTCCTCAAAGCCAAAATCCACAGCCAATTTACGCAGCTGGTTGAGCCAGTCGTTTTTAAGGTAGCTAAAAGGGGTGCTTCCGAGCTCTTCCAAACGGACAATGCACCGTTTCGGGTATCGGGTGTCCTCCATAGTTACCAGCTTGTAATAAATGTAAGTGCCCTCTTCAGTATGCTCAACTTCATGTCCATCGCACCAAATTCCCGTTTTATATAAGCATCCGGAGTATTCCTGGGGAGGTGGAGGATGTTTTTGTAGAAGCGCGACTGAAGTTTCTCTAAGCAGTCGATGTAAAAAATTGCCCATACTTCAGCGCCATAGAGCGCCGAAGATGCACTGAGAGCTTCAAGTAAACGGTTCCAAATTTTTGGGGAGTTTGAGCGGGACTGGTTGATAATTTGAAGTACACTTCCAAAAAAAAGAGCCGCCTCTGTTTGCAGCCTGAAACGTCCTGAGCTGCTGAAAGTTACTCCCAAGTAGTTAGAACTATTCACAACCTTCATTTCTTGACCCGCGCAGTGGAATTTGTATGACGTGAAACTTCCTCCTTTTCTAAAGATAACCATCTTGGATTTGTCAGAGTTTACTTTCAATTTGTTACTGTCGATTTATTCATCTAGATGACACAAAGTTTTTTTAATTCGCAGTATGTATCGTTGAACAGAACTAAATCATCTGCATAGAAAAGGCATATGACGTCATCCTCATTGTCCAAATGGGCACCGGTTATCTGTTTACTTCTCAGAAAGGCTCAAAATCTGATACTAAAGAAAAAGGACCGGTGAGAGAACGTCACCTTGCAAAATTACCCTCATGTATGTTGAACTTTTTTTATAGTACTTCCCTGACTGAATTGAAAAGTGAGCACTGTCATACATCGACTTTATGATGGATAAGCGAACTGAACCCCATTTCAAAAGTTTTCTCCAGAGAATGTCATGCTGAGATTGTGTCAAAACAGCGTGAAAAGTCCACAAAGGCTGAAAAAAGGCGATAACACGAAAAAAAAAACTTCAATCGGTAATAACTAAACGATCAGACAGTCTAAAAAAATTGGTCCACGCATCCTCGGGCAACTTTTGTCGCAAATTTTGTAGAATCAGTTCGATTTTTCAGAGTTTGCCAGCTTGAAAGTATCTGGTTGAAAACTTATAAACGGGGTCGATCAGCAATGCCAAATTACACCCTTCTTTTTGATTCCCTTTCAATTATCCTCATAAAAAATCGGATCAATGGTGTTTTTCTTTAATATTTCCGTGAAATAGAACCCCAATTTTGTGTAGGACATTCGGATTCTACGCGGAATTTCAAGCAAATTTGACCCTTCATTCGTCATTTTTGGTCGCGCACAACAAGTTACCGGCGGATAAAGTTGCAAAGTTACCAAAATTGCAAACCCATAAACGTTAGCAAACTCCAATTGTGATTCATCAAGTTTCATCAATGCTGATTCACGAGTTGCTCCCCTTTTTCGTATGGTTACATTATTAATATTTGATTACGATATTACTATCCAAAATATCGTTATTTCCAGTGATAAATTGAAATATTCTGCTCATGAATTCTGATTGTTCTTAAACGTTGATCGTTTTGATGAATTTGGACCCCTCTAGTGCTATCTTAAGCTCCGCTCCGTTGAGGCTCCACACACTATCAGATGATGATTTATTTTTCTCTTGAGATTTTATTGGCAAACAGCCAATATTTCATTGTTTTCAACGCTAATCAACGGTGTAAGATGACAATTTATCACTTAAAATTATGTTTTCTGCAGTACAAACATTCACATTTAGTTGAATGAAAAAATGGAAACCACCCCGTGAATGCGCGTTGACAAAAATGAAAATTCGAAAATGCAAATGCTACGCTCTCTTTAGAAAAAGACAATCTATCTATGAAAAACCAAAAATCAAATGAAAACTCTCAAAGTTAGTGCATTGAGGTTAATTATTTCTGTATTATATAAGCCTTCTGTGTAAATCCCTCATCTCTCTATATTAGATGCAGTCTGAGGTACGTACCTACATTATCTAAACTCGGCACATCTCACCTCCATACCTTGGCATTGCACTAAAGATAGAAATACTTGGGCTACCGTAAGCCACGCGGTAGTGCTCAGACCTCCACTGTACGGACTCTAGTCGGAAGATCGTATTGCGACCCAAGTAGTCTCATTTAATTCAGGGAACAAATTATCATCTAATGCAACAAAAAACTATGCTCTTGCATTGGCAATTTTTGAGATTTGGATTTTTTGATAGATTAATTCTCAAGGTAATCCATGAGAATTAATTGATGAAGATTCCTTGATAGCACATCCCGGCTCGATGTTGGATTTTTAAACCAAATCTCGTAAACTTTGGTCCAGTAGTTTCGGAGGAAATCTTCAGACGGGGGATAAATTGATTTTAATTTATTATTTTCAATGATAAACCTTTATGATGAAACACGAACAGAAAGTTGTTAACCTCTTTTCAAATGTTGTGGGTTTACAATTCAAGATACGCAGGTTACAAACGTCGATTTTTTTTAGTAACTCTTTTATTGCACTGAGTAAACTCATTAACAATATTAATTTGACTTATTTTATTAATATAAGGTATATTTCTGGGTTAAGGTACACATCGGGAATACCACGGTGCATCCGTGATACATTGTAAAACGGTGTTCTGGAAAACGTTGGATTATCTGTCTATTGGTTGGAGCTGTGCAGCCCCACGACTGTGCTCCATCCTCTCAAACTGGCTTTAATGCTTAATTGTACAATATCAGCTTGCTACCAATGGTCACGGTTGATCTCCGGACGACACAAATAGCCAGTGATCAATCCAAATAAGTTTTCAACACAGTTTAATGCTCCATGCATATTCCTTTCAATCTAATGCAACAAAGAACTATGCTCTTGCATTAGCAATTTTTGAGATTTGGATTTTTTGATTGATCAATTCTCAATGTAATCCATGAGAATTAATTGATGAAGATATTCCTAGATAGTACATCCCGGATCGATGTAGGATTTTTTAACCAAATTAAAATTGTTTAATTGTGTGTTGTTGAGGAAAGTGGGGATGTAGTTGATTTTCCGATTGGTAAAGTCAACGTGCACTGACTTGGCCTCATTCAATCTGATCCTCCATTTTGATGTCCTAATATTTATTTTAGAGAAGGATTTATTAAGTTTAGAAATTGATTCATTGATGCTTTCACCCTCTGCCTGGACTGCAGTGCCATCTGCAAATGTTGCTGTTGTGCTTTGATCTACTTCTGGTAAGTCACTGATGTACAGGAGGTACAGTAGTGGGCCTAATACACTTCCTTGGGGTACATCAGCGTTTATTTTCATTGGCACTGAATATGCATCGTCCTGTTCAATGCGAAAATACCGATCTGATAAATATGATTCGAGCAACTCGGCAAACTGATAGGGGAGCATCCTCTCAAGCTTATATTTCAAGCCTTCGTGCCAAACTTTGTCGAATGCTTGTGACACGTCCAGAAAGATGGCTGAAAATACCTTCTTATGTTCTAGCGCTTCTTCTATGATAGTGAAACAATCACAAATACAAATAGTGAAACATCGAATGAACAAAATCCGCCCCCGTGTACGTTCCCCGTACACCGTTCGAAGCTTTTCTCCAAAACTACTGTACAAAAGTTTACGAAATTTGCCTCAAACATTCAACATCGATACGGGATGTGCCTGTAATCTCAGCATCTTCATCAATCAACCCTCAGGGGTTATATTTTAGGATTAATCCATCAAAAAATAGGAATCTGATACACTCTAGATTTTTCGATTACAGAGGATATTCAAGAAGCTAGAAGGTACCTGGTATGACCCCAGAGGCTATGGATTCTAAAATCGTGAAGGGTATAGGTACGATCCGTATCCGTATCCGTCACAAGTTTACGACCCGAAATAATCTTCCTCACGTCTTAAGGTTTGAAGTAAGTGTAAAAGCAATAGCAACGTCAGAACATGAAAAACCAACTCTACCTCGAAAATAATTAACTAAAAAGATACCTAGCGTTTAAGGATGGTGTGCAGCCGCACGCGTGAAGTTATAAACGCAGCTGACTCCAACCCTTTGGATTCAAATGGACTTCAAAGGCTTCGGGAATGGAAAAGAGACAAATGATGTATTGAACAAAAGGTGAGAGGCTCTGCCTTAGGACCTATAATCACTGTGGTCGAGTTATGGGTGTTTACCCAGCTCAGCGGGTACCATCGGGGAAATGATCTATAATGTGCCGTGATGGCAGCTCCAACACCTCATTCCTCCTCATGAAAAGGAGAAATTGAAGGCGGAGGGCCCGAAACACGTTTGAGTTACGGTCCCGGGAAATTGAAATCCGTAATTGAAATATTTTCGGAGCAGCGCAACGAGACCGGAGCTCAACTCCGCTTATTTCCAAAGTTCGAACAGATCCGATTAATCTAAGAATTTAATTAATGTGGTTCATCGTTTATTATTTTTGCTGATAAATCAAAATAGTCGACCGAAGAAAATGAAATTTTGATCCTCATTTGTTGCAAATTTGTTATCGCTTTTTGGAAAACATATTTTTTTGACATCTCACTTTAAACTTTCGGCGACTCAATTTCAACTTCTGGCATACCACTTCGAGCTTTTGGCATATCAATTTATACTTTTCACAAACCCAATAATCCAACATTCCAACCCATTTAATGATCAATAAATGTTTTTTCTCTTTATCATTTTGATTGGAAATCACTTATTAATCGGAAAAAAAATAAAACTATTGAAAATTAATTATTTGTACCTTAAAATTGTAGATACTATTAAACAAAAACCAAACCAGGTCTCCAATGCTTCAATCGATTGTTGATAGGAAATTCCAAGATACGCTCACGAAGTTCTGCCCTCTGAGACAGCGGGCCATTTTATATCCATCAACATATCACGATGGTAAAATTTCATCTTTCTAGCTTGATTGGGACAGCTAGTACTAAATTTCAGAATGTCTTAAAACAGCTTTCGATTAAGAAAATTTTTAATTAAAAAATTTCAGAGCTTGCAACGGCTTTGCTATTGTAATAGGTTCATATTCTTTTTAAAAACGCTGCAAATTCTCTCACTGGGGTTTATTATTCAATTGGCATGCGTTCATGATTTGAATTTCTACTAAGCTTTGGAGTGTGTGTGTTTCACGGTGATAGAGCGATTATCGAATTTCAGGAGATATGCATAGAGCACGTAAATCAGTTCTCAACCAAAATACCTTTTTGGATTGATCAGTTGATCATATTTGTGTGCCTCCTGAAATTCAATAATCGTTCTATCGCCTTGAAACACGCACACACCAAAGATTAGTAGAAATTCAAATCTTGAATGCAAACCAAATGAATGAAATTGAATATTAGACCCCAGTGAAAGAATTTGCAGGCGTTTTTTCAAGAGCGATTAGAATGGAAAAATATTCTATTTGAGCATTTTAAATTTCGTAAGACGGAGCATGCATATCAGAATGCTCCAACCCGTATATCGGCTATAAACCCTTTTAGGAGTTCACTCCAGTATCCACATTCACTACATCACTAGGTTACTGCGATAAAAAAAAAAAAAAAAAACGCTGTTGTTTTTGTTTTGAAAACATAAACAATAATGTAGTGAAAAACACAAATGTTGGCACCATAAATCGGGCCATACATTGGGAATGGTTTGAGCTACGGACCTGGGGAGGTGCTCATTCGATTCCTCATGGAAAGTTCTTGAAAAAAAGTCCAAATTTAGGCCGCCTTGACTTTTTATGAGGTTTTTAGGGATTTTAAAAAACTTTGACAACCCTTAAAGGGCACTTTAAATTAAGTGAGAGAGCTGGCTAAAGAATTGGGGTGTTGTCGGACCAACATGGATATTTCCTGAAAATTCCAGATTTTTTGCTCCAGCCGTTTTGGAGAAATCGTGCATACGGCGGACGGACGGAGAAATTTTTATTGCAGATTTGGGGGGGGGGGGGGTTAGAAATGTTTTTTTCAAGAGCGATTACAATGGTTTATTACTGAATAATAAACCAAAATGCGTTAAAAGAAGCTACCATTCAAATGTCAGCTTTCTGGGTTGACTAGGAAGGTAACACAATTCTAAAAGAACTGCATGACGATTATTCTTTACCAATTTGTTGACGCGTTGCCTAACATTTCACTAAGAGACTTGGAATTTACAAAAAAATTCTTATACATACGAGAAATTATTGTTGTGAGACATAGGCATTGCCTGTGCAGTGATCAAAAACTTTGAATTTACAAAGTGAAAAATGGGCGCAAAAATTGGGATTTTGAGAACAAAGTTGTGTGAGGTGTCGTATATTGTAAATTTGTTTGAACATTCCAATTTCAAGAGCGCAGTATAGTTAAACTGTCAAATCTGAGACTTCGAAAAACGAAGTAATCATAATTTGTATGTGTAATCGCAAAAAAGTATTCGTTAATCACAATTACTTTAGAAGTATTCGCTGAAAAGTACTCGTTAATCACGAATACTTGTGTAATCGTTAATCGTTTCGCCAACTAATAACGATTGTTTCAAAAGGTCTAATCACGACTGCTTCAATCAACGAATACTTTTCACGATTACATTTATAATCGCAAAAGTATTCGTTAATCAATTAACGCCCATCTCTGTCCTAGAGATACCATCTTTCGGCCGCAGTCACACATGATTCATGCTCCTAATCTTGCAAACTCCTGTTCAGTAGTTTTTGAGAAAAGCGTCACACTTCGCGGCGTATGACAGTTTCTTCGGGATGAACTTCTGTGTTTCTTGGTCGATTGTAAAGGTTCATTACTGGAAATAATAAATCAACACAGGGTCTTATCTTGTTATGTGATGACGTTTTGAGCTTTCAAACTCGAAGATTCTCATTTTCCCAGCTGTTCGGGTATAAAACCTACCGGGCTGAAGGGAAAAAAATCTCATTGTTGATTTAAAGGTGTCGGACTGCCCACACATTCTTCCTAATAAAGGGGCGGGAATGCGAGAGCAAATTAAAGACGAGTCGAGTCCTCGTTTGTTTGTTTGGATTTGAAAATCGTAGGGTCATGCCAGGACTGAGCTACCCAAAGTCTAACAATGTAATGGCCAGAGAGAAGATCCAATGAGAGTTTTGATTTACACGAATCGACTGAAGGCCTTCTCGGATTTACGGGCTCTTGATCTCGGAGAGCGGATCAACCCTTTTTTTACGGGTTGGTGGTCCTCGTATTGGGTAACTCGAGGTTGATACTCCAACATTCCACTGCGGTAAGATTTGAGAAAAAATACAGGACACCGAGATGTAGGAAGTTAAGAATTGGCAAATTACAGGATCCATAACAGCTATTGTCAGGGGCTCTTTATATTGAAGTTTAGGAGGCTTCATTTAATTGTTACTAATGAATCGATTTGTTGCATGTTGTTGGAGAGGAAAATTTGTTTAGAGTGTTTTCTTTAAACTCATTTCTTTAAGTTCTTATGAGCACATTTTCCTAAATTACTGTAACAGGTTATGAGTGCAGTGCGGTAGATTTTAGCATGGAACATATTTTAGCCTTGGACTAACCAGTCAACAAAAGTCACGCGGGAGGATAACGCGGAATTGTCACACGTACTCGTACATACAACAATTGATTGACCACCCTGACGTCCTTTTCCCTCCCTCAGCTCCCACAAGATAAATGGAGCAACCCTTTTCAATATTACCCCTTCTCAATTGAATATTTGACCCTGGTACCGTAGAATACCCGCAATAGGGACTGGATCCTGAATAGGGACGTTATTGGTAGAACTAGATTCAAGTAGCGACGGTTAGGATTCAATTTGGGTAAAATTATGCTTTCTGCGTGGAATCGTTCCATCGGTATGTCTTCCAGTGATCCTCTAAAAAGGACACGATGATGAAGCGTTTGCCGCCTTTTGTTGCCAGGTAACGCTCTACAGTTAATTTCGTTGTTTTTGATATCCTCAAAAACTTCTGCTAGAACTTGGGTACGACTTATTTTTGTAGCTCACGATACAAACACCGTTTCCAGGTTTAAAAAGACGAATTTTATAGAATGGTATCCACCCAAAATACATTTCCCAATCAAAAAGCGGGACAGTAGACCTCTATGGTTCTACAGCTAGACCATTAAAATGATTAATTTTACACATTAAGTACCGAAGATGAAAAATTGCCTATGCAACCTACAAATATGGGATTCTAGCTCAGAGGAGGGGAGCTAGTAAACAGAGATGAAAGCTACGGCTGGGGGGGGGGGGCAACAAGGGTTTGCGTGAGCGCATTCTGTGTTCATAAACGGTACTTACTAAGCCTAACCAACTCCCTGGAAAAATCTGTAGATTCAACCAGAGCACCAGAGAGGCTAGTGCTTACCAAGGTGACAGGTACACGAATGACCCCCTCGGGCGGACGGAAAAGTGGTGATGCCGGGATAACAAAGGGCGGAAGGAGCCCAGCCGAAGGTTAGTTGAAGGAGTGTTGAGCGGGGGGGAGGGGGCGGGACTGTCGGGTCTGGTCGCTAAGAACTGGATTGTACTCCTGTTAATCATTTAAATGATAAAAGTACCAGGGTCAAATATTCAATTGAGAAGGGGTTATATTGAAAAGGGTTGCTCCATTTATCTTGTGGGAGCTGAGCGAGGGAAAAGGACGTCAGGGTAGTCAATAAATTGTTATTCGGCAGCAGATCCTGGTTTCCTACCGCTCCTTCCCTTTAGTATAGTTGGAATCACAGATACAACGGACAGTTGTCTAGTATCCGTGGTTGGAATTGTGAAGTTACCCCTTTCAAAAGTTGACGCAATAGCAGAGTGGCCATAACTTCAGGTTCATGTTTCAAGAAATGTGATGATAACTATCTGTGTCTATCACTAAAGTTATACTTATTGATGTAACTATACTTATTGAGGTAACTATCTGGGTCTATCACTAAAGTTATACGTATTGATGTGTTCGGTGGATAAGGAGAAGTGTAGTATTTGAAGAAGATGTTGAAAACTACGGATAGATCTTCCAACAGCCTTCATGAATGAAGAAGACGAACCCAATCTTTAAATTGGTCCCATAAAGCCTCCAGAGGGCCAGCCTTAAAAAGTGCAAGTGGCAATGGATTATGGATTCGGTACATTATCAGAACGATCTCCCAAATAAGGTTGGGAGCAGTCGAAGACCTTGAATTCGGAATGATCCATTTAGGGCGACCACCTCAGCTCCTCTATTAGCTCGCTTAGCTGTGCCTTCAGGGGAGGGGGGGACCCTTTTTTTGTAGCCCTTTGCATCACCCACCGCGCCTACATCACCGTCACGTAATTAGGTATGCATTTATTGAACCCTACCGATAAACCCCCTTTTAAGAAGAACCCCAGGGATTTGATCCCCGCGATCCACAACAATGACCGGTAATGTAGTCAAAATGTCACAAAATCTCTTGAGAACTCAATTCACCAGGGGAAGACCATGAATTACCTTTTCGAAAAATAGAAAAAAAGTGAATATTTCTTCGGTGCGAGAGAAGGTGCCCTAAGAGGATTTGAATAGGTAATGACGTACCTCATTATTGGAGATGTACCCTCCCCCATTGTTTACAGACATTGCGGCGTTGTTTTGATCGATGGTTAAAAACAGTTGTAGCTCAGAAGGGGGTCTCACAGACCCCGTTAGGCCCCTCGAAAAAACGAATGTTTCAAGAGGCGCTACCTACTTCATGTTTTCAAAAAACGAACAGAAAAACGTGATTCACCTTTTTTTTTCGATCTCGTACCCCGTCGTTACTACTGTGTGAAGATTTTTTATTCGAATTACTTTTTTGTTTCAACCTTCTTTTGGTTCCCTGTCAAATATTCATTCTTCTCTCGTGTTTATCTAAATCTGTTTCTACAACCGAAAATGATTCTGTTTGTGATATTCCGTCCGTCATATCAGATAGAGTTCTCATTTGAACTATTAAAATGATTCAAGTATCAATGGCACCAATTGTGATGGTTATGGATAGTTCGCCCTTCCCCTTTCTCGAAACTGCTAAGCCTGAGCATAAACTGTAGCCTTTTGGTGTTGCAGGAAAATCGCCTCATCCATTTGTAGGGTCCATTTGTATTCCATTACATAAGGTCTTTTACTAAATGTGGTAATATAATGAATACTGGGGGACAGGTTATTCAGAGCGAGCTGGGGCGTCAGTCCTCTAGCTGTTTATTTTCAGTGGGAGTACTGATTGCCCCGGTTCGAATCCGGCTGGCTACAATGATTAAGGCCAAAATCCTATCAAGTGTTGTAAACCTGTCCTGTCGTTAGACAGTTCACCTCAATCTCGATATCACGTGAATCCAAAACGCTTACCAACCCAGGGGCGTGAAACAATGGGAAGCCACGAGCGAAATCGTCAGACCTAGTTCCGATCCTTCTCCAGGACTGCTGGCGACGTCCGCGACACCTTGGAGTCGGACGAAAATCCAAGAAATTCCTTGTTTACTTTTTACTTTACTTTACTAATAAATACTGAAAACAGGACGAGTGGGAGATAGTGCAGAGGATCGTATCAACAAACAGGGGTTAATTCAACTTACTTTCCTTATTCAGGTCTTCCGTTTTGAGGTGATTGATCACAATCAAATTGTACCGAACAACGGTTAGAGCAGTTTTTGTGGAAACATTGGGCCTGAAGAAGATTGATCAGCAGGCTCTTTTGCATTTGAGAGCAAAACTTGGACATAGAGACAATTTATGGCGTTTCATTTATTTTGTTTAAGTTTGTGTTTGTGTGTCTAGGGCGACAGTACCGCACAAGTAAGACAATTTTAGCAATCGGATTGTGCTTTCTAAGCATACATCATGAACATGTCTGAATGTGTTGGGGACTCGTACGCAACCGTTTCTTTGGGCAAGATGTGTGTTTTTAAATAAGAGGACAATCATGAAATACATAACCATTAAAATGCCCTTCTGACAGCCCGGTTACCCTATATGTTTTGGCATTTATACCAACTTGCATAAAACCACTATTTTGTAGAACAGCTTTGGTCTTCAAGTCTTGCCCATCAGTAATCATTCATTCAAGATGCCAATAAAGCTGTTCTTATCAAACTTCCTAAACTGGAGGATTTCATCACCTTGAATTTTAGCATGGAACATGCTTTAGCCTTGGACTAAATACTCGAAAAACGATACGCGGGATGCGTTACGTGGAAGTGTCACGAAAGTTTTCTGATGATTTTCACGTACAACCAAGCCGTTTCTAGGGAAATGAAAGTTGTTCAGTTTTCGACGCACAAAAATCGTTCTCCATTCGTTGGAAAGCTCCCAATTTATCACGCAGGCCTTGCATACTTGTTGTTGTTAGTATTTATGTCGTACATTAATTTTATTTATGTTATTAATAGATGTAGTAAACAATGCCGCTTGTTTTGCTTTCACTTGGTTGTAATGCTGGTTACAGTAGACGCTCACCGGAATAGAAAACTTCTTACATCTCGTAGTTACTGGCGGATTACACGACAACTAAACGCTACAAATTCTTTCACTGGGGTTTATTATTTAATGATTCATGATTTGAATTTCTACTAAGCTTTGGAGTGTGCGTGTTTCACAGTTGATAGAGCGATTATTGAATTTCAGGAGGCACACAAATATGATCAACTGATCAATCCAAATAGGTATTTTGGTTGAGAACCGATTTACGTGCTCTATGCATATCTCTGAAATTCAATAATCGCCCTATCACCTCATGAACCAACATGAATGAATAATAAACCCCAGTGAAAGAATTTGCAGCGTTTTTTTTACAATGGAATAAATAATATTCAAATTAAATTTGAAAATTTTAAATTTCGTATAAATCGAATATTTAATACGAATTAAATTTCGTAGACGGAGCATGCATATCAGAATGCTTCAACCCGTGTATCGGCTATAAACCCTTTTACGAGTTCACTCCAGTATCCACATTCACTACATCACTAGGTTACTGCAATAAAAAAAAACTCTTGTGTTTGTTTTGATTGCAGTAACCTAGTGATGTAGTGAATGCGGATGCAAATGTTGCCACCATAAATCGGGCCATACATCGGGAATGGTTTGAGCTAAGGACCTGGGGAAGGGCTCATTGGATTCCTCATGGAAAGTTCTTCAACAAAAGTCCAAATTTAGGCCACCTTGACTTTTTTGAGGTTTTAGGGATTTTACAAAACTTTGACAACCCTTAAAGGGCACTTTAAATTAAGTGAGAGTGCTGGCTAAAGAATTGGGGCGCTGTTGGACCAATATTGATTTTTCCTGAAAATTTCAGATTTTTTGCTCCAGCCGTTTGGGAGAAATCGTGCGTACGGCGTACGGACGGAAAAATTTTTATTGCAGATTCGGATTCTACACCCTTTGAAACGTAAACCATGAAATTTTCAGGGGGGGGGGGGTTAAAATTTTTTTTTTCAAGAGCGATTACAATGGTTTATTATTGAATAATAAACCAATAAGAAGTTGTGAGTAATCATATCAAAGTGTCTACCTTCAGCCGTCCACTTCAGTTTGTTTTAATTTGAGATAAAAACACGACTTACATTATCAGGAGACGCTAGGTAGTAGAGGTGTGTAAACCCAGGTCACCTGAGAGAGTAGAATACCTGCAGGTCACTCAGTCCAAAGACAAGGTCAGTTGGAGAAGTTCACCAGTTCACTCTGTGGATGAATGCAGGGGTGCCCACCCCCCTACGCTTAGAACCAGCCCCCTATAAGTTGGTACCCTCTTTCCAAAACAAAAATGTAAAAAACACTCGTAAGCACCCCTGATTTTATCTAAAACTAAACGAAGATTTATGTAGGTAAAACCATACCGCGAGCCGTCGCCAAAATCAAGTACAATATTCGAGCACTGTCATTTCATTTATACATTTTCAGATAGAAACATATACCATTTTCAAATGTATCATTAGGTTCATCATTATTTACGTTTTAGTGATGTAATATATTTTTGAATGTCGTCACGTTAAACAGTGTTTCAATCAACTTTACCCCCCCCCGAAAATTTTTTTGGAACCCCCCCCCCCCCCCCCGAAGAATTTCAATGACGCAGGCTGCGTCATGAACCCCCCTGTGGGCACCTCTGATGAATGCAACCTGCAGTTTGCTCCGCAATTCATTTTGTGAATGATTGGGACCTCTATTATCTACGTGTACAGTCAGGGTTCGGTAGCCGACAGACGTCTGCTGTACTCCTTACATGATTACCATGATTAAAACAAAGATAGGTACCTAAACGCAGTCATTTTCCGGGTCCTTATGAATAAATTTTATGTGAATGGTAGATTCTAATGTAAAGGAACGGCAACCTGCCCAGGTCGTAGGTGGGGAGGGTGAACGGTTATCTTGAGCCAAGACTCCTCAGCAAGAGACGTTTGCAAACTGCAATTCTCTTGCGACCTGCAGGTCTCGAACTTCACTTGCCACAAACAGTTCGCGGCTGTCTGAGTAGTTGGAATCTTGGCCACAAGGAGCCATGCTGTCGCAAACGGCTTGTGATGAACTGCAGATCATTTGGGACAAGTTCACTTGAAAGAGAAGTTCTTTGAGACAAGGTCACTCTCTCACTATCCACCTCTACTAGGTAGTGGTCGATGGTGTGTAAAGTGGGACACATAAGCAAGCGTTTGTACATTGGATACGTTTCTCCTGAAGACACCGTCAAACACACGTCATATTTCGTGACGTGGGAACGTCCAAAGAATTATTCAGTGTACAGCCGAATGTTACAGTCATGATAGCTTGGCTAAAGCACGTTCCATGTTTTTTGAATTTTAGCCGCAGGCTCTAAGCAGTAGGCATCAGGGGGTCCAGGGGGCTTGCCGCGCAGCTCCAAGTTTCCCCCCTTTTTTCGAGATTTTAAAATTAGTACAATGGTATTCGAAATTAACATTATGAGATTCACGATTCATCACTGTGCCCGTTGAAAGTCGGCTTTGGTGGCCAAAACAGTTGGAAAGGTGGAATGGATAATTGGAACCGTTCTACTTGTGGAAGGTGGTCGTTCCAGAACCGTTACGAATATTTGATGGAATGCATCACTAATTGAAGTACAGGAATTTGAAAAATTGGAATTTGAACTTGAAATTTAAATAGTTTGCGCCCAAATCGCAGAGCGTTGAATGACCCAAATACCGCAATCGAGCAGTTTATCGTTTTCGGACTGATAGCGAGCGTATTCGTCATTACTGGGGCCCAGCAATTGAGAGGTAAAAGAGGCGCGGCTCACTTAATGTGGGAAAAGCTGAACTCGGACAACCCGTCATTACCAAGTGTCGTGGAGTTTTAACACGTTCACCTAACACCAAGCCGCACTTAATCTTCGACACTTGAGTGAGGTCTTTTGTTGATGGAAAGTGTGAGAAATCTCTCGGGGTTTTTGGAGCCAATTTCGAAGTATTCGTTCACCACCAATAATGGATATCGGTAAACAGAGGGGCACGATGCAGGGCCGGAGATGCGCTTATAGGCGTTTAGCGAAACGATTATCCGAAGCTGTGAAGCGGGGGGTTATGAGATCGGAGCGTCGAAAGCGATCATTTACAAGCCCCTCCGAACTAATCTCAACACAATGGTAAGCCCTGTGGTTCCCTCTCGATGCATCGGGAAGAGATGTTGGAATAAGATACAGCGAAGGGGTCTTGAGTGACGTGAAGGCTAATGACTGCACCGTGACAGCGGAGCTCAGGATAATTCTTTCCTATCATTGTTTCAGTGCTCTTGTTCTGACCCCACGTGCCGCCTGAAGACTTGATCTACGATGTTTTCTCTCTTAAGAATCAGATCTTACAGACACGGGTAGGTACCTTCCTTCTATTTGCTAAACCAAACGTAAACCACCAAGGAAGTGTGATTATGAATGATCAATGAACATATCAATAAATGTCCTTGCAACATGCAAATGAATGACATAACAATTTTGTGATGAATGAACAGAAATAGGTGATTCTATAGGTTTGTTTCGACGAAGAGGTTCAGAACCAGTTCAGAGCCGAACACGCCCCTTTTTGGCTGTTTTGACTCGCCAGAACTAGTTCTGAAAAATCTCGAACCTCCAAGTTCGCTGTTCGGACAAGGAGTCCAGAACCACTTAGAACTAGTTCAAGTGGTTCGAAGATTTTTGCCAGAACTTTTACTCCGAGACATGCGCAGTAGATTTATCGCGTTATCAACGGTTATCATCTATTCCCGCCCAAATACGGCCTACCTACACCGTTGAGGTTGTCAAAACAAACTTTTGGTATTATTTAAACAATGTCATCATCGAACCTGACTTCAGCTCGTCTGACGAAGAAGTAGTGGAGTACGTAGTTAATCAACGGCTGCGCCCGAAAACGGAGAATTACCTGGAAACCGTCGCTCAATACATCGAAGTGGAATTTATCGAGTATTTTTAAGTGAGTCGGCGTGTGCTGTTGGGAAACGTCGATCGGTACCAAAACTCGTATAATTTCCAGTCGTCAGAATCAAAAATCACAGTCACAGACAGAAACAGTCAGAAAATTGAACAAATTAGGTAGTCAAGTTGTTTTGATTTTTGTAGGAATATTATTATGTGTTATTGTAGCTGTTGCCTCTTTTTTTGGTCTCGATGTCTGACGGAACCATGCGGGAAGGGGACGTTCAGGTTTTTGGTTCGAAACTAGTTCGGAAAGCGTTCGGACAAGTAGAGCGAATATCGAAAGTTCTTGGTGGTTCTATCCCTCCCCCTGTAGGTTCTGGTTCTATCCCAAACTGGTTCGGAACCTCTTGTCAAAACAAACCTTATGAAGAGTTGTTGAGCTGATTTAAAACATGTCTGCAGATTTTTCCTTCAACGCCTAGTTTTTCCCCGAATCGCTGATGATTTTGAATGTACTAAATCTCACAAAGTGCCAATAATTTATAGAACAAAGAGGCGATTCTACAATAAAACAACGTTAGCTAATGTATTCCAGCTGTTCGAAAA
This sequence comes from Creontiades dilutus, assembly GCA_031894815.1. Taxonomy (NCBI): domain Eukaryota; kingdom Metazoa; phylum Arthropoda; class Insecta; order Hemiptera; family Miridae; genus Creontiades; species Creontiades dilutus. The sequence continues at coordinate 494,562 of JAVIWC010009012.1, read as the reverse complement.
TCCATTATTTTAAGACTCGAGTTCTGACCCCACGTGCCGCCTGAAGACTTGATCTACGATGTTTTCTCTCGTAAGAATCAGATCTTACAGACACGAGTAGGTACCTTCCTATCTTACGGGACAATTCCTTCAAGCAACTTTTTCAAACGTAAACCACCAAGGAATTTGTGATTATGAATGGTCAATGAAATATAACAGTAAGAATTAGTGGATGTTAGTGCGCTTACAATTGGGAATAACGTTTATATAGTCTGTACGAATAAAGTGCTCAAAGTTTGTCCCAATGAAATGAGGACACGAAAGATTGGTAATGTTAGCACAACTCTTAGCAAAACGTTACTTTTTCGTGATAAATGAACAGATATTCATTCTGTGAAGAGATGCTGATTTTCAAACTCCTACATGTCTGTTGATCTTTAACGATGTAGTTTTTCCCACAAAAGCACATGATGACTTTGAATGATACTAAATGTCACAAGGTGACACTAATTTTTAGAACAAAGAGGTGATTCTATAACAAAACAAGTTTGGCAAATGTACTCCAATTGTTCAATAGTTTTGACCCCATGTGCCTTTAATGGACTTGAGTTTTCTCTCATAAGAATCAGATCTTACAAGCACGAGTAGACGCGTAGGTACCTTCCTTCTACTTGCTAAACCAAACGTAAGCCACCTTCTACTTGCTAAACTAAACGTAAGCCACCAAGGAAGTGTGATTATGAATGATCATTAAACATGTTCACGCAACATGATTTACCCCGAAGGATCACGAACGATAATGGTAATAACACATAACTTTTTTGTGATGAATGAACAGAAATCGGTGATTCTGTGAAGATTTGTAGCGCTGATTTAAAACACCTTAGCAGATTTTTCATATAACGTCTAGTTTTCCCCAAATCACAGATGACTTTGATGTACAAAATATCACACGGGGGCACTAATGTTTAGAACAAAGAGGTGATTCTAAAATAGAACAAGGTTGGCAAATGTATTCCAGTGATTCGAAATTCCATTCTTGTTCAAGTATTCAAAATGGAATTATCGGATGATTCTTCGAAACCCATTCTGGTGGTTTATAAGTGATCAACCCCAAAGAACTCTATCAAACGTGGAATGTTGCATCAAATCCCTCGTCAAGTCATTGTATTCTTCTTGTGTGAATATATTTGGAAATTAATGAACATCACTCGTAAGAATCAGATATTCCGTCGAGTAGACTTGCTAAACCAAACGTAAGCCACCTTCTACTTGCTAAACCAAACGTAAGCCACCAAGGAAGTATGATTATGAATGATCATTAAACATGTTCACTCAACATGATTTACCAGCCGAATGATCACAAGAACGATAATGGTAATAACACATAACTTTTTTGTGATGAACGAACAGAAATAGGTGATTCTGTGAAGATTTGTAGCGCTGCTTTAAAACATGTTAGCAGATTTTTCCTATAACGTCTAGTTTCCCCCAAATAACAGACGACTTAGATGTACAAAATATCACAAGGTGGCACTAATGTTTACAACAAAGAGGTGATTCTAAAATAGAACAAGGTTGGCAAATGTATTCCAAAGTGTATTCAAAATGGAATTATTGGATGAATCTTCGGACCCCCATTCTGACGGTTTATAAGTGATCAACCCCAAAGAACTCTATCAAACGTGGAATATCGCATCAAATCCCTCGCTATGTCATTGCATTCTTCCTCTGTGACTAGATTTAGAAACAAATGACCCATGATGGAATGAGATACTCCGTCGATCAAGCACACTGGAGGAATGGGAACTAGGAGGTCATCTCCATGAGGAACTGCTTTAATTGAATCAGTTTGTTTAAGGGGTTCCATTTTCCCCAATTTTTGTGTTGTTTAATATGTTCGGGATCGTATAAAAATGCGATAAACATTTTATTCTTACGATTAATCAGGTAATTCGAATTTGCTCCCTTCAAAGTACTCTCCCTGTGACCCAATGTACTTCTGCCATCGCTCTCTCTGTATGAAGGTTACGTGAAAGTTCTCAGGTTGAAGGCATCTCAGTTGCCTCGTCTTAGCTTCTTTAATGGCGTAAATTAGAAAATTGTACTCAAATTATCTTTCCTTTTGAAATATCACTCTGACCACACGTTCAACAAGCGTGTGCAGCCTAATTAAGCGATTCGCCAATATTTTCGGAACCGAACCGTCTTTATCGTTTTTCCAAAAGTCAACTTTCTTGGACTGCCTCTTTAACGTTCTCTGACTCAATCGATGGGTAAACAAAAGGGCTTTTATTTTTAGCTGGAATAACTCTTGTTATGCTTAGCAATAATTTTGGTTCAGTATTCAAGTTTTTAGCTCAAAAAGGTAATGATTTTCTCTTACCAGTAATCACGCTTTGTGAGTAGCCCAGGTTTTATTCCCAAGGGGGGCGGGCCAAAGCAGCCATATGCGAAGTAAGCATTTCTCACATATGGTGCAACGTCTTTCAACTGTTTTGACACGAAAAACTTTCACATTCACAGCAAACAAGATGAGGACGATTCAAGTTCGACGTGTGGTACTAATTTTCAAGTACGATAAAACTCGCCATGAACCAATTTGCTGGAAAACTAAACAAAAAAACGCTGCGAATTCTTTCACTGAGGTTTATTATTCAATTGGCTTGCGTTCATGATTTGAATTTATACTAAGCTTTTGGAGTGTGCGTGTTTCACAGGTGATAGAGCGATTATTGAATTTCAGGAGATATGCATAGAGCACTCATTCACCAAATAGGTATTTGGTCGAGATTGATTTGTTGATCATATTATCTCCTGATTTTCGCTCTAGAAACACGCAACTCCAAAGCTTTTAGAAATTCAAATTATGAACGCAAGCCAATTGAATAATAAACCCCAGTGAAAGAATTTGCAGCGTTTTTTTTTAATGCGTTATCAGAATGCTTCAACCCGTGTATCGGCTTTTAGGAGTTCACTCCAGTATCCACATTACTACATCACTAGGTCACTAGGTTACTGATGTCAACACAAAAACAATAATAAACCAAAATAACGCGAATGTTGGCACCATAAATCGGGCCATAGATCGAGAATGGTTTGACCTACGGACCTGGGGAAGGGCTTATTCGATTCCTCGTGGAGTGTTCTTCACTAAACTTGTAAAAGAGTAGAAATTTAGGCCGCTTCGACTTTTTTTGAGGTTTTTACTGATTTCACAAAACTTTGACAACCTTTAAAGGGCACTTTAAATTAAGTGAGAGAGCCGGCTTTTCCCTGAAAATTTCAGATTTTTTGCTCCAGCCGTTTGAGATATCGTGCGTACGGCGTATGGACGGAAAAATTGTTATTGCAGGGATTCTAGACGTTATGAAACGTAAACCATGAAATTTTCAGGGGGAAATATATAATTGTTATTACAATGGTTTTTTATTGAATAATAAACCAAAACCATACGGAAATCCATATGGGCTTTTCATTCATTGACAAAAACGGACTAAATGGGTATTTGTTATTTCTTTGTAGCTACCTAGAACATAGCCTATTAAGTGATAGAAGATCTGCAGTTTCCGATCTATGTCGATCAATTACGGTAGAGCCCAGCTGACTTGAGAACTACTGCTCGTCTAGACTAAGAAAAACACCAAATTCAATATATTATGAGCGGGTATGAACTAACAAGCTTGTCAAGTGGTTTTACTGACCTTGAGTGAAGGTTTGGACTGATGTGTTCTTGTTAAGGTTGAATACTTGTCCGTACTTCGGGGGCACAGTGACGTTGTAGAGGATGCCGCTCACAGCCCTGGGCGCCAATTCGTTGTCTTCTCTGACCAGCAAAACATCCTGAGAGATGACTGCTCCCGGTTTATCCAGAACCATCCTTTGCGACAGGTTGGCTATAGGGCCGCTTTGAACCAGTACCAGCTTCGTTCGTCCGACCACTTCCTTGGACACTGATATCGTCAGACTGTGAAACGTAGTATGTTTCCCGTCCGAAACTTCCAGTTGCACGATTTCGGATCGGGGGCGTCCAGAAATATCGACAAATACTATTTTGCCCGCTTTCACTTCATCGTAGCTAAAAGTTCTGACGGCTTCTCCGGCCTTGTCCTTACACTCGAAATGGCCTTCTTCACTAGGAGCTGACACCACACCAACATCAACATTCGACTTCCTACCTCTGGTCGCAATTGACAAAATCTTATCATTCAACAACCCTTTTCCACCAGGAGCTACCACAAAACTCTTGGACTCCACCTTCAAACTAGAAGAGTTCCCTCTGATCGTGACAAATACGTTCTTATTGTAAATAGTTCGATCCCCATCTGAAACGTCTAACACAAACACGTCCATGAGACTGGTTTTATCGGAATGCCTATACGATAATAATCTCTCATTTACATCTTCCTGAGTAAATTTATCACCCATTCCCAGCTCCTTCTTCTTTTTCAGTAATGCCCCAAACATAGGAGGATTTTTTAGAGTGTAGAATATTTTTCGGTCATCGTCACTGTCAGTTTTGGAAAACAACTCCGATTTAGTGATTAAAACCTCTTTCAAAATCCCCACCTCAATACCTTTGTTGATTTGTAAAGGGTCGAATTTCTTCTGCAGCAAAACGTTCACTTTTTGAGTGACGTAGAACTTCCCATCACTGAGTCCCATAACAAATTCATCCGGTTGTTCTGCACCTTCATAATAGAAATCTGAGAGTGCCGAAGCTGAAAAGTTTGAAGTGTTGTTCAATTTGGTTTTTATGGCTCCTATTTTGGGTGGCTCCACGATACCCACGGTCAGATCTTTGTCGAGTGTGTCCAAATCGGTGACTTTAATGATCTGTGAAAGCTGGGCGAAATTGGTAGTGATGTTTTTCGTTTCCATTACCGGTTCTTCGTCGTTGAGCGGGTGAATAGCTACGGTGAGTCGGCCAGAGTCTTTCCTAAGAGGATTAACGTCGTGACAGCTGATTATGAAGGTGTCTTCCATCGGTTCCATTTTCTTGTGCTCCGTCTGGCTGTAAACTACAGAACCAGATTCCAACTGGTGGAAGCTGAACGGAGCGGGGTACACCGTTCCACACGTAGGAGGCAGTATGACGTCGCAAATCACGTCTTTATCGTCAGTGTCGTCGTCCCAGATGGCGACATTCTCTTTGGTGATGGTCGCCTGACCGCCCTCATCAACTGAAATCAATCTCTTCACTTCCACCTGAGGCGGAGAATCGTCAACAGGTTCGATCACGACCTCTATACCAATCCGTCTAGTCGAATTCCCAACTCTCAACGTGAACCTGTCGTACTCTTTGGACCTTCCAGTTTCCGTACCGTCATGCTCGTAACTGACGTCACCCAAGAACAAACTTGACGTGTTGAAACGTGTTTGGGGTAAATCTTCCACCACGATGCGACCCCATTTCGGTTGTTCTTCCACTACGAAATCCTGATCCGGATCATCTTCAACTCCTAACACTTCTTCACTCAGTTCGACCGCACCACCTTCCGGGACGTACACAACTCCAATCACCTCGTCCTGGAAGGAAAACAATAAATGCACTTTGTTTCAATTCCCAAATATGAAATACCCTGTAAACCATGACAATTTTCTGAATAACGAAAGATAATTTTCTGAGTAATAGAGAGAATTGTTTGAAACTGATACAGAAGACTTGGAACAGAGAATTTTTCTCTTATTCAATTGAATTAAATATATTGATCTTACCGGTGGTCGGGACTGGTATTGAGAATCTTTGAGAGGAAATACTTTCAAAACCTGAAACAAGAAATATTACATCATAGATTTGTAACCAATTTAGAATTAAGATAAAGCAAACAGAATCGAGAAATTATATCCATCCAAATTAGAAGATAAAATTCAAAGGGAGCCGTTTTCAAAATCCTCTTCCAACAATTGAGTATACCTGCTGATGTTAAAGAAGAAAATAAAAAAGGGAAGTGCGTTCCCTTTTTAATTCCCTTAGTCAGCTCAAAATTGTTCGATTTGGGATCAATAAACGAAAAATTTTACATTTAACATGTACAGCAGTATGACGAAATTTAATTTTACATCTCTGGAACGTGAATGTGGACATTGTAATGGAACCAACTAATTAAGCGAAGTGAGAACAGCTTGTTTTCTGCATGATTACAACGAATTATTATTCACTGATGAACCAAAAACGTCTTTATTACTATTGTCATTTCCCTATAATACGTAGATTGTTTTTTCAGGTTTGAATAATTGAGGAGATGCATAATTGGGGTGATCAGTTTCTTGTGAAGAGGAAATAAACATCAAACCTGCGGAAAAACAACAACTAGATAGGATAGGCCTTCCCGTTACCATGTAGACAGGGGTATCATACTGTTATCGAACTTTTCCGCATGAATCTTCATTGAAGAGTCGAAATTTCAAACACACGCGTCAAAAAAAGCCTCAGGATAGGTGAGGGGATGGTGGAGTCGTGAGTTTTGTGGCGCGGGGGGGGGTTAGGGGCTAGCTGTCAGGGAGCACGAGTCGGCCATGCCCCGAAAGGCAGGACCTAGCACGAGGAACACAACGTTTGATTTTATCCGGATCCAAAGAATAAACCAACGAGAGCGCCCAAAATTTCAGGGAACACACCTAGTCGTCTGCTCACTCACTAGAATGCGTGCATTCAATCACCAAAACACACTCTTATCCTTCTATCAGCTAATTGTCGCCAACAATTGTGACTAGGGTTACCAGACGTCCTTTTTTCGCTGACATGTCCTTTTTTTCGCTCTGTCCTTGCGTCGTTTTTTCCAAAAATTGACAAAATGTCCTTTTTTTAGTTTTTAAATTTTTTTCTTCTTTTTTTTTTGAAAAATCTCGCTTCGAACCTTCAAAGCGAGACCTTCTTGAATCAACAGCACATGAAAAACGGTTGGCATTTTTTGAAACCGTTAGTGCTGCTGGCTCCTCAGAACTTCTGACTATGGCTCATTTCATATTCGCCGTTCCGTCTCACAACGCGAATGTTGAGAGAATATTCACTGTGAAAAGCCCGAAACCGCCACGCCCTGGACAGTATTAAGTGGATTGTCGCTCTTAAGTATAATACAAAAATGCCATGTAGCGATTTCTACAAAATGGTTATGAAAGAGCCCACAAAATACAGTCCAGTCATCTGGAGGTTTGGGCTTACAAAAATTCCCAACTTTCCGCAAATTTGCTGGGTTGTTTCTACCCCCCCCCCCCAGGATTGCTACACCTCATTTTGCGTTATCATGCTACATCTCCTCCCCCTTCATAGCCTAGCTTCATCACCACCCCCCCTCCCACCACAACCAGCAAACCAGCCAGAAATGTAGGAATTAAGAATATCACTGACACTGATGTATCTTAAAATCTTTTAATTCCTTAAAACTCGAGTTAATTCGTTAAAACTCGAGTTTTCTTTCGTTAAACTCGAGTTTAATTTGATCGTTAAAACTCGAGTTTAATTCGCTAAAACTCGAGTTTAATTGGTTGAAACTCGAGTTTAATTCGTTAAAACGAAAACTTAGTGATGAAACTAGGCTATGAAGGGGAGGAGATGTAGCATAACAACACAGAATATGAAAATAAATTTTAATATCATAATCAAGTACGTTAATAACAATAAACTTGGCGGAAAAGAGTGGTTTCTGCTAATTTGTGCCATATCGGGAAAATTTGCCAATCTTTGAGCTTCTAAGGTAACGGTACCGGTAGTGGCCACAGTTAAGAATTTTTTTCTTTAGTTTTGACAATTGTGGGCCAACAGTAGTACTGACTTTCTTCAGGACTCATTTAGAATATAGCCCGACTCTACCCTAACATATCCATTGCCTAAAACTATCGAACAATTTTTTCTATTTTTTACTAATTTTTTCTCATCACCAAGTACGTCTAGTAGTGGCCAATCAAATTACGAAATTTGGTGCATGTCGTAGTGGCCACTTGATATTTTGCCCTCCTTACGTGTTTAATATCATTAAATTCAATACCAGATGAACAAACTGATTCTATCCAGTAGAAGCTTAGGATACAGCCCAACAAACGAGGAAACTATCATATTGAGAAGTTTACCACAATTTCCAATGATGCTCAAGTTTCAACCTCTGACTACAAGATGACATGAGCTGTTCCTGCAAGTTTGAAGCCACTCCGGGAATCCTTATTTCTCAAATATAAACTTTAAAACGGCCATACTGGAGCAGTGGCCACTACCGGTGTCGTTACCTTATATCTCGATGATAGCTTGGTCAAAAATTATCTGTGAGCAGATAATTTCGTTTCCATAGGACCAAATTGGTTTGATCAAAGTCTTGTAAATTAGTAGCTTGTTCTTTATGTTGATCCTGTAGTTCGTGTGGGGCGATTTCAGTTGACCAATCCTGTGGTGCAATCTGGCAACTAAGTCATCAACATGCTTTTTCCAAGTGAGCCTCTTATCCATGGTCATTCCCAAGTACTTAACGTGGGTTGTGAGCTCTAAAGTAGACCCGTCCATCTCCACAGCAGGAATTCTGAACTAAACAGTATAACTCTCTAGCAACAGAGTAGTTGACTGAATAGATCACCTGAATGCGTAGATCACATGACTACGTGAAGCATAACCCTACTAGTAATTTTTAGAACTTAACAGTAGGGTATAAATCCCTAGCAACAGATTAGTTGACTGAATAGATCGCATGGCTCAGTAACTGGCAGCTCAACAAGACGGAACAGTTGGAACTCGTGACCTCACGCGTAGGTTCTTAGCTACTTTACTTTGAATGTTTCCGCTACACAAAACACAAAACCTACAAAAACAGGAACATTTTCACCACCCATACACGGCGCTGAGTCTTTCCACGCTCAATACAACTCACAATTTTACAGTTGAGGACCATGTATATGGAAGGCTCAGGAGGCGCTGAAGGAAGTGCTCGTGGATACTAGGATTAAAATTGCAGCAGTTGACAGAGGAGAAATCCATAAAAGAAATCCTACTGGAGACGTAAGGGAGCTAATGAAGCTTCAGTCTTCATTTGACGAGAACAATGCCGTCGTGGTGTATTTTTTGTATTTCCAGTGTAACATATACATTTCAGAATTACATTGCGGAACGAATACATAGCTGTCCCCCTCAAAATCGCTGGCAGAATTTAAAAAAAGCTGCAAATTCTTTCACTGGGGTTTATTATTTAATTGGCTTGCGTTCATGATTTGAATTTCTACTAAGCTTTGGAGTGTGCGTGTTTCACAGGTGATAGAGCGATCATTGAATTTCAGGAGGCACACAAATATGATCAACTGATCAATCCAAGTAGGTATTTTGGTTGAGAACAGATTTACGTGCTCTATGCATATCCCCTAAAATTCATAATCGCTCTATCACCTGTGAAACACGCACACTCCAAAGCTTAGTAGAAATTCAAATAATTTTTATGGTTATCAGAATGCTTCAACCCGTGTATCGGCTACAAAGCCTTTCATGAGTTCACTCCAGTATCCACATTACTACATCACTACATCACTACGTCACTAGGTTGCTGATATCAAGACAAAAACAATAATAAACCAAAATAACGCGAATGTTGGCACCATAAATCGGGCCATAGATCGGGAATGGTTTGAAGTACGGACCTGGGAAGTGGCTCATTCGATTCCTCGTGGAGTGTTCTTCAAAAAGAGCACAAATTTATGCCGCCTTGACTTTTTTTGAGATTTTTAGGGATTTTACAAAACTTTGACAACCCTTAAAGGGCACTTAAAATTAAGTGAGAGAGCTGGCTAAAGAATTGGGGCGTTGTCGGACCAATATGGATTTTTCCTGAAAATTTCAGATTTTTTGCTTCAGCCGTTTGGGAGAAATCGTGAGTACGGCGTACGGATGAAAAATTTTTTATTGCAGATTTGGATTCTACACCCTTTGAAACGTAAACCATGAAATTTTCAGGGGGGTTAGAATTTTTTTTTTCAAGAGCGATTACAATGGTTTATCATTGAATAATAAACCCAAAGGGCTTAAGGGGTTATCGGTGGCAGAGTGTTCATCGCCGTTCAGGGCAGGAGCCGCCACTGCATATAAACCATCTCAAATTATTATGAGACGATCAAAGAGGTTAATTCGTGAAATATTGGGATGAAAAAGGAGTGCCTCTTGAGATGTACGTGGCACTCAATGCTTCCAAATGGCATTTCAACAAAATAATAACAAGTTTCATTTTTCTATAGTCATTAAAATAATGAGAGGCGTGCGCTCCAAGCATTTATCGTCTCAACTCGACAGTTCAAAATAACTTGATGCGTGCGATCGTTTTCATTCATTAGATAGAAAGGATCCATCACCTTGTCAAAACCAATTGAATTTTATGAAGGAAACACAATCGTCACTAAGTTGAAAAAGATCAGGGACGGGGACGGCGAGTGAAATTGGAATAACGTGTCTTCTGTTATGAGGTAACTTCGTCATGAGACCCACCATTAGTCACATCTAGTCATAATACGTCGGAGGGGAGCACCTAGAAGGGGCTATCCTTCATCGGCATCACTCAATGCCGGCCTCGATGTCGTCGGTCGCTTCAAACGGCCGCTGGATTATCCGGTAATGACGCGCGCCGCGGCTTATTAACGTTTGACTGATGGTGACGTGTTAGTTGGACAACAATGAAGAAGTTACTTCTTGACAGTTCTCACATCTAAACCTATTACGCTAGTAAGGAACACTAATTATACCATAGGCAATCTTAAATAGTTTCTTATTATTAATGTGCAATGATCTACATAACGTCAGTCCAAAAATTTCAATAAACAAACATGCAAAATAGAAATAAATAACATTGTAACAAAAACGAGAAATTCACTTAAGTAAATAAATCAATGGGAAAACTAGCACACCACACTTCTGTCATTACAGCTCCTCACACTACCTATCTTCACAGAAGCTTGCCCCAGTGGTTTGATAACTGTTTTCCAACTGTTACCAAACGATTAAGGATTGATATCACCAGCTCTCAAACTAGTTTCAAACCGTTTGCAAAAAACGCTGCAAATTCTTTCACTGGGGTTTATTATTCAATTGGCATGCGTTCATGATTTGAATTTCTACTAAGCTTTGGAGTGTGCGTGTTTCACAGGTGATAGAGTGATTTTTGAATTTCAGGAGGCGCACAAATATGATCAACTGAACAATCCGAACAGATATTTTGGTTGAGAACCGATTTACGTGCTCTATGCATATCTCCTGAAATTCAATAATCGCTCTATCACCTGTGAAACACGCACACTCCAAAGCTTAGTAGAAGTCCAAATCATGAATCATTGAATAATAAACCCCAGTGAAAGAATTTGCAGCGTTTTCTGTAACGAGCCCTCCCCCCCAAGGATCTCCAGTCTTAAAGGCTCGGAGAGGCAGTTGAACACTCTCACACCCCTCGCTTGGAATGAATTCGAAACGAAACGCGAAAGAGAAAAACCTTCATTTTACTGGAGATAGGATGAGTGAGCCTGGAGAAGCTATTTTCCTTTATGATCTTTTGCGACTTGCCCTAAAATGCGATTCTGACAAATGCCTCCTTGATTGTTATGTTAAAGGTTTTGAGAGAAAGTGACCTTCGAAGAGTCCATTCAAGAGCTTAGAAGTCAGTACTTCGAATCTGGGACTTCTAGACAAGTAGTCAGGTACAGTTTGCCTTTTTTGATCCGATCATCACCTATCACTATCAGACTCTTGGCTAATACCTCTTGGAGTAGAAAATAGCCACTCCGTTTTGTCTAGCATGAATATTTGGAAGAATACACTGATTTAATATACTGGATGAGGAAGGCCATTTTGTGAAATGCCCTCCATGGGTTTTTAACGGAGGTTTCATCCTCGCCGGACCGCTAGTCACATAAGAACAATAATTGTCAACTGCAATATCAGGTACTGACAGAACATCGTTACATACACTTCTAAATCATCGAACGGTGGGTCCAAATGAGATGTAACGCGGGTAGCAAGAAGTTAGGAAGGATAAAGTAAGAAAACGAGGCTTTTTAATATTGGGAACATTAGCAACATCAAAACCAATTTTTGCTATTATATAATCTGTTATTTTTGAGCACTTTATTATTGAATAAGCAGTTTGTGAACATTGTGCCCTTATTTATAAAAAATGGTTACTGAACAGTTGAATATTAATAGTTTAGAATTAAGTTAGTATAAATTGTTGAAAAACGACGCGAACTCGCCTGACGGTCCTATTATAGGACCAAGGCGTTGCATAGCTCCTTGTGGCAAAATTTCTTTCTTACACACAAATATATTACATTTATGTAGTAATTTTCTCTCTCTCTCTCTCTCTCTCTCTCTCTCTCTCTCTCTCTCTCTCTCTCTCTCTCTCTCTCTCTCTCTCTCTCTCTCTCTCTCTCTCTCTCTCTCTCTCTCTCTCTCTCTCTCTCTCTCTCTCTCTCTCTCTCTCTCTCTCTCTCTCTCTCTCTCTCTCTCTACTCATATATACTCATATTAATTTGTTTTTATTAGAAAAGTGTTGTTATTTTCTAAGAGGAAAAATAAAGCATGCTTTCTCTCTCTCTCTCTCTCTCTCTCTCTCTCTCTCTCTCTCTCTCTCTCTCTCTCTCTCTCTCTCTCTCTCTCTCTCTCTCTCTCTCTCTCTCTCTCTCTCTCTCTCTCTCTCTCTCTCTCTCTCTTCTCTCTATTTATTTAAAAGTTGGCATTTATAACTCATTCATTTTATATCAGATTTTTACGTCATTCAAAGCAGAAAAACGTAGTAGCTTACCTGGTCGTGCAATGTGTTTCCGTCTCCGTCGCTAACTGAAAATGGAACTTCTAGTACTCCAGATTTCGATGAAGGGAACGTGAAAAACACCTGTAACAAGTAAAATACAGTAAGAAAATTATAAAAAATCAAAAATTCTACACGGCAGGCAGAAAATTATATAAAAATTATAGGCATACTAGGTGTTTTTCTCAATAAAATAAGATAGCTTATAACTTTCGAGCTGACAACGGGGTTAAGCTAGTATTAATCTTTATAATTACAGTAATTTTACTGTAAAGTTTGTGAGGTTGTAGGGGCCAGGAACCGTATAGGAGGATCATCTGCAGGCCTATTCCGCTCATTATCTGAAAACTTCATCAAAATCTCCAGACACAGGAATTGACACACACGGACTGACGTGTAACGAAAGTTGTTCAGAATATAATAAAATGGCAAATGCGAGTGGGAACTTTGATTTAGAAGAGCAAAACGTTGCAAATTCTTTCGCTGGGGTTTATTATTCAATTTATTCATTTATTCAGATTTGTTCTACAGATTACTTTGGGTAAACCATGATTTGTGTGCGAATTTTCAAACAGGGGGGGGGGGTTAGAATTTTTTCTTTCAAGAGCGATTACAATGGTTTATTATTGAAAAATAAACCAAAATTGACATCCTCCGAATGCTTCCGCTATCTTTAGGCGGAATCGGAAGCAATTTATACGTTCAGTATAGTGGGGATAGCTCAACTACTTAATTTCAAATAATTTAATGTAACGCGAACTATATCGAAAACTCCTATGGTCACGGTGTTTGCCTGGAACTTGTATATTCACATGTTTTTCAACTAAATTGCATCAACAAAATTATAAGACTTCTCAGGAATTTTTAGTTTCTACCGCGTTGAAACCGTAATAGACGGCTATTGAAAAACGGGCGTCTGACAAACTAGACCGACCTTTCGAAAAACCGACCTCAAAATGAAAGATATCACGTGAATAACAACGAAATGTGGTTTGTAACATAATACACCTACTTGGTTTTTGTCGACCATCGCCTGAGTGAAGACATGCAGAATGGAACCGTCACCTGTCGTGAACAAACCGCCGTCCGCAGGCCTGAAACAGAGAATGGATCCAAAATTCAATTTAATATTAAGCTTCTATTTCATCGTGTTTCAATTGTCCGGTACGATTCACGATTAAGGGCCGGTTTCACTAGCAATTCCTTGCCTTAGCCAAAGTAGATCATTGTTTTTAGGTTTGTTTTGAAAAGAGGTTCCGAACCAGTTCGGGATAGAACCAGAACCTACAGGGGGAGGGATAGAACCACCGAGAACTTTCGGTATTCGTTCTACTTGTCCGAACGCTTTCCGAACTAGTTTGGAACCAAAAACCTGAACGTCCCCTTCCCGCATGGTTCCGTCAGACATTTTTTTTAAAGCGTATATTTATATATATATTTATTATATATTATATATATTGAACATAACAACTAGTTACATCATACATGTATACAGTAAGTAACTAACAAGTTATTTAGCTATAACATAATTACGCAATTTTATGGTGAGAGTTCACTAACTAGCACCACACTACACTATCACATCGGTATCAGCATCCCAAGTCCAAGGGTTTGGTCCTCTTCAGGCGCCGAATAGTACTGGAGTTGTCAAGAAGCTGAATGGCTTCCAAATTAGTATGAGCGTGAAGCCGCTGTTCATATCTTCGAGCTAATTTTTTTGCTGTATCTCTTACGGTTTCCACTCTGAGATCTTTATGGAGGTCGTCATTTCTGATGTACCAGGGAGCGTTTACTGCACACCTCAGTACTTTATTTTGGAAAGTTTGAATCATTTGCATGTTAGATTTTGCTGTGCAGCCTCATAGTTGGATGCCATAAGTCCATATAGGCATTATCAATGTCTTATACAGAAGAAGTTTGTTGTAGACGTTGAGTTGCGAGTATCGCCCCATAATCCAATAAAGCTTGCGAAATTTGATTTGCAGCTCTTGCTTTTTTTTCTTTATGTGTTCCTTCCATTTCAACTTTGCATCCCAAAGTGCGTCAGACATCGAGACCAAAAAAAGAGACAACAGGAACAATAACACATAATAATATTCCTACAAAAATCAAAACAACTTGACTACCTAATTTTTGTAATTTTCTGACTGTTTCTGTCTGTAACTGTATTTTTGATTCTGACGAATGATTGTCTATCTGTACTTCTACTCATCAATGGGAGGTAAGTTGGGAAGAATTAATCGCTTATCCATTATTGTAAACCTCGGAGTTTATACTTGAAACAAAGTTTGTTTTGACAACCTCAACGGTGTAGGTTGGCCATATTTGGGCGGGAATAGATGATAACCGTCGATAACGCGATAAATCTACTGCGCATGTCTTTGACTATAAGTTGTAGCAAAAATCTTCGAACCACTTGAAATAGTTCTGGCGTGTCAAAACAGCCAAAAAAGGGCGTGTTCGGTTCTGAACTGGTTCTGAACCTCTTGTCAAAACAAACCTTTAAGGAACCATGGATTTGAACGTTGGTTTAAAACAAATGGGTTCACCTATGTAATCAATGGTTACACCATCATCAGTAAATCGAATTTACATCGCTTACGTAAAACGGCCATCTAAAGTTTAAAAGTTGATTTATACGAAATCGAGGAGGCATTCGCTGGCAAAATCTGGTTCATTTTGATAATAGGAAGACAGTGATAACGTAACCAACGTTTCTTTTTTTGCTCTATTAACTTTTTGGTCGTTTACTGCTTGCTTTGCATTATACCACTTCACTCGCTTTACTTACTCCTTGTTTTCTGTTTTCGTTAATAGTGTTGTTGTTCATAGTTCGTTTGTTAATATGGTTATTGTTATATAATTGTGAAACTTGCATCCAAGAACTTCAACATCTGGTCACTTTGACTTGACAGCCAACTGAATTCTTCTGATCCGACGTTTTGAGCAGACGAGCTGAGACGGTCTGCCAACTTCTTTTAGAACACAAACTCGTGGTCTTCACGAAAAACAGGTTTTCGTTCTCCATAGTATTATACGTTACTTACTGTCGGAGGACGGATATTCCTAGATTTTTCCATACAAAGATAATGGAGGTATGCTGATATTGCTGCGATGAGGCAGATGATGTTAATCATACCTTCATTGCTTGTACTGAGAGGTTTTGAAAGAACCAATGGAAGCCTAACTCCACAAACTATCAAGTCGAAAGTAAGGAAACCTGAGACGCTGTGGCAGCATGCACTCATATAGTATGTGAGGTGATGGAATGGTATAGTTGCCCCTTCTATTGAGGTGGATGCGATAATAATGCTCCGCCACACTCAGAGGATGACCCAGACGCTTGAAAACGTCTGATTCATCTCCCAGGGCGGCGGATTCTAAAATTGGAAAGGGCCAACTAACCATATCCATCCCAAGTACCAAAGACCAAGAATTTAGATGTTAAATGGGATGTATCAGAAGAAGGAGGTTAAGTAGAGAGATTGTATAGGCAGTGAAACCTAGTCAACTTCTTGGAGAAATGTTCTCTTTGTGTTTTAAAAGTTCTCCTTACCTTAGATGTTTTAAAAGAAGATAGAAGTGTTTGTTTTAGTTGGTTAACACAAAATGAAGAACAGGGGGAGCCCAACACTGTTGGAGAATGCTGTTCCCTCCTTCGCTCATTGTTTACCTCATACTCACGTGAACTTCCGTGTCAGGCTGAGTCGCTGGAGGTATAAATGTTACTGCACAAACAGTACATAATGATTAATTCTTAAAATTGTGATTTCAAGGAGATCTCACCTGGGCGTGTAGGTGAGATGAGGTGGAGACCAAACGTCGGTTGCCTGCAGGCAGTTCACTAGAACTGGGGCTCCAGGGATTGCCTGAAGTGCGGAATTCACGATCAGTCTTGGAGGCTCATTGTCCCTGAGAATCCTTATCTGTAAACATCACACAGTTGGAAAAAAAATACTTGATAATTTTCGGTGAAATGATGACCAATCAATCAGTGTTGGGCAGTAATGAATTACACTAACAATTAAATACAGCCGCAATTACTTTGAGCAATTGTTTGACAAATTGAACAGGAAAGTGAACAAAAGACTCAATGCGTGAAATGTAATCTTCCGAAAGCAATTCTTCAATTGTGATTCAATTCACCAATTTTTATTTAATTGATTATTTTTGATCAATGATATTTAGGATAATTGTAGTTGCAAGTAATTGGATAAAATATTAATCGTAATTTCGGTTTGGCAATTATAATTACTGGTCGATGTAGAGTAGTTACCATAAAATTTTCAAGTTTTCTGAATTTTGCCGACTTCCAGCAGGTTTAATGTAATAGTATTTTCAGAAATTTGATTTGATTTGATTATTTATTTATTTAATGTTCAATGTTTGAACTGCGATTGCGGTACTTGGAAGTTCGTTTATGGTATAGAATGTGCATTTGACGTGTAGAAAGTTGAACGCTGAACTCGAAAATGTAGTTGGAAGTTGGAAAATGTTGTTTTAAAGTGGAGGAACATGAATAGAAATCTTCAAACGGTCATATCTTGAGAATCAATTGAGATTTTTTTTTAAAGTTGCGGTTGGTGGCATTCTGCTCACTTTACTTGTATTTCCAATCAATGTTTTGGTCATTCCCAGTCGTATCCACCTAGTATATGTGAAATGTTAGTTTTCGTTTACCTGAAGATGTTGAGGGGGCGAAACGTTCGGTGGAATAGCTCGATCTTGAAGAGTTAAAACGAGAACGTCCAAGCCGCCTCCCGCGGGCCTGTCAGCGAGCTGGTAGACGACGCGCCCTTCTGCCACGTCCCTCTGACTCCAACTTGTCGCCTGTTCCTCCTCAGAGCTACCCATCCTCCTTGAGTAAACAATAAGTTAGCTATTAGTATTCACGTTGTTAAGAATAACTATAAAACGCTGCAAATTCTTTCACTGGGGTTTACTATTAAATTGGCTTGCGTTCATGATTTGAATTTCTACTAAGCTTTGGAGTGTCCGTGTTTCACAAGTGATAGAGTGATTATTGAATTTCAGGAGATATGCATAGAGCACGTCTCTCTCTGTTCTCAACCGAAATACCTATTTGGATTGATCACTTGATCATATTTGTGTGCCTCCTGAAATTCAAAAAACGCTCTATCCTGTGAAATGCGTTCACTCCAAAGTTTATTAATTCAAATCATGAACGTTCAAGCCAATGAATAAAAAACCCCAGTGAAAGAATTTGCAGT
Organism: Creontiades dilutus; assembly: GCA_031894815.1. Classification (NCBI taxonomy): domain Eukaryota; kingdom Metazoa; phylum Arthropoda; class Insecta; order Hemiptera; family Miridae; genus Creontiades; species Creontiades dilutus. Next base: position 476,594 of record JAVIWC010009012.1, on the reverse strand, counting down.
AAGTTTTTTTATGAGTTATCAGAATGCTTAACCCGTGTATCGGCTACAAAGCCTTTTAGGAGTTCACTCCAGTATCCACATTACTACATCACTACGTCACTAGGTTATTAATATCAACACAAAAACAATAATAAACCAAAATAACGCTAATTTTGGCACCATAAATCGGGCCATAGATCGGGAATGGTTTGACCTACGGACCTGGGGAGGGGCTCATTCGATTCCTCGTGGAGTGTTCTTCAAAAAGAGTACAAATTTAGGCCACCTTGACTTTTTTGAGGTTTTTATGGATTTTACGAAACTTTGACAACCCTTAAAGGGCACTTTAAATTAAGTGAGAGAGCTGGCTCAAAAATTGGGCGTCGTCGGACCAACATGGATTTTTCCTGAAAATTTCAGCTTTTTTGCTTCAGCCGTTTGGGAGAAATCGTGCGTACGGCGGACGGACGGAAAAATTTTTATTGCAGATTTGGATTCTACACCCTTTGAGACGTAAACCATGACATTTTCAGGGGGGGTTAGAATTTTTTTTTTTTTCAAGAGCTATAACAGTGGTTTATTATTGAATAATAAACCAAAATGATAGCAATGGACATGAAACTTTTAAAGTGAGAAAAATATCACCTGGGGATATTTGTTAATTTATATTTCAGCTGTTTGGACTACTTCTGCTTTAAGAGGTTTTTATCAATAGCAACCACGGTTTGATCGGACAAAAAACGTTTGCAAACGAAGTGAAAACAAGTTATAAATATGCACCTTGATGATTTAACGTAATTTCACTGGAACAATTGTGTACTACGGTTGATTGTAGCTATCTATTTTTGTAGATAGTTTTTATAGTTATCTACTTTTGCTTTCCGTTATCTATCACCTAGTTTCTATACACGTCTCGTCCAGTTTACCCAACCATTGATCAGCATTTCCTTATATTCCCAAACGCAATTTATATTTATGAATACGAATGAAATTCATTAATCGGAAAACATGGATACGAATACGGAAGGAAATATTAAAATTTTGTTGAAGAATTTCCCTAAAATCCAAATTTTTGTCTGTAAATATCACCAGACTACATTTCTACATTTCCATAACTTTCTTTCGTTTGTGAGAATGTTACTCGAATTTTCAACTAAATTTTCCTGAAATTCACAAATTTTGAGGTGTTTCTATTTACCCATGAACACGGTAAACATAATTTGAAGGATCCAATGACATTTTCAAAGAAAAGACTTCAGCAGTTGGATTTTGATCAGAACTACGTGGCGATTCATTTACACAACAATTTTGACCTTAATCTTCCATGTGTCATCTGCCGTGTTTATGCACCTCTCCTTCAATTTAAGGAAACTTCTCCCTACCTGTTGGACGAAGAACTACATCTACATCTCAACAAGTCTCCTACTTGCTGTATTACTCGTGCTATTAGCAAATGAATTTACTCTACACTATTGTATATGATAACCCAGCGGAACGGACGGTATGGACTTACCTCAGGTAGATATGGCCGTATTTCGCACTGACGAACTGGTAGGAGATTTCGTCCGGGTGAGAGTCAGGATCGATGACGGTGAGCGGTGACAGGACGAGACGCCCGTTCGCTCCAACGACGAGCTCTTTCAGGCGACCCAGGGCAGGAGGTCGCCGGTCTTCAGGTACCACGAAAATGGGATACATCAGAACACCGCAGCCCTCCACGTTCAGCTTGAGAAAGTCCCTATGTCCAGGTCTCGAATTCCGATAAACGACACGGCCTTGAAAAGATCAAAGGTAAGAATACAAGAACAATATCCTACACGGGAAATAATATAATTGGTGGGGGCAGTAGACCGCATGGGGCAAAGAAACGTAGGGGATTTTTGATAGCAATCCGTGCAATTAAAATTTCGGCCACCAGGCAACAGTCCCTTCGTTATAAAAGACAGCCGCTCCCCAAAACTCCTGCGGTTTTTATGGACGGGAGCGGATAAAATGTTAGTTTTTCCATGTTTTCATGGAATATATCTTCTTGTTCTAAGTTAACTATTTCAATACCGGTTTGATTTGGTTTCAAAGTAAAACACACAGGACTGAGCGTCGTTGTTTAGCTGCGCATTCCTGTACGCATTTTTGGGGTATCTCCATTCTGAAAGTTTGAAGATGGGGAAATCGACTCCATCATAAAAGAGACAAATTTGTTTACGCCCTATACATACGTTGACTTACCACGTCTCCTGTGCTTACTATGCAAAAGTTGGGGTCATTTATGGAAGAGCTAGAATAATTAAATAAAAATTAATTGGTTCGACATCGAGTTATCAGATTAAGAAAAACACGATTTGTTGGAAGAAACTAGCCTGTTTCCGCAAAAATTAAAAAATGTATAGGGTTAAATCGATTTTGACGGTCAGATCATCATCAGTGTCAGAATAGTAACGGAATGCACACTCTAGAAAATAGCGGTTAAATAGTGAAAGGTGAAAGGGAGGTTCAATCCCATTGGTCAAGAGGTGTGGGGAACATCCAATCATGTATCTGTGAAAGTGAATGGAGGAGGAGGAAGGGAGGCATTGGTCGAAGAGGAGAAAGGGCAATCAAACAATATTGTGGAAAACAGAATAAATGAGAGAATAAAATCCTTCATCTTGCGAGCAGTATTGTATTGTTTGATGATATTATCATACATAAACCATCTGTGTTGGAATTTCAACAAACACTTACTGTCAACGAGGTCATCGAGGGTGAAATGTGAGGATTGAACCCCTCCAACCATCAAGCTCCCCAGAATGGGTCCGTTGGCAACTGATATGGATAACTTCGGAAGCGGTTGGAGGTCCGATAGAGCGGCGAAGCCCTGCAGAGGACTGGCGGCCCCTTCCCTCAGCAGCAAACCGGTCTTGGCCCCTGCTGATATCAGGCTGTACAGCTTCCAGTTGCTGACGGCTACGGTCGTCTCGACTGATGTCCAATCTCCGTCTTCGTCGTACACCTGTTCAAACGTAGAGTGACTACCATCATTGAACTTGTCACTGGTAAAAGGGAAAGCGACAAATGTGCCCTTAGAATGCTGAAGAATTGTTTAATAGATTTTTTGAAATTTGACTAATTTACTGGAGTAAAAATGGTTATCGATGATGATGTAATGCTCCTGTTCTGACTCCAGAAGCTCAGATGGTGATCACGTGATTAAGAGTTACGCGCGCGACTCCAATGATCGTGTCACAAAGTCAAACTACTTGCAGATAAGTCGGCTGTGGTTTCGTTTCCAAAATCAAAATTCTCCTTCCAAACCACAATGTTTATTAAATAAATTATTTGGATCAAGGCACAAACTGCCATGGGCAAAATTATCATCTGATACTTTCCTACAACTAGTCCATCTTTTTGAGCACAGTAAAAAGGTTGAATTTCAAAAATGTCCTGAAACAATCACTAAAAACTTCACTGCAAAAATAACTTCTAAAAATCTTTTTCCTGTTCTTTTCTAAGCAGAAAATCAACTATGAACTAGGGCGTTGATAAAGTACAACCCAAAATTATGCCGAAAATTATACCTAAATTTCATTAAAATGTACAAACACTCGATACAAGTGTAAACAATTTTAAAAAACCAAAATCTTTGTTTGATTAGAAGAATATAGTTTAGTACAAGTCTATACGCAATAAAATGTACAGTCAACACTTTCATTACAGTCAACATTCTCAAATTTCAAATGAATTTAACATAAAATAAATGTGATACTGTAAATAAATGTAATACTGCTCTTTTGGACAATTGGCTTATACCATCATGTTTTTTGGTTTATTATTCAATAAAAAATCATTGTAATAGCTCTTGAAAAAAAAATTCCAACCCCCCTGAAAATTTCATGGTTTCAGTTTCAAAGTGTGTAGAATCCAAATCTGCAATAAAATTTTTTCCGTCCGTACGCCGTACGCACGATTTCTCCCAAACGGCTGAAGCAAAAAATTTGAAATTTTCAGGAAAAATCATATGTTGGTCCGACAACGCCCCCATTCTTTAGCAAGCACTCTCACTTAATTTAAAGTGCCCGAAGTGCTTTTCAAAGTTTTGTAAAATCCCTAAAAACCTCAAAAGAAAGTCAAGGCGGCCTAAATTTGGACTTTTTTGAAGAACTTTCCATGAGGAATCCAATGAGCTCTTCCCCAGGTCCGTCGCTCAAACCATTCCCGATGTATGGCCCGATTTATGGTGCCAACATTTGCGTTATTTTGGTTTAGTTTTGATTGCAGTAACCTAGTGATGTAGTGAACGTGGATACTGGAGTGAACTCCTGAAAAGGGTTTATAGCCGATACGCGGGTTGAAGTATTCTGATAACCATAAAAAAAAACTGCAAATTCTTTCACTGGGGTTTATTATTCAATTTCATTCATTTGGCTTGCATTCATGATTTGAATTTCTACTAAGCTTTGGAGTGTGCGTCTTTCACAGGTGATAGAGCGATTATTGAATTTCAGGAGGCACACAAATATGATCAACTGATCAATCCAAATAGGTATTTTGGTTGAGAACAGATTTACGTGCTCTATGCATATCTCCTGAAATTCAATAATCGCTCTATCACCTGTGAAACAGGGACACTCCAAAGCTTAGTAGAAATTCAAATCATGAACGCAAGCCAATTGAATAATAAACCCCAGTGAAAGAATTTGCAGCGTTTTTTTTTTTAAGTGGACGATAAAAGGCGCAACAGTTGTTTAATTTATTGTTATATTAAGCTTACTTGCTTGTTTACGAGAAGATAGGGACAACATGTGATCATGACAAACGAAAAAAACAGGCAAAGTTTGTAAATAATAATATTTCTGACCTTAATAAAGTCATAGGTGATTGTTCCAAGAAATTTCTGAATAGTAATGATCGATTCAAATGTGACTCGTACCTAATGTTGTTATTTCTGGCTGCCATACATCTCTGAAGAGTGAATTTTCCGTAAAACAGATTTCTGCTCAGTAATCTTCTTCAGAAACTCTTCACAATTCATATAAAAGTTCACTGTCACTGTTAATACTGCACGAGAGCATCCACTGTTAGTTGTGATTCTCCGGCGTCCACATAAAATTCATATGGGAAAAGACTAGCTCAACATATGCATTACTTCCTGGTAAACACATCACAAGTTCCGCAACTTTCTTCTGGTTACTGTGCGGCACAGAATCGTCCTTAAAATGTAATAAAGCATCACGCCATTTATTTTGTACTTCCGCGCTCTCTTCTGTCCAAGTTGATGTCTTTCCAGTCACATATTCTCTGAGATATGTGAATTCATCAAATAATTCATCAGCATTTATGTCAATCGATCCACACTTTAACTTTGGAGTCCTTACTGCTTTTTCAAAATCATCTCTGTTAGGACCATCTCTAAGAAGCAGGCATCTCTGATCTTGGAGGTCATCTGAGTGTTGAGTCCATGCTGTTAAATAATTGATAGCAGTGTCAAAAAATGAGTTAGATACATTCTGATAAGAATTCTTCGTTACAACTTGTTATAACTGATAAATCAATCCATTTTCTTCAATTTCTCTGAGATGTTTTGTTGATGGCAATAATCGGGGACATAGGGGAAAGATTCAGAAAACGGGGACGTCTGGTCACCTTATCCAGCAGATGTTTTAGGGAACGGAGTTGTGTCCGCACGTTTCCTACCATCATCTTTACATGCTCAGAAACTGTCAGCTTTTGGTTCAAGTGAACTCCCAAACATCTTAGATTAAAAGAAATTTTCTCACTTCTCTTCTTTCCTGCTTTAGTGGTTTAGAAGAATAATTTTGATTTTAGAAAATTACACCTTTACCCTTCAAAAGCGAAACTTTCGAAACATCGATATTCTTATCTGCTAGTAGTTCGACTTGGTGACACGATTATTGGAGTCGCGTGCATAATTCGTGATCACGTGAGCTCAAGTAGCTACTTCGTGGTTCATGAATATTCAATGCAATTAGTCATACCGAGTGCAGCAAGTGAGGAACGTTACAAATCCACCCTTTCAAATCGGTAGCGGCATCTTTTACAGTTTGAACTGATTTGAATACGATCTTTCTTTATCCATCTAGACGTTGCTTATCACTTGGAAGATCAATGTAACACCGTAACATCGATGGCTTCATTGATATCATAATTCTCGGTCTTGGAGAGCTTTGATCAATCTTTCAATCTTTTGAGTGTCTGTACACCATTCGAATTCACCCAAGATAATTATGCCTCTTGAACTAGAAGAGTCATACTTGAACAGAGAAATTGGTTTTTCATTTTTTTTTTTTTTTAAATTTTTCATTATAGACCTTTGTAACTTTGAGCTATACTGCTGAGATGGTGGCAGTTTTGGAGGCCGTTAAATATGGTAGTGAGATGGACTCCAATGGAAAGATATGAGTAGTTCGTTCATACTCTAAAAGCTGCTTACAGTCGATAAGCAGTTCATCATTTGACTTATAGTTGATGCTCGTTCATGTATGCTCGTTTCATGTATGTCGGGGCATCTCTGCACCAGTGCCAGGCTTGAGGTGGTCTGCCAGTATAAGGATCTTGGGGTTGTCTTGGAGAGCTCACTCAGCTATGAAAAACATATATGTCATCTCCAGCAGAAACTGTGGAAGTTTTTTTACATTTTCTATCATGTTCGAGCTCTCCTGTCGAGGGAAAGACTTCTGCTGGTATATAGATCGTTGGTGCAATCACTGCTCCAGTATGGAATCCTGGTTTGGGGGGGCGCTCTCCCCACTCATCTGCGAAAGCTAGTTGTTGTACAAAAAGCTATACTCAAGGTTTTGCTGGGTAAAGCTAGGAGGTTTCCAAGTGAGCTTCTCTTCCAGGAAGCCAAAGTTTTCTCCGTCCGTCAGCTATTTGTCAAAACTTTGGTACTTTTCTTTTATTCTAATCCCTCAATAGTTGTAAGATCCCAATCCCATTCACTGCCAACTCGTTTCCAAATCCTTCAGAACGTTGTGAACCCTAAAACCAAGTTGTCCCTCACCTCTCGAAGCCCACAATATTTGATCCATTTAGTTTATAATTCCCTGCCTACTGATCTTAAGAATCCCTCCACCATCTCGTCTCGTTCATTGTTTAAAGAACGAATTTTCACTTGGTTAATTGGACTGGGACCCGATGACACAGAAAATCTATTGAAGAGTTTATATGAAGAAGAATATCATAATAAATTAAAGCAACTCTAGCCCGTCGCCACAGGCTTGCCTACAGACGGGCTATAATGTTCTTGAAATTCAAATATTATTGTATCTTTTACTGTTTTTTTTTTTTCTCTCTCTCTCTCTCTCTCTCTCTCTCTCTCTCTCTCTCTCTCTCTCTCTCTCTCTCTCTCTCTCTCTCTCTCTCTCTCTCTCTCTCTCTCTCTCTCTCTCTCTCTCTCTCTCTCTCTCTCTCTCTCTCTCTCTCTCTCTCTCTCTCTCTCTCTCTCTCTCTCTCTCTCTCTCTCTCTCTCTCTCTCTCTCTCTCTTCACAAAGATATGGAACCCACAACGTCCTACTGCTTTATGATGATGATAGGCCCTGCAGGGTTGTGGCCTAGAATTTCCCTGACGTACCCCATTCTTTGTGAAACTGACAGTGCCCTTCAAATGACCTCTCCGGCAGACGAATCTGCCAGAAATATAGACATTTTTTTGGCACCCTGTTTTTCTACGTAGTTTCAATTGCATTTTGCTTCCGAGTCTGCGAAGCAGCGGATGCCTTGTGTTCACTTTCGGGAGCCAAATTGTTGTTGTGCTTTGTTTTCCGAATTCAAAATGTCCACTCGCATTTTGCGTTTCACTGCCCTCTGAACAAATTTGGTTCCGTGTATGTCGGTCCGTCTGTCTGTCTGTCCGCATTTCCTTGTTATAGCCATAACCTCCACCATTTTTAATGAATTTAGCTCTAATTTTGGGGAATTATGCGGATAAGGTATCTTGAGGTCCCAAAGGAATTTCATCTCAATATAATCAAGCGCTAACGTGAAATTCTTGAAACAGGTATAACTTTTACAATTTTGATTCAATTTAGCTCATATGATAAAGGATTATACGCACAACACCCCTCAAGGTCTCATATGAATTTCATCATGATCGAACTAGCGGTAACCTGTGCGCTCGCGCTTACGTGGAATTAATTAATTTTCGTGTTACTGCCCGCCTCTGAAGAGTAACCGCAAAAGCAACTTGTATTTGAAACGCAATCTATGAATCTTTAGGAAGTTTGACCAACTACCTCAACATCTTTCATCCCAAGATTTCTTTATTTTCTATTTTATAATGGTGTCACTTAGATTGTAACGAGGAAGCTGCCGTGCCATCTCCTTGGCAGTGTATTTTCTCGTTCGTATTCATATACTTTGTTCTTCTCGGTGTATTGGGCTTGCTCGTATTATTGAATAAATGAATGGGCGGAGGACGGAGCAGCAATTTGGCTACCAGAAGAATAAAATCACACACACACACACACACACACACACACACACACACACACACACACACACACACACACACACACACACACACACACAACGTACATATAGTTAGGAAAAAAAAAAAAAAGAAAATCAGATTAGTTTGGCAAAATCAATTTGAATTTTTGGCATATTATCGAATTGAAAATTTTGGCAAATTAATTTGAACCTTTGGCACAAATCAATTTTAATATTTTTGGCATCTCAATTTAAACTTTCGGCGACTCAATTTCAACTTCTGGCTTACCACTTCGAGCTTTTAGCACATCAATTTATACTTTTCACAAATCCCAACTAACCCAACATTCCACCCCATACAATGATCAATAAATGTTTTTTTCTCTTAATAAATGAATCAATTGAATCTCAACAACTTGGAAATTACGATATAAATGGTGATAGATGTGTATCTGTTCAACTTAGTGACAAACATCGACCTTATTATTTGTAGGCTTGTGTGTATCCTTACGGGAAAGAGAAAGTCAATATTTTCTGATGGCCTAATAATACTCGTGATTCTCTTGGAAACCACGAAGAGATGCACTGTTCTTGTGTCGTTTGCATCGGGGGGAGATTGATGGGCTTCGACGTGGACGTCCCAGCTACAGCTGCCTGACGGGAGGAACCAAATCCGTGATCCGCTGCGTCCACCTCTGACGGCAATTAGCATAACAGGGCCCAGAGCCAGGGAACCGTCAGCCCAATAATCTCGGCTACGTGTGTGTGTCGTGGAGCAGGACACGCGCGATCGGCCCTTTTGAAGGGCCCCATCCCGCGCCCTTCGAAGGGAAAATAAAATTCAAAAACTTCAAAAAAAAAAAAAATCTCGCCTTATCGTGGGTGTAATGCGACGCGTCTGCCCTGAAACGTAACGGACCGGGAGTGTTCCGAGGGAACTCCGGTCATGGTCAGGGTTCTGGACGCTGGAACGGACGCTAATGGTCGTCCGCACGTTGTTATTACTATAAGGGCCGGAGCAACGCATCCATCTTCCTCCGCGTCACTTTTTTCTTAGCCCTTTGGAGGTGGCAGTTGTCACTTAGGATCCGCATGTTCGGGCTTGCGACTAACAACTGGAACCCTCACAGATACTAGAAGGTAACGTTAGAAGCATTCAAATCGATCTAACATGCGATACCGGAAAATGACACCTAGAAATGACACTTGTGAGTAAAGTCTCATACAAATGATAATACAGCTGTTACAGTCCAAAAATATTGATACCTCTGACTGAGTTCAAACTCGTGTCTGCACTACTAAGGAGATAGACCTACTGGCAGATGAGCGCCAAAAGATCCATCTAAAGAAAGAAGAGGAATTGCCTAGGAAGCGATCCGGGTATGGCAAGTCAGATGGATCTCAGAAACCCGGGGAAGATGGACTGATCGGGATCGTGAAGGACTGATCTGAGAGAAAGCATGGCGAGACTGGGTACTTTCAACGCAGTTCCTGGACATGGCTACTTTAGATCCTATCTGCCGTGAATCGGAAAGGAGTCAGAACCATCGTGCATGCACTGCAAGAAAGAAGAGGACGACGTCTTTCATACGTTCCTTGTGTGCCCACTCTGGGATATTCCCAGGCACGATTCGGTTGTTCAAATGGGAGAGATAAACCCAGAAAAGATCATTGCCAAGGTGACATCAGCAAAAGGGACCAGGGATACAGTGAACAGTTACGTCATCTCAGTCCTTAAGGCAAAGGATATTACCAGAGATTTCGAGGGTGGCCACTAAGGGACATAGGACAAGTTTTTGTGGAGCGCTGCTGACAGGAAAGGACTGCTGAAAGCTAATAGTGAAGTTTAGTGCAAAATAGTATAGTGTAACGTAAAATGATATAGACTGGTGTATTTAGCTATTAGAAGTATCGTATGAACCATAGAACGATTTCGTGATAGTGGAAAGGGACACTGGAAAAGTGAAGTGAAGTGCGCGGAAAAGACGCTATTATTGGGAGGAGGAAAAAGCAACAAGGCCACGATGGATGGCGCAGAAACTGGGTTACCCTGAAGTAATACCGCATAAGTTGTTCTGGGGCAGTCTTCAGAAGATATGGGGTGTTTTTTAATCGGTATGCAAGCTATTTAGGCCGGGACCCTGACACAAGGGCGGTTGATGGCAAACACTTCCCCGATGTCAGCCCTTAAACGGGTTTTCACCTTTAAAAAAAAACAACTAAGGGGAAATTCCCCTTTAGTTGTTGGGTTATTCTCCTAGAACATTACATTTTCCCGGAGTTGAATACCAGCCACCTTGGCTGGTTTGGGGCCAACTGAAACTGTAGGCTGCTGACTCAGCAGATGTACACTGGAAGAAGTTCAGCAGTCCAGCGAGGCATTGTCACGGTGTGTGTTTTAACTCACGTGAGTGATGAAGTGTGTAACACGGGGAGGTGATGGAATGGTATAGTCACCCCTTCCATGGACTGAATGCAGATAATACCCGCAACACTATCAAGATGTCCCAGATACTGGAAGGTGTCTGGTATATCCCCTAAGGCGGCGGATTCGAGAATCGGGATGGGCAAACTAACCATATCCACCACAAGTGGAAGGTGATGTGTTGTTTAAACTCTTTTGAATCAAGGGAGATTTAATGATCATTTCGGATTATTTCGAGTCCTTCTACTCCAACTGTTACGGCCTAAAAATCTTGATACCTCTAACTGAGCTCGAGCTCGTGCTTTTACCACTAAAGGAAATTACTCTCTAGTTTCAACGCTCTTGCGGGTTGAGATATGAAGCCGATTCAAACAAACCTCTTCGACAGAGGGTTATACTCCTTGACATAACTCAGCCAGTTTTATTAGCAGTAAACCATTTTATTGCTTCGAAGTCTTCCTGTAAGTACAGGAAGCATTGTTTTCCAGAGATGAGCAGTTTTCTATCTCCAAAATAGGAGTTTCCTCTGTAATTTAGCATGTTATACCATTCTGAACTCTTGTTTCGTATCTGTTTGTGGGTGCGTCCGCAAATCATAGTTTACAAATCGTTATTCCACTTTACATACCTATCCTTGATGAGCTCAAACAAGTGAAACATTTCTCACAATTTTTTGTCAATTTTGGCTTATTATTCAATAATTAATTAAATAAACCATTGTAATCGCTCTGGAAAAAAAAATTTTACCCCCCTGAAAATTTCATGGTTTACGTTTCAAAGGGTGTAGAATCCGAATCTGCAATAAAAATTTTCCGTCCGCACGCCGTACGTACGATTTCTCCCAAACGGATGGAGCAAAAGATCTGAAATTTTCAGGAAAAATCAATATTGGTCCGATCAACGCCCCAATTCTTTAGCCAGCACACTCACATAATTTAAAGTGCCCTTTAAGGGTTGTCAAAGTTTTGTAAAATCCCTAAAAAACTCAAAAAAGTCAAGGCGGCCCAAATTTGGGCTTTTTTTGAAGAACATTCCATGAGGAATCGAATGAGCCCTTCCCCAGGTCCGTTATTTTGGTTTATTATTGTTTTCGTTTTCATTGCAGTAACCTAGTGATGTAGTGAACGTGGATAATGGAGTGAACTCTTAAAAGGGTTAATAACCCGATACACGGGTTGAAGTATTCTGATAACCATAAAAAAACGCTGCAAATTATTTCACTGGGGTTTATTATTCAATTGGGTTGCGTTCATGATTTGAATTTCTACTAAGCTTTGGAGTGTGCGTGTTTCACAGGTGATAGAGCGATTATTGAATTTCAGGAGGCACACAAATATGATCAACTGATCAATCCAAATAGGTATTTTGGTTGAGAACAGATTTACGTGCTCTATGCATATCTCCTGAAATTCAATAATCGCTCTATCACCTGTGAAACACGCACACTCCAAAGCTTGGTAGAAATTCAAATCATGAACGCAAGCCAATTGAATAATAAACCCCAGTGAAAGAATTTGCAGCGTTTTTAACAGGATTATCTTGTTTGCGTGCCATTTATTGATTACTTATACGGATAGATGTATACTTATTTGGTCGTAACCCGAGCTGCCAGACATTTGTAATTTAAATTGAGCCCCATCCTGACCGATTTAGATTTATCGATACCTACCTACAGAGTGCTTTTTCGTAACTCAGGCTGTAAATTTGAGTGTCTGAAAATCAATTTCAACCAACGCGGCGTGTAACATTTCATGGAGGAAGATGCTGAACAAGAATTTTAGTGCATTCGAACCAACGACCAACAAACCAACTAAAACACTATGGACCAGGGTAGTTAACAAATTAATAAAAATAAACAGAAACTGAACAAAATTAATAATTCTTGTTTTTAATTACATCGGAAACTAAAAGAGATGTGAGTGTGGAAGAAACGGTGGTCTTGGTACAGTAACATAAAAAAAAGCTCTGAACTTTGAAAATCCCTTGCACGTGAAGTGTTTTACAGCCTTGGATTATTCCAGTCAATTCCAGGGTTTATGAAACAACAATGACGATAAAAGTTATATTATTACTTATAAATAGGCGTTCGTACCTGGAATGTAATGGAGCCATTGATGTCTTTCGTAGCCTCCAAGACGATCCCTCCAGACAGAAGGTCCTCCTGGAAGAACTGGGAGCCTGGCTGCACGCGACACCCCTCAAACGATGAGACAAGCGTCAGACCTGAAAACAAACGGTTCTACTAATACACTGACTGTCTAATCAATGCATATTATGGTAATATGTGTATGTGTGTAACATCGAGGTCATAGTCCCGACCGTGTCTTGGCGCGGGGTGTGGTGAGGGAGAAGTGCCAGGTAGATGCTGGAGTTGAGCATCTCGGCAGGAGCGCTTCGTAGTTTCACCACCCGCGTCCTTCGGGTCTTCAGATGTGACCCTGACACCTTTCATCCCTGTTTCCCTCCTACAACTCCTGAACTTCTCAAATCCCTAGCGACACCGCGGAATCAAGTGAACCAAGGCAACCTCCTCACTTTTATTGCTATTTAAATTTCAAGTTTTTATTTACTGGTGTCTCCCCCTCCGCCTTTGACAGCAGTTTATTAAAAGGAAAAAATAATACACAAGTTAGTTTCTGGGTGATGATCTATCGTTCTAAACTCACCTGCTGGGATGAACGTGGGTCGAAACTGAAGCTGGTTGAAGGGAGTTGAGTCGTCAGTGATGCGTTGATTCCAGAGAGAGCGGCGACTGGCCTGAGGAGGGCGGTTGCCTTCGCCCGAAACTCTGACGTCAATCTAAAACACACGCAAAGTACAGTTCAGAAATGATAGAAAACCTCTGACGTAGGAGATGGGGAAAATGAATCGTTGCCCCTTCCAGGCGTTGAGAGGATTGAGCTGCAACACCTTGGGGATTCTCTTGAAGCAGGGGATACTTATAGCAGGGGATACACCTAGGGGATACTGAAAACCAGGAAGCTACTCACATCTATTATATGGTGGAATAGGATTGTAATGCTAACTTGCTTCAAAAGCTTATGTCGATGTTAAGTTGACCAAATGATTTGCATAGGTACTGCTTCAGAAACATGGGATTTCGATTCCCACTGCCGAATTGACGATTTCTCATAATCAGGATGAAGGACTAAAATGGAACGATCAAAGTTCACTCAACATTTTTGCTCGCCTTTGAAATAAACTTTAAACCATCAGGTATTGTATTCCCATGCCACCTCCTGACAGTGGAATTTCTATATATCGTCGGGTTCCGGGTAAAAGTGACCAAGTAACATTTTTTTCAAAATGAGTTTTTTTTTGTCATTCCGGTACTAAGGAACGTTGTCTACTGTGTGTTGTTGCTAAGAACGTTATCTTCAAACTGATGTGCAAGAAATACTTGAAAATAAATTTTACCTGCCTGACCCAAAGAGTTTTATGTGACCAAATGGCATTTGAACTCAACCACAAAACACGAGATGGATTATAAATGTAATCTCGCTGGTGCATGTAAATGTTATCAATTCCCATTTGATCACTTTTACTATGTAAGATTTGTAAGATTGCATAGTGGGCAGGTGAAAATGACCAATTACAGTGATAGGTAATGGATAACCTTTTCTAACAGAAATAGGTATATCATTGTTATTAGATGCTTGGCAACACGATAAATTAACGAAAAAACTATTCAATCCCTCAATAACATGTAACTATGCGACAGATTTTCGAAGAATTGAATTGACCAAATGAGTAAAGCTTGAACCTCCAGGCAGGTAAAAATGATCAAATAGAGTTTTCCGGAAAACAGCTCTTATTTAATCTGAAGTGAATTTTGAAGCACGATATCATAGGCGGGCACTAGCTAACTACCTACAGGATAAAGAAAAATCGAAACATAGTCGGATGAGACATCACACAACCAGTGTTCGTAAGAAGAAAATAGGTGAAACTTCAGATCGCTCCCCTGTAAAATTTTGCAAATGTTACTTGGTCACTTTTACTAGGAACCCCACGATATATTTTTATGACATCGTAGAGCACTGGAAAACCTTCAGCTGATCATATGGTGCTTGCAAATCACTGAAAGTTTCATCTTGACTTTCAAAAGCTCCTGCAACATTTGGTTAGAGGCGATTACACCAACAATCCAGGATTTAGGAAGATTGTAACAGACTATGGTTTTACATTTTGCTGTACAGTATTCTGGGCATCTCGAAACAATGCATGTTTTTTTCAGCGGGGCTGCTTCTGAATCCATTGCTTTGGTTAAGTATGCCATTAAAGCAACTGTACATATTACGAAAGGGGGCTAACGTCAATAGCCCTCTTTTGGCTGAATTTCGTCCTTAAACCGCGCATGTTTATGTTTACCCCCAAATTGGTGAATTCAGTTCCCACCTCCGAGTGTCTCATTACAGGAACGTTGCTAGTCAGTTGTGGTCAATGGAAAAAACAAAAAATCAAACGAAAACGCTGCAAATGATTACACACAGGCTAGTATTTCTGCATTACATAGCCGTTCTGCGTGAATCACTGATCATTCTATATGAGACGCTGTCTATATTACATTATCTAAACCCGACACCTCGAATCCCCACACCTTTGAACGGGGAACTGCAGCCGACCACCTACCTGACCGATTGTCAAATGGTGAGCAAACGGATGATCTTACATTTACCCGATTGGTCCGAATAAAACCAAAAAAAAAAAAAAAAAAAACATCCCTCATGTATCGAGATTTCGATTTTGTGATAAATTAATCCTTAAATACATCCCCTTAGTGTTGATCTCGGATCGATGATGCATTTTTTGGCCACATTTCATAGACTTTGATCAAGTAATTCGAAATACGACGGATTTGGTTTTTAATTCGATTTTGGAAATCCTTTTTTTTCTTAAAAAAAAAAAAAATTATTTATTGAAAATATTAAATCAAAATTTGTTTGCTTATACCGTTGGAAAGCTGAGATTCTGGGGAAGTTTTTACTGATGAAAGGGAGTTACGAAACCTGTTCATTATCGGCGAGAACAAGCATGGAAGAAAGTCGTTTTTGCAAAATCTCACAATTTGATCTTCAGATTGATTTGTCACTTTTTAAGTCATGTGTAAATGTTCTTATATTACTCTAAGAAGATGGGAAATTTAACGCTCTTCCCTGCGGTGTCCTCGAAATTGATTTTAGAGAGAAGTTCAACGGATTTGTCACCATTTCAGACACATATGGTCGGAAACACGAACAACATCTTAAAAAGCGAAACAACTCGGATACGAAGCTTCTGCAAATATAAGTCAGCGAGTCATTTTGGTTTATTATTCAATAATAAACCATTGTAATCGCTCTGGAAAAAAAAATTCTAACCCCTCCTGAAAATTTCATGGTTTACGTTTCAAAGGGTGTAGAATCCGAATCTGCAATAAAAATTTTTCCGTCCGTACGCCGTACGCACGATTTCTCCCAAACGGCTGGAGCAAAAGATCTGAAATTTTCAGGAATAATCCATCTTGGTCCGACGACGCCCCAATTCTTGAACCAGCTATCTCACTTAATTTAAAGTGCCCTTTAAGGGCTGTCGAAAGTTTTGTAAAATCCCTAAAAACCTCAAAACAACTCAAGGCGGCCTAAATGTGTACTTATTTTTAAGAACATACCATGAGGAATCGAATGAGACTCTCTCCACGTCCGTAGGTCAAACCATTCCCGATGTATGGCCCGATTTGGTGCCAACATTTGCGTTTTTTTGGTTTATTATTGTAACCTAGTGATGTCCGGCCGATAGCGTCGAGTTGTAGTGAATGTGGATAGTGGAGTGATAGCCGATGTGGTTACTTGTAGTTTATAGCCGATACACGGGTTGAAGCGTTCTGATATGCATGAAACGCTGATAATATATAGGTAAATATTATTCAATATTATTACTGGGGTTTATTATTTAATATTATTACTGGGGTAAATAAGTATTCTTTCACTGTTGTTTATTATTCAATTGGCATGATTTGAATCTTACTAAGCTTCGGAGTGTGCGTATTTTACAGGTGATAGAGCGATTATTGAATTTCAGGAGATATGCATAGACCACGTAAATCGGTTCTCAACCAAAACACCTATTTGGATTGATCAGTTGATGATATTTGTGTGCCTCCTCTACATCAGTTTACCTTTGGCTACATCGTTTAAATTTGGATTTGGGGAAGTTTTAACGCAATACGAGTGCCAAAGGACTTGATAAATTATAGATGTTTTTATTGTGGGGGGGGGGGGGGCGGTATTGAGATTCAATAAAAACGCTGCAAATTCTTTCACTGCGGTTTATTATTCAATTGGCTTGAGGTTCAATAAAAAAAACGCTGCAAATTCTTTCACTGGGGTTTATTATTCAATTGGCTTGCGTTCATGATTTGAATTTCTACTAAGCTTTGGAGTGCGTGTTTCACAGGATAGAATTATTGAATTTCAGGAGATATGCATAGAGCACGTAAATCTGTTCTCAACCCAAATACCTATTTGGATTGATCAGTTGATCATATTTGTGTACCCCCTGAAATTCAATAATCGCTCTATCCTGTGAAACACGCACTCCAAAGCTTAGTAGAAATTCAAATCATGAACGCAAGCCAATTGAATAATAAACCCCAGTGAAAGAATTTGCAGCGTTTTTTCATTTATTTTCATTCCATTTATTAATTTCTATATTCATTTTCCATCTTTGGAAACGTCCTGTAGAGTTGATCCCCAGATTTTCACACCCTTCACGAAAATTGTACAATTTCAGAATGCCTCAAAACAGATTTCGGTGAAGAAAATCATGTTGAAATCCAATGGTGTCCTGAAGACTGATTGTACAGCTCAGTTTAAGTGGGGTTACGGCCATTTTAGTGACATAAGGTCGGATAAAAATCTCTACGAAATAACTCGGAAAGAAGGCCTCCCAAAATATATATCGATGAGGCATTCTTCGTTGGATGTGACCTCTTGAATCGACTAGATTAATGTGTAATGAAATTTTAAAAAAATGTTTGTTTTTTAAGTTTCAAACATTAGCCAACACTCCTCATCCGAATGTTTGTTATTTACTAAACTTCGAGAACATTGACCGCTTAAATCCGCAGTAATTGAAGCACGTACAAATGATTCGGGATCTATCCGCATGTGCGTGCGTACTTGACATACTCCCGACGACATACTTGACGTACAGTCATTTGCGTCTGCGTGAGATATCAGATGGAAGCTGCAGTCTTTGAATGGTCTCCTCGCTTCCGGAGGTTGGGCCGCTTCCGCGGGCGACACCACGTGGCTCCCCCCTCAGGAGCAATGAACCAAAATTGAGCCAAATCCCCGACGGAACCCGAAAAAGTTTGATAGGACCTAATGTTGGCAAATTTGGAAAAAAAGTTCCATTACGAACAGTGGTACCGATAACCCATTTGAAATTACCCAACGAACTGTTTTCAAATAACTATTAATCCGATCACAGTTTCTAGTAGGTACGTCTCCCTGAATCAAGACTTCGTTGATAGCGGCACTCCTACTAGAATTGATCCGAGGCGGTCACAAATATGAGGAAAAACATTACCGGATCATTTTTCAGACCATTCTAAGACCGAATTCGTCAAAAAACAATCTCCATCTATGTGAGGAAAATTTTGTCACACTGCCCATCCTGAAATTTTCAACTGACTTTTGTGATTCTGATTTTGCTTGATCCAAAATTTAGTCTAGTTGTGCAAAAAATCTCAGAATTAACGAATTTTATGTCGAAAGAGAGGAATGGAGACGTAATGCATATTTTTTTCGACAACTTTTAACAACTCTGCTCAAGATGTAATTCTAAACCGATTTCCGTAATTCTGATTTTGTGCGATAAAATTTTGAGTCTAATTGAAAAAAATTTCGCTGCAAAACACCTCGAAAATTCATTTTTCTCCTGTAAACTTACACTTTTAATCGCTGCTCAAGCGAGAATTAATGGACGCCGAAGAAACATATTTTTTTCCGACAACTTTTGTCAACGCTACTTAAGTTATAATTCTCAACCGATTTTGACATTTCATGTCTTTGCTATGGCACACAACCAAATTGTCGTTATGTCACGTTACGTTACGTAACGAAATATGCTCAATGATTATTATGATTCGTAGAAGTGAGGTAGGTAGGTACCTATATGATTATAGCTGAAATTTGGCTATATGATTATTATGATTTGGCTGGTAGCCTCCTTAGGACGTGAACAATGATCAACTGAGTGGCTCCTGAAGCTAACTTCTTTCCTATCAACTGATGGAAAGCTGAAATTTGGCTGATTTGTAGCCTCCTTAGGACATGAACAATAAGGTGTACAGGGTCTTGATCAGCAGAGTGGCTCCTGCTGAAGCTAACTGGTAGCTTTAGGACCCTATCAACCGTAGGAAGCTGAAATTTGTCTCGTTAGGACATGAACAACAACGCTACTGGTAGGTGATGTAGTCTGGCTCGAATACACAGAAGAAAATGTCCCAATGTGTTGCAGACTCGTATGCAAGCATTTATGATTCTTAGAAGTGAGGTAGTTAGGTACCTATATGATTATAGCTGAAATTTGGCTATATGATTATTATGATTTGGCTGGTAGCCTCCTTAGGACGTGAACAATAAGGTGCAGAGGGTTTTGATCAACTGAGTGGCTATTGAAGCTAACTCCTTTCCTATCAACTGTAGGAAGCTGAAATTTGGCTGGTAGCCTCCTTAGGACATGAACAATAAGGTGTACAGGGTCTTGATCAGCTGAGTGGCTACTGAAGCTAACTTCTTTCCTATCAACCGTAGGAAGCTGAAATTTGGCTGGTAGCCTCCTTAGGACGTGAACAATAAGTTGTACAGGGTCTTGATCAGCTGAGTGGCTACTGAAGCTAACTTCTTTCCTATCAACCGTAGGAAGCTGAAATTTGTCTCGTTAGGACATGAACAACAACGCTAGTGGAGTAGGTGATGTAGTCTGGCTCGAATACACAGAAGAAAATGTCCCAATGTGTTGCAGACTCGTATGCAAGCATTTATGATTCTTAGAAGTGAGGTAGTTAGGTACCTATATGATTATAGCTGAAATTTGGCTATATGATTATTATGATTTGGCTGGTAGCCTCCTTAGGACGTGAACAATAAGGTGCAGAGGGTTTTGATCAACTGAGTGGCTCCTGAAGCTAACTTCTTTCCTATCAACTGTGGAAAGCTGAAATTTGGCTGGTAGCCTCCTTAGGACATGAACAATAAGGTGTACAGGGTCTTGATCAGCAGAGTGGCTCCTGAAGCTAACTTCTTCCCTATCAACCGTAGGAAGCTGAAATTTGGCTGGTAGCCTCCTTAGGACGTGAACAATAAGTTGTACAGGGTCTTGATCAGCTGAGTGGCTACTGAAGCTAACTTCTTTCCTATCAACCGTAGGAAGCTGAAATTTGTCTCGTTAGGACATGAACAACAACGCTACTGGAGTAGGTGATGTAGTCTGGCTCGAATACACAGAAGAAAATGTCCCAATGTGTTGCAGACTCGTATGCAAGCATTTATGATTCTTAGAAGTGAGGTAGTTAGGTACCTATATGATTATAGCTGAAATTTGGCTATATGATTATTATGATATAGCCAAATTTTGGCTATATGATTATTATGATTTGGCTGGTAGCCTCCTTAATGGACGTGAACAATAAGGTGAGGTAGTTAGGTACAGATTATAGGGTATGATTGATCAGCAGAGTGGCTCCTGAAGCTAACTTCTTTCCTATCAACTGTGTAAAGCTGAAATTTGGCTGGTAGCCTCCTTAGGACATGAACAATAAGGTGTACAGGGTCTTGATCAGCAGAAAAGTGGCTCCTGAAGCTAACTTCTTCCCTATCAACCGTAGGAAGCTGAAATTTGGCTGGTAGCCTCCTTAGGACGTGAACAATAAGTTGTACAGGGTCTTGATCAGCTGAGTGGCTACTGAAGCTAACTTCTTTCCTATCAACCGTAGGAAGCTGAAATTTGTCTCGTTAGGACATGAACAACAACGCTACTGGAGTAGGTGATGTAGTCTGGCTCGAATACACAGAAGAAAATGTCCCAATGTGTTGCAGACTCGTATGCAAGCATTTATGATTCTTAGAAGTGAGGTAGTTAGGTACCTATATGATTATAGCAAGACAAGATTGCTAGAAGATGGAAGGGAAGAAGGAGGGAGGGGAAAGACATGAAATGTCCTAATGCGTTGCAGACTTGTATGCAAGAATTTTCAATCAATTACCCTGATTTCTTCCACTCATAAAATCATACCTCCTCTCCAGAATGATTTGTGATTAAAATTTGGTTTGATCCCAGTTTTAGTCTGGTTGTCACGATTTTTGCAGCATAACACCACGGAAGGTCCACTTTTGCTGCGATATAACACTTTCAACCCTTGCTCAAGCGAAAAATTATCGACCTGAATTCAGTGTCAAATCGTCCGCAGATGTGATTTATCATCCAAGTTTCATCAACTTTGTTTCGGTAGTTTCGGAAGCTCTTAACGGCGGACGGTTGGATTTTTTTCGATTTTTGGTTTCGGCACATTTCGAAACCATGAAACAACAAATGGGTACTTAAATTTATCTAAATTAGGAAAATGTCTGTTACAAATAGTGCGGTAACCCATTTTGAAACTACCCAACCGACTACTCTCAAATGATTAAAGTAACCCTCTGGTTACGGTTATGTAATGCAGAAATACTAGCGTGTGTGTAATCATTTGCAGCGTTTTAGTTTGATGTTTTCATTTTTTTCATTGATAAATCGTTTTTTCTGAAGCGAGCATAACACCCCGGAATCATCATTCATTTTTTTTTTTCAACCCTGATTCACCTGGTGGTATTCGTTCTTTCATTTAACTTAATGAACAGCAGAAATTTTAAGTGATACATTTTCATCTTCTACAGTTTGTGCGAGGCGCACAGACATTTTCGTGGTTTTTCAACGCATTAGCGTAACGTGCATGACATTTTTCCCCAAGTTTAACCAGTTTTATAGACATGGTGATTCCCTCGTAAAACCGTACTGTACGATGGTGTAAATCATTGTAATCGCTCTTGAAAAGAAAAATTCTAACCCCCCCTTGAAAATTTCATGGTTTACGTTTCAAAGGGTGCAGAATCCGAATCTGCAATAAAAATTTTTCCGTCCGTCCGCCGTACGCACGATTTCTCCCAAACGGCTGGAGCAAAAATCTGAAATTTTCAGGAAAAATCCATCTTGGTCCGACGACGCCCCAATTCTTGAGCCAGCTCTCTCACTTCATTTAAAGTGCCCTTTAAGGGTTGTCAAAGTTTTGTAAAATCCCTAAAAACCTCAAAAAAGTCAAGGCGGCTAAATTTGTACTTTTTTGAAGAACATTCCTCGAGGAATCGAATGAGCCCCTCCCCAGGTCCGTAGGTCAAACCATTCCCGATCTATGGCCCGATTTATGGTGCCAACATTCGCGTTATTTTGGTTTATTATTGTTTTCGTGTTGATATCAGTAACCTAGTGACGTAGTGATGTAGTAACGTGGATACTGGAGTGAACTCATAAAAGGATTTGTAGCCGATACACGGGTTGAAGCATTCTGATAACCATATAAAAAATTCTGGTAACTTAAAAAACGCTGCAAATTCTTTCACTGGGGTTTATTATTCAATTGGCTTGCGTTCATGATTTGAATTTATACTAAGCTTTGGAGGTGTGCATGTTTCACAGGTGATAGAGCGATTATTGCATTTCAGGAGATATGCATAGAGCACGTAAATCTGTTCTCAACCAAAATACCTATTTGGATTGATCAGTTGATCATATTTGTGTGCCTCCTGAAATTCAATAATCGCTCTATCACCTGTGAAACACGCACACTCCAAAGCTTAATTAACACCCCGGTGAATGAATTTGCAGCGTTCTTCCTAACGTGCTCTTTCCATTTTAGTTTAGTATCAAGAGTCATTTACAAGTATTTCGCTGTGTTAACTATGGGTATCACTCGTTCATTCTGCATTATAAGCAATGCATTTATTTGTTTATTTGTTAATCGGACACTTAGGTGTTCGGGCTACACAGCCCGTTCAACATGAGATCTGAGCTGGGCCCTTTGGCTGGCGGCAGCCCTTCTCAGCAGCTTTTCTTCGTCATTCATTTTCCGGGACATGATCATTTGTCATTTTGGGTGAATTACATCGAAAATAACAACTTGCCTGTCCTGGCCTTTCTAAAACTTGCTTGACTCAAAAGTTTTGAGTCTACGAAAGGGGTACAAAAAAACCATGTACACCCCTGGTGAGGAGCCACAATTCAACCAATGAATTTCGGATCTGAGACCTTTATTTAGTATTTTATAAATCTCAAAATTTTGGTAAATGTCTTAGTTATGTCCTAATGTACTACCTTCTAGATTCACTACAATGCTAGAGCTATGCTAACGCTTCAAAAACTTCATTTGGAGTAACAAACACTCAAATACCTTCTACGATTGTTTTCTTTCGAAAAAAAAAATGAACCAAAATAATAGTTTTGTAGTTTATAGTTGTTGACTTACTTGAACGTATCGTGTAGAACCAGATTGAAGGCGAAGTCTGAGGGTGATGCGGTCAGTGGGGTGAGCGCCGCGGAAGTGGCGGTAGATGACGGCGCCTTCGAGCTCCGAGCACGGAATGTCCGGCACACCGGGGCGCCGGAGGGTGACGGCCCCGTTTTTGGGTAGTCGGCTCACTACTGCCCAGCAGGTGCCGTTGGGGGGACCGGGGACGCGGAGGAGGCCCGAGGAGGCGGCTGAGGCGCCCGGGCGCGGCACCACGAGCGGCGCCAGTAATACCGGGTCGGGCGACGACGTCACGACGACGTCGAGATACGTGCGGAAGAGGCCGTGGGCGCAGAGGACGTAGAAGCGGAGCGTGAGGTTCGTCTCGGCGCCGCCGAAGTGCGAGTACGTCAGGACCGGCGACGAACAGGACGTCCGCCGCGGGCTCACCGACCCGAACTGCTCTCCCCCCTGCACAAACGAAATAACAATAATCTCAGACATGCAGCATAACTATTTGAGCAAATTTCCAAAAAACTATGAAACGAAATGAAAGAATAAATTTATTTTACTGAAGTAACGTTAGCTGTTAGAACAACAATAATGAAATTACTGAAAATATTCCCCTACAAGCAACAGCCCGCGTTAGGAGGAAGAGTCTTCTTCAAGCCAGCTAGCCAATTTAAGTGCCTATCAACAGTACTTACCCCAGGAAAATTTGTTTTTACTTTTTTTTTGGTCTTAAAAAAACTAGATTCAATTCTGAAAAGAATGGTATATTAAACAATATTAAAAGTTCAAAGGAACATATTGAAACTAGGCTTAGAAGCCGCCCACCTTGAACGATAAATCAAAACTACATAAAACTAGAAAACTGACATTGACGAACAATAATAAAGGAAAAAACAAGCTTGACACCCATAAAAAGACTGATAACACTATGGAAGACACGATCAACCGATAACAGCATGGAAGACACGATTATCTGCTAACACCATCGAATAACTTCCACTTTTTTCAAGAATTAATTCATTAGAACGACGAAAAAACGCTAAATTCTTTATGTTTCTGTTTTTCGGCTCTCCTTGAAAATTTCATTTTTTGACGCATCTGACCCATTATCTCGAGAACCACTGAACCGATTTTCATTTTCTTTTTTTATAAAGATTTGTCTATTCAAGATGCAAAAATATGCGGAAAAAGTTTTTTGAAATTATGTGTCAGATTGTTCGGGCATGAGTGAACAAAGTGACGCCAAACCGCCACTAAAAGTTTGATAATTTATTGTGGTTCGCCTAATTCAGCGATTTGAAAATCATAACTAGGCCTAAATTATTTTTAAAAAATCATCAAATAATGGGTCACGAAATTCGCCATTTTCGGGGGGGGGGGGGGTACAATATGCCCTTAAGTGCCTATCAACAGACTAATATAATAAAAAGACGACAAAGTAAAGTAACAAGTATAATTAGGAAAAAGAAAAAACAGAATTTTCGATCCTTATTCCAAATTTAAGTAATATTGCTTCAACATAATGTTGATTTTTCGTGGTTGTTCAAAAATGTTAAACTTCAAGTCATCACGTAGGGTTATGATCATAATACACACATTAACGTTGAATTAACACAGATAACTTAGCGTTCAAACCACATCTTAAAGCTCGGAAAATTCAGTGAAAAGTACGGAAAAAGCTGGATTGGGATAAAAGATGGCGGAAATTATTTATGGCGACTGAGTGACTGGGAACAGTTTGTTTGGCGTGGAAAAACACGAAAATGTAAATTTATTACGTTTTTAAGAATAATTCATAGTGTTCTGATATATTTTTATGAAAAAATATGTATTAAGTTACAAGGGAGGAAATCACACGAATGAAGGGAAGCTTGCCGTTGCAATCAAGGTGAAAAACATCCCAAGTCAGGAAATGTCAAATCATTTCTGTTGTGACGTCATTTTGTGACGTAAAAAACTACGAATTGATATTTCCCTGTGACGGTTTAAATTGGATGTCGATTGAATAACAAATAGTGGTAACGGTATTGGAGTCGGTAAGTCGTAAGGTGGGCTCCAGGCCTGTTATTCCGAAGGCCACGATAGTTCAGTCAGGTCTGGGAGGAGAATCCGATCGTGTGTGGGGCCAACGATGATAATGTGAGGTGGTCCCGAAGATTGAGAGTCCTTGTGATTTTAGGTGGAAGTGATGCTGGGTCCAGATCGGTACACAAATGTTGTGATTCACGCAAGGGTGTTGGGTGTCATGGGGTACCATGATTGGGTCCACCGATGATAAAAGTATGGTAAAGTAAAATGGAAGTCGTTGTGGCGCTGCGACCAAGCGGGGTAATGTGTCCGAAAATGTTATTAGTCTTGGGAATACTTCAATAAAAGTGGAATTTGATCGTGACTGAGATAATGATGACAACGAAGTGAAGTCTCATAAAAGTCCTTGTGATGCTGGATCCAGGCAAGTTAACGGGTCCAAAACTATCATTGAGCTTGAGAGGGGCTATTCGGTTAAAGTGGAATTTGATCGTCATTGAGGCAACGATGGCAATGTAGTGTGGACCCATAGAAGTCCTTGTTGATGGATCCAGTCAGGGTAATGGGTCCAAAACTATTATTAGGCTAGAGAGGGACTACTTCAATAAAAGTGGAATTTGATCGTGATTAAGACCATGATGACAATGAAGAGAGGTCCCAAAAATGTCAGTATTCTTGCCAGGACCTCTTCAATAAATGTGGAATTCGATTGTGATTAAGACAATGATGACAAAAAAGTGAGGTCCCCAAAAACTCCATTGAGGCAACGATGGCAATGTAGTGTGTCCCTTGAAAGTCCTCGTGTTGCTGGGTCCAGACAGGGTTATTTGTCCAAAACTATTATTAGGCTTGAGAGGGTAATGAATTACATCAGTACAAGTGGAATTTGATCGTGACTGAGATAATGATGGCAATGTAGTGTGGACCCATAACAGTCCTTGTGTTGCTGGGTCCAAACAGGATTATGGGTCCAAAAATGTCAGTATTCTTGCCAGGACCTCTTCAATAAATGTGGAATTTGATTGTGATTAAGACAATGATGACAAAAAAGTGAGGTCCCCAAAAACTCCATTGAGGAAACGATGGCAATTAATGTGGACCCATAAAAGTCCTTGTGTTGCTGGGTCCAAACAGGGTTATGGGTCCAAAAATGTCAGTATTCTTGCCAGGACCTCTTCAATAAATGTGGAATTTGATTGTGATTAAGACAATGATGACAAAAAAGTGAGGTCCCCAAAAACTCCATTGAGGCAACAATGGCAATGCAGTGTGGACCCATAATAGTCCTTGTGTTGCTGGGTCCGGACAGGGTTATTTGTCCAAAACTATTATTAGGCTTGAGAGGGTAATGGATTACACAATCAGTACAAAAAGTGGATTTTGATCGTGGCTGAGATAATGTCAATGTATTGTGTGGACCCAAAAAGTCTTGTGTTGCTGGGTCCAAACAGGTTTGGATCCAATAATCTCAGTTCTTGGCAAAAAAACGTGGAATTTGATTGTGATCAAGACAATGATGGCAAAAAGTGAGGTCCTCTTCAATAAATGTGGAATTTGATTATGATTAAGATAATAATGACAAAAAAGTGAGGTCCCCAAAAACTCCATTGAGGCAACGATGGCAATGAAGTGTGGATCCATAATAGTCCTTGTGTTGCTGGGTCCAGACAGGGTTATTTGGTCCAAAACTATTATTAGTCTTGAGAGGGTAATGGATTACATCAGTACAAGAGGAATTTGATCGTGATTGAGACCAAGATGACAACAAAGAGAGGTCCCAAAAAAGTGCTTGCGATGCTGGGTCCATACAGGGTTATGGGTCCAATAATGTCAGTTTTCTTGCTAGGGTAATGGACTTCTTCAATAAAAGTGGAATTTGATCGTGATTGACGCAATGATGACTATGTAGTGAGGTCCCAAAATCATGAGTTCTTGTGATGCTGTGTTCAAACGGGGTAATGGGTCCGAAAATATTATCAGTCTTTCAGTAGTAGGGTCAAACTAGCTCAAAACTGACCTGAACACCAACCGTGCCACTGGTTTTCTGTGGGAAGGTGGTTAAAAAAATGGCAAATTTCATATATTCGGTTAGCGCAAAGTTTTCTATTATCTATTGCAAGCAGTAGATGGAACAATTCCGTGCTGAAATACCATTTTTTTATGTTCGGGTCTGGAGTTAGTTTTACTACAAGGGTAATGAACTATTTCAATGAAAGTGGAATTCGATTGTGATTGAGATATTGATGGCAATGTAGTGACGTCCCAAGAAAGTTTGTGATGCTGGGTCCAAACAGGGTTACGGGTCCAAAAATGTCAGTTTCCTTGCTGGGGTAATGGACTTCTTCAATAAAAGTGGAATTTGATAGTGATTGACACAGTGATGACAATGTAGTGAGGTCCCAAAATCATGGGTCCTTGTGATGCTGTGTTCAAACGGGGTAATGGGTCCCAAAATGTTAGTATTTTTGCTAGGGTAATGGAATTCTTCGATAAAAGTGGAATTCGGTCGTGATTGAGGCGACAATGAAAAACTGATGGTAAGACAAGTCCAAAAATATTGAGATTCACAAAATGGTTTATATTTAAAAAGTTAAATTAGTTAAAAATGGAATATTATTAAAAAAAGAGGAATTTTCCCTTAGGTGATGCTAATTAATGATACAAAGGTATTGTAAGGTGGTCTCGAAGTTATATTTGGCCGAAGCGATGCTCGGTCTAGATTGGGTAATGGGTACGAAAATCTCAACTAACATTAAGAATAGAAGTATTCTTGCAAGGGTAATAGACGACTTCAATAAATGTGGAATTTGATCTTGATTGAAGCATAGATGATGATTGATGATAGTATGATGGTGAGAGTACAATTCAATCAATACAATACAAATACGATACGATAGAACAATACAACGATACAATACAAAGCTTTGGAGTGTGCGTGTTTCACAGGTGATAGAGCGATTATTGGATTTCAGGAGATATGCATAGACCACGTAAATCTGTTCCCAACCAAAATACCTATTTGGATTGATCAGTTGATCTATCTCTATCACCTGTGAAACACCCACACTCCAAAGCTCAGTAGAAATTCAAATCACGAATGCAAGCCAAATGAATGAAATTGAATAATAAACCCCAGTAAAAGAATTTGCAGCGTTTTTTCAATTTTAAGATTTTCCTCGTTTTTTGACCTTACCGCATTAAAACGGCCAAATCTCCATGATCAACTGATCAATCCAAACAGGTATTTTGGTTGAGAACCGATTTAAGTGCTCTATGCATATCTCCTGAAATTCAATAATCGCTCTATCACCTGTGAAACACGCACACTCCAAAGCTTAGTAGAAATTCAAATCATGAATGCAAGCCAAATGAATGAAATTGAATAATAAACCCCAGTGAACGAATTTGCAGCGTTTTTTTATAGCTCTCACCGTATGGCTGTAATTCCTTAATGGGCCCATGTAGACGGGACACCCTGATACTAAAATTAGGCTATCCACAGATAGGCAACCGCGAAGATTACAAAATGAATGGTGAATTTTCGAAGTTTACTTGTAAGCGTCGAGATGTGTGAATCCCATTTTGGATCTTCATCAATAATTATTATTAATAATTATAATTGATTATAATTATTCCTATGTATCTCGGAGAACTTACACGTTCTACAGTAGGGCATGTGCAGATGCAAAAGTCATGCATCTCATCAACCCCATAGACATGAAACATTACAACCTCATTAATAGATTTTCTTGTAGGTGATTTAGAAAAGACGGAAGTAATAAGAACACTACGTATCGTGGGTTTACAGCAGAAGGAAATTGAATTTTCAAATTTTCAATTTTTGGGGGTTTGACGGGACTTCTAGTAATTCTTTGTTTTATTAAAGTATTTTTTTTTTATAATTTATTTCCTTGACCAAAGAATACATAAAATAAAATACAACTTCGAGACAAGGGTTTCGTCCTATTTAGTTTAGATACATCTTTTGTAAAATGTACTATAACAGTTAAATAATTTGGGAAATAACGGTATTCAGTTAAAGCCGTCCGAAAAGTCCGAATGATGCCTTCTTTTCAGTCGTCTCAGATGTCTGGGTGGGGGTCGGTCCTGAGGGATGATGTTGATGAGTTGATTGGGATGTGACGATGCTCTCTGGTACGAGGAGGAGTATACGGCGATTAGGCTATCTTTAACCGTTGGAACTTCGA
Source organism: Creontiades dilutus (assembly GCA_031894815.1). Classification (NCBI taxonomy): domain Eukaryota; kingdom Metazoa; phylum Arthropoda; class Insecta; order Hemiptera; family Miridae; genus Creontiades; species Creontiades dilutus. Next base: position 446,994 of record JAVIWC010009012.1, on the reverse strand, counting down.
GGTCTTTGTGTAGTTCCTCGTTACGGATATATCACTCTGCTCCTGTGATCAGACGGAGGGCTCTGTTTTGTAGGATCTGTATTTTATTTATTTGGGAGTCGGATCCAGATGACCATAGACCCGCGCCATAGAGCCATATAGGTTTGACCACGGTATTATAGATCAGGAGCTTATTTTTAATGCTGAGCTTTTTGTTCATGAAGAGGGGCTTTAATTGCACTTAATTGTGCTTTAATGTGCACTTAATTGGGGCTTTAATTGTGTACTTAGAGTCGTCTCTCTCTTTTTTTTTACAGTACAGTGCTTTTTGTACCAAATTATTATTCGCTACTAGAAGGTTGATGAACTATATCTAGTATTTACTCGTACCTCAAGTTGTTATTATAGTTCGTTTGTTGTCATACTATAAAGTGCTATGCACAGAAATGTTACAAATAAAAAAAAAAATAAAAAAAAAAACTTCGAGAAAATTGAACGTATTGCAATTTCGTAGGAGTAATAATACGTACTATAATGGATATGTAATTCACCATATGGGCATGGCCCGTGGCGGAGAATGAGTGCAAAAATTAGATGATATTTAATAAAAGAGTAAAGGAATGATCTCAATATGAAAAACACTCGTACAATGGTTACAGCTTGGATAAATAATAATCTCGTAGAGTGGGGTCTTTCACGCCACTCGTCGTTTCATGCGATGGCGCATTACATAAAGAATACGAAGCCTTCCTCAAGAACGTTTCCTTACGCCTCGCCAACAAGTGGTCGAAATCCTACTCCCAGGTGATGATGTGGGCACGAGTGAAAACTCAATTCTCGATTCACCGAGCAGTCTCCATGAGGCTAAGGGGCCCTAGGAAACACGTACGAGGACTAGGACAGAGGACGGAGCACACAATTTGGCACACAAGACTAAAATCACACACACACACACACACCGTACTTCCATACCTACATACATATATATAGTTAGGAAAAAAAATGAAATCAGATTAGTTTGGCAAAATCAATTTGAATTTTTGGCATACTATCAAATTGAAGATTTTGGCAAATTAATTTGAACCTTTGGCACGAATCAATTCTAATATTTTTGGCATCTCAATTTAAACATTCGGCGACTCAATTTCTACTTCTGGCTTCCATACCACCTCGAGCTTTTGGCATATCAATTTATACTTTTCACAGATCCCAACTAACCCAACATTCCACCCCATATAATGATCAATAAATGTTTTTTCTCTCTCTCTCTCAAAAAAAAAAAAAAAAAATAATAATCTCGTAGAGTTTGCTTTATTTTCCGGAAATTCTGTGCCAATTGTTCCATTAGTTCAGTCCGTACTTCACTTGGAAAGCCATTGAATGCTAATATCCCACGGTAAGGGAAAAAATTTTGTGCAGCAGTCGTCCTCAATTTAGGAATAACTAAGGAATTCCCTTGAGAAAAACGCGTATGGAATGTGATTAAATTTTAAATTTTGTTTATGGGAGCTCACCTGGGGCACAACTCTGATCTCGCATTCGCGCCTGAGGCCGACGAAGTCCCTCATGTCGAAGGAGACGGCGCTTCCGCGCGGGACCTTGAGCGGCTGCCGGGGCGTCAGGACGTCGCAAGCGCCGGGCGCCGCCACCGCGAGCCCGAGACCGACAACGAGTACGATCGCCTTCATCGGGAAGCGGAACTGAACCGACGTCAAGGGCCGCGACAGCTGTTATAGTCCGCTCCCCGCTCTCGGGACCCCGCGCCCTCGGAGGGCCGCTACGGCCACCGACGCGACCAGAGTTGGGCGAATCCTTGGGTGATCGTCCATCTGCCGCCGACTCAGCAAGTGTTAATACCGTACGTCCGAAATCGTGCGAATGGTGATCTCCATTGGTCCACTTTTAGGTACTTTTGGTTTATTTTCAATAATAAACCTTTGTAAGTGACCAAGAAAGAACTTGCTTTAAACCCTCAAGTTTTATTTACGTCTTAACATGTGTAGAATCCGAAAATCAAATTAAAGAAAAAAAATCTGTTCTCAACCAAAATACCTACTTGGATTGATCAGTTGATCATATTTGTGTGCCTCCTGAAATTCAATAATCGCTCTATCACCTGTGGAACACGCACACTCCAAAGCTTAGTAGAAATCCAAATCATGAACGCAAGCCAATTGAATAATGAATTTGCAGCGTTTCATGCATATCAGAATGCTTCAACCCGTGTTTCGGCTACAAAGCCTTTTAGGAGTTCACTCCGGTATCCACATTACTACATCACTACGTCACTAGGTTACTGATAGCAACACAAAAACAATAATAAACCAAAAAACGTCTAATGTGCCAAGTGGGTGTGGCACAGCTTCCTCGTCATCTATAACATGACTGTATAGATCATTGAAAATTATTATTGACTAAAGAACTTCGTTCAATTAGGCGAAGTAAATATTGTTTTACTTTTATTGCTGCGTTTATTGTTGAATTAGGGTTAATTTATTGTTATGCAGGAGTTATTTATTGTTATATATGCATCGTTCAATGATGATTCAATATGGTTCGATCCAAGCTCGAGGCTAAAACTTTATTTTCTCTTTATTACTCACGAGGACCATCTTTACATCAGTCGGAACAATCCCTGAAAATTTCATCGAAATCAGTCATGAACTCCCGGAGTTACGCGCCTAACAAGGATTTCACGTTTGCGCATGCGCAGAGACTATTGATCCGGGGGTCGTGAAACCTATAGGGGACCATTGTACAAACATTCCAAACCAAGTACCGCACAATCCCTGAAAATTTCATCAAAATCGGACTATAACTTCGTGTAGTTTTGCCCGTAACAAGGATTTGCTGACAGACAGACACAGACAGACACGGAACCAAAATTGTTCAGAAAGGTCTAAAACGCAAAATGCGAGTGGAATTTTTGATTTTGAGACAAAAAAATTTTCACATTCCGAAAGTGAAAACAATGCTTCCGCTACCTTGGTAGACTCGGAAGCAATAACGCGAATGTTGGCACCATAAATCGGGCCATAGATCGGGAATGGTTTGACCTACGGACCTGGGGATCGTTCGATTCAGGAATAAAATTGAATTAATTCAAAATGAATTAGAAACTTGGTTTACAATTTTGTGGGAAATGGAAAAAAAGAAGAAAGAAAAAAGAGAGAAAAAAAGAAACAATTCACTGTTTATAGTCCAAAGTTAAGTTGGCCACAATTTCGCATAATTGCTTCACCTTCAGGCGGAGAGAGGGCAATGAGGTGCTGAAGAAATCAATTTCTGGGTATTCATTTAGCAAGCAGTTGGCCTCTCGTGGCAGTCTAAACAGAGGGCGGTGGTACATGTAGTTTGTCGACGAGAAGGATGTCCAAAATAGAACAACGCTCGACGTGAGGCAACAGGCACCTTTGTTCAGAAAGGTCTAAAACGATGGGGAGAATCGACTCGATTATTGACGACATTGTATAAAAATGAAATGTCCGATTGGTATCTTCCTAGAAATACATTGTCAATAGACCTCATAGCTTATGTCCATTGGCATATCGTTGAATGCCAAATGAGTACAAACGTCGATGAAATCTTTCCAGCTGGTCAAAACTGTGGCACTTAGAATGGGCTCCAAATCAAGTTTGAGCTTCCATTATTGGGGCAATCGGGAAACCAAAGGAGTTAAAATTTCAGATCTGGGTGAACTCCCTCGTATTCCTTTTCACGAATCGGCGGACGGAGGAACGCAATTGCAGGGAAGAAATCGGATGTACACCCTTTGAAACGTAAACCATGAAATTTTCTGGGGGGGTTAGAATTTTTTTTTCAAGAGCGATTACAATGGTTTATTATTGAATAATAAACCAAAATTGCAATCTACAAAAACGCACTCTTCAGCTTAAGGGCCTTCATTGCTAACAACTTTTCGAACAGTTCTATGGTGCCGAATTTAGAAATGGAGAGGCTTAGGGACATCTAGAATAAAATGTCAATATACGAAAGAGGACTTGTCAGCTGAGGGGTCTTCTACGGTAATTACTTTTCTAATCACTTTCTTCTCAATTGTCAAATATTGTACATTACAATTATAATGGAAAAAATAAAACAAAACGCTGCAAATTCTTTCACTGGGGTTTATTATTCAATTGGCTTGCGTTCATGATTTGAATTTCTACTAAGCTTTGGAGTGTGCGTGTTTCACAGGTGAAAGAATACTTATTTACCCCAGTGTTAATATTGAATAATAAACCCCAATAATAAATAATAAACCCCAGTAAAGGAATACTTATTTACCCCAGTTTACCTATATATTATCAGCGTTTCATGCATATCAGAATGCTTCAACCCGATTTATCGGCTATAAACTACAAATATCCACATCGGCTATCACTCCAGTATCCACATTCACTACAACTCGACGCTATCGGCATCACTAGGTTACAAACAAACAATAATAAACCAAAAAACGCAAATGTTGGCACCATAAATCGGGCCATACATCGGGAATGGTTTGACCTACGGACGTGGGGAAGGGCTCATTCGATTCATCATGGTATGTTCTTCAAATAGGAAAATATTTAGGCCGATTCGACTAGTTTTGAGGTTTTCAGGGATTTTACAAAACTTTTACAGCCCTTAAAGGGCACTTTAAATTGAGTGAGGGAGCTGGCTCAAGAATTGGGGCGTCGTCGGACCAAGATGGATTTTTCCTGAAAATTTCAGATTTTTTGCTCCAGCCGTTTCGGAGATATCGTGCGTACGGCGTACGGCGGACGGACGGAAATTTTTATTGCAGATTCGGATTCTACACCCTTTGAAACGTAAACCATGAAATTTTCAGGGGGGTTAGAATTTTTTTTTCCAGAGCGATTACAATGGTTTATTATTGAATAATAAACCAAAATCAATCTATGGTACCGAACTAGAAAATGAAGTACCTTTGGTTCATCTAGAATGGAATTGGAAGAGGAAAGCTAATCTAGAGGTGGTTCAGCATATTTCCAGATATTAAAGTTAACTTTGATTGAATTGAAATAGTAACATAGGGAAATTTGATTGACGGAGCTTAAAATCAAAGTCACATCATAAAAGTGAACGCAATGCACCCGCTACTTTATTAGCTGTGCTCCGGAACAAAACGGATTGAATCGAATAATATATTCGTGTAAATTCACGTTTTATCTACGTACTTCAATTTCCCCGACGGGATAGTGGGAGCTGGGCGTGTTGTTCGTACGGGTCCGAGGAATTACGGGAGAGGACGTGACGTGTGATATCTTATTTCGAAAACAAATAGAAGCGTCTTCCCCGAGCTATCACACGAGCGAACTGATATAAATCAAGAAATCCGATTATCAAGGGAGTACAGAGCCGGCTAATTGGAGAGGATAAGGGCCTCCTCTCGTGTGCCGTGCACGCCCCCGTGCTGTGAGCAACGCCACCGGTGTACAAGCCGTCGAGCCCTTAGAACATAGATAAAGATTTTTTGTGCTGCACAGTATAAACCCTTTCAGCTTTTACCAGTGTAAACGGCTTTTAGAAAATCTCCATTAATTTTTAGAAATTGTAATTTTGTTGTTTTGATTTATTATTCAATAATAAACCATTGTAATCGCTCTTGAAAAAAAAATGCTAACCCCCCCGCCCCGGAAAATTTCATGGTTCACGTTTCAAAGGGTATAGAATCCAAATCTGCAATACAAATTGTTCCGTCCATCCGCCGTACGCACGATTTCTCCCAAACGGCTAGAGCAAAAAATCTGAAATTTCTAGGAAAAATCCTTGTTGGTCCGACGACGCCCCAATTCTTGAGCCAGCTCTCTCACTCAATTTAAAGTGCCCTTTAAGGGCTGTAAAGTTTTGTAAAATCCCTAAAAACCTCAAAACAAGTCGAATCGGCCTAAATATTTACTTATTTGAAGAACATACCATGAGGAATCGAATGAGCCCCTCCCCACGTCCGTAGGTCAAACTTCCTCAGCAATGAAGGCCAGGCGAGCTCTTGTCTGATTCTACCGTCCTAATAGTTTGAAACTGAAAATACTGGCCAACTTCCTTAGAAATGAGGGCGAGGAGAGCTCTTGTCAGATTCTACCGTCCTAATCGTTTGAAACTGAAAATACTGGTCAACTTTTTTCAGAAATGAAGGCCAGGCGAGCTCTTGTCAGATTCTGCCATCCTAATCGTTTGAAACTGAAAATACTGGCCAACTTCCTTAGAAATGGGGGCGAGGAGAGCTCTTGTCAGATTCTACCGTCCTAATCGTTGGAAACTGAAAATACTGGCCAACTTCCTCAGAAATGAAGGCCAGGCGAGCTCTTGTCAGATTCTACACTCCTAATCGTTTGAAACTGAAAATACTGGCCAAATTCCTCAGAAATGAAGGCCAGGCGAGCTCTTGTCAGATTCTGCCATCCTAATCGTTTGAAACTGAAAATACTGGCCAAAATCCTCAGAAATGAGGGCCAGGCGAGCTCTTGTCAGATTCTACCCTCCTAATCGTTTGAAACTGAAAATACTGGCCAACTTCTTCAGAAATGAAGGCCAGGCGAGCTCTTGTCAGATTCTACCCTCCTAATCGTTTGAAACTGAAAATACTGGCCAACTTCCTCAGAAATGAAGGCCAGGCGAGCTCTTGTCAGATTCTACCGTCCTAATCGTTTGAAACTGAAAATACTGGCCAACTTCTTCAGAAATGAAGGCCAGGCGAGCTCTTGTCAGATTCTACCGTCCTAATCGTTTGAAACTGAAAATACTGGTCAACTTCTTCAGAATTGAAGGCCTGGAGAGCTCTTGTCAGATCCTACCCTCCTAATCGTTTGAAATTGAAAATACTGGTCCACTCCCTCAGAAATGAAGGCCAGGCGAGCTCTTGTCAGATTCTGCCCTCCTAATCGTTTGAAACTGAAAATACTGGTCAACTTCCTCAGAAATGAAGGCCAGGCGAGCTCTTGTCAGATTCTACCCTCCTAATCGTTTGAAATTGAAAATACTGGCCAACTTCCTCAGAAATGAAGGCCAGGCGAGCTCTTGTCAGATCCTACCCTCCTAATCGTTTGAAATTGAAAATAATGGTCAACTTCTTCAGAAATGAAGGCCTGGAGAGCTCTTGTCAGATCCTACCCTCCTAATCGTTTGAAATTGAAAATAATGGTCAACTTCCTTCAGAAAAGAAGGCCAGGCGAGCTCTTGTCAGATTCTACCCTCCTAATCGTTTGAAACTTACTGGTCAACTTCTTCAGAAAATTGAAGAGCTCTTGTCAGATTCTTCGTTTGAAACTGAAAATACTGGTCAACTTCCTCAAAAATTTTTGTCAGATTCTACCGTCCTAATCGTTTGAAACTGAAAATACTGGGCAACTTCCTCAGAAAAGAAGGCCAGGCGAGCTCTTGTCAGATCCTACCCTCCTAATCGTTTGAAATTGAAAATAATGGTCAACTTCTTCAGAAATGAAGGCCAGGCGAGCTCTTGTCAGATTCTAGCCCCCTAATACCTTCTGAGCTAATTGAGTACATCACCCATCATTGAAATATGTTCAATTACATTTTTTGAACGTTTAAATTTTTCTTTTTTGGTTGTACGCTCTCAACTTTTGGGCAATTTATTGACGAAAAATGAGGGTGTACTATGCTTCTTTATTACTGCTCATTTTCATTCTATTACACCTCGCAATGGAGAGTGTACTCCTACACACGTCTCCAAGGGTTAATCCAGTAATAAAATAAATTAATAAAGTTGAGGGAAAAGGTTAGAAATAATCTTCAAATGAATAACAATTGATTACATAGGATTTTATTTCTTCCTTTGAATATCTCACAATCAACTGTTTTCCGATTGCTTAACAATGAATCACACCGAGAAAACGAAAAAAGAAATTGGTTTGGAACACTCTCACAAGCTTCTGTGAGTACATTTAACACACAAAATTCTTCACAAACCCGCTAACACTTATATTTGTTCTGATTTCGACAGAAAAAAAAAAAAACAATTTTTTTCCCCTTTTCATTTTGTTTAACACGATAGAAATCTAATAGCTCCAACAGTGTCTATTTAAATCAAATATTTTAGGTACCGTAACAGATAATATTTCTTAAATATTTGTTAAAATGTAATATCATTCTAAACATCTAACGTAGATCGCGCTGTGAAGAACAGCTGTAAGCGTCATCATATTTCAAATGTACACGTGGAACACCATCAATAACAGCTATATAAGAATAAAATTCATCTTGTCAATAAATAATGAGATTTATATACACACTTATCTTGAAAATAAACACACAAAATCAGATCTGCTTATCTGTTTCGCATAATTATAAGATAATTGTTCACTTAATATTTTCTTGTTGGATGATTTTTTTTTTAAATTTTCATCGTTAAGATGGAAAATGAAAATATTGATATAACCGCAAAACCAATCACGTATTTTGAAATTGATTGTAAAAAGTATAGGTATCACTTTTTAGAATATGTTTATAAACAATTAAATTCATATAATTTATACGAAAATATTTTTTTTCTTCTTAATTCAATTTAAATGGCAAAAAACAACCCGAAAATACGTGATGTGTAATTAACAACTTCGCGAACTACTGGAAAACACAAAATTGAACAATAAAAAGAGATTCACTCGTGAACAACATAAATGCGAAATGTGCAAAACGATTGCAATTGTATTCAAAACACTATATGGTCATTATTGAAAGAAAATTCATATAAATCTTAGGTTGTTGGGTTTCATTTTTCGAGAAATGATATAATTTTTATAATTAGAAAACAATCTCACAGGTTGTTTACGTCTCAATAATTTCATAGAGGTTCATGCCTCAATATCTAATATCAGATATAGGATAGCTAAAAATTTACTTTGCTGGCGGTCAATTTTTATAAACCACCGAAAGATGGAGGTGCGCTAAAAATACGATCATTTTGAAAACGGATGGGAAAAGTTCCCTGAACCCAACGATGGGGCTGCTTGATTTGCCATAATATTCTTAAGTTATGTGGGCTGGTTTTGAGAAATTTCAAGTACCATATTGATGTTGATATTTGATAGTAATGATTAATGAGCTAGTGAACATTGATGGAGAAAACAATAAAATATTGGTTTGATAGAATTCGTTTTTCTTTGTAAACACATTCCGAGCTAATGTTGCACCGATGGATTCATAATAGTGATGATTTTTTTAATGCCTAACTGATATCAGAGATTTTATCTTTTTACGCTCTCGTTTCAAAATTTGTTGCACACAACACGACATATTTGCCTGAACAATAAGTCCATCATAAATTGAAGATATGGAATAGTTGGGTACCTTTTCCGAAGGCTGGTATGATTAACCTAGATCAACCAGAAGATGATAGCGCTGTTAAGTGTAAAGTAGGTATAGTTGAGTCTACTGAAAAGTTGGTTTCTAGGCAAGCGACTTGAATAGTTGAAACTTCGTCTCTAGAAGGCTTATTTCAGACTAACCCGGCAGCCAGGTAGAACGCACCGGGTGCCTGGTTGAAGGCGAAGGATTGAATTGGACCTTTCACATCAAGCCGGCAAGAGACTGGGTGATCTACCTCTTCACCCAGAGACCGATAGACCACCAACCAGGCTAACAAAACAGAACGGTCCATCTTGCTCTACACTCAAAACGAGACTGAGAGAAAAGTTGCTGGGATCGGCCACAGACACAGGCAAATGTGAAAGCAACTATATCGACTACCAGATCTCGTTGCCAGGTAGATTGCTGGGTACCCGGCTGCTGGTTAGTGTGAAACAAGCCTAAGACCCTTATAAGACCGATCTTGACGTATGGCTCTGAGACCTGGACGCTGATAAAAGCAAGTGAGGAGGAACTGCGCCAGTTTGAGAGAAAGGTTCTCTGTAGGATTCTGGGTGCCGTGTTTGACCCAGAGGAGCTCGCCTGGAGAAGACGAACGAATGACGACAATTTGGGCCTTTACGGTGACTGGGATGTTGTCAGGGTGATAAACGTTGGAAGACTCTGTTGGGACGGACACCTAGCCAGAATGAGTCCAGAAGAGATCCCTTGGAAACTGGATGCAACCATTTACAAAAAAAAGAAGACTGGGTAGGCCAAAGCTGCGCTGGGTCGATGGTGTGGCAGGAGATGCTCGGTCCATCTTGCGAATTCGGAACTGGAGAGCAGCAGCAAACAATAGAGATGACTGGCGGACGTTGCTTCAGGAGGCCCTGATCCCCCACGGATTGTAGTGCCACTGAAGAAGAAGAAGACTTGAATTGGTAGAAGCAGAGGATGTGCATTTGAGATGGTCTTTCAATATCAAGTGGGTTGATGACTGCTGGTACATTCAGAGGATGCCTGGAACCAACAAAGCTACGGATGATTCTTTGGGGCATCACTCCCAAGAAACTGGAAGAAGAAACTGTGCATACCCATCACACGTCTGAGGTTGGAAAAAACAAGAGAGGCGCAGAAAGGAGCTAACTTATGACAAAGAAGTGATGAAACGAAGTGCCCAATTATCCCTTCTGAGGGCTGATACGATTGGGCTGGAACAGAGGATGATAGGAGCCTACAAGGCACCAGGAATATTCTCACAGGTATCAGTTTCAAGAAACAGCAGGGAGAAACTGTACATATCCACAGTACACCTTGGACTTTCAAAAAGTAGGGGTTCATATGGAGGGAAAGATTCGCAATAGGCATGGCACGAGTGAACAGTTCATTTGTAAGTGGTACTTGTCCAGTTTGCTTATGGGGGCAGTGTTATACAGGAAAAGGGCGACGGAACAGTCAATATTGCCACTCTCTGCTACCATACAACGAGAAGGTGATGGAATGGAGTAACCTTCACAAGGGCTGACACGATTGGTGAGCATCAAACAGATGATGTCTGGATTGTTTAATGTGTGGCAGCTAAGTTCAACGCCAACTGAACTAAATGGAAGAGGGTCGAAAATTGCATCACTGGAAAATATAATATATTGCTGGTGGGTCGCAATTTCGTTTGCTACTATTAGAGAGCTGACACTATTACCAACTGACTTCAATTTATCTCAACCCTAAATTTTTAGCACCAATCTTGATACAAAGATGAGAGGAGACCAAAATGGCAAGTTGCGTTGACAGCTAGGTACTACCATCCGAGTTACAGAAATCATTGTCACCTATAATCAAAAAGTAACTGTTTCCACCAATCGAATTGGATAGTTCCCAGTTCATTTGACCGGTGTCAGAACAGTCAGGGTGTTACGGTTACAGAACAGGGTGTTACAGAACAGTTACAGGGTGTGGCGGTTCTTTAGCACGTTCTGCAGTCGCATGACGAAGAGAACAAGAAATGGAGCAGTTACCCCATAAGAGTGCTGCTACAACTGGCCTTCAACAACTAGAGGATGCCTGGAATGTTTATTTTAATGTGTTGCAGCTTTGTGAAAGGGCCTAGAGAACAAAATAGCTTCTTGTACATTTGACAGGAAGGTTTCTCGGCTAACGTCATGAACAAGCAGAAGATGAAGGTGCGTACGAGAATACGGTGATATCGAGATCCAGCGTTTTAGGTTGACTCCTACAACATTCAGAGTTTTGAAACGGGAAGGGAAACTAACCATATCTTTTCCACCAACCAATTTTCAGTGTGCTTTACAACAATCAATTTATCGCAAACATAACAACAAACACACCTATAACGCCCAACCGTCTTCCAGCCCAGAAAACAACTTCAGGGTGTTCTTCGTTACTCCCCCCCCCCCCATTTTCAAACGCTCGTCGCTTCATGAAATTCTAACAAAAATTTGATGTTGAGGTGATTTTTGGAAACTTCAGCTCGTCTACTTTTTGATGTGTGTGTTCATATTTTGAAGCAACAACTTTGTAAAAGACAAATTCACCATGAAAAAAAGTGGGGGGGGGGGGGGGAAGTATTTAAGTATTTGCCATGTCAAATTCGACTACCAATATCGCGTCTCAACCTCTTAACTTTTGATCAAAGGATTTCATCGCTCTATAACTCATACCTGCACGTCCTCACACCCCTGTTCCTGCGAAATGTTGTTTAGAGATAGGCAAGCTTACTAGTTGATATTTACCGTTTACCTTAACGGGGCTTGAAAGCGTTTTGAACCTTGAACGGAAGGCGAGGGTTTGTAATATTTTCAATATACAATCCTAATGAAGCCATGCAATGATTTTTATACAAATCCTTAACATTTTATCAGCCTTTCTCCGTGAAATTTGTGGAAGGGGTGGAAGTCGCAATTCTGGTGAGAACTTATCTCTAAAAAGGAATTCACAGGAAGGGGTGTTTGAGGACGTACAGGTATGAGTTATAGAGCGATGAAATACTTTGATCGAAAGTTGAGAGGTTGAGACGCGAAATTGGTAGTCGAAAATACTATTTCACCCTGGGGGGGGGGGGGGGGGGGGTACCGAAGAATTTAACATAGCAAATACTTCCATACCCCCCCCCACTTTTTTCGATTGAATAATTCACCATCACTATCTAATTCTGGTAAATTGAGGTTCACTAAACATAAAAAATCACAAACTGAAGTTTTCAAAAATCACCTCAACATCAAATTTTTGTTGGAATTTCATGAAGCGACGAGCGTTTGAAAATGGGGGGGGAGTACCGAAGAACACCCCAACTTCACAAATAATGATCAATGGAAAAAAATTATCATAGAACAAAAAGATTCTTATCACAAGATATCTAAGACATTTCATGTTGTAGAAAACGAAAAATTATAATAATCTAATTCAAACACCAATTTAGCTAGATTAGAATGTATTTCAATACCTGTTCGTTTTCGAATTAAAAAAGGAGTTTTGCGGTCATCAAAAAAACTTAACGCCCCCCTTAAAATTAATCAAATTTTATGTAAATCAATGGAATTGTATACCAATAATTAAACTAGATGAGACGGTGGAATTTCTTCCCAGCAGATCTGACGGACTCCTCGACAGTAATATCTTGTATTTTATAATCACAGACCTACGCATTTTATAACACATTTAATTATTTATTACCAATTTAATTCCGACCCTCAATCTTCAGAACGAATTCTCCGTACTTGGGTATAGAAATTTCCCAAAACCAGCTCGTCTCTCACTATTGAAAAGCAGAGCGCTTCAAAATACATTCCCGCAGTGCCGGACACCCAACAGCCGCTGAGCGAATCACGATGCTCATCACTTGAACACACACCTTCGAACATTCTTAACGCAGTGTGTCCTTCGCTTTCTATTTTTAACCTTAATTTGTTTAATCTAAAAAAGTTTCAATAGTTTCATTACATAGAAGGCAAGAAAGCACGTGGTAGAAGAAAGATATCGTGAAAGGTACAATAACAATGGAAGTTTGAGGCTAGTTTTTCTCACACAAGTGACATCTCAGCAGCTTCTTTGGTTCTCAACACTTAAGAAAAATCTTGATTTTGTTTCCATCCGGTTCTCCATTACAAATTACACAATCAATAACCTAAAAAGTTCTATTTTCCACTTTTAACGCTACAAAAAACGGTTTCAACTAAGAATTATCTATTCCATTTTAACCTAACCGCGATCCCTTTATTTCAATTTTCAATACAGTTACATTTTTTTCCTTTAAATATTTGTTTACATCACTTTGTCCAACTCACTATCCGTAAAGCCTCTACGAACCTTCACGATATGTGCTTTGATACTATACGAATGGGTACCGTCTTTTTATTGCTTTTATTCCCGTTGTTTTCCGAATTAGTAATGATTTGTTCAGAATCACTTTCAAAAATGTTCGACACATATCTTTCAGTTCCCCTAGGTACAAGGTTATTTAAAAACTAAGATTGCGAACACCCATAAATTTCATTTTTCGCCGTTTCTTCTATTGATTAGGTCGGTTTTGATGACACTTTCTGGCGTCGGAAAATAGTGACGATTGTACACAGAATTGAACACAGTTTGTGTTTTTTGTTGCTAAGAGTTACCTACTTGGGTCATTCTCAAACTACGGGCAAATTTGTGTAAATGGCACGCTGTGCCGTTACGGCAACGATATATCGATAAATCGGAAACATCGATATTTTTGTTACGACATATCGATATCGATATGTCAACACCGATACATCGGCACAATCGACATATCGGTGGATAGTATTAAAAACGTAATAACCTATATCTCGTGAGTTTAATTTAAAAGAAAAGTGTTTTATTATTGTAAACACTAGTTTAATGGCCCTGCTACGCAGGTTAAAAAGAAATAGGTGAATAACATAATGAGGGAGTATTATAACAATATGCGAAGTCAAAAAATCGTATATCCCAAATCCCCGAGGAGAGGACCACGTCGCTTGCCCTGGGAGACGCTTCCCCCCACTTGGGCCCTCCTTCCTTCACTGGCGGGGTCGGGGGGAGCAGTTCGGTTGCCCTGGTAGACGGGGGCGAGAATTCCACCCGCCCAGCGTTACCACCCCCTGAAACGTCGATATACTCTGATAAGCTGGTTTTTATATAGTGTGATTGCCTACCAACCTATGATTTAAGTACCTTTTTTTTGTATAGCCTATCGACCTTAATTTCAGTAAAGCAATTGGTTTGGAATAGAATAGGTTTGGAATGTACAAATTACTCACCATAAATGTACGATTAACAATTGCTCAGCTCTTAAAGTGTTCAAATTTCAAAAAAGGAGTGAAAACGAAAAATTACGGATATTTGGTGATAATATCATGGAGGATGATCTTTACATTGGTAAACAGCTGATGTTTTTTTCACTGATGTCATTGGCATCACAGTCGGTCTCCCATTTCATATGAAGGGTAGGGCTCCATTTTTTCACAATTTGGGGCTTATTCCTGAGCCATCTAGTGGCTTTCTGGAAGTAGCTTCATGCAGTACTTTGACATTGGGGCAAAAAGCTTCCATTACTTCGTAAGTAGAAGAAAAAGAAAGGCCGTACAGGGGAAGAAGGGTATCACTCCACTCGCGGGTCGGGAAGAAAGGTCAGGCTCCAATCCTTCCCGAATCCCAGCTCACAATCGTGTAGACGATGACAGTATTTTTTTGTCATCGCTGCCATTGATTTCATGACGTATTAATTTTATTGGGGTTCGTTTGATTACCCAATCGTACAAGTTGAATGCCTCAGTCAAATTCGTTGTTTTTAATAATAAGTAATATTTCCTACTTCAAAACAGGATATATCGATGGCACCGATATATCGGAAATATCGATATTTTTTGGCCGAAATATCGGTGCCATCGATCTGTTCCATTCGATATGTCGGAAAACCGATATGTTGAAAAATTTTTGCCATCACTAGTGCCGTTCAAAATTGTCTGACTTTCAACTTTTTCCCCTTATCTGCATATATTTATTGAGTACTGCATTGACCAATAGAAAACCCTCGGATGCTAATATAATTTCCATGTTTTTTAGAGTTGAGAAACCCTGATTTGTCATTGCCATGACCTACAACTGTATCGAGGTTCCCAATTTCGAGTTGATTTGTCGAATATTCTACCTAAGATTAAAAATTACATGAAAATTCTATCGTCTTTTGTTACATCTGAAGAGCAGATGTCAACGGTTTTTCAACCCCTTGCTTCAAGGTTTTTAGGTATGTCCTAACACTGTACTTTATTCAGGTCACTTTAGTGTAGGGTCATTGTCATGGTCCAAAAAGAATGTGTACCTGAGGAAACAAAACGTGGATTTTCGAGGAATTTCTAGTTTTGGTGGTAGTAGTGACTCACAAGCAAGCGGGTACACCTTTGAGTCGCCCTAAACGGTAGGTGGTGTGTTTTCTGATCGAATAAGAACACCTAAAAACATTTTAGTATGTTTATTCAATGTCATGTTAATGGCTCTAGTTGCTCACCTATTATGTTTGATCCCATAATTTTCTTTCTACCCACTTATTCTCTTGGAAGGCCGTATCACGTTGCACTTTTAAAACCCACAAAAAGTCCAGTCGTTTTGGAAGAATCTCTGTCGAAAGTCCGAATTGTCATTGTCATGTAGGTGAAAACATACCAAAATCGTCATTGTCTCGACCGAAACCGCCACACCATTGTTATGACTTCTCTCAAATTTGAATGTCGCGGGGAATAATGGGATGTCTTGAATGACTGGAGATCAGAAAGAAATCCAGGAAGCTCAATCAAGTGCTCATCCACAAACTTCCTAAAACCTAGCAAAAGAAACACTTAAATTTTTAAAATGTCAGGACCTGAAAATTGCCCATAGTTTGAGAATCACCCCTTTCAGTCGAATTGAAGCCGATGAATTAGCGACATGTGCACTCAGCTATATTTTGGGATCAATCTTTCAAGTTATCTAGTAATATCAAGCGGCTTTTTATTTTGAAATGCTAAGTAGGTAGGTAATTCGCGAAACTTGTAATAGTGTAAGTAGCTTGTGAAGTCCAATGATATTAGGGCATTGTGACTCCCGCAGACATTCAGAGTGAATAAGATGGAAAAGGAGTATGCATTTAGATCTAAGTGATTGAAGAATTCTACTCTTGTGACTGGAAAAAATAATGACAAGTGGCTATCAATACTACCAAGGAAAAGAAAACCTGCTATGCGTTATGATCCTATAATTACGCCAAGAGTTTTTTGGGGTAGACTGCTGGTTCTGGAGATCAACCAAAAAATGTGTTAGGTACCTAAATTGTAATGGCGTTCCAAGAACAGTGCCACTATGATTGATGGTGTCACGCCTAAATGTGCAAGAGTCCCGTCAGAAGCGATAGTTAGTTAGTTAGGGTTGCTGTCGCACCGAGTTGGAGGTGCATAGTGCCGATTTGAAGGCTTTCCACCGGCTCCGGTTCATGGCTGTGGCCTTGATCTGATTCCATGTGATGCCATTAAGCTCCTCCGCCAAGTGCCCCGTGGTCGGCCAGGGTGTCGGGATCCTTGAGGGTTCCAATCAAGAGCCTGTCTGGGAATTGTATTTGCTTCTTTCCGAAGAGTGTGTCCAACCCATCTCCATTCCGTTTCACAGATTGACTCAGAGATGGGTTTTTGGTAACACCTTCGGTACAGTTCCTGGTTTGAAATCCAGTTCCCTGGCCACCAGACTCGGATTATTGTGCGGAGGCGTCTGTTGATGAAGGCTTGGAGCTGGGCGTTTATGCTTGCTGACACTAACCAAGTCTCGCATCCATACAGCAATACAGATTTACATTTGACTCAAAGATGCGGAATTTCGTTCTTAAACTAAGCTGTGTGGATCTCCACACTGGTCGAAGCATAGCAAATGCACCTCTTGCCTTATCTATTCGAGAGGACACGTCCAAGTGTGTTCCACCATCAGTTGCAATTTGGCTTCCTAGATATGTGAATGATTCTACTTCTTCAATCTGTCAGAAGCGATAAGGTCTTGAATCTTACTGGATATACCTTAGCAAAAACGCTAAAGGAAAGCAGCTCTAAGGGAATTGCGATATCAAACTTTCTATGAATGAGTCATATGGTGGAACGGAAGCAGATTCCTCCTGAGTGTGAAACACATTCATTTAGAGCCATGTTCATTCCCATTTGAGTTATAAATCCACCACGATAGGATATATTGTGCTCCATAGTGTAGAATATATCACATTCAACGAATGTAGGATCCTCAATTTGATTAGCTAGATGGAATCCAACAAAATGTAAAAAGGTAGCTAAAAATTCAATGCAGGGAAGATTAGCAATGTTACTGTCATTGTCACGACGGGGTGTCATTATTGGTGAGCTCTTCAATATAGGAAATATAAATATGAAAGTTTAGACGATTTGTAGGTTCTTCCCCATACCAATCTACTCGAAAACATACTGAAATATTTTCTTGAAGTACTACTTGGATCCAACTTACGTAGTGAAGGATCTCTTAGGCCCTGTAAACCGTTCAGTTCTGTTGGGACGATGACATCTAGAAAAGATTGAGGAAACCATATTAAACTATGGGTGTATCAATGAGATTTCATAAAAACTAAATCTAATAGAGCTCTTAAAAGACACTACGATATGAAATAATAACGAAAGACGCAAGAAAATGCCATCAAAACTGCCGTTAACGAAGAACTAACTTCTGACTATTTGTCATTGGAATGCTCACGGCCCACACAACAGCATCCCTACCCTTAACACATGACAACTACACGTACGATGCCGACGCATCTCCGATCACTAATATACAAAGATGTTTCATTACATTTGACAGTTAATTTAATTATAGTATTTGCCACAACTTTTCCAATACAACCGAACATCAAAAACAAGACAGATCACCGTTTCAGTTTTAGTTCTGCTACCTGTAACATTCAATTTCGTACGCAACACACGTTATGAAACGTAGGTACTCCACTTGAACACAAAATGATAATATCTACTTCTTAAAAGATCTATACAATCGACTTGAAAATAATGTACACTCAAGAACACACATAAACATACATAGAATTGACTTACAGCAATTCCGAATTTCTAATTTAAATCCGCACCTTACAGTGTACGAAAAATGAGGAAAGTTTGTGGTAAAGTGAATAATTTTAAATTGTATGAGCGTTGTTGTAGAATAAATGCCGCGTAAAGAGCCAACTGATTATTTTTTGTACAGTACGATTTGCACTTAGTTCTAGTTTTTTTTTATGGGAACTATCAGTTCGAAAAATAAACATTAATACGAAAATAGAAAAGGTAGGATGTGTAAAGGAGGGCACAGGAGCTCTCTTTACGAAACTACGTGAGTATAAAATTAACGATAACATGAAAAATATGTGTAGGTACTTATGTAAAAGTTCTTATAGTTGTATTCCGTAGGTAATTACATAGGTATTGGGCGAAGGTGGTGAATGGTTTATGATGCTCGGAAAGATTGTGCGTTCCCCAAGAGGTATAGTTGCGTAGAAATCGATCAAAGTCGTGGAATCGACATCATAAACGACAAGTAGGTTATCAACATCAAAATAGGAGTTCACGTAACGAAAATAGGGAAACAAGTTGCTTTGAAAAGGTGAATCATAGAATCACCTACTTTCAAGTCAGTTGAGATCACTATAAAGTAGACTCTCTCAAGTGAACTTGTCCCAAATGACCTGCGGTGGGAAGACCTGCAGTTCACCAGAACAGTTCACGGCCGGCGTTCGAACTACTCGGAGACCTGCAGGTTTGCCAAACCGTTTTTCACAAAGTGACCGCCATTAGCTCGGGTTTCCTTCCAATCAACGAAGGACTCCCCTCGTCGCAGAGTCTATACCATTCAAATTTACTCAATACTAAACTATACTCATCACAGAGTCGATTATAATTAATAAGTAGGTATTTATATGAAAATCTGCAAAAGGACTCGAAAAAAAATGGTGGTGACTGTCTCAGAATGGAGAAAAACGGTCAATAATTCCTTGTAACATAGATATTTTGATTTTATTCTCCCTACATAAACTGTGATTTTTGACTGTAGAGGTTTTGGGAGTGCTTCCCTTAATGCATAAAAAATCAACCCCCAGTGTTTAAGTCGTTTTATAAAAATAACCTAACAAATTACATGAAGGCTCAATAATATACCAATCTCTGATTTGTAAATGGATTATTTCAATTAGATCTACAGTTCAGAAAACCATGTATACCATGTCGCTTTCCCTATAACTACTCTACTTTTCAGACCTTGTATAAAAATGCTAACATATTCGAACATCAAATAGTAATAAACTACTCAAAATTTGTAATGCACCACCTAGAAAGCCAACGGTATCCTCCTCCCAGGTAGTCACTGCGCTCAGTCACGGTTTTTTTTTGTTATCTATGGCTCGAAAGAACAAGGGGAAGTGAATTTAACAGTGCAGCTGGTGAAAAAAATAGTATTGAGCAAATTTGACGTAATTCAGCCGAAATGAAAAATGCTTCTGTCAGATCACTTGTTGAGGAACATTGAACCGATTACTTACTGAGCGCAATGATTCCCCTATTTCGAGCATTCTCATGGCCTGGTTCAGCTGATCATCCGTCAAACGGTTCATTTTTCCCACAGAATACGTAAAATCTTCCACCATTCGCGAATAGCACACAGCGACTTTTTGGTGTACAGGAGGTAGAGGTATGGTCCCAACACACTTCCCTGCGGCACTCCTGCCGAGATAGGCCTGGCTGAAGAAAACGCGTTGCCAATAGCTACCTTGAATGTTCGTCGGGCTAAATAGTCCTGAATAAGTAGCACTAAGTTACCGGGTAAGTGCGGTTTTAATAAGTCAATAATCTTTTCATGTTGCAGCTTATCAAATGCCTTCTCAGTATCAAGATGGATGCTAATGGTTTCACGACGAGAATTTAAGTTGGTCTGTATTTCTTTTACTATTCGGTGAAGTTGTTGGACAGCCGAGTGTTTGTCTCTGAACCCCATCTGATGGTCAGGGGCAAGACAATCCAGAAACGGTCTCAGCCTAGTCAGCAAAAGACGTTCGAATGCCTTGGACATAATTAGAGATGACGTTTTTTAGAGGATTCGCCAGTTTCGTTGGGGAACGTAAAGGGTACAAAAACACGATACCGGGTTTAAAGTCCATTTTAGTCGGGTTATGCGGTTGTGCTTGCACTTACATCTTCCTTACACCTCGGACCTTTGATAACAAAATCATGACAGAACCTGAGCGCGGTGACCACGTGGGAGGAGGATTCCGTTGGATTTGTAGGTGGTACATTTCAAATTTTGAGTAGTTTAGTAACCCAAGTACTATATTTACAATACTGGGTTCAGGCAAACATACTCACACTACTCCTGCCTATAAATAACATCGATATTCAAACCCATCTTCAAATGAAAATGTTGAAACATAAATCGAAGACTGGTACATACACCTCTGGGGAACACCAAAACATTAGATCAATAAACCATTTTCCACCGTGATGTCGCAATATCAAACACATATCAACTATACGATTAAAGCAATGTTTTCACTTATTTCATTATAAAAATTAACAATAGGTATTTTTTTTTGTTAAATATTATCACTATCAGATAAGGATTAGGTAATAATCAGATACTGAGAACGTCGTTAATCACGGATGCTAATCACTACTACTCTTGCACTTTATAAATTTACAAATAACGGATACATTAATAGATTCAATCAATAAAACACATGAAAATGAGAGATTACCATTTTTGAATGTTGGACGAAGGACGGTGGATTGTGCAATAAGTCTGGCCGTACCTACTTATAAACACGTGATTGCTACAATCAGTAAGCAACTTTAGCTAGAGGTATTTGTGGGTGCATTTAAAACATATTCCATAGACTACTTCGTATAACTGTACGTTCAAAAACTATATGATGGGCTATAAATTCTGTTTTTAGTTTTGTCTTGGGAATTTCTTCGAAATAACAGGTTTCATAGTTTTTCCATAAACACGGTTAAAGAACTGCGGAAATCTCCTAAACAAAATTTGTTTTTTTTTTTTTTTTTACAATAATTTTGGGTTTTTTTTTTTTTACAAATTTTTCAATAATTTTTTTTAAAGCTTTTGTCTTGGGATTTTTTTAACAGATTTTAGTTTTTGCGTTAACACAGTTGAAGAACTTCAGAAATCCCCTGAACAAAATCTTTTTTTTTTTTTTTTTTTACAATTTACGTTTATAATATTACCATTTTTGAATTTGGACGAAGGACGGTTTTGACAATTGTGGGCCAACTTATAAACACGTGATTGACTTTCTTCAATCAGTTAAGAACTATAGATTTCCCTAACATATCCATTGCCATAACTATCAAAAGAACAATTTTTTCAAAAACTTTTTTATGGGCTTTTTGTCTTGGGACATTTTTCGAAATAACAGGTTTGTCTCGGTAGCTTTTTTGCCCTCACGGTTAAATCATTAAATTCAATCCAGATGAACAAAATTGATTCTTTCAGCTCTAGGATACAATACAAACGAAGATTTATTGAGAAGTTTATTTTTTTTGCAAATTTCCAATGATTCTGTTTTTGCGTTAAAAGTTAAAGAACTTTAAAATCTCCAACAAAATCTGGAGCAGTTTTTTTTTTTTTTACAATTTACGTGATTATAATTATTTTTGGGCCATATTTTTTGTGGAAATGGGACCAATTATGATTGATTTTGGGGTTTTCTTGGGGATTTCTTCGAAATAACAGATTTCCTAGTTTTTGAGTAAAAACAGTTGAAGAAGTGCAAAAATCTCCTGAACAAAATCTGTTTTTATTTCACAATTTACGTTATTATGATTGGTTTTGGGGTTCGTCTTGGGAATTTCTTCAAAATAACAGATTTCATAGTTTTTGCGTAAATACATTTGAAAAACTGTAGAAATCCCCTGAACAAAATCTGTTTTTTTTTCACAATTTACGTAATTATAATTAGTTTTGGGCCATACTTTTTTGTGGAAACGGAACAGTTTTGTGAAAAACGCCACAAAACTGTGAAAACAGTTGAAAAAGTGCAGAAATCTCCTGAACAAAATCTGTTTTTTTCCTTTTTTTCACAATTTACGTAATTATAATTAGTTTTGGGCCAATTTTTTTTTTGGAAATGGGACCAATTATGATTGGTTTTGGGGCTTATCTTGGGGATTTCTTCGAAATAACAGATTTCCTAGTTTTTGAGTAAAAACAGTTGAAAAAGTGCAAAATCTCCTGAACAAAATCTGTTTTTTTTTCACAATTTACGTTATTATGATTGGTTTTGGGGTTCGTCTTGGGGATTTCTTCGAAATAACACTCCTACTTTTTGCGTAAACACAGTTGAAAAACTGTAGAAATCCCCTGAACAAAATCTGTTTTTCAAAATTTACGTAATTTAATTAGTTTTGGGACATACTTTTTTGTGGAAACGGAACAGTTTAGTGAAAAACGCCACAAAACTGTGAAAACAGTTGAAAAAGTGCAGAAATCTCCTGAACAAAATCTGTTTTTTTTCTCTTATTTTTTTCACAATTTACGTAATTATAATTAGTTTTGGGCCATACTTTTCTGTGAAAATGGGACC
The DNA here is from genome assembly GCA_031894815.1 of Creontiades dilutus. Taxonomy (NCBI): domain Eukaryota; kingdom Metazoa; phylum Arthropoda; class Insecta; order Hemiptera; family Miridae; genus Creontiades; species Creontiades dilutus. The sequence continues at coordinate 424,079 of JAVIWC010009012.1, read as the reverse complement.
AATTATGATTGGTTTTGGGGTTTGTCTTGGGGATTCCTTCGAAATAACAGCTTTCCTAGTTTTTGCGTAAACACAGTTGAAGAACTACAGAAACCCCCTGAACAAAATGTGTTTTTTTCACAATTATTATTAATTATAATTATAATTAGTTTTGGGCCATACTTTTCTGTGAAAAATAGGATAGTTTTATGAGAGACGCCAAAGAACTTTATACGAAGTAGTCATTAGGTAGGGGAAATAACACAAATTAAAAGGTCGTGAGTGCAAAAAATGAGTTCAACTTTGCACGTACGAGAACAACGAACTTTCAAGAATATAGATACACCTATTTGAAACAAACTTAGGCCAGAAGATCACCATTCTAACATGTACATCGTTATCGACATTTGACGTAAGAGAATTCACGAAACTACTAAAATCTAGTTGAAACGAAAGGATTTCTTTTAAAAATTTCAACTTACTTTGATTGGCTAGGGTACAATTACAGCAATTGAATCGATTTCAACATTTAAATTTACCCCTTCCTCTCTAAAATAAAAAAATTAATAAACCATTGAAATGACTCCATTAATCCTAGCGAAAAACGTCTACCAAAGGGTGGAAACACTCCGTACATTCAAGTATTTACACAAATTCAAAATGAATTTTTTGTAAAACCACATTTTTGAATACTATAAAACACTTATACTTTTTCTTTTTAAAAAATAACACAAGTTGAAATAAAATATAGATTTTTTTTTTTTAATTTTTTTGTTTTTTTCAATTAATTAATTATTTTTAACGGTTTATTTTAATGAGTGATTTAGTTATCGGATGTTGTGGATGAGCGATCTACGCAGAGGAGGGACCATCGTCACAGTTTATCGGATTTCTTCATTTCGGACGTGTAATTCGGCGGCAAGGACGACGCCGGAAAGGAGATTGTCCTCTTGGCGGATCTAAAATTCAACGGAAAACAGAAAGAAAAACGATATTCGACATAACTGAAGACAAATTATGAGGAAATTGTAAGTCGTTGAAAGATAGAAATGCGATTCATTCGTGGAAAAGCAGCGGTTAGTTCGGCAAGCGTAAAATAAGGTGCCGGTGGTCTACGACAAACGTGAGTGCGGAAGAACACGCCAAACAAACTAGAAATTAGAATATTGTTTATTTCATGGAGAATTTTGTATTCTAGACTTATAAATGTGTATTTATAAGCAGGGTGGTCAAGTAAATAGTAGTGGTGATCGGGTGGTTAAGACCTTGAATCTGAGATTCGGGTGGATACGGCTTCTTCAAGTCAAATTGGGAATTTTCCGAACCAATTTCAGAACTCAATAACATCGCCCATTTCAATTTCAGGATTTTCCATTTCAACTTAAGGCTGTCATCAATATTTGTGTAAGATGATTAACGGATATTCAGTTTGGATGGAGCTTAAAAAAGAGTTCTAATCACCCAGCATGACGTATGGCCATATTTTCTTGAATTATCTTATTACGAGTAAATTTACGTTCCGTTCCGTTGACTTTTGAGCACGTTGGTTAAATTATACATTTTGCAGCAAATGAACCATGTCTTAGAAATATGCTGGTATAAAAATTAACTTGTGGTTGTTTTTTTTTTTGTTCTTTTCGATTTTTAGCTTATTTTTTTGAAACTTGAGATCATTTTTCAGAGAAATTTGGTTTTTAAATGTTATAGTTTAAGTTTGAGTAACTTTTCCGGAGTGGTATTATAAAAAATAAATAAAAAATAATAATAATAATGTGTCAATTTTTAAGAACTTTTGGTGATTTATTTTATCACATTTTTGAGAGCTACGCACGAATTGCAGAGGATAGTAAGTGCTTCTTGATGTCCTGCGACTCTAAGCCCCAAATACCTACAACGGGAGGTGGCCCGGTATTGGAACCGAATTATCGCCGTTGGGAAGTGTTCTGAAATGTGTATGAACGATTCTGAATTTGATTTGGAAATTACTGGAATTGGTTTGGAAAATTCTGAATTTGACTCGGAAAAGCTGTAAATGGGATCTGTCGGGTCCCCGTATTTCGGCGTCAACTCCCTGCAGGCTGTTGCGACTTTAGCTGTCTTTAGCGTCCGGAATGGATTGCTGTTCCTTTGAAAGGGTAAATATGCATTTTTCTTCCTGGATTGGAAAGTAGGAAGTTGTTTTGGAAAAAATCATCGGGATTCTTACAATTATGACGTTTTTGGAAGGTTAAAGTTGTAAAATGGCATTACCGTAACTGTCACATGACGAGATAGTCAATTTTTCCTGTTTTCTTATATTGTAAATGACCTTGGGCAGGGTGTGTCCAAAACGTTTTTATCATAATTAAGGGGTTGGGAACACGTTTTCATAATAACGTAAAACGCTCTAACGGTATTTCGGAATTTTGATTATTCTATATGATCAATTCCGAACTCTAGGTATAACGTTATCCTGAAATAACGGAGGAAGATGTAGAATAGCCCTCACGTAGGACGATAAGTCTGACTAATGAGGAGAGTAAATAACACACATGGCACCTACCCACAATAACTGTGCAGGGCTTACTTAGGGACGTTGCGATACCACTCAAGTATCGATACTCGATACTATCCGATATTTCCTAGCAGTATCGATACCCGATCTACAGCCAAGCAGCACTAAAGGCGATACTTCCGATACTTCTGCGTCTCGATAACTTCAAAGCTGACTTGGAATCCATCAAAGTATCGAACAAACTCATCTGCTATGGATGAGGAATCAAACAGAGTAATATACCTCAATATAACTAGGGGTTACTTCCGATACTTATTCACTTGACAAAAAACGCACAGGGGGCAAGCCAAGCGGTTTCTTACAATCAATAAACGCGCAAAAGCCCTTCTATCATGTGAGGCGCGAATCTTCGCAAACTATTTTTTACTGGCCACTGCCCTCCTTGGTAAGGCCAGGACAGTAGAATGCCGGCTCTGCTGAAGAAAACAGCAGTACTGTAACTGTCCTGCTGTTGCACTAATGGTGAAGATATTGCCAGAAATCCCCTACACTTTCAATCAAATCATTAAACCAGGTTATGATTAAAATGGGATTAGGGTCAAATAGATCCCTAGCGGTGTTCTCAGTGACCGACTTTAATATTGGTTCAATTTTCTAAAAATACCTACAACGGGAGGTGGCCCGGTATTGGAACCGCATTAGTTGATTAAATGGACGATTCTGAATTGGTTTTAAATTCACATTGGCAAATGAATAGTACCAACTAATGGTGAGGAACCATAAATCCCGACCTTTCAATCAAAACACATGACCAGGGATTAGGGATTATCAAAATCTCTTAGCGTTTAATATTGGTTCGATTGAAGCAAATTAAATTTTTTCCAAGTAATTAAAGTTCAATTGGATGATACAATTTTTAGGCCAACAAATAAATTAACCACAGATGATACTAGGGGAATTCCACGTTAAAGTGACCACCCTGCATTAAACTACGGTTGGTTTTCCATCCGGAAAGATTGGCGTTTTAATGCTCTTTTCAACGGTACAATCAAATTTAAAAATACTCCTTCAATTAGAGAGTTATGACCATTTTAGTGAGTTGAAGTCGAAAACACGAAAAAATCTCATAACTAGAAAGCTAAGGGAGATTATAAAAACATGTTATAGGGCAACTTTTGTTCCGAATTAGTTGTAGGTTCAATCCCTCGTCTGCAGCAGGTACCAACGGTAACACCCTGTTAAGAGAGATTCGAAAGGTCCTTCATACTACTCAATTATTTCACCAATTCAACAAGAATTTCCGAGTTGTAATAAGGAAATGGACACCTAGGATGATGGTATTCGCGTTTTAAGGAAGTTTCACTGACTATTCGTAAAGATGAATGATAATATCATGGTGACTTTTCCATCAAGTTACAGGTGCACGAATCTTTAGTGATTAACAAAAGGCAGAAACAACGAATACCTACGGATATATCTCAGATATCAATTACTCAATATCTGGTACCTACATGTCAAAATTAGTTTGTAAGAATCGTTTAAAATTTCAGACATAGTAAAGAACATGATTGTGGTTCAATCTCCACTGTTTTTGTGAACAAGTGACAAATAAATTTGATATAAACCTCAGTTTATAGTAGATGCATCTCTGCTAAACATATAATCCTACATACTTGACACCGAGCTTCAATAACTAAATGGGTTATTTCAAAATTTCGGTCACATTTATGTCACTGATCAGCTAAAATATTGCTGTCAAATCTCAACTAAATACAGTTTTGTAAGTGTTTTAAATTTTCTCCTATGTGGATGTACATGTTCCATGGAAAAGTATGTAAAAGTTGTGCCTTCAGGACCCAGGAGAAAATACCAAAGTCCGTATTTCTCACTCCCTGTAGCTGTCACTGACTAGAGGTATACAACTTCCATCGCCACTACTCACCGAAATATTTATGGGGGCTGTTATATCCACTTACACAATAAAAGAGCATACCATCTATAATAGATATCCGCCTCAGGGAAAAAATTGGATCAAATCAAGTAGCCTTATCAGCCCATTATTTCAGTGTCACACGGTTTTTCCTCACTCCCTACAATGTTTTGAAAAGTAGCCCCCAACTGACAAGGAAGGGTGTTTATGAAGTTGCTTCTGTTTTGTTGGCATCCCTTATTCAAGATGGTCCCAACGCTGGTGGTTGGATTTTGCCTAGACCTTCCCAGTCAGTTCTACCGGGAAAACCATCCCTGGAGGCAGCAGTGTGGGTTTTTTAACTCCCACTCCCTACTCCAATAACATTCTGACTGTGACAAGTGAAACTTGATCGCACTTGTTGACAATTAGTGTAGTTGTTGGAAGTTCGTTGACAACATTTTGGTATAACCAGTTTCAATTGATTTGTGGCCTGTAAAGGTGGTGAAAGGCTATAACCTCACTCCCTACAATATCCAGAAAATAGCCCCTTAAATTTTGGGGAGTGAGATCTGCTCGTAGCAAGTGAGATTTTGGTCAGGAAACCTTAGTATTTACGGTAGCTGAAATTAAGCTAATTAGTGCTGTTCCACTCACCTAAATTGAAAGACTTGAGCGGCGATTCCCATGGAGGTTGGAGGCTCAAGAGGGGAAAAAATAGTAGTATATACCTCACTCCCTACAAAAGTTTATTTTTTCAAAATGCCGTATCAGCAGAACGGTTCAAGATTATGTGTGCTCACTTGGGTAATAAGCCGAGATAACCGCAGTGATTAATTAGGAACAAGAAAATTGATCAAGTTTCATTTTTTTTTTTTTTTTTAGAAAACTCGATACTCAAATGCGACCGAAATTTTGAAATCACCCAAATAGTAGTTTAAGAATATTCTCAAGCAAGCAATACCATAATTAAAGTCCGTATATTTAGCGAAAAGTTTGATTTCCCATAAATATGGCAGGAAAATCCATTAAAAATAATAGCGAAGGAAAGAAAAAAAAGCTTCCCTTTGAGGGTATTTAATACGTGCCATATTTAGGAATGATTATTCAGGTAAACTCATAAATATGGCACATTTTACATAGCTTCAGTACGGAAGCTTTTTCTTCTTTCATTCCCTATTATTCTTAATGGATTTTCCAGCCGTATTTCATTTGAGTTAGAGTTCATTTGAATTGACATTCCTTTGCCGGTAATTCTGTGCTTACGTGGACCCCAAAGAACGATACTTTCGAACATAAGGAAGTAATTTCAAATGTTCAAATATAAGACAAATGAAAACTATACCTCATAAACATATTAAAGACAGGCAGATTTGACTACTTGTAATTTAATAAGATTCATCTTCATTTAGTTGTCTTGTATGCAATTGTTACTACGACACGAAACAGATTCCAACATCAACTACTGACACAGGTGCTTAAACAGGTATACCAACATTATGAACTTCATGTCAGCACTGCTAACTGTGCGCTACTGCATGCCGACGGGGGTTCTAACATGCACACACAAAAAAACCTCATGTGCAAAGAGAGGTGAGTGTTCGGTGGTAGTAACAACGGAAAACTAAAGTCAAAATCTCCTACGGAATGTTTTGACTAAAATAAAAACAGCGAGTACTGCGCAGCAGTATGTGATCGTGTGAGTAGCTGTGCTTTGTTCCAAAAAAAAAAAAAAAGAAAATTAGATTTAGTGAGAGAAATAAAATGAAAAATTCACAGCAAGAACAAAACAAACAAGCACTATGTGTTAGTCCACCAAGGCCAGGGATATGCATCTCACGGAACTTACGCCCGGCACAAAAGAGATATGTAATGCGTACTAATGAAACATTAAGTTGTTCGTATTTGATATCACTCTATGATAGAGTCTATCTTCCTAAAGTTTGCTAGCCTTTTTGAGACCCTTAAGAATCAGAGCTAACAAGTTATTTCCAAATGTTTGAACTTCAAACTCTGAATTCTAAGATGGATACAGAATCTGTTTTTCAAGTTTAGGAAGTTATCTCATTCTACTAACCTTATCGTAAATTGTTGAAGCTGTTCTAATTTATATTGTTATAGGCAAAAAAACATCTATTTTCTAAACTAAAAATGACTAATCAGTGATAATTCTACAATGAGGAACCCATTAATTTGCGCAAAATGCAATTAGGGACTCTAAACTACTTACTGCCTGTAGTAGAAACGTCTATCTTTCGAATAGTTATGGAGAAATGATCAACTACGCTCTAGTGGAAGAAAATTCGCTCGACAATGGGTAACGATTGCCATCTCAACGTCCAACTCTCGATCTAGCAAGGAATTAACGCTTTCTTTTCGTGCCTTTGGAAGGGATGGCTTCACGATGTGCGCTATTCAGTGAAGTCACAGCCCTCTATCTTCATTAATGTCGTATTTGGTGATTTGAAGGATTCCCACAAATACGATTTTCATCTGACTAATTATTAATATTGGTACCAGATTAGTCATTGAAATCCTGATGAAGTATTCGAGTAATGCATTCGAGTTTCAGACTTGGACATAGTGACGGCTGCTGAAATGAGCAAGTGCACATCCAAACCAATCAGATGGACGTACGCCCATGTCCCAAGGTCACCCAATACAGCAGAATACAAGGCGGAATTTCGGGGCATCTTAAGTTTGCACAGTGACAGACATATTCGGTTGACCAATCAGAGAGCTCGAAAAAATGAAGATAGGAGCACATTACGTCCTTTGCTCCCCGCCAGGGGCCCTCATCATTTCGTTATCAGTCCCTTATAACCGTTCAGTGTCCCAGAAATTGTTCGTGATGATCAATTTCGAGCAAACTGACCCAAATGCTAATCTAAAAGAGGATCGAAGCAAAAATTAGACTTGTATAGTCAAAAATGCGTAAAAACAGGATTTGTCCTAAATCAACACTTGAAAATGTCGTCAACTCCCTCATTTTATGGTAAATTTAGGAATTCCTGGTGAGCAATGGAAGCAGAATTTAATGCTCAACAACTTTCTGTGTCAAAAATTCGTATGGAGGGTTATTATGACTGTACAACTGGACAACAAGCAGAGGCGAGGCGTGACATTTTTGCTTGGTCATCGCCAGTAGTGACCAATCCGTGCCAAGCCAGTGATTAGTAACCAGAAATTGGGGGGGTCTGGGGGGCTTCTCCAACGGGAAATTCTGAAAAATGACCTGTCAAAAACGCCGATCTAAGGTGTTTTTGACGTATGAAATTCACTTTTTTTATTGTTTTGTGAAATCAGTGCAAATAAAATTGAATGACACTCTTTGAACCAAAAACCACCATGACGACTACAAACCCCACCTAAAGGTTGAAAATCGCTTGCTACGGTAACCCTGTCGTTGTGACTTTGTACCAAAATTCCACGGATGCCACCGAGGAGAGCTCCCGAAGGTTCCGGACTCGCTCGAAGTTGCGTGTTTAAGCACGAGCCTTAAAGCGATTTGATTGGTCGATGTTCTGGAGGGAGTGAGAATATGGGGCCCTTCGCGGGGGGGGGTATGAAGTACGCAGAATGATAGCGCTTCCACACAAGCTCTAATGTTGCCAATGAGGCGGTAATTGCGCCATCTGCGAGCATGAACATTTCTTTTTTTATAAAGTGGAAATTGTATATTTAACATTAGTATTAACTAATTCTTTAAATTTATTAAACCGTCTGGTCATCGCCGAATCCAGAGATGACCACAGGCTTCGCCACTGACAACATGATACGTGTTTTTTCATGTTTTTGGGGGAAACGACTGTTTTGGATACAGGGAAGTGCGGTACAATGAGAATCAGCATCGAGTTTAATATCCAAATCGCTTTTAAAAGAATTTGGTTATCATTTCGCTCTACTATGGTGAAGAGAAATAGCGCAATTCATACGAAATTCCGCCTTTATGTAACAAGCTCATAGACCTTCATCTTCAACTAAAGAAACTAAATATTTTTCTGTGTACCTGTAAGTAGGTATCGAATACACTTCTCAACGTTTTACACCATGATTGTAACCAATTGCACACCTAACCAATCAATTACTCCTAACTTATTCTACAAGCTAACGACATAATTTATTTGGAAAGAAAACTAGATATTAATTTATAAAAATAAAGAAGAACCAAGATGCAAATCCCATATACAATGGATGCGACTAAACACATATTAAATAGCGCACTGGGAGCACAAAAAAGAACTAGATTCATCGACTAAGTAATAAAATACAAATGTATTGAAAATTAACCAAACCAAATGCCGCTACTCTAATATCAATGACAAAATAAATAGATATCATTGTGTTTTAAAGCAAACAAAAGTGGTCCCAGCGATTTTCTCAAAACATTTAATGTCATTAACACACTTTTCAACACTCACATTTACCTTGTACACAAAGTTCCTTCTGGATAAAATTGAATTAGGGCAATAGATCGGGCATTTTTTTAATTTTTATCAGCAACTATCTCAAACATCCGTACGCTTTGCTACCAATCCGCTTCCGCATCTGTGGTTACAGAACATTTTCAAAAAAAAAGGGAATCAAGAAAATCAAATAGGAAGGGTGGAAATTCACCTTAAGATGATAGTACATTGGATACAGTGTATTTGATCAAATTACAACTAATTAATACTCCTAATAGTGACAATTAATTCAAGTTGAAAGATCTGAACGAACACGAATAAACACGATCTGAAAGAAACACTCTCGGGAAAACCGAATGAAAAATTGTAAATTTCAATATCTATTAAATTTCATCAAAAACTTTGCAACTTTTCCATAGTTCCGGAGTTGGAAAAATGATTTGTGCATTTTTTAGTTGAATGCAAATAGTACTTTTTTCTGAATATTTGGTTTTGTTGATTTTTCTGATCGTGCAATCATTAATTACTTTTTAAAATACCAATAACACAGGTCTGCAACCAAAAAACTGCATACGATTTTTTTACTGTTTCCCATGGATTTTTGCATGCTAAAATCGAAAAAAGTAGTCAAAAATTGAGGTTTTCCAAAAGTCTGGACAAAAAACTTTTTAGATGAAAATACTGCGAAACGAAAGCGTTTGTAAGCTGTAAGTATATGAAAATTTGCTCTTATAGCCTTGCTTCTGTTTTCTATGTTAAGATCACGTCTCATTTCGGAGTTGACGGAATCATTTCTCTAGGAAACGGGTGCGTGTCAACTACGATAAGAATGTTGTTTCCATGGATGATTGTTTTATACTACTACTACTACTGAAGATAGTGTTATACTATTAAGGTTAGTAACTTTCTGATGTTATTTGCCAGGTTTAGGCATGAAAATGTCAGGTGACAACGTCATTTCTGATGGTCATAATCATCGTTGTGGCCACTTGGGACAATTTTCGTGAGCAATTTTCGTGACGATTTTTTTGTTTATGCCAAAGCAAAGACATAAAATGTCAAAAATTCCAATACGTCTAGTTTTCTGAATACAAACTGGTTTTTTGAATACCACATACGGTGTTATTCAGCGTGAAACCTCAATTTGGTAGTTGCTTCAAGTTGCATGTTTTTTGCATATTTAGTCATGTCACTCCCAGGATTGATACGAAATGAAAGAGGGATATGCTAGCTGACTATTGTTGGATGCAACGGACAATGCTGGAGCACGAAAACGTGTGCGTTGTCAAAGTAAATGTTGAATTAGGGTAAATTTATTGTTATGCAGGAGCATAACTTGGGAAAATAAAGGTAGGCATGTTCAACTTTTCATCGAAATCGGTCAAGAACTCCCGGTGTTATGCTTGTGGCAAGGATTTCACGTTTGCGCATGCGCAGAGTACTATTGATCCGGGGGTCATGAAACATGAATTGTCAAGAACTTTATGCGCGTAACAAAGATTGTTTGCGCATGCGCAGAGGCTTTATTTTCTCATATTTAGTCATGTCACTCCCAGGATTGATACGAAATGAATACGCTGACTATTGATCCGGGGGTGATATAGCTCAAGAACCCGGATATCAAAATCGGACAATAACTGGAGTTTTGCACGAAAAGGATGTGCAGACGAGACAGACACACAGACACACACGGAACCAAAATTGTTCAGAAAGGTCTAAAACGCAAAATGCTGGAGCAAACAAATATTTTATTTTATTTTGAGTTTATAGACAATACAAATTATGGTGTTTTTTCCATGTTTTCGTTTTTCATGTCCCCCATTCCCCTAATTTGCAAGAAAACTGTACGTGAAGGAGGAAAATAGCGGTCATTTTTGGATTCAGCACACCAAAAAACATAAAATTTAGCTAAAATATTCCATGCAGCTGATCAAACATTTTTTTTGCAGACCTGTGTAATTATTGATCTTTTTTAAATTTCGTCTTGATTTGTTCACGATTAATGTCTAATTTGATTATTTATAGATGCCTAGGCAGCGAGTCATTATTTTTATCACTTTACGATAACTAATCATTTGAAACAATATGGGAATAATTCAATTGTAAGATGGTCTTCACTAAGACCGTGGTAATAGATACCAAATTTCAATAAAAAATACATTAATATCAATTCATGGATATACAAAAAATGCTGAAAGCAAGAAACTTATCAGGTATCCAACACTGTATGCAACATACCATAAATTGCAAGAGTATCTATAAGATATTGAAACAAAAATGAACACCTCAATCTTATAGAACAGAAAAATCATTAAAACATACATGGACAACCAAGTAATGGGGGTATAACTTGACAAACCATACCAAGAAGGTGACAATTGTTAACACACAGTTGATTAGGAGGGGCATTTTGACATGTTACAATACAGACAAATCCGAAGAATCCGCATGTAAAATGAGAAAATTTGATTCAGGGAAGAGGGAAATGAGAAGTTCATTAGAAAACAACATCTATGGGTTCAAACGAAACGACCAACTAGGTATATCATCGGAAAGTATGCATGCGAAATCACATCTTATGAATTTTCAAAGCTCGTGGCAATGTATATAAATATATTACATGTTTTTTTATTTACACAGGATACCAAATGTATAGGACTGAAAAATTTGATGAAAAGATGTTATGTGTGAAAAGTATGGAGTAAGTATGTGTACAAGGTATGAAAACAAGGCAAATTGAGTAATTTCAAAAAAGAAAATTAAGGGAAAACTACGATGAAAACTAATGAAACGGATTTGAGAGGTTTATTTTGTGAGTTGTAAACTACCTGTCTACATTTTTACATGGCGTAATCAAGTCATTGTTGCGGATTTCAGACGAAAATATTAAGGGAATCAATGGAACTTGAGTTTGAACGAGAAATCACGAGAGTCTGATTGTATTTTTGAAAATAGTAATCGAAAATAAAATTAACCGGTTCGTTTTGACACTGATATTTTGAAACTAAACGCTTTTTCGAAATAAAAACAGACTAAATAGATAGACCCTTACCCTTAAGGGTTAAAGTTAAATTCAAATCCAAATTGTAAACGTCTTCTTAACGTTTATTTGGTTGAAGGGCCGCTTTGAATGATCTCTTTTAACATCAATTAAGAACAGCTGTTATGTTGACAAAAGAAAAAGTCCCATTCAAACAGCATGAGTCAATGAGCGAATTCAGTAACGAATTATTGTAACTAGTTGATTTTAGCAATTTTTAAATTATGGACATCATGTTTAGTAGATATTCTTATAGGAAATTTCTTATTGATTCATTATATTTTTTTTTAAACTTGATGTAAATGGTAATGTTCAATTTGAAAAAGATTTATCCAATTCAATTTTTATTGCTTTTGGTTCCATCTAAATTTTGTTAAGTTAGCGAAATAGCGAAATATTATACATGAAATTTCAGTTTCTGAATGCTATATTTAATTTTGATTTTCATGATTGATGTTTCATAGCAGTATTGCCAATAATTTTGTTGTAGGTACATGAAGGATTTGCCCAACAAGAGTCTTCCCAGGTTTAGATCACAATCTACCTAGAAGTATTAAATATAAATAAATGGTACACATTTTGTACAGAAGTCAGCTTCAATAGTCGCATTGGATTTACGAGCTGATATAGTAAGGTCCGTCAGCGGATCTCAATCACTAGAAAGATAGGAAGTAGATGTTTTTATAAAACGGTAAACAGCGTTGTTATTTGTAGGCATGAAATTTGAGCTTTCAGAATTGCAAGATATTTTCAAATCAGAAAAAAACACACGATCAGTTGAAAGATTGATCACAACTGTTCCGCCCTGTCATATTTGGTATTTTTTAGGAAGTGAAAGTTGGAATAAAAGTGGTAAGTCCACCCAGAAAAAAAGTTGTTTCTTTCTAAAAGGTAGGTAGTTTGTTGTAGAGCGTAATTCATTTCACAAGTGTTATTTCTACAACAAATTGTATATCATTGAATGTCGTTGCGCCTGAACGATGTTGTGTTGATTGGTACTTCAACAATAATCGTGGTAAGATTTGTTTACGTAAAATAGGAGGGTTTGTTTACATATGGAGCAGGGGTGGTTGAGAGACTAACATTTCAAAATCCCTCCATCCTCGTTTGAACCGAAGCAAAATAGACCCTTACGGTTTGGAGGGGTGTACCTGACCAATCACAAGCAACCAGAAGCACATACTATATATTATCTGAAGGCATCAGTCATTTGGCTGTTTACTTTCAGTGGGAGTACTGATTTGCCCGGTTCAAATCCGGCAGGCTCCAATGATTAGGCCAAAATCCTATCAAGAGTTGTATATCTGTCACGTCGTTAGACAGTCAACCTCTGATCTTGATCACGTGAACCCGAATCGCTTCCAACCCAGGGGCGTGAGGTAATGGGAAGCCACGAGCGAAATCGTCAGACCTAGTTCCGATCTTCTCTAGAGGACGGCTGGTTGACGGCATGAGCGGCCCCGCGGGCAAGTTGGGGTACATGAGCACTTGTACCAGCGGCCCCAGTGGGTCTAGGCGTATATGTACGAGCGGCCCCACGGAAATATGGGAAATGAAACCAATAGCACCAAATCGAAACTTTTTTCATGCGTATAATTTATTGCTCTAAAATACAGTGACATGACTCCCGACCCAGGTTGGTACTTCTCAGTTATTCGATCTGGGCTGGTACTTATAAGAAACGATTTGGACATACTTGGCTAGGGTAACCGTTTACCAACATCATATCTCGATTTCCACGCGAACTTTTCGTTAACAAGGCAACTTCGGGTTCCATCTTCGCTCGGATTTCTTCCAGTCACTGGGTTCAACTGGCCTGCTGGCCTTCGCTCGAGCGGAGCCGCTCGTACCATTTCTAATCTGATCCCTTAGACCAGGCGGGGCCGCTCGTGCAAGTACCCGGACGGGGTTGGCGACGTCCACGACACCTCCGGGTAGTCGGACGAAAATCCAAGGTGAAATTCCTTGTTTACTTTACTTTTACTTACTTTACATATTATCTGTGCTCCAAGGTCACTGGTTCTAAACGCGGAATTTCAGAAACTTTTTGTTATCGTTCAGCCGAGTCTATGTGACTGGCCACAGGGCCACAGAGACGGAATCCAGGACCAGGGCCAAAATCTGGGGCCCTTGAAAAAACTACGGATTACTGTAACCATATACCGCAATGAATGACAGCACACACACTTGAATTTATTTCAAGAGCGAGGTTTCTTTTAAATTAGTCGTGGTAATTTGGGTCACTTGTTTTCCACAAGCAGGTGTGTTCCTAGTATAAATCGATGACGGTAATCACGAAGTCCTTGTTGAAAACTCTCATTTCGTGGGAGAAAATGTCAATTAGGGAAAGAACCGAAAGCGACAAGCAACCTGTTCGACTGACCATAACCAACTGAGACAGAAAAGTGCGCGGTTTGCCCACTCACGGTCGTTCCATCGCGCCATCAGTCCGTATTTCTCGGTCGCGTTTCCCCATTCACGAGCAGTTGGAGCGATGGATTTTCGACTGGTTGGAATTCCATCACGCCCCGTCACTCCACTCCAAACCCGATGAGTTTTGCCATTCACGTCGTTCCATCGAAGCGCTGCCACGCTATTTAGCTTGTTGGAACGATCGTCAGTGGCCAGCTTAAGACATTTCGAGAGAGAAGAAAATTACGAGAGGTACTCAAGGGCGTAAAATTTGGGTATCCTACCTTTTCTCACAAAGGTGCACTTCTTACTGTGAAGGTATTATCAGTATTTTGCTGATCGCTAAGAGCTATTTTTCTGTTTTTTTGTTCTGTGTAATTGTTTTCAAAGTTATTTATGAATGTTAACACGTTGAGCCAATTCAGCTCACAGTGTATTCAGCCTATGGGCGGAGGCCCTGAAAAATATTAAACACTGTTCTTTAGCATCGTGGGGAGTGTGATGTTATTCTAAGTATAAACTGTTGCAAGTCGTATTCGTTGGATATGCGGAGTTTTGAGTTTTTCGACCAACTTAGTCACTCTACGTGGTGAACTGAAATCGTCAAAGAGATTGTGTTCGTTGGAACAAACAGATGTTGGCAAAGGAGTTTTGGCTCAAAGGAATTTTCGAAACACAACGTGCAAGATACTGTTATGGCTCTATCAAAGTTGGATGAACCATGAGCGATTTGGATAAAGTTTAGAATGAAGCCGTTGGAAAAACACATGGGAGGAGACATGATAAGCACTCAGAGGGATATTAAGTTTGGGGAGTGCCACTACCAATTCGTAAGTATGGCTCGATCTTGGATGCACCAAGAGCAATTTGGATAAGCATTAGAATGAAGCCGGAAAAGGTACATGGGAGGAGACATGATAAGCACTCAGAGGTATATTCTGTTTGGGGCGTGCCACTACCAATTCGTAAGTATGGCTCGATCTTGGATGCACCAAGAGCAATTTGGATACGCTTAGAATGAAGCCGGTAAAAGGTACATGGGAGGAGACATGATAAGCACTCAGAGGGATATTCTGTTTGGGGCGTGCCACTACCAATTCGTAAGTATGGCTCGATCTTGGATGCACCAAGAGGAATTTGGATAAGTTTAGAATGAAGCCGGTAAAAGGTACATGGGAGGAGACATGATAAGCACTCAGAGGGATATTCTGTTTGGGGCGTGCCACTACCAATTCGTAAGTATGGCTCGATCTTGGATGCACCAAGAGCAATTTGGATAAGTTTAGAATGAAGCCGGTAAAAGGTACATGGGAGGAGACATGATAAGGCACTCAGAGGGATATTCTTTATGGGGCGTGCCACTACCAATTCGTAAGTACGGCTCGATCTTGGATGCACCAAGAGCAATTAGGGTAAAATTAGGATACATTTTGAACAAAATCGGAAAAAATGGGTTCATGAGAGGAGACATGATTAGCAGTCAGAGGAATGTTATTTTTAAGGTCTATCAGTGGCAATTCGTAAGTATGGCTCGATTGGATGCACCAAGGGCAATTTGGATAAATGTTGAATGAAGCCGGTAAAAGGTACATAGGAGGAGACATGATAAGCACTCAGAGGGATATTCTGTATGGGATGTGCCAGTACCAATTCGTAAGTATGGCTCGATCTTGGATAAGTTTAGAATGAAGCCGGTAAAAGGTACATGGGAGGAGACATGTGTAAGCACTCAGAGGGATATTCTGTTTGGGGCGTGCCACTACCAATTCGTAAGTATGGCTCGATCTTGGATGCACCAAGAGGAATTTGGATAAATGTTGAATGAAACCAGGAAAAAAGGGTTCGATTGAGGAGACATGATTAGCAGTCCGAGGAATCTGTTTAGGGTTTGCCAGTACCAATTCGTAAGTATGGCTCGACCTTGGGTGCACCAAGAGCAATCGGACGGGCTCAGGGGGATATGCAACAATACAAACCCAATGTGGCTGGTCAAGGTCACTATGTCTTACAACTGCTACGACTCTTCACTGCTGGTTATTTCTTCCAGGTTCTCCAGCCTCTCTTTTATCTTCTTCAATAACAGTTTTTTACGAGCATAGTACCACCTATAAGGATATTAACGTCAGGTGACAAGAACTACCGGGTGATTCACTATCATGTTTAATACACTAATAATGGTCTATCCCCCTGCTATACAAGTGATTCAATCTTGTTGAAACTGCCCCATCTACTGAAGAGTAAAAAAATAGAGAAACCCGAGTAATTCGTTGCAATTTGCGAAATAGTCTGCTTCACTCCAACATCACCAAGTGCTTCAAGTGATTGAGGGGCATAATATGATTTTGAAGTTCATTATGACTTATTTTATTCAATATGAATTTATAATGAGAGGGTACCTAATGTCTTGTGATTTGTTACATAACTTGAAGGAAAAGTGGAAAGTTTATTCATTAATAGATAAAATCTTGGTGTTTCAAGAATTTTGAGATTTTTATCAATGTTTTAGTGGAATCAGGTATGAAGTCAAATTCTATGAAAGTCGAGGAAGATACACGAGATTGGCCAAAGTGAACTGACACAAGACAGACACGAATGCAAAACACATTGGGAGAAACATTTTAGGATTTGGAGCAGAACAATTTGCATCTCACAACATTGAAAGCGATCTCGGCTAACAAACAAACAAAACACGTGAGAATTGGAAGGAATTTCAAGCTACATCATCGGGGTGCTCCGAACAGCGATATTTCAAGATCTTCAAGCGGTCTTTAGGGATGGGACATCGACATCGATATTATCGAAATATCGATGTGTTGGCTCCGATAACATCAGTTTGGTTTACTCTTTGGTTTGGTTTTCTCTTTGGTTCACAGAAAAAATTCCATCTAATTTGCTTGCTACCTAACGTGAAAAAAGAGAAATATTAAAAATTCTTTCAACTGCCGTAATATTAGCGAATTTTCGAAGAAAAAGAAACTACCTATTGTTCTCGGTCTAAAATATTTAAAATGAGAATTTTCAAAAAATGTTTCCATCAAAATTCGTTTTAAAGCATTCTAAATCCACTGTCAAAGGACATCAAAAACACATTCCAGACGATAACTCGCGATAAAATTGAGATTAAAACTCAAATTTGCACAAAAAATCTACCTAGGCTTTCAAAAGACTAAGTTTGAAGATGAGCACAATCGCCTCACTCTAAGGGGAGATTTGGGGCATTTCAAATGTGGGAAAGTTACCCGAAAACCCCCATGTAGGTGACTCTCTTTTATAAAGGTTTTTTCACGCTGAACACGATGGTATATGGAAATATCTCAATCTGTTCAAACTGGAGCAGTTTGAAGATGGTAAAACAAGGTAGATTGGCAAAATTCGCCAAAAAAAAGGAAAAATTCTTCAACTTTGAAAAATTTTGAAATTAAATTGAGGTATCACGAGTCAGAAAATAAAATTGTCGGTTTTTGAGTAATTTTTCCTCTTGCAAAACTAGTTATTTTGAAAATTTGCTCATTTCGTCATGCTGCATGACTGGAACATTTTTACCATCTTCTTCAATGTTGGAAAACCTATAAAATGAGATATCATTTCCCAAAAAATAAAGCTGTCGATTTTGCGTCAATATGGTGTTCTAAAGGCCATCTCGCCTTGAATTCCTCAAAATGTTCAGTAGCATCCTATTCGCGGTCACGGCAGCTCACTCTATCCAGTTACCACATCGCTGGTGTGCCATTGACTCGGCTTTCTATAGTACGCGACCTTGGAGTCCTTTTGGACACGAAGCTTTCTTTTGTGGAGCAGGTTGAGTCAGTGGCTTCGAAGGCATCAAGGGCCCTGGGATTCCTCAAGAGGTGTACCCGGGATTTTCACTCTCCCCATACTATTGTTTTCCTATACAAAGCATTGGTGAGACCAGTGATGGAATATGCGTGCATTGTGTGGTCGCCCATCTATGAGATCCATAAAGACCGTCTCGAGGGGGTGCAGAGGAGGTTTTTTCGTTACATTGCGTATAAAATGGGCACACCTAGGGACCAGGTGGATTACGTTGCCCTTTCGGTCAAATTTAATGTGCCACCCCTCTCCGACCGTCGTGTGTCTGCCGATATCCTGTTCATATATCGACTGCTGAATGGATTGCTGGATTCTCCTGGGCTCCTTTCTCGACTGCCCATCCATGTTCCTGCGTGCTCAACTCGTCGCCAACCTCTCTTCCGCGTCCCTTTTGCTCCATACAACTTCGCTATGCACCGCCCCTCGTACCGGATGATGCGAGAGCTTAACGCCTTTTTGGATGTGGTGGACTTCGATGTGTTCGCTGACTCTCTCAGATGCCTACGGAGCCTCCTCCCGGTTTTCTCTCCAGCATCCTAGTCATCCCATTTGAGAGTGAGCGTGTGTGTGTGTAGTGTTCAAGTGTAGAGCGGTCTGAAATCAGTGTCAAGTTCCGTACCATAATGTTTTTCCTCACTTATCTTAATTTTATTTGTAGTTCTACTGTCCTTTCATCATTTTGTAATTGGCGTAAGCCGTATGTAAATAAATAAATAAATAAATAAATCCTCATCATTTTACTCTCACACATAATATGCAATATTATTGCATCTGGCGAACTTGGCGTTGGTATTTTTATTAAAACGCCACCACTTACTTGGAGACATCTTCATGGATTGTTCACTCACAAACGCTGAACGAACGAACAAAATCCTTCAGAATACTAGCAAGAAGCGATCGGTAGTAGCGTGTAATAAGGATACTTACCGATATCGATGTTTTCGATAAGGATTACCGATCTCGGAAACATCGAAAATATCGATCGATATCAATTATCGATGTTTTCCCTCGATGTCCCATCCCTAGCGGTCTCGGTCAAAAATGAGGTAACGAGTGGATGCTATAAATAAACATCCATCCGGGGCGGGGGAGACCTTGCAGCGGCCACCGAAATCAATACAACACTGCGGCCCACCCAAGGAACCGGCAACACTGGAACGCTATCAACTTTCAGAATTGCCAACCCTCAACTAAAAGTCGGTAGGTTGATTACTTCCAACTAAACGACCGATACCGCGATACCGATATTGCACTAATTTTTCGAATCCTTGTAATTATTAGAAAATTGAACTACATATATAATAAATGACAGGTATTAGTTAAGGTGTAAACCATGTAGATCCCAGAACGATTATTGGAGAGATTTGTTTTCTGAGTTCAAAACTTTAGGTCAAAGATTGGAAATTATTAATACGTTCAAACATTCTTTACATTTCAATTTTTCAGTTAGATTGTTAAGACAGAGCTCGTTCTTATTGCAGCGGAGGAGTCGCGGTTTTACCACCACCTACAGTTTTCCTAAGAAGTCACTGCTTACCATTTCGCGTGCAACGGTTGGCAGCAGTGTCCGCGATTCCTGTCACCGCTAGTCAATTTACTGAAGTCGAAGGTGAATTGATAAACTGCCGGAGTAAACCCCTGTAGTCGTCCTCATAGGCGTGGAATCGTTTCATTTTCATTTCGCGATTTCGTAAAATAGAGCCACATGTCAGCCGGGCACAGCGAAGCGATTCAGAAACAGATACAGCAGGACTGGGCTAATCGCGAGTACATCGAGGTGATAACAGCCAGCATCAAAAAGATCACCGACTTCCTCAACTCATTCGGTAAGAACCGAGAATACGACTGCTTTGTTCTACAATTCAAATTTCAAACAGATGCAAACTATTTCAAACCAATAGTTGAGTTGTTCGGCGCAACCAAAACCCTCTCAATGAAAAACATCAGGGAATGTGGTAGATCTCAACTGGATGCAAACATTGATAGCTAACTCTAGAACTGATGAAGGAATTTGTAATAATTCTCTCCCAAGCAATAGGAGGTTGCTGATAGGTTTAGTTTTCACTTGAATCCTCGGAGGTATGAAAAAATCCGATACCTACAGATTATGAAGGGTTCGTATTTCAACTAATCAAGTTAGAATCAACGAAACATGATTGCACCAAGTTGTTGGTTGTCGAAAGGTGTTTTTGTTCTTCGAAGTACTCAATTTCAGTTAGCTTAACTAGCTATTAAATTGTCATATTTCTTCTCTAAATATAGGAGAGTTTCTAGTGTGGAATTCAGTGAGTTCGAGAAACCGAGACTACGTCATTCCAATGCCACCCAGCGCCTGGGCCAGTATCAAATTGCTATTTGTCATGCTTGTTTCCGATCTCAAATGTTTACAGTCGGAAGAAACATGATTATAAAACTGAATCTATGACGCAAATCACGCAAGTTAACAGTAATTCATCCCCAAATCCCCAATTTTAACGTTCAGCTACATGTTTAATCGATGTATACCTACTGCATTGTAAGAATACTTCTCTTCTCGACATGTACATAAGTTTAACATAGAGAAAACTTGGTGAGAACCTACTTTTTTTTTTTTAAATTTTCGTTCAACTTGGGAAGATGGTGTTTGTATCATGTTAAAAGAACCTGAAAATCAGTGTTTTCCTGCTGTATTCAACCATATTCTTTGTAACCTACACTCATTAAAGGGTACTGTTCTAGTCTGTCCTCGCAAGCAACCCCATTGCAACCTCCCACACATATAAAAAAATATATCGATAGTTTTGTAAATGAACAAACGAAAATGGCAGGATAGAGACTCTGAAACAAGGGCGGTCCTAGGCTTACATTTTGGGGGGGGGGTCATTGTTAGAAAATGTAATTAATTTTTTTATCAAACCAAAGCCAAGTCCTTACCTAAAGACTCAGTTTAATTCATATTTAATCACTTCACTTGAACTATCCCGACCCGACCCGAGTGAAGCCGATGTATTTACGTCAGTCTAGTCCAGAAGCCTCGCTGCCTCAGTGTAAAAAATGGTGAATGTACAAGAGTATACAATGAGTTTGGTTTAAAGATTTTCAATGAAACTTACGTCTATCTTTAACATTTTTCCCGTACAATAATTATCAGAGGAAGAAAAAAGTGTGTTTGCAAAATAAGCTTTCTGAGTCAGAAATAAATATGCAATCGATATGTTCATGATTCATTCCGATCTATTTGTCCAACAGATCTACACTTTACTAGAAGGATTGATTTAGGATTTTTTTGTTTTGGAGATGGGAGCAAAGCGAGCATTCAGACCAGCAAACTAGACAGAACACATCGAAAGCGTGGACCTATATCGATAGGAGACATCGATATTTTTCGATATGTGTGGGAGGTCGCAATGGGGTTGCCTGAGGGGCAGACTGGAACAGTACCCATTAAAGTTTCACAAAAAAACTACGATTTCTTCCTATATTTGGATTCATAACCGGATTCTGTAAGTATGCGGTTTTGAGAATAGTGACCCAATCTCGAAATTGTTTCAATGTCCTTCCTGGAGGTCCGGAACGCTTTTCCTCAAGTTAAATTTACAGGAAAATTTCGCTGATTCGTAAAGATTTGTGGAGTTCCAGAGAAACATTTTCAGGGGGATTACAACGGGAAAAGATTCATTTTCAGATGGGTTCAAAACACGTAGGAATGATCACCATTTGCATCGAAGCTGTTTTATGGAAGTGTGTTCTGAATTTAATAGGCGTGGTAATTTACTGCTCAGGTAATACGGCAACTTAGCATGATCATATCATTCCTCTTAATTTATTAACCCTTGTTCCTGCTGTTATGAGTTAAAAAGAGTGGAATACAGGGTGGAGGGTCCGTTGATTGTGGAGAAATCAAAAAACCTGTCGAAGTAACCTTCCCTTATTTTTTTGCAAAGAATTTAACCATTGCATTGTTTTTCAAATGGAACTTTTTATTGCAGAATCGGATTCTACATCCAATTTTATGAACATTTTACTTCGACGATTTTTTTTTTTTTTTTTTTTGACCCAGGAGCGTCCAGAAGCGCCCAAAGTTTGCCTACGCCTGAAACGTGATGGTTTAAAAAAAATGAAAAGTCACCTTATTCTGGCCCTTGATCGTTTTTGTTTTAGTTAGATGAGTTTTTAGGCAGGTGGGTTAGTATATAAATTATCTTGTCGAGACGATTCGGCGACAAATCCAAGTTGTTTGCCTCTAGTGGATCAATTTTATTCAAACGTATTTGGCACCATAACATTCCTGTTTACTCCGGGTATCCTTCTGGGTGCAGGAACCGAACCGCTTGCCTAAAAACTCATCTAACTAAAACAAAAATGATCAAGAGCCAGGATAAGGTGATTTTTTTTTTTTTTTTTTAAACCATCACGATTCAGGCGTAAAACTTTTTTATTCCCGAATCCAAAAAAAAGTCGTCGAAGTAAAATGTTCATAAAATTTTAGAATTTTCGATTTGCAGTAAAAATTGGGGGGTTCTATTAGAAAAAACAAAGTTGGTGCGCATATTGCAAAAAAATAAGGGGAGGTTAATTCGACGAATTTCTCCACAATCAACGGAAATATAAAGGGTGGTTCGTTCATTAAGAGCCGGCACTGACCAAAAGTTGATGAAGGAAAATGTGAAATACAATGTGGTTACATAACCTTCATAATGAAATAAGGAATATACCTATCGAAATAATTTCATTAAAACAGTAAAGCAGTATTTCGTTTGTACAGCAAACAATTTTCTCTTCTTCATAAGCTCACTCGCAAAAAAATTCAGTAGTTTACGAATTGGTTGAAATGCAGATGAATGACTAGTGAATAATAATGAATGAATGAATGTAATGGATGAAGAGTAACTGAAATTTACCTGGACTGCTGGACAAACAAGAAATACAATTCTCTTAGGAACTTTGCAAAAATGAGATCAGTGAGATTCAGTTCAGTATTTCCTTCTATCCCATCAATAACATGGACAAAGATATAAATACAATTCACTGTTCATAGCTCGGTGAGTTCAAATTTAGCGGAAGATTAATGTGATTTCTAACTGAAGGGCTTTCTCAACAAATTGATCTCCAATCATTTTTCTCTGTTTTGAAAAGGTAATATGGGTAGATTTCCCACTAGGTGAGTTTAAGGGTTTCATTTCACTGGTAAAGGGTCGCCTTACTTCGGTTGGCCCTTTTGACGGCTGGATGAATCTGACATTTGGGAAATATTTTATTATTATTATATCTTTTAAATTCAATATAACTGTTGAGTTAACTGTAGAAGAGCAAAGTCAGTCTTGTCTTTCAAGAATATCGTTCATCGGAGGATGGTATTCTTGGAGGATTGAAACAAAATGTATTCTCCAAATCTCCTTTGTTTCAATTCATCGTTATGTATCGAACGGAAATACAAGGTAGGAGAATTTGTCCAGCAAAATACACAATATTTCCTCACATACCTACCTCATTAGAGCAATAATCTCACCAAATTAATGTCCTCTTTTATCGAACTTCAAGGCTTAAAGCTTATGCTTAAATTTTAAGCCTATTTACAGAGAAACTTATAGCAGTATCTTTTGGATATTTTTTATTCCTAAATAATTTTGATTTCAAGCGTTTCTAAGCAAAAAGAAAGTGTACAACACTAGTGTTCTCAACCCACGTTTTGACAAAACCATCATTACTTCCCTTAGTATCCGTATTAATGAAATATTTTCGCAAAAACCATTGAATTTTCTTCCGTTTCTGTTTGTAGATATGTCATGCCGGGGAAGACTTGCTGGGCTCAACGAGAAATTGACAACACTGGAAAGAAGGATCGAATACTTGGAGGCCAGAGTGAGTTTATGACTTTAACCATATTACGTCGACAATTATTTCAATATTACGATATTAATATAAAAAATGTCGAGGACGGTGATTGAATAAAATCGATCGGTCATTTGCGCGGGTCGGGTTCATTATAAAATTATCTAGGAAATAACAAAAAAATGTATAAAACATATTCATCAAGGCGCAATGCAAAATTACTACTTCGTGAACAACGAACCTTGATCCTTTGGTGCTACAAATGGTGAGCCGTCCAACGTAAAATTAATAACGATCGTTAAAAATCGTTAAAATCATTAAAGATGAAAATATGTTACAGAAATGTTACATCAAAATTAGACGGAATCTTAACATATTCCGTACATGTATATGCTTTTATTTAATTTCATAAAATTTTTCTACTTTTTTCTTTTTTATATAAAGCTGAGTACTTGAAACTGTTTTTGTTATCGTGGTGTGTTGAAATCAAATAGAAGTAGAAGAAATCTTGAGTGGCAAGGATCGGTAAATAGCGAAGATTTTGTAAAGAAAGGTACCTGTCACACGAAAATTCATAAGATTTGAGATTATATTGATTGTATTAACATCGGAACGCATGGATAGGGGACTTTTTAGCATCAGGAATCCTGCGTTGCGACGTATGATTCATTGTTCAGTTATGTGTGCATTTGTGAACACTCTTCTTTAAGGTACATTATTTGTTACTCAAGAGGTTTCCATTCTAAAAACTAAGCGAAATTTAGACTGCTGCTGTCCTGACACACAATATGGTTCGACTACTACGAATTTACCACTAACTAGTAGTGTTTAGTGGAAAGTACGAGTACGTAAATGGATAATGTTTTCAAGGACGTTGCATTCATTGGAAAAGAACACACTATAACTGCAGTGTGTGACGGTATGTATAACAGCACGTGATGTGTGTTTGTGTTTATAAGGGGGAGAGGGTTACAAATTGAAAAATATGTTTCATTAACATGAAGAAAGTGAACATGTGGGTGACTACGTGAAGCTCCCCGTCCGAAGTGAAAGGCGTTTGGGCTGTACTCGATGCTCCCCGGCAAGTTCTAGCAGATGTACGCGAAGCAAGCGTTTCATACCTTACCAGTGATTTGAACGGACTGGCTCTCAGTGATCGTCGAACAACATGAACGTATCCACGTTTGTAGCATCCGATACTCATTGCGGTCGCGATGCTTGATGCTTTGGTCAAATATCAGACTGATATTTAAATTAAAATAAACACAGAAGAGAGGAATCATAGGCGAAGTACATCCATTAAAATTAATGTGTGGATAGCGAAACTAATTGAGAAATACGATGAGCATTCATAAAAATAGTTTTGTTCACCAAGCTACGCTGATGTACCATGCTGTTTATTTAGGATGAAATTGAAGAGAATTTTATTGTGAACTGAAGTTCGTAGTGTAAAATCTTTTTCTAGGTGGTTTCGATAAATGGTTGCTCAATTGCATACAGTGTAGGTTACTGGAAATTAAGTTATCAATATTATTAAAGTATTAGATGATATGGGTAACCGGGAGCTTCTAGCACATGAAGAGAAAGGAATCGGGGAGCTTCGCTTACATCAGGAGAACGAGGGCAGGGAGCTTCGCGTACACGAAGAGAAAGTTAGCGGGGAGCTTCACGTATAAAAACTCGCCAATGGGGAGCTTCGGGTATGCGCCCGAACATGTGTACTGGAATATCATATTATGCTTTCTATGACAGAAACATGAAGAGGAAGTTAGCGGGGTGGTTCACGTATAAAAACTCGCCAATGGTATGCGCCCGAACATGTGTACTGGAATATCATATTATGCTTTCTATGACAGAAACACAAAGAGAAAGTTAGCGGGGAGCTTCACGTATAAAAACTCGCCAATGGGGAGCTTTGGGTATGCGCCCGAACATGTGTACTGGAATATCATATTATGCATTCTATGACAGAAACCACACAATCGCGGATTCTTAATGACAAGAAGAATGCTCACACAATGAAAAATGAACGGGGGTTTTGTCAATTTAACTTTGATTTACGAAAATTTCAGAACCCAACCACATCAAGTGTTCATCTTGATATCTCATCGAGTTTTATAACTTTTATTTCTGTAAAAACACTTGAAATGGTTGAATACCATACCTTACTCTTTAGTAAGGCTTCATAATAATCTCCAAATATTGGGTTAAGTTGAGTGAACGCTAAGTTAATGTCATTTTCCGTGGAAAATAATGAACTTGGAGAGTATGTTTTGTAATTATTAACCTATCTTCATTTCCACTGTTCACTTGAACAAATTATGACTTTATCCTTCTTAAATACTATAATTTAACGCATTGAACATCAAGTTGTTTTCTGTACATTAACAGGTTTCGCTATTTTTATAGATTTTACAAGATGAGCCTCTAATCTGTATCCAAAAATGCACACATAACTGATAATTAAGTTATATTATCATTTACTGGCCCTGTATATAAAAAATATGTACCGAACAAATCCATTTTAGTTTCATCGAGTGAACAGAGTATTTGCTATAATCTCGTATCTCCTGTTCATCTCATGAGATGTCATAGGAAATCTTCTGCTCACTGCGACGAGCCTCAAATGAACATGGTGACCAACAGGGACGGATTTATCGAGGAAATAAGATTTGTCTATGTAACGAGGGTTATCCAAAAAGTTAGTTTCCCTATACTGTCAAAAATTTTGTAACCAGTAACATTCAACTACTTCTTTAATCGCCATTTGTTTCCAAAAATTATCCACAACGGTTCCAGGGTTGTTAAATTCCGTCATGAAATCAATCTGTCGCTAATCCAAACAGTAAATTTTCCCCCTCAGCTTTTAGTTTATTTTCATTGGCGTTTCCTAGCAAGCTAGAAAATCTCGAGTAAGATTTCCCCAGATCTCGCAACATAAGATTTCCATTTGTTTCCGAAGCTTGAAGAAAATCTTCCTGGGAAACGCTTCACCAATGAAAATAAACTTAAGACAGAGTGGAAAATTGGCTGTCAGGATTGGTGTGAGATTGGCTTCAGGACGGAATGAACAAGGCAATCATGTAGAGAAGTAAAATGTTACTAGTGCAAATACTTCTTTCTAATTTTTAAAAGGGTTTTGTACTTTTTCAATGAGGGAATTTCCTTTTGTGGATAGCCCTTGTATAAGTTAGTTTTCATACTTAACAGATAGGATCAGAAGACACCGTTTCAAGCCAAACGAAAGTTTTTTTGTAGAAGATACAAGCACACTAGGTTTCTCAATTCTACCAGCCAGCTTGGAATATCACGTATTTTTATGTAATGAACAGCTAATTCATGATTTATTTCGAGCATGTTCCTGTTGGTTACCTTGCGCAAACATATCAATGCTTCTTCTTTCGTTAGATTAGTGAAATCAACATTGCCGACTCTGCATTCAATGTCTAGGTACAGAAGAACGACTTGTTGGCCTAAGACTCACCTCCTCCTCCGTATTGATGCGCTGTGGCCGAAGCCAGAACGAGGGACCAGGACCATCCGAGCGTTGCCCTGGGCTGGACGGGAGCCACCGTGGGACATCAGGGAGGCCAAATGGGCGGCGTAGCCCTCCATCAGTACGGTGGATTGAGCGTGATGTTTCTTCGACACTTTACCCACTATGAATATTTGATTTGGCCTCAGGCCTATGGAACTGTACACGGATATATCCTTGCTGCTTCCATAAGCCGCGTGAATCACTACTCCATGGTCCTATCAAGACAAAAACAAACAAAATCTCGTTTTCACATTTTGTTTCAAATTAAATTATGAATGACTTTTTTGTAGATATCTACTTTAATTATATTTAAATATATTCTACCTTAATTTGATGAGTTCAGTTTCTCAACATCCTCTGTATTATCCTTATTGATTTATAATCACGACCTATAAGATTGGGCAATATGCTGGAATAACCGAAGTTTCGGATAGAAAGACTTTCGCAGCTTACACCTCAATAAGATTCCGTTCATGCATGATAATGTATGAGCAAATAGTGATGTAGTAAATGTGGATACTGGAGTGAACTCCTAAAAGGGTTTATAGCCGATACACGGGTTGAAGCATTCTGATATGCATGCTCCGTCTTACGAAATTTAAAATTTTCAAATAAAATATTTTTCCATTGTAATCGCTCTGGAAAAAAACGCTGCAAATTCTTTCACTGGGGTTTATTATTCAATGATTCATGATTTGAATTTCTACTAAGCTTTGGAGTGTGCGTGTTTCACAGGTGATAGAGCGATTATTGAATTTCAGGAGATATGCATAGAGCACGAATCAGTTCTCAACCAAAATACCTATTTGGATTGATCATTTGATCATATTTGTGTGCCTCCTGAAATTCAATAATCGCTCTATCACCTGTGAAACACGTACACTCCAAAGCTTAGTTTTTCAAGTACTATTCTGCTGAAACGGTTTCAAGCTGTTTGTGTGATTTTTAATTATTTTTGTCTAGCGTACTGTTGAAAGTGAATGGGGTTGTCAAGCGGTTTTCGCTCTTGGGTCACATTATCCAAAGACCTCAACCTCCCTTAGGAATTTTGTTGTTCTGCTCCACAGTACATAAGTTGGAATCAAACCCTTACTTTGGCTCATCCTTGTGATTTAGTGATGAGTGTACTAGAGGTTTATGAACCAACCCCTCTGGCCATGGCTACTTTCACCAACAAGACTGAAGAGAATGGAGTTGACAAGAGGTTTTGGCTCTAGAGTCGCGTTATCCTGAGACCTGAACCTCCTACAAGAATTTCATTGTGCTGACCCACAGTGCATAGGTTAGAATAATAATAATAATAATTATGAACATGGTCATTGAAACCATGAAAAAAATAATAAAATAGAATAAATGGATTGTTCAGCAAAATTAACTTCACTTTTTGGAGGAAGGGCTCCTTCTCCAGAGGAGTAGGCAGGGAAGTAAGAAGCTTTGCTGCTGGGTTGTAGTCAAATGATAGCGCTTTGGCTGTTGGAGGCTTTGGCCTCAGGTGTTACAACACAGCTTCGCATAACCCGACTGGAACTCTACCTGAGACTGGCGAGCTAAACAAAGTGATTCGAGGCAGAAGAGGGCAAATACAGTAAGGATTTTCATCCTACAAAAGACAGGTCTGCCGGTAGATCTCCCATCAGCCTTGGACATAATTCCTAAGGCTCTCTTCTGTGAAAGGAGAACGTGTTGGGCCCCAACTGAGTGGCCCCACGAAAGTATGGCATAGCTAATGCGACCATGAAAACAAGCGCAGTACAGGTTTTTCAACTGTAGAGGACATGGAGAAAGTCGCTGTACGCATGCAGAGAACAAAGGAGTCATTCCAACTGGTTACAATGGGAAACTAGGTTAATAGCCCATCAATCAGGAGTCCCATATAGTTTACAGTTATGGGTGATCTCCTCGATGAGTCAAAAAACAACTCCTGTTTTTTAATAGGACGACTTCAGATCCAGCCACAAGAATCCACCGTCAGCAAGAAGGACGAGTCACAGCATAGAAGAAAGCCTTCAATCCGATTGATCGAATAGTTGGTGTTAAACTTCTAGTTAGGCTTATCCTTGTGATTCAAGGATCATAGTGCGTGTACTAGGGGTTTATGAATCAACCCTCCTGTCAATGGCTCTTTTTACCAGCAAGACTGTAGTGAATGGAGTAGTCAAGAGATTTTGGCTCCTCAGTCACACTATCCTGAGACCTCAACCTCCACCAGGAATTTCGTTAACTACCCCAGTGTGCAGTTGGAGTCAAACCCCTACTTAGGCTCATCCTTGTGATTCAAGGAACCTAGTGCGTGTCCATGGCTCCTTCCACCAACAAGGTTGAAGTGAATGGTGTTGCTCTGCGCATTTTACAACATACTATCCTGGGATGTCTGCAAGAACATTCTCACCATTCAATTGTCTTGAAATAAAACATCGGTTTAATTGCTAGACTATTAGTAAAATAAAAGCTCACCTGCATCAGGCTCTTGATATACACGGCCTTGTGACCAAGGGGATCAGTGGAAAGGCCGTCGGCAAACGAAACAAGGCCATGAGGGAAGTTGTGCTGAGCGAGCCAAGCGAGGACGCGCTGCTGTTGCATATCAGGCCGCCCTGTGATGTACACTATGAGGTAGCCCAGCTCCTGCCAATGCCTGCAACACACAATTAATAAATTAATTAATAATTTGAAAATGTATTCCTGCTCCTCTATCTAAATTTACGTATAAATTTAACGTTCATTTTGGCACCACAGTTAACACTCGAAATAAGAAATTTAATTTATTAAATTAAATCCAAACTTGATTAATTTATTCAATTAAATTTAAACTCCAAGAAATGTGTCTTAGTTTGCCAACATGGCCTTATGAGCAATTTCCTTTTGTTTACTTGAAACAAATTATATGGGTACGCGTACCTCTGGAGGTTTGGATTGTCACTGAAACACACCATTCAATTGCAACGTCCGAAAATGATAGATATAGACTGAGTAAATTATTACACAAATTTATTAGTTTTGAGGACACCCGAGGAGCACCCTTTCTACAAGTACTCTGAGAATTCTCGATTGTGTGAGAGACAACGTTAGGAAATTAATTACAGTAGAACCTCGATTATCCGGACTAATTGGGACCAGGGTGTGGCCGGATGATCGATTATTACTAAAAAAAAAGGGGAAGTAATATCAAATTATCAAAAAAAAATGCTTAAGCAGGTACATATGTATTCCTAATAAATACATTACATACAAATACACAGAACGATTAAGACGTTGGAAAAAATCACTTATTTTTGTTTGTTTCTTTGATTTCAACATCTTCGTCAACGCCAAATCTCGAATCCTCTGTAGGTGTTAAAGATTTACTGCTTCCATCCATTTCACATTTTTTCTCTTTAACATCTCGTTCGCATCCGGATAATCGAGTTTCTACTGTATACAAATTAAAAGTTGATGTTTGCCTTACCTCACGACATCAACAGCACCAGCTCTGACTTTGGGGTCTCTCCCAGTCACAGACACGCTGGCAGTGAACGAGCCGTCTATACTGAAGACCACGCATTCTGTTCGGGGAGGCACCACAGCCAAAGAGAAATCCACACTCGTGTGATCCCCTCTGAAACACAAGCCGTTACATACAGCGGTTAAACGAGAAATGGAGTTTAGAGCCGTTCAAATGTTTTACAACGGAGAATCGCATGAGGGAAAAACTAAAGTATGAGAAGCGAAGAGTAAAGCCAGATTGGATGTGGGTTCTTTACAAAGACACGTGGTTTTTTCGAAGTCTTCTCATTCGGAGGTCGACGTGAGTTGCATGCGTCAAATATAATTAGAATATAGGCGAATAATATTCTAGAAGGGAATACATGGACCTCAAAAAAGTTCACTAAATTAATCATTTAGCTGACTGAGCTGGCTTGATTAATCATTTGGCTGGGGGCAGTCTTGTCTGTGGTCCTTCTGCACATCGCTTTATCTGCATCAAGAGATGCTCTTCTAGAAATACAGGACCACCCACGTGTATTTACAAAGACACGTGGTTTTTTTCTAACTCTCATCACTCGTAGGTCGATGGGAATCGCAAGTATCTATTCTTGTTAGGATACAGGCACATGACTCTATTATTGGGCATGCATGGACCTCTAAAAAGTTCACTAACTTGACAATTAAGCTGACAATTGCCTGCGGTCTTTCTGCAAATCACTTTGTCAGCATCAAGAGATTCTCGAAATGAAGAACCACCCACGGGGGGCCGCCATGGTGGGTTGGGTCTGGGCTCAGCTGGGACGCTGCAGCCAACCTCCCTTTAGGTGGGTTATTTTGTATTTTATTTATTTTCTCATTTATTTATTTTCAAATCTGTTTTCTTTTTTCGGTTTAGACCATTCTGAACAACCTTAGGTTTGTGACCTGCCCATAGATGCTTGTAACAACCTCAATTGCTACAGTTTTTGTCCGATTTTGATGGAATTTCAAGGGGATTTGAGGGTTAAGCTGTAAATGGTACTCTACGATGGTATCTTGCTCGAAAATCAATACATCATTCTGCGCAAACGCAAAATTTAAGTACCATTTTCTGAGGTTAGTGGTCTCATCAAACTCAAATTTTCAGGGCTGTTGGAGAGGAACAGTCTCACAACTAATTTCAAAGCAACACTATAATTAGTAGCTATTGCGAATGTGCAAACGTAAAATACTTGTAACCAGCCTGTTTCCCAGAGTTGTCACCTGAATTTGATGAAGTTTTCAAGAAATGGTTAGACTCTAGATGGCTATAGCCTGAGTTTTTTCATCGTTGCCAGATTATTCTCTGTTTTGCATTTCTTCTTGGCTCAAGATATTATACTAAAGATAATTTTAAATAATATAATGCAAGCATTTGGCAATTGTCTTAATTTTTTTCGACAAAGTGAATCAATAAATTATTGCAAAGAAATGTTACAATACCTGTCATCACAACATTTGAGAGTTATCTGATTTTTATAAGACAATCAGAGATTAATACCAACTTAACATCAATGTTGCTCAATGAATTTTACTGAACTTCACCCAATAACAGCCTCTGTGCATGTGAAAACGTCAAAATCTTTCTTGCCCTCACAATTGTTCTTCCATTTCCAGAAGACAGAAACGAAAAATCTCTACTTCAACTATTTTGAACTCACCTGACAACCATTTTTACAGGGTAGAGACCATAGCTGAGTGCTTTGTTATCGGGTATTGTGTAGGTGACCCTTCCAGTCTTGTCAGTCACTTCAGTGCTCAGCAGGGTCCACTCTCCAATAGCAGGATCAATCATCACGTGAATGTCAACTTTCTCGCCTGATGGATTAAATTAGAACACACTATTATAAAAATAACAGTGATTAGGAAATGTAATCACTAGGAAGAATTTAAGAATCTATCTGGTTTAACTAATTACATTTTCCAGTGGTTCATACTTAATGACATAGTGAGCTGACAAAACATCTTAAAAATAGAAAATTACATTTACCTGCAAGAGTAATCATGTCAAATGGACCGTACATGAACCTTGCCATCAGAGTTTGCCTTGTGCCTTCTCTGACAATCACGTCGTTAGCTCTATGATTCGATGTCACGTTCTGTAATGAAACAACACAAAGTGAGATTCCGTGTGATTTAGGGCTAGGGCTTGGATAAAAAATGATGGTGTGAGTATAACTTGTGATGCAGTACCTTCAGTTTGACCGAGGTTCGCTTTCGAATCCATTTTTCCCGAGGCTGACTAGGGTGGAAGCCGGCTATGTCTTTCTCCTCCTGGCCAGAAGTAGAGCTGTAGTCAAACCTTCCGATCTGTAATGAAATTTGTGCCTCATGTGAAACATCCGTTCATTAGGAGATTGATGTTAATAAAATTTTTTTCTGAAGGCGCTAATTAAAGGGATTCTTAATGCGTAACGCCATATTTTGTAAGTGTCCCATACACAAGCATGGCATAACACAACCTAATTATTAACTAAAGAAAACTAAAATGTAGAGTTGAAAGAATAAGTAACTCACCTGACGGATTATGAAGGCTATCACGTCGGAGGACTCCCAGTAAGAAGCGTGGAACAAGTGGGGAAGGGCATTTGTGGGGAAGTTCGCCAACCCTTCGGGACAGTACAGGGCGTAGTCCATTCTCTTCGTCCCCCACCACCGTTGTGTTACTAATAACAAAACATGATCATTGAACAAAAAATGGGCAAGCCATGGACCCTCATACGTTACTGCTTGGAGCCTATGGTCAAAATTCAATGAACATGGAACATGCTTTAGCAGCGATCATTGTTATCTTATAAGGAAGTATTATTCTTGTCTCACATAACTTCTGCATGACCCTCCCGCACATTTTTCTCTATTACACAATCGAACAATTGACAGTGGAAGTGAAAAGAGGGTTGGAACTAGGGATGTCAATTTTGGCAAAGAATATTGATGTATCAATTACCGATATTTTTAAAAAGTATCATTTTAGTAATTCGATATATCTAAGGAAAATATCAATATTTTGATATATCGGTCATCGATTTTTTTTTTCAAACTTCAATCCTAATTACGTATGAGTCTAGTGAATAATTATGCATTATTGAATTTCATTCTACTACAGGAAAATGAAATCAACCACTCAAAATCAATGAAACTTTTTTTTTATTCATTTATTGGCATAATTTTCATGCACCATAATATTGTTTTTAGATTAATAAATCATCAATATTATGTAGATTTTCTTGTATTAAATAATTTTCGCTTTGTTTACAAAGTTGGCATTAAAAGGATCATCTATTAGTTCTATTATATCATGTAAAACGTTGCGCATAAGGTACTCTATACATTTTGTTCCAATGTTCCATTTATTTCGCCGCATCTGCTGCATTCCGTGATTCTCGCACTCCAATTCTGAACAAGATAATTAATCACAGATTCCATGGTATCGCTCTCAATCTATTATGGTTCTACCAAAATCCTTATCCACTATTTTTAATTTGGTCTAGCTGGGATGACCGGCTGCATTCTCTTTATATATTTTTTAATCGATTATTATTTTTTTTAGCGCTTGCCATTTACCCCTATGGATCCTGAAAATCGAAGGGAAGAAGTCCTCCGCCTCAACCGCCAAATCCAACGGCTCTCCCGCATACGAACCCTCCTTAGCTAACTTTATTCATGATAATAATAATGCACAGGATCCATGGAAGTAAATCATCAATATTATGTAGGATTGTAAAATCAATGTTAGTGAAGTAAGAAGGAAAACTGAAAAAAATTCAATCAAACCTTATTGGTTCAAACAGGAAAACCCTCTGATTGATGTGCTCTTCTGTAAGCCTCGAACTGGGTAGAACCCAAGTCTTTCTTTTTTACCTACGATTTGCCTACCTCATTTGATATAATTCCCCTATTCTTCAATGGAAATTATAAAATTAGTTTTGACCAATAAGATGTAGGATATGGTCAGTGGCGAGGCGAGACATTTTTGCTAGGTCATCGCCAGTGGCGGCGATTAGTAACCAGCAAATAAGGGGGGTCCTCCCCCGGGAAATTTTGAAAAATTAGCAGTCAAAAACGCCAATATTAAGTGTTTTTGACGTATGAATTTCACAAACCCCGCCTTTAGGTTGAAAATCGCTTGCTACGGCAACCCTGTCGTTGTGATTTTGAACCGAAATACCATGGACGGCACCAAGAAGTCTCAAGAGCTTCCAAAGGTTACCAGACTCGCTCGAAGTTGCTGTTTCAGCACGAGGCTTAAAGCGGATTTGATTTGTCAATGTTTTGGAAGGAGTAAGCGGAGGGGGCCCTCTGAGGTGTGAGCGGGGGGGGGGGGGGGGGATGAGATACGCACAATGACAGCGCTTCCACACAAGCGCTAATGTCAACGATGAGGCGGTAATCGCTCCAACTGCGAGCATGAACATTCCTCTTTTATAAAGAGGAAATTGTATATTTAACATTAGTACTAACTAATTCTTTAAATTTATTAAATCGTCGGGTCATCGCCAAATCCAGAGATGACCACAGGCTTCGCCACTGGATATGGTTGATATGACGATTTACAGCTGAAAAATATCGGATTCGATAGTGTGCATTTAATGTCAATATATCGATGTATAGGAATATGAAATATCGATATATCGACGGAAGAATATCGATATTTTCCTGACATCCCTAGTTGGAACTATTTTTGCTGAAAACAGTCGATGACGGAAAAATAAATCAGTCCCCCCCCCCCCCCATCAGTTTTAAACTTAACTTTGCCCAACACTTTAGGCGCAATTGGGAGAAGTACCGTTCCAATTATCTAGCAGGACTTCGTTACACATCAATCTTCCCCCACTCATCGTGAAGGTGCTGGTTTATGCCTACGACCGCCACCACCCATTTTCTGAAATCGATGATATGACTAAGAACAGGGCACGCGATATGCAAAAGTTACTTAATCAAACTGAATATGATAGACAGTAGCATCTGTGATGCATGCAAAGATGGTGAATCAACGGTGGGAGATATTTTTCTCATACGCTCTTCATGCAACAACCAAAGACCGCATATGATGACCAATATTCAACTTAGACTCCCAACTGGCATCAGAGAACTTGAAAGTATACCAAGCTCTCTACGGTTTCCTCCAGGACATCAATTATAAAGTGTGAAATTATTCTGTTTAACGCTTGTAGATTAACACTATTTTATTAATCAGCTCAATTAATATATTACCAGTAGGCTTAATGTATTAATAATGATTACAGTGCCAAATAAAAAAAAGTGAAAATGGACATTAGTTAGTTGGGAGAGTAAGAAGTTGAATGACTTTCCACTCTGTAAAGTAAACAAGAGAAACTCCTTCGTTCCACTCTCGCATAACGGTTTCCAGGTAGTTAGCCCAAGGCTGAAACATGTTCCATGCTAGACGGTGCAGATTAGGTTACTTTACTAAATATATCAAGTCGCACTTAACAGGATTTTTATAACATTTCAAGGGGTCAACTTACGGTTATTGATAGTTTGAATTGGGAGGGAATCGACAACACCAGACACAGTGCTTTGGATGCTCACTTCCGACAGTCTCCTCAACTGGATGTGCCCACTAGGCGCCAAGCCATCAGAGAATATTTGAGGATTGCTATGAACGATTTCGACTGAAAACATTTTAGAGAAAAACAATATTATATGTTCATGTATTGGTTGTATTTAGTCAAACATTATCCACTGCATTACAGGGTGTCCCCATTAGATGTAAAACAATTTTTTGGGTGAAAATAGAACATTTTTAAAAGCAAAACCATATTTTGCCGTTTTTTCTCATCTTGAAAAAGCCTTTTTTTTATTTTTAGCCACATTTTCGGTTCAGCGTTAAAATTTCCTACACGCCTGGTGCACGTTCATAATAAAAAACGCTGCAAATTCTTTCACTGGGGTTTATTATTCAATTTCATTCATTTGGCTTGCATTCATAATTTGAATTTCTACTAAGCTTTGGAGTGTGCGTGTTTCACAGGTGGTTGAGCCATTATTGAATTTCAGGAGGCACACAAATATGATCAACTGATCAATCCAAATAGGTATTTTGGTTGAGAACCGATTTACGTGCTCTATGCATATCTCCTGAAATTCAATAATCGCTCTATCACCTGTGAAACATGCACACTCCAAAGCTTAGTAGAAATTCAAATCATGAATCATTGAATAATAAACCCCAGTGAAATAATTTGCAGCGTTTCATGCATATCAGAATGCTTCAACCCGTGTATCGGCTATAAACCCTTTTAGGAGTTCACTCCAGTATCCACATTCACTACATCACTAGGTTACTGCGATCAAAACAGAAAAAAAAACTCGTGTTTGTTTTGATTGCAGTAACCTAGTGATGTTGTGAATGTGGATGCAAATGTTGGCACCATCAATCGGGCCATACATCGGGAATGGTTTGAGCTGCGGACCTGGGGAGGGGCTCATTCGATTCCTCATGGAAATTTCTTCAAAAAAAGTCCAAATTTAGGCCGCCTTGACTTTTTTTTTGAGGTTTTTAGGGATTTTACAAAACTTTGACAACCCCTAAAGGGCACTTTAAATTATGTGAGAGTGCTGGCTAAAGAATTGGGGCGTTGTCGGACCAATATTGATTTTTCCTGAAAATTTTAGATTTTTTGCTCCAGCCGTTTGGGAGAAATCGTGCGTACGGCGGACGGACGGAAAAATTTTCATTGCAGATTTGGATTCTACACACTTTGAAACGTAAACCATAAAATTTCCAGGGGGGGTTAGGAATTTTTTTTTTTTTTTCAAGAGCGATTACAATGGTTTATTATTGAATAATAAACCAAAACGAACTCCTAAGCATTGCAATCGCAATTCAAACATTGAAAATTAAAAAAAAAAATCCTTTTCTGAAAATATTTGTAAGTTAATTGCATTACCAAAAAATCTGGTAGAAAGTGTGAAATTTCAGTAAAATTTGGAAATTTAATTAGCTTTCTAATGGTAAGGTCAACTTTACGATTCCCTATCGATTTCTTGGAGAAACACCAGTTTGAAGGCGGAAAAACATTGGCTTAAAAACAGCTTACTACGAACCCCAGGCATAAAGGTAGAAAAAATTCGAACTACTTATATAAATTGGGATAATTATTAAATCTACCCACGAGAAAGGACAAGAAGTAAGTTCAAGAAACGGAAACCGGCTAAGAGAGAACACATCATTCCCATTACGGATCTATTTTCTGACGCTGGCTCTTCCTTCAAGCGTATCCCTAGTTAATGAAGGACGATGCCTTCCTAGCTCTTTATCACATTTTTTACTTTTCCCCCTCATCCATCTTGAAACAATTCCCTATTGAATTAGATATTCGATTATTAACGAGTTTGTAGATACAAAACGAATTCTCAACGAGTCGTTTCTCAAATGCTCTACATGACATTACGAAGATTGTCTTAACCAATAAAAAATTGTAATCTGGAGGTTAATATTCTATTGGGCATTTGTTTGTCCATTTTCCCCCAATTCTTGAGACAGCTCTCTCAATGCCCAGTAAGAGACGATTAATCATCAATTGATCCTCTCGTTACATGCTCTATGGTACCACATTACGAAGATGGTACATAAACATTAGGTACAAATGTTTTTTACTATTTACAAACCATTTCACACTTCAGAAACAATTTTCCGGATATAAACATTCTCTCAATTCACACTGTTCAAAGTCCTTTGAACTCCTTTGCTGTCTTGGAAGATACCCAACGTTTTTGCACCTTCAAACTGAAAATTTTCCATGAAATCGACGTAAGATCGCAAAGTTGACGTTTTATACTGTTCATGAACCATTTGACAATTTAGAACAAATTTCCCATGTTTAATAACCATCAAATTCGATAATGTTCGAACTCTTTCTACTTTTATCCCTGGGGTTCCTCGTTAGCTATTTCAGAACAAGCCAAAGTTTTTTCGCCTTCAAACTGGGATTTCTCCATAAAAGTTTGAACTGCGATTGCAGTTCTTGGGGGTTCTGTTTTGATTATGAATGTGCACTAGGGATGGGAAACGGTGAATCCAAAAATGTGGTCAAAAGTTCAGAAAAAGTCGTTTTCAAGAGGAGAAATGCGGGTTTCTATGGCACAAAACGTGGTTTTATTGAAAAAACTTGTTGAAAAATCTTAGCACAGGAACAAGTTCAGAGAGATGTAAGCAGTTGCCGGCGTTTTACTCCATTTTGAGCTCCAACATTTTTTTCTTCTTCTTTAAGAGCGGGGCTTCTGAAATGAGACGATTTTTCATAATGGAGTAGCGAATCTAATAAAATACTAACGCAAGTGGTAGGGTTGTCCACTGCCGAGCGGGTATTTCTGGAACCTGGGGATGTTGACAGGAGGAAGCATCGAGAATCTGGCAGAAATGACGGGCTCCAAACGAGCTGCTGCAGGATCAGACGGGTGGAACAGATTGTACACTTGACCAACCGCTGGTTTCGCGACTGTACCTGTACATCAAAATAGATTCGTTGTTCAATCTACAAAACGAACAGTAAACAGACACTAATCTCATGAGCAACATTCTTATATACTGGAGGTAAAACAGCAATTTAATGTTGTTCAGAATGAGATTTGATCGTCTTAGGTGAGGAAAAGTTAACTAAAAGCTTAGGAATAAGAGGGACTTTTCTAACACCGAAGTTATCATGTCGCTCTTTAAGGCCCTTGTACTACCCTTGCTCGAGTATGCCTCCATTGTTTGGTCTCCTCCGTATGCGATCCATGGATATCGGCTAGAGAGTGCCCATAAAAGCTTCTTACGCTATATTACTTATAAGATGGATATCCCTTCCTACGATATCGATTATGACCTTTTGTTGCGTAAATGCCACCTGGTCACCCTTGAGAGAAGACGGAGCTCTGCTGACCTCGTGCTTCCCTACAAGCTCCTGAACAACGCCCTGGACTGCCCCCTCCTGCTCTCAAGGATACATTTTGCAACCACTGGTGTATCCCCCTCGTTCATCTGATCTGCTAAGTGTACCACATTCCGCTACAAACTATAATCCACATCGCCCCCTTCACTGACTACCCCACAGTGCAAATCTTTTTCTTTCTACAAATCTCCTAATTTGATTTTTTTTCATATTCCCCCATCGACATTAAAATTCTTAATTTCTTCATCCCTCATTAAATTCAGTTAATTGAAATTGTTTTCCAGTTTAAACCCTTCTGCTGTATGTTTTGGTAACCCTTCCCCCAGTACATTGTGCCTCCTTAATTTCTGTTATTTTCCGCGCGTTTCAATGTATTGTTGAATTGGGTTGTCCGTACATAAATAAATAAAAGGCAAATCCAAATCAATAATAATTGATACTTTTTTGCATCCAAATCTACAACCTGAAATATCTAATGCGTGAAAGATATTTACACTATGAGCCAAGGTCACGAACAAACCAGTATCCACCCCTCAAAGTAGCAAGCTCTGTAAACATATCCATTCCATAATTCAAGGCTCGGCATAGAGCGATACTAAATCCTTAGGATTTACGATGCCAACGAGATGGTACTCCCGTTGTATGTAACCCACCAGGAGCTCGATGCTCCTGCACCACCGGCGTACACTTTTAAAAACACATTTTCTACATGTTTGATACTTCTTCTGTTAACGTTAATGATAAAGAACGAACCAACACTCGTCAAGAACAAGAGAAGAGGTTCATTGTTTTTCATGCCGAACGGCCAAATCCCAACCTTACTGTAAATTTGAAGATCAGGCCCATACGGTTTCAGCATATCCTGTTACCATAGTGTCTAAAAAAACAGAGCCATTTTTATTCTAATCATTTCTTTTTTAAATTGAAAAAGGCAGCGAGATTCGCTTAGACATGAGGCATGGCTACAGCACCCACCTTTACATCCACGAACCTGTAAACCATTCGGAAACTTTTGCGGACACAAACACCAGAGCACATTTTGCAGAAAATGGAATGCCTATGGTGAGTGGTCAAATTTTGCTAAAACAACAAGCGGCTTCATGGGCGCCCGCAGGGAGGGGCCATTGCCCCCTCTGAGAATCAGGATAGTATGCATAAATTTTTGTCAGGTTTTAGTGTTTTGAAAAATTCAGTATGTCCAAAATTAATAAATATCGGCAATTCCGCATAAACGCCGGGATAAGGTCACGTTAACGAAAAACATGATTACATAAATAACCAAACCCTAGTATTATTATAGCGAAAGAAACAACGTAATTGACAACAAAAAGAAGAATAAGCAAGACACTGAAGAGCAAGTGATACTGCCGGAGTGCCGGGTAGCGGCATAGACTACTACATTTTGAAGCAAATACATATTACTTTAAAACATTTTTGACTTTTACTTTTTTACCGCAAAGTTTCATACCCCCCAGACCCCCGGTGGCCTTGCCCCCCCCCCCCCCCCCCCCCCCCATTCTTCTACCCGGGAAAATATTCTGCAAGGCGCCCATGAGCGCCTTCATTCAAACTTTTACATTCATGCCTAATTTCCACCTACCAAAAGGCCTCATCTCATGGACTTTGCTGAAGGCTTCAACTAGAGTACCACTACATTCAAACCTTCCATTGAGATTTTTTTTTTCTTTTTCTCCATACACTCTGAGCCAAATCAGTAATATTTCAGTACAGCTGATTTTGTACTCAACATGTTATGTTCCCTACTAGTTAGTTAATGAACATAACCTAGTATTTAGCCATTATACACGTTGCTTGTTATATATCGATTATTGTTATCCTACTAGAAAGTGCTATGCACAAAAATGTATCGTTTGTTAATAAAAATTCATCAAAGAATGGTGGCAATCACTTCATACAGAAAACTCTTTCGGCGCTTTTTTTACCAGATGAAATCCACCAGCATTGCTGAGAACGAGAGGATCCACTGACATTCTTCTACCCGAAGTGAATAAATTTGACTGTAGGTAGCATACTAGGGGGATCGGATGGGGAGCAGAAAAGAAATATTACACGACGACTTAGATGTATCCAATACTATCAATAGGTGGACTAACATTCTGTGGCGAGCCTCCGGTAAGCGAGGACTAAGGCGAGGGGGCTGCCGAACATGAAGAAATCGGAGACCTCGAAATTGAATTTGGGGTGGTTGGCGTTGTCACTCGTCGAAGAGGAGCGGCGTCTTGGGGAAGGAGCCGTGAGGTGCCGGCCATCGACTGTGATGGATTCTGAAACTCGTTCGAGTCAGTTAAACATGAAACTATGAGAGAGAAATTACTTATATGATGTAGGTAAAAAAAAATACCTACATCATATAAGTTACTTATATGATGTAGGTATTTTTCTATTCCGGTGAGCGTCTACTCTAACCAACATGACAACCAAGTGACAATAAGAAAACAAGCGGCATTGTTTACTACATCTATATAATAACATACATAAAATTAAATCACGACATAAATACCAACAACAAGTACGCAAGGCCTGAGTGATAAATCGAGAGCTTTCCAACGAATGGAGAACGATTTTCGTCCGTCGAAAACTGAACAACTTTCATTTCCCTAGAAACAGCTCGGTTGTACGTGAAAATTATCAGAACAATTTCGTGACACTTTCTGTATAACGCTTTTTTACTAGATAGGCCCGGCTAAAAACATGTTCCATGTTAAAATAGAACAGGAAACAACCGATCGTTCATATAGGACTTTTAATCATTATTAACAATTGAATGAATCAATGAAATTTTTCGTTTTTAAAAGCCATCCGGCGTTACAAGCTTGGCAATCAAAGTACACAGATGATTGAATATAGTAATAAACTGAATAAACAATGAATATTGTGCCAAAAAAATAATGATAAAATAAGGAAATATAAAGAAACTAGCTGACCTGGCAAACGCTGTTTTGCCTAATAAATTATTTCTAGTTTATATGGCGAATTCATACCGAAATGAGCGAGTGTTGAGTTGGTTATGACTAGGGCTAGGATTTGCATGTAATTACATATCTTTTCTGGAGCCTATATCGCCATTTAGATCAAAGAACTTTACGTTTCACATGGTTTCAGATCGATTTAGACCATTTTTATTTCACATATTTTTACATATTTCGGTTTAATTACATATTTTTACATATTTCAGTCATAAGTACATATTTGGTTACATATTTACCAATTAATCAATCAACCTCCTTCAAAAATGAAGCAACAAGAAAAAAAGGCTTATTATTCATAAATAATAAACCAAAATTGGTTGGTACCTACATGAAAAAAGAAGGCGATTCGTCATCGTCACCTGCTTTCAGGCAGCTCAGAATTATAGGGAGAACAATCCTAGAGTACCTATCTTGCTCTAGCGCTATCTCGTGTACCACAATTACGAGTATCATCCTAGGACAGCGCCTCTAGAGTGCATGTGGAAATTTAAAAGCCCCAAGCCGGGTGCAGCTGTTCAAGGAGATATATCCCGAGTTACATTTTCCTCCTCAACCAGTAGTAACAAGATGGGGAACTTGGTTGGATGCAGCTGACTGCTACAGCAGTAACTTCGACAAAATAAAGGATATCATTTCACACCTTGATAAAGACTCGGCTGCAGCCTTTCCCCGTGCCATCGAGTTGATGGGAAAATGCACCTTGAAAAATGAGTTGGCATTTACCAGCAGCAA
Organism: Creontiades dilutus; assembly: GCA_031894815.1. Lineage (NCBI taxonomy): Eukaryota > Metazoa > Arthropoda > Insecta > Hemiptera > Miridae > Creontiades > Creontiades dilutus. The sequence continues at coordinate 380,554 of JAVIWC010009012.1, read as the reverse complement.
CCACACCTTTTTGGGGAAAACCATCACCTAGCTCGAATCTCAAAACCAGCCATTGGTAAAAAACGTGGACCACGCCCGAATTGCAGTCCAAAAGTTGGAAAATATACAGGGAGACGTTGCAAACAAAATCAAAACAAAAATCTGAGACGTTTTCAACAAAAATCTGGGATGGAAAGATATTCTGCTGATCGCTGATATCCTCAACGGAAAACAAGTAACAGACCAGTTGAGCGTAGAAGCGGCTTTCTTCAGTGCCCCAATTACATCTGTTGATGTCGAGAGATCTTTCAGCAGATACAAGACCTTTTTAAGACCCGACCGTCGAAGCTTTTCGTTTGAAAATTTTAAAAATCATGTGGTGGTAAATGCAAATAATTTTGATTAATAAAATTCCCTTTGAATTCAGTGCAATTGGCACCAGTGTTTATAATTTTCGATTTTACATATTTGGCAAAAATAAATACATATTATACGTACATATTTTGCATTTTTAACTGCATATAAATCCTAGCCCTAGTTATGACAATGCAAAGATCCTCAATAGCAATCAATGCTTCATTGCTGTATCGTCGCTGAATGTTATTTTTAGATCGTGGCACCGTGTATGATGTTGATGCAATACATCATCAGTCATTGAATCTTTGTGATTATCCCACAATATCTGTGCTCGAGCTGGGAAACATGTAGTGACACCCGTATAGTGTGGCATTTCACTCACCGATTGTTAGAACTACGGAATACACATTTACAATTTGGTAAAAATCGGTCAAGCCGTTTCGGAGGAGTACGTTAACTAACATTGTGATATGGAAATTTTATATATTAGATAAGTCAATTAACATAGGAAACCATGTAGTGTACTGTTCTGTAAGATATGTACAATTTAGTAGCAACCATGTAGCTTCTTCTTTCTTCCTTCATACTATGTATTTTGAAATATGAATAGAAAGATTCATAGTCCGACAGAAAAGATTATTCGGAACAGAAACTTTTGATTACACGTTATGGTAGGCGTACCGTTATAGTAGTCGTCCGGGTCATCATTCTTGTTTTCGGTGGAGCGGCATAATGCGTCGAACGCGAGAATCGAACCCATGGAGTCGCCTGAAGATGGAAAGAAAGGATAATTACTTCAAATGATCTACAGAAGTTTTAAAACACTAAACTAGAGCAGTATTATCTTTTTTCTTAAACAAACATGCAAAACTATTTCAACACAATCAGTAGGTACCGAGGAAGAATATGTTTTGTGCATCTTCTCGTTATACATTTATCAAGCTTGATTGTATATTGCCACATTCAACGAAAGTCACTATACAAACTTGGCCGAAAACCTGCAATTCGACCACAAAAGATGAAAATGATCCAACGGTAGCAACAAGTACACTCTACACGGCTAATTCAAAAAAAGTTCCAGTAAAGCAGCATGATCGTATGAACCAATTTTCCTTAATTATAGCATTAAATTAATGTTGAATTGTGTCGAAATGTGAGCATTTTAGGGACTGAGATAAGGTTAATTATAAACTGTGTAGCAAATAAACTGTTTCGGGTATTTTCCCGTCATCCGGCGTGGGGGGTCTCCCTCAACCATCCCAAACCATCTCTAAACGTCCGTCATTATATTTCCCACTTCTAAAGAAATCCAAAACGACTTGGTTCAATTACTTAGTACAATTTAATTTAAACTTGAATACTGTTAAGGAGAAAACCGCTTATCCTTTCAAACATGACGTTTCTTCAGAAAGCTGAACATGACGAACCGTACGAAGCAAGGTAACTAGAGTATTGTGATTACGGCTGCCCGCGATCGCACCGCACACCAATACGAGGAACTAAACAAGGAAAACTTGAAAACTGGAGTAAGTAACTTAGCATAGGCGGCAAGCACTGCAAGGGAACTGCCCAGCCGGCCAGTGAAAGGTAGGTACCAGTGACGTCAGGCCTAAGTGGGGATTCCCAGCTCTCCGGATTCGTGACCCCTACCGTTCTACTCAAGTTACCGTGGTACGAAGTACCTACACATTAGCAGGCTCAGCCAGATTTCACTTACCAATGATAACGACTTGACCGTTGAATCCTCTGCCTTCGTCGGACCTGACGTACTCGTGGAAAGTGGCGTTGGCGGCTTGGACAGACTTGTTGATGGCGTCGACATACTCGGGCGTGCAGGTGGCCATCAGAGGGATAGCCCCCAGAGGAACAGAATCGTGCGTCACGTGCGGTGTGTCGCTTACTGAAGGGGACACGTCGAAACTGTACGGGCTCAGCCTGAAAAATACATCAGCTGCCATATTTAGTAACATTTATTACAAGAAGGTAAGCTCCGAAATTCAATAAACATACTGTAGATTGTACATGTAATGGTACAACAAGGAATTATGATCTGCCAATTATATATACTTCATTCTACGATACAGATGTGGAGTTTCCATTCCTGTAGAAACCTTGTTTGAAAAACTACTAGAATTTAAAAAACTTAAAGTAGAATACCACCCAGAAAAAACTTGAGGGCCTTGCATTCCAAAGTCAAATAATTGGAAAAAGAAAGGAGTAATTACACACAGTAAATTAATTCACAAGGGTTTGTATGCACAAGAGTCTTTGTATTTTTACACAATGACAGCCAAAATTGGAAGCGATAATATATTTTATGGACTATTTGCCGACCAATCACAATTATGATGAATTAGGTCTTCAACCCCATAGCTGCACCCTTACAATTTGGGTGGGAGAACCGATATCTAGGGTGAGTTCTTTTGCTGACCTGGGAATCATCTTTGATTCTCGTCTTACATTCTCGCTGTACATAGATGGAATTTGCTATGGAGCAATGAGTCTTGGGTTTCTGAAACGCCATACGAGAGGGGATTCAAGGATTTGGATGCCCTGATTGTGCTTAGAGGTGGGTAGTGAGTGAGTGACCTTGTCTCAAAGAACTTCTCTTTCAAGTGAACTTGTCCCAAATGACCTGCGGAAGGAAGACCTGCAGTTCATCACAGGCGTTTGAGGACAGCATGGCTCCCCGTGGCCGACATTCGAACTACTCAGACGGTCGCGAACTTTTCGTGGCAAGTGAAGTTCGATACCTGCAGGTCGCAAACGTCTCTTGCTGAGGAGTCTTGGCTCAAGATAACCGTTCACTCTCCCCACCTAACAACCTGGGCAGGTCGCCGTTCCTTTACAGCAGATTCTACTTGTTCTACCTCGTTTTGGTACCTATCATTGTTTTACTCAGAGGTACTCATGTAAGGAGTACAGTAGACGTCTGTCATCTACCGAACCCTGACTGTACACGAAGATAATAGAGGTCCCATTCATTCACAAAGTGAATTGCGGGGGGCATCCACAGAGTGAACTTCTCCCAGTGTATCCCCGTTACTTAGGTAGGTAATCATTAGTCTATGCTCAATCTGATCCATATTCAATAACACAACAATTTAATATCCATACCATAACCTTTTCACATTAGTAACTTCATTAATTCAGGTTCGGAGTGAACTGCATCCATATATTCACGGAGTGAATTGGTGAACTTCTCCCACTGATATTGTCTTTGTTGTTGAGTGACCTGCAGGGAGTCTACTCCCTCAGGTGACCTGGGTTTACACACCACTAATTGTGCTCTTCAATGCGTTGGTCCGTTCGAACCTAAAGTAGGAGTAGGATCGAATCGAACGGGTCCAGCGCAGATTCCTTCATTTTGTCATTATTTTTGTCTGCTCAGAAGATATACATAATACAGAAATAATAAACCTTTGTATAATAATTTACAGCTTATTGAAACCAAAAACCAGTTTACCAATGTAGGCAACGTAAAATTGCAAGTAGCAAGCTTCTTTAACAAACGCTGGGTGGTCCAGGACAGTCAATTGTCAACTTCCAATCTCAGCAATTTAACTGAATGATACAGACAGTCATTACGGTGAATGATTAATTAGATTTACTAACCCTGACAGTATGCTAAGGGAATCAGTGCATATAGATGGGCAGGATACAAGTCTGACGGAGACATGACCAATCATGGATGAGTAGTGGGACCTCATGACCGCCTCTAGCCCTCCTCGAAACGTCGTCGTGTCCGATTTCTTGGCAGTCAACTCCACGTTCGCATCTACGAAAGGAAAAAAAGCCTGTCAATTTGTTTTTATTGGAGAATTTTGATGTTTGTTGTGTCTTTTTGTTTAGAGAGGTGTAATACCTTACCAAGGGCGGCCCTTGTACACTACACCCCAAACCTGGCTCAATCTATACAAAGGAAGAACTATATTGAAGCTGAATCTTGGTCAAGTTTTTTTCCTTTTTTCGTGAATTTTTTCGACATTTATTGATTTAGTGAGATTTACAAAGAACAAGGGAATTGTAGGATATTTCACACAAAAAACCTATTGTAGAATAATTTGAAGAAAAAAAACAAAAACAACAGCGTGGTTTTGGGATGTAGTGGGGGGGGGGGGAATTTCACATTAATTCTGGTTCTCATTCTGATATGCACGAATTTCACTATAATTCAGGTTTCAAAAAACTTGAATTTCACTAAAATTTATCGACATTTCAATTAACATTTATCAAAATTTAAGTACTTGACATTTACACAAACTAGAGTCAAATTTGGCAAAAAACAAAATTGTGATTTTTTCGTGAAATTTAATGAAAAAAACCTTATTAATGTTTGTGATTAATTCACAATTCAAAGGTTTATGAATTTCAATTGTATTCTTACTTTGTCTTCTTATTAATTATTTACATCAGTATTAGTATTGTTATTCATATTTTCAGGTTTATGAATTTCATTTGTATTCTTACTTGTGAATATGAATATGCCCATCAATCCCCATGCTTGGGACTAACCCCCTCAAACCTCAGGGGATCACTCCCCCTAATACTTCACCCATTTGTTAGGGGTTAAAAAGGCCCTTGGAGAATGTACAAGAATTCCCCTTCTACCCTTCATCTCGAATGCTTTTTATTGAACATGGCAATTAATTTAGCATTTGGTTGTGGGTGGTAACAGTCGAGAGGGATAGTGATTTTCAAACGTCATCTACTGAAAGTAGCTTGTCGAAAGTCGTTTAGGGAAAGTATTCCGATCGCTGATAACATACCTAGCACACTCCCAGCGTGCATTATCAAGATGAGGACAGACACGTTGGAGCCTTTGCCCTGCTGATGGGCGGGCGTGGTGAGCGTGGGCGATCCAGGGTAGACCGTGTCTATACTCCTCCCTCTTTCTGAGAACGACGACTTCAGATACCGCTGAGAAAATATACTGTCATCTGATCGAAAAAACCAACAACAAATTAGACAACCCAATTCAGTTGAAGATGCTGGAGAAGGAAATAATAGGGAAGAGTGAGTGTTTACCAACCGGTGCTTTCAACAATGACAGGGGGTGAAGCGTCAGGATCTTCTTCATTCAACAGTTCCAAGGAGCTCCATTTCGCCAACGACACGGCATCTACTGGAACATTTCGTACTCTTTCAACGTTACTCACGAAACATCTTTCTTTTTAATGACGAAAATTGCAGTGCGAAAAAGTAATAAGTGCGATTGTTCTTGACAAACGGCCAAACATTCAAGCAGAGTTTAAAGCGAAATCATGCATCATTGTTCTTAAAAGTTATTCATACCTAAATACGTAAAATAAATTTAGAAAAGGGGAGGGGTTGTTTGTTTATTGTTTAAGATTACTTTCCAAATACTGTAACAAGGAGCGAGGTCGAATGGTATATCTTGCCCCTTCCAAGGTCTGAATGCGAGTAGTGCCTGCATCACCCAGAGGATAACCAGGAAGCTAGAAGGCATCAGGCTATCATCGTTTCAAGGATGGGGAAGAAGAGCTATCCATATCCATCACACTCCCTGGGCTTTCAAAAAGGCGAGGAGTCCCCACTCGCAATATGCAGGGCAGAGGTAAATTCCAATCGTTGATGGGCAAGTTAAAGTTTATTTTGCCTACGGAAGCGATGCGAGGGACAGGGACGTTAGGGCAGTCATTAGTAGGGGGTCAGTGGTTCTCTGACCAGGCTCTGCTAACTTTTAACAAGGAGCGTGCCCCTTCAAAGGGCTAAATGCAAGTAATGTCCGTATCACCCAGGAGATAGCCAGGACGCTACAAGGATCCTGGCTGACCCCAGAAACAGGAGTTTCAAGAATCGGGAAAGGGAACTTTCCACATCCATCACAAACCTGAAGGAGGATTAAGTATTTTTTTGGAAACCCCCAAAAACGTGCTTCTGCTCTCCATATGTGGTAGAAATTTGGCTCACTAGGTAGTTGGTGAAGTTTAATTCCATCCGCGAGGAACAACATGCAAAAATTAAGTACTTGTACTGAATGCAGCTATGCCAAAAATTAGATTTTAAGAATTGCAATTAGTGAGAGAGAGAATCAAAATAGGCAAAATTTGTTGAGGGGGGGTTAGGGACATTTCTGGAATGTGTTCAAGTATTTTGATGAACCTTATTCTTTGAATATTCCTTATTCTCATATTTTAAGGACTTCAGGATTACAATGCATAACACTGGGATCATCAATTTTCACAGTTTTTTCGTAGGAAATATTAATAGTGCGCATGAAGTTTGAACACTAGTAGAACATATGTGAGATCGAACCAGATGTTTTCAATTTTTCGAATAAGTAACTGACTTTCAACCCAACACTTCTTCACTCTACGCCTTGGAAAATGAATACTCTTGTATGGTACCGTCCTGCTTTCTGTGTTCCTCAAAAGAGGAACATAAAACCTGATAAACCAACGAATCCGAATATATGTTCAGACTATTTGAATGTCCACATTCGGTTGTCTACCACTTCTTGCAAGGAAGACAACGGAGGGCGAACGAGTTCAAACTTGTTTGAATCCAATGCCCTTAACGGCATTTCGCTAGGATTATCATAAATGCCTTTAGAAAATTCCTCATTTAAAATTAATGGATAAAATAGAGTTCACTCCAAGAATTTTGACAACAAACACACTCTCTTACTGTAAGTCGATTGATACAAGCAAAAATTATCTTAAAAAAAGCTACACGACAAATATTTTTGATGTCTGAATCAAGTTTTTCAACCTTCAACCTTCCATGCTTTCTGTAGCGGGAAAAACAAAAGTACGGTAACCCTGTCAAAATTACGGTATCGCCTGAAAATTGCCTAAAATTTCAAAAAAGAAAAGCGAAACGATTGAAGGTCTCAAAAAATGGATCATGAAGAAATAAATTGCAGGCTATGTCGATTTATTTTTGAAACAAATCGTAAATTAATATGAAATACCAGTTTCAAATCTCGATTCAATGTAGACTACTACTAAGAGAATAAAGTTTAGAAAAATGTTTAGCTATGGGAACTATAACATGAACTCTATAATTTAGGTGAGATGATTTCTGTACTACTAATAAATCTAAGCTATAACTACGAGATTACAAGCAGCAGCACTAATGATGCAATTCATTATTGCTCTACACTGTCTAGAGGCCGAGGGTGACGTACGTGTAACTGGGAGGTATTTGGCATCAGGGGTAACTGTGGGTTGAACAATGAGTATTTTAGGAAGGTGGTTAGTACAAGAAAACAACCCAAATAATCTTCGATGTTAAGGATTCTTCACTACAATATATCAAGTTGGAGCGTATAGTATGTTTATTTTTCTTTTTTGTGGAAACGTTTCGTCCCACTATGGGGACTTCTTCAGTCCTGTCATTATGTTATTTTAAAGTATGCGTATCCAACCAACATCATAGTAGTCAACACTCATGTGTTTGTTGGAGTGATTTTCTCCTTTTGTATAAAATCCAGAAGGGAGCAGAGAGTTTTTTGTAACATAATTCATGAGAAAGTAATAATATAGATTATTGTTGTGTTTCGAGGAACTTGAAGAATTATTGAAAGACACAATTTCACTTTAGAAACTTATATTCACGTAAAGTAAGTAAGGACGAACGGTACACATGTCGAGAGCGGGAGACAAGCGATTGAACACCGGACCCTAGCCGTAAGTAAACATTGAAGGTGGTGCGCCCCTAGTGACAGTCTTCACAAGCAACACCTTCGCGCGCCACCATGATTCAAATTATGGAACATTATAATTATTATACTATATTATATAATAAATATATAATACGTAATACAATTATGTTACAAAAAACTCTCTAGTCCCTTCTGGATTTTATACAAAAGAAGAAATTCACTCCAACAATAACTTGAGTGTTGACTACTATGATGTTGATAGGATACGCATACTTTAAAATAACATAATGACAGGACTGAAGAAGTCCCCATGGTGGGACGAAACGTTTCCACAAAAAAGAAAATAAACATACTATACGCTCCAACTTGATGTCTTGAATGAAAGTGGTCACACCACAACCAACAACCATGACCACTACAATATGATACAGTAATTCAACTTTTGTTAACGCACAAAGTGGTCAAAACTAATACGTATCGATGTGATTTGTGTAGATTTAACTACAAATATGTACAAAATCAAATGAACCCTAAGAATAGCAATACGTAGACGATGAACCTAGAGCCACATCTAGAGTTGATAGAATTGGGGCATTTACAAATGTACAAAACAGTGGTTTTTTAGTGTACTTTCACAACTTTACCGCTGTTTCTTTTGAAATGGAAGAAGATAGCTAAAATTGTGTTTCAAAGTTGAATTCTGCAACTCACAAAACATAGATAATGTGGTCGAAAATGAAAAATCAATTGGGATTCTTGAAATGCTATTTTCAGGACTCAACGGTAAACAGAGAAGGTGGATATACGATTATGAGATATATCTCATATATGTTTCTATAATCTATGTTTCTCTTATTTGTCAACTATTTTGACTTAGCTGAGGAGTGTATCTACATTGTATCGGTGTTTGTCTACAAAGTTAGTACGATCAACTTGTCTAGTGAGAGATACATGTTCCAGGTTATGCGCAGCGACAAACTCACCTTGACAATCGAAGAACTCGTCCTCTTCATCGCTGCAGGAGTCGGAGTCGCGAACGATGCTCTCCATCCGCCACGAGGCGGTAGCGAGGTCGAACCTCTGGGAAGATGTTGGAGACGGCAGGCTGTTTTTGCTCGAGCTCCATAACCGCTTCCTTTCCTCTCCGCTCCTGCGTCAAAATTCACAAGGACGTCAGTTCTCTCTTAAACGTCAAAGAGGCAGCCAGCGACATACAGAATTGATTGCTAGTGCGAGTGGGATAAACGAAGAAAATTCTTGGGGTTCAAATTGGTATAGAATGCTCCAATGCAGTAAACTTTTGTATGATGCTCTATTTGACAATGGGTACTTCCATCAGTCACCCTACCCAAGAATAGAAACTTAGGGCCACTTAAAAAAGAAGTGAACTCCAATCAATGGGAAACAGAATCAACGTGTACGGCAGATCATCTAAACCACAGTCGAACAACGTTGATTCGTGGTTGCATTTCGGCTCAGTTTTCTGATAAAGTAATACCGAGAGATTGCGAGAGGGGTTTTTGGTGTTTCTTTCATCGTACTCATTCCTATCATCAGTTGTTCGTTTTGGTTTATTATTCAATAATAAACCATTGTAATCGCTCTGGAAAAAAAAAAAAAAAAAAATTCTAACCCCCCTGAAAATTTCATGGTTTACTTTTCAAAGGGTGTAGAATCCGAATCTGCAATAAAAATTTTTCCGTCCGTCCGCCGTACGCACGATTTCTCCCAAACGGCTGGAGCAAAAGATGTGAAATTTTCAGGAAAAATCCATCTTGGTCCGACGACGCCCCAATTCTTGAGCCAGCTCTCTCACTCAATTTAAAGTGCCCTTTAAGGGCTGTCAAAGTTTTGTAAAATCCCTAAAAACCTCAAAACAAGTCGAAGCGGCCTAAATTTGTACCTATGTGAAGAACATGCCATGAGGAATCGAATGAGCCCCTCCCCAGGTCCGTAGGTCAAACCATTCCCGATGCATGGCCCGATTTATGGTGCCAACATTTGCGTTTTTTGGTTTATTATTGTTTGTTTGTAACCTAGTGATGTCAGGCCGATAGCGTCGAGTTGTAGTGAATGTGGATACTGGAGTGATAGCCGATGTGGATACTTGTAGTTTATAGCCGATACACGGGTTGAGCATTCTGATATGCATGAAACGCTGATAATATATAGGTAAAAATTGAGTAAATAAATGCCTACCGTTTGAACACGAAAATCAAACCTGACTATTTACACTAATCATTTTCTTACCTTTCTCTTCAAGAGGGTTATTCCGGCAAATCTAAATGGATTCACAAAAATGAACTCTGCACCAACATCAAGTGAAGAAAGTAAGTTGAAGTTACATGCATCTGCTCTAACGTTAATGACATGCCAATCGTATCTTCGAAAATTTGGTAGGAGTGCGGAGTACGGGAGAGTATAGAAGACGCCTCTGTACAAGAGCCTTTGAAATCATCTGTACAGACAGGGAAGATCGTAGCGATTTTCTTTCCCTTAGGTGGAAGAAGGCGAAGTTCTATTAGAAGCCAGATTACACGTGAACGTTTATCGAATTCACAAGCCCATTTACCCACTCCTTCTTTACGTAACAGGTGTATTACGCTTTCTGCAGATTAATTAATAAGGATTTAGCCTTGCGACATTCTTAAACGGATCTCCCAAATGAAATAACCACAGAACAAAGCGTAACGAATGAATGGAGTTTGCAGTTAGGTGCTTAGTATGAACAATGAAAGTAGCAATAACAATATCCGCACCGCTCTAGTGTGAACGAGGGACTTAATCGCAGCTCTTCTTGCCACTTTTATTGGTCCTCAACGTTTTGCTTAAACGTTTCAGTGAAAACGATCTTATATGATACATGATTAAATACAGAGTCGAGAAGATATTTTCATTGGGACGCCTTTGTCGAGGTACGGAAAGAAGAACAGGAAGATCGTTCACATGAACGAATCTTCTTGGAATCAAAATCGTTTCTCCGGAACAGCGTTTTCCAACCCCTGTTTTGCCTTCTAATTTATTCAGAGGCATCACTAGTGTATGGAACCAATGTCGGGAATTTAATATCATGATCACAAAGAGCAGAATTCGTGTTTGAACCTGTGGTTGAGAGGTCACACGAGACTAGACCTTAGCTAATCAGTTCCCAACTGTCTTTAAACTGGAGAGGTAATCCTCGATTTATGTTGTTTTTCGAGTTTTCCAGCCTGGGGTGTACTGGAGAAGGAAAAGAATATTCATTTTCCCCGTTTCATTAACCATGGCATCAGTTAAGTGTTACTATTTAAGCACTAAGGGCTAAACATCTACTTCTACTACTATTTAAACACCTGGGGCAAAGATACGGTGTTAGGGGTTAACACTGAGTTCTTGAGAAAAAGGCTAGAATGGAAGGTATCCCCCACAGCCAGGATACCCCTGTCCCCACTCTGAGTGGTGGGTTACCCCATTGCATGACGGGGTAAGCTTGCTGATTGGCTAGGGCAGCTGGGGGAAAAGGAAGATGGCGCTGTATGGAACTGTTCAGTGGCCTGGAGACATTTGATGGGAACCCAATGAAAAACACGAATACAGTAAACAAAACCTCCAAATGAATTAAATGTGAGTTCAGGAACACAGAAAAAGACTTGAATTTGTATGATCGGAGGTACTATAAATCAGTCCAACGAAAACAGCAAACAACTATGATCGGGAATAGCAAGATGCTAACCCTGGGATCTATCAAATTTTGTTAAAACATCTCGCAGCTTTGGATCAGGGGACACAGGTTACTCTGAGCGGAGCGTGAGACACCTACAATTTGAACGTAGGTGTAACAACATCTCTGGATGTCACTAACTTAATTCCTCAATTTTTATAAAATCCTAAAGACTTGAGTCAATTACTCATTATTAAACGAAAATCATTTCTTAAGATATTGCTGCAGTAAGGACAGAAGGGAGGAAGTACTGCTCACAGCCAACATAAGGAGCTAGAGAAGATACACAAGATTCCTGTTATAGAAGAATACAACTCTTCCTGAAATAGAATCTGAATCTAGAATAAAAATTTGGGGTTTCCATATGAAAAATCAAAGTTGGTGTGCATTGAGCACATTTACGCACGTGCACAGTGCTCAAACATATTATGGTTCAATTCCTCTTGAAAAATTATGCATATCACCGTTGGACTAGTTTTTTTTTTATGCTGGGAAGAACACAATTTAGGGGGATGCTCTCTCTACCTTGGCTGAGAAACTCTGTGTATATTTTTACAAATTTGTTGCACGATACCTGAAGTTATTAGAGAGTTTTTCCTCCCCGCAGTCGGCGACCATACGGTGCAATTACGTGGTGTGATACTAGCGAACCTAGCAGTAGTCGAGTGACCTAGACCTTACGCAACGGGAACGCACTGGGAACATAATCTAGGCATCTGCCTTTCGTTTCCCCAGGTTGCGTTCAACACCGTTTGCGACCGTGGGGAGGAAAAACTCTCTATTGTCCCCCAGATACAAGGAAACGTTCACTTGTAACCCGAGCTTCAGAAAAAAAGTGGGGCGGGGCTGTACAGAAAGTGTGTGAGAGTGGCTGCAAGGGAAAGAAATGGTAGGAGAAAAACAGAATTCATACTTGTCGAGTTGGAGATGAGCCGGGTCTCTTGGCGTGGCCCCGGTCGTATACCCACCCAGTTATCAAGGGGTCACTCCGTCCCTTTAAAACCACAAGCCCCCGTTTAAGTGGGTGTCTATACTAAATGAAATCAAGAGAATGCCCTGTTGAAATTGTCGTTAGTTCAGCAGGGTGAGTGTCACACACGGTTTTCTTAGCGGTAAGTCTAGTTGTCTTGAGACGACACAACCACAAAACTACGTCACATTGCAGTGAGCCATATAGTAGCAGAGCTCCTAAGTAATTACAGCACATTTGCACTGTTACCCAAGTATCTGTGCTTAACAAGACATTTTAAAGGTGTTATTTCCAATACAATTGAAGCAAATATGTGAAAAACTTCGGTGCTTTGTGCCTTGACAAATAACAAGGCCCCTGGACCCGCGGATGATTTTGGTTAGAGCCTATGACTAAAATACAAGAAACATGGAACATGCCTTAGCTTCCCCTTCCTTACACCATCAGTAAATTGAAGAAAGTGAAGTGAATGTTGGCAAATCATTCTGTAAGTCAAGGTATGCAAAGCCATTACTTTGTGACAAGAGTCACCTACTGAACTTCTGCTGGACTTCTCCCTGATGTTTGGATGAAGTTAATTGAAAATTTCGTCGATTGTGAACCGTCTGTCACTAAGCAGAATTTATTCAATAGAATCAACGACTTCACCTCAGCGAGTGCTTGTTGGTCGTCTACTACACGACAAATCACTCACACCTTTTTGCCCTTCCACGAACTTTACACACCTCTTCCGAACTTTTTGGATACTCAAAATGTTTTCTCGGTATACAGAAAAGGTATGAGGTGAGTTCTCGATGAATTTCATTCGAGGCTAATCCTTTTAGGGTAAAAAATCGGATCATGGAACGGATTTCCAGTATGGACACGTCCCCGGCCAACGTATCTAAGTTTACAGTGAGGTCACGCGTTCCGGTTGCGATAGCAGGTTATGAAAAAAATTCAGTGTGACCACAACACCAGAACTGAAAATCCCTGAAAGTGTCAAGTTTGCCGGTTCCATTAGGGGCGGGTTAAAAAATTGGGGAACCTTTTTTTCTGAATACCCCTCGTACATACATGTTCATAGTAAGTATACATTTTTTCCATTAAATCATGTAAAAGAAGTGTTTAACAGCTAGATCATTTATTCCTGTTGATTCAATCATTACTTTTCAAGTGAACACATAAAAATGTGGTTGGAACAAAAGTTCGGCACCAGCTCAAGTACCTCAAAATGGCGTCCCTGCCGGAAGGTTAAAAATAGACATTACTTTCCAATAAAAATAACTCCGTTGGGAAAGTAAAAATGGATTACATCCACTAGAATGGCCTCTATTGGGACAGTAAAAATGTGACACGCCCACATTCCCCTCTCGTTCAACGGTTTTGGATAGTTAGTCCAAGGCTAAAGCATGTTCCACGTTGATATTGGCCATTAATGACAGGAAGTGATCCCACCTCACTATTCCAATCATGACAGAACAGATATGTTGAGTGCAAGTTATCAGATTTTAAAAGTCCCGCCATGTTTTTATGTCATGATTATTGAGTAGTAAAGTCTAATGAAGTTCAGTACTAAAACGAATCAACAAAGCTTTTCTAAAGATGAACCAAGTTGAAGGCGCACCTTTGACTAAGGCGTGGGGAGACTTCAGGGCTGGCATCTGACGACCCTTGAGCCGGCTCAGGGGATCGTCTTTTTACGATGGGACTCACGTTCTCCCCTTCAGGTTTCTCGATGCTTCCAAGGTTGGCGGCCAGGGAGCTGTTCCCCGTGTCACCAGCAGACAAGGTGCCGTCATCTCCACTGCTCTCACTGCCACCTGAAGTAAAATGAATTTGCCTGTAATTATTTGAAAGTGTGTACATATTCAAATAGTGAAGGTGCTAATTGAAGGGCAAAACAGAGAGGTGTGTGTGTGTATATGTTTGTTTTGGGTCATAAATTCCACGCCAGAGTTGCAGAAAACGTTATAGACTGATAACGCTGCTACAAGCGGTTCATAATCGACTCTTAACGTTTTCACTGCAACTAGAGTCCCTAGAAGTTAGTTTCGTATTACGACAATGCATCAGGTCAACTTGCACTATGCAGTTGGAAATTTAACGATGAATCCGAAAATGTGGTCAAAAGTTGAAAAAAGTCATGTTAAAACAGATAAATATAGATTTTAATGACACAAAACATGTTAGTCTAGTTTCAATTTTTTTTTTTAAAGTACAAACATTTCTTGCAAGTGCGAGACATCCAATAGTGTTTGTACATACTCTTTACCATTTCACTACAACCATTATGGACTCCCTGATTGAGCTTATCTCTGGTTGTCCTGGTTGTAAAGCAAGACTAGCAGTTTGCCTAGATCCTGCATCTGGTTTCTGGAGATATAGCAAGAATGAGTATAATAAGGTGCCACTGTGGAATAGAGTGCAATCATCTATTTTCCAAAGTGTTTAGTTGAGGTGACAATGCAATAGTACTCATCCTAGTTATTTCAAGAGGAACAACAACAGCACTTCCCAGAATTTTCACTGGACTCCTACCGCTATTGTGATGGATATGGGTAGTGCCGTGGTAATCTCCCACCTTTAAACTGGTTGGGGGAATGCCCAGGCAGTTCTGCCTGCCAGCCTGGCAATTGAGGTTGGATTCGTGGTGGCAGTGGTTGAGTATAGCCCAGCCCATGGGATTCATTCAGGATAGTTAGGGGGAGAGAGTGCATCAATGGGGACTTGTACCACCGTAACATGTCTCAACATGAGAGTTTTGTTACAAACTTAGGTACCAACATCCTTAGTTGATAGAACCAGCTAGAAGATCTGACTCAACCTGGAGCGCCTCACAAACAGGTACTCCATGAGGAAATTTCTGCACAAGGTCTCCCAAATGGTAAGGCATACCATTTCCCATGCCCATGCAGTTATCGTGTCTGGTTGCAGGAAGGGGGAGCAGCACAGTCCACAATAGACGGGCTTTCCTAAACAAATCAACCTTCTGGAGGGGGGATCATTGATAAATGCCCCGCTGTTTGAAACCCCAGGGAATGTGATGGATATGTATCATTTCCACTTCTTGATTCTTGAAACTGTTACTGGTAAACGTAAGCCCTGACAAATTTTATTCTTCAGGGATACCATCTGGATGTTGCAGGCATAATTGCTTAAGCCCTTGGAAGGGGCATCTATTTATTTTATCGCCTCCTAATTACTCCATCCAGTTAGGATGGGTTAAAACTTGACTGTAGTACCCCCATACCCCAATTCTGAGTCCATTGAAGAGTACTGGTCATGTATGGGTGGCTGAACTGGAGCTGGACCAATCGATAGGAAACCTCTACTAGCTTATGACAAAAAAATCTACCTAACCTGCCACCAGCAGCGTGAGTCACTGGATGATGATTCTATGTTTGGAGGATAGCTGGAACCCATCTACAGTGCTGAAGTGAGGGGCCCACCTCCCTTAGGTCTTCAGTATGGGCCATTCAATCAAATCAATCAAGGTCACAGTATCCTTAAAGCCCCAAGTTCAATCTTACCAGCCATAGTCATTTTGAGCGCTTCCTGGGTCTGTTTCTCGATTTCCCGAATGTCATCCATTGTGAGGCCGTGCCACTCGTCCTGCCAGGCCCAAGCTTGACGATGAGCGCGAACCATCGTTTTCCGTAGAGCTGTAGGCATGAAATAACATTAGTATCCAGACACGCTAATGTATCCATTTTGTGAACGACAATGTTCTAAAGAACATTAAAACTATTCTCATTGGATGTTATGGTTTTAAGATTCTTGTCAACGGATTGATCGAAAACTTCATTAAATCATCGTGTCCACAGATTCTTCAAATTTGAGGTGCGACACCATTGAAAGTGAACCATTGAAATTGAACTCTCAAATCACAAATTATTGCGTATTGGAGAAATAATGAATTCAAAAAATATTATTGTACGACACCCAAATCACCAATCTGAAGAGATGGTTGGAGGCAACCCACTATACAATTTTTCAATACACATTTTACTAAGACAAAAATTTCTCCAAGACCAAACACCACTGCGCAGCATATTTCAGGAATCTGCATCTATATTTGATGACAGATGACCACGTATGTTGACAAAAATATTTCATAGGACATCAACATATGAAGTTTCAAACAGGTGAACTTGAAAGGAGTAGAAGGAAGAACACATTTGCATAATCAGTAGAAAATGCATAAGAAATAATAATTACCGACTTAATATTTAGTACTTACTGATTAGAAAGACGAATTGATTATTTCTTCTAGGAGATGAATATTAGGTACCTTAATATAGTATTCCTAACAATACCTATTTATTTTAGTACCTATTTAACAATATAAATATATTTCTACATTAAGTATCTTAATTAAGTACCTATTATATCCCTATTATATCGAATCAGTAATAAATAATTATTGATTCGATGATTAGTAGCTACTGATTCGAAAGACTAATTAATTATTTATTCTTGGAAATTAATATTATATTCCTACATAAAGTAACTTTTTTCTTATTTATTTATTTATATTTTAAAAATTACATTACCTATATCATGAATGAATCTTTCCAGTTTCGTTTGCATTCCCCAATACCTGAACTCCACTTTACAAAGTTTATAGGCACACATAATTGACTTCCCATTGGGTAATGGCATTGACTTCCCCTGTGGAAAAAGAAAATTAAACATTTGTTGAAATTTTTATTGTAATTAAAAGATCCATAATTTATTATGATATTCTGGTTAAGTGAACTATTATAGTTAACTCCACTATACTCTTGCCCACGTAGGGGCGACCCTGCGGTTTTCTAAAGACCTCTGGGTGTGGCAACACCGCCCAAATCCGAGCCTCCAGGTAGTGGCCTGACGGCTCGCATCGGACCCTAATTACGGTGCGGTACTTACATCTTATGCAATTCAAATGTGATCTAATAGTTAATTCGATCATGCCATCACCAGAATCGTGATGTACATGAAAAAAGGGACACAACGAGTATAAATTTGAACTGGAAAAACATACCTAGACGTTATGTAAAAATACCCAATGGCGGTTTTCGTCAAACTCAAACAAAAATGGGTTTTTTCCCATGTGGGGTATCGTGTTCTATGTAATTTTGGACGCTGAAGCGATTGGAGTGGGTCCCAAACCTGTGCGATTGACCCAGAGCAAGGAAATCCATTTTCATGGGGCAAAATGGTGCAAAATGACATTATTTCCGTACTTTTTCGAGAACCATCCCATCTGACAGGGTTGGATCAAAGAAACATGAGTTTAAGTGTAATAAAGTTCGACACAAGAATAATAAACCCATGTGTAATCAAATTTGCAGCGTTTTTTGCAATTTATTACACTGTTGCAATAGGGCCACACACTTGATTGATAAGGTGTTCCTGAACCGATTGATATGAAATTTAGACTTGTTTTCCTCAGAACGACGAGAACATTTTGAATCTCACAAAAAATTACATTTTTCAACAAAAGCAACTAAAACGTCTTGCGTTAAGAGGGGGAGATTGAAAGGGGCTTTTACTGCTGCTAATGAGGGATAGTTGGCCGAGTTAAAGGGTCCGCTGCCGTGTTGCCACCTGATGGCGGGGAAGGGGTTTTCGTCCTGCGGTCCGGGGTTGCTCCTATATGGGCAATGGTATAGCAACAAATAGTCGATAGATTTATGTATTACAGGCGTTTTGTAAATTATGGTTGATTTGGAGTATGCTAAGTGATCTACTTAGAGTATGCCGTAGAACTATGGCGTTAGAATCACAGTTTAAAAAAAAATATTTTTACCTTGCACTCACTCCAGTACTCCTCAAGCCAATTTTCCGAGAGAGGTCCTCGGTCGGTTTTTCGGGAAATGTATAATGAGGGGTCTTCATCTCTAACATAATCAGCACCATGCAGTTGGTCTTTCACCACATCAATCACATCTGAAAACGGAGAGAAATCTTTTCGTACAGGCACAAAAAACAATTTGTTAAAATGTCTAAATACACTCGAGACTCCGTATAAATCATTTGAGTCACAATTTTTGAGCGTTCGGTCTACCAGCTAGGCCTTGATACCTCGTAGCTCTGTAGTTGTTTTAGATTCAATCCGTTTTCTTCTTCCAGAGTTTTATATTTTTCGTTTGGTGTTTTAATGTGATGGAGGAACTAGTTGGAAACCTTGAGAACTGTCGAAAGTACTGCTCAACAACTTTTTCTCAATAATACCAAAGACTTATTTTGTAGTTACTGTCCAACTAACCACTACTAAAGGCTTTATTTCTGATCTGTTAGTCTTGTCTACCTTTTTATGGATTACTGAAATGTGATACTAGGTTATGGATGTTGAGGCAGCACAATGTGATTATTACTAAAGAGAGAATGTTTTCCTAGCTTTTAAAATCAACTACGGACTAAGTCACTCGCGACGAAGTTGTGGAAACCCATTTCAAATAAAAATAAAAACGGAGTAAGATAAAATGTTGTCTATATTTCCACGAAAGTTTACACAGTTAAATCGATTTCGACGGTTAAGTCATCATCAGTAACAAACATGAACTGAAAGTACATCACAGAAAGCATATCGTATATAGGATCGAGTGAGAGGAGATTGAATCCTATTGGCTCAAGGAAGTGAAAGGGGCGGGGAGGACCAACCAATGCCACTCAAGGCTTACAAAGTGAAAGGGGCACAATCAGTATCATCAACACAGTATTCAATCTCCTCTCACTCGATCCTATATACGATATGCTTTCTGTGATGTACTTTCAGTTCATGTTTGTTACTGATGATGACCTAACCGTCGAAATCGATTTAACAGTGTAACTCTTTACTTTCGTGGAAATATAGACAACATTCTATCTTACTCCGTTTTTATTTAAAATCAACTCTTTACTACAAATTTTAAACAGCTATTACTGTTATAAACCATTAGTTTTCTAAATAAATTTAATTAGGCTTCAAATGCCCATGTTTCGATTCCATCCCTATCTTCACGTTCAGTGTTCAGATCAAAACGAAACAAATCCACATGTTTTCATCAAAATGTAATAAATCCAGATTAAAAATGGCGCTATCTTGTTAATGAATCGAATAAATCTGACCAAATTTACAGATACATTTTTGAGAGCCATGTTTTCTCTTGGAGCCATTCAACCTAATTATGTAGCAATTAAGACTGATCATATAAGCGTAATATAAATATAATGAATAAATCAAAACCAACAGAACATAGCCCTTACGTAAAGGCGTACATTTACGACACCGTGGAAGGAGCGTTAGAAACAATAACGAAGCTCATTTTTCACTGCAATCGTATTCATCCCTTTTTTATATTTACACTGATCAAAGAAATATCAATAATATCCATGAGTCAAAGGAGTGTTTCAATTTCGCTTCCTGCAAAGACATGTTTCTTAAAAAGACAGGGAAATTCTTAAAAGATCGACGACATACCGACGATTCTATTACGGAGGTCGGACCCGGACAATTTGAAGACATTGTCCTGATGGCCGTTGTCAGCAAAGTAGTAGGTTTCAATTTCCAACATGAACTTCTCGACGAAGGGACACGTGTACCTGATAATGAAAATGTAAGCATGACTGAATGAAATAAATAAATGCCAATGAAATATTACCATTCTCAACTTCTTGCAAGTATTTAGGTGTCATTTTTGGCCAGAAATCAGAATTTGATGTCCATATTTCCAATTTCATTTCTAGAATGAGAAGCTTTTTTATGGTTTCAAGGAAATGAAGAATTGTGTAACCAGGAATCTATTGAGTACCATCTATTATGGGCTTTTCTATTATAAGGTAGGGTATTTAAGTATGGTATAGGTCCAGGTTGTCCATAGTACTGTAATTAAGATCATCTTGAGAAAGCATCCTAGATTTTCTACAGTGGCTCTTTATAAGACCTCCGATGTTATGAATTTGGCCCAAGTTTTCCAGATGGAGTCTGGATGGACTGTATTCACATATTTACAACGGGGATTCGTGACGATGACAAATGAGTATCTTCGGATACAAGAACTTCTATTCAATCTGATGTTAAGCTTCCACTCTGTAATATTGCTATATTCCTTATCATTGACGATTTTAAACAGCATTTACGTACCATTACCTGCTCCTATTAAGTCATTTGCATTGTATTTTTAACATTGAAAAGGTTTTTGCGGTGGGAACCCCCGCCGAAAAGCGACAGGAAAAACGCTGCAAATTCTTCCACTGGGGTTTATTATTCAATTAGCTTGCGTTCACGATTTGAATTTCTACTAAGCTTTGGAGTGTGCGTGTTTCAAAGGTGATAGAGCGATTATTGAATTTCAGGAGATAAGCATAGAGCACGTAAATCTGTTCTCAACCAAAATACCTATTTGGATTGATCTGATTATATTTGTGTGCCTCCTGAAATTCAATAACCGCTCTATCACCTGTGAAAATTTGTTGCACGGCACACTCCAGAGCTTTTTTTTTAATAAGTTCCGAAATTCAAATCATGAATCATTGAATAATAAACCCCAGTGAAAGAATTTTTGGAGCGTTTTTTATGGTTTCAAAGAAATGAAGAATTGTTTAACCAGGAATCTATTGTATTTTTTTAATGATTTTCATTACAACCGATCGTTGCCTGGAAATTTATTTTCGCCATTTTTCATCGCACAAATAATTGTTCAAAAGATATCTTTTTACAGGAAAGCTGTGAATTTATTTGACACCAGACCACATCCCACGCTGCCAATTTCCCCCTCCTTACATCCCGGGGAACCATTGGTTACGAGTTCGTTTTGTAGACAAAACTTCTTATTGGAGTGAAGTTACCTGAATGAGTGCCATTTTATTTTTATAACTTTTCTGCTAATAAATTTTCCTTCCATTCACTCATTCATCCAAATAATTAAAAATTTCCGTAGAGAGATTATATTTGGTTGTCAAAAACTTGAAAAAGACATTGCAGAACCAGTTCACATAGCACCGAGACTAGTTAAATAGAAATCCACCTTCAGTGGTACTTCAAGAAAAGTTATCATCTCCTATTCGAGCCTAAGTTTTCACTAAATCATTCAATGCCGGGTATTCTTTCTTTAAAACCATTGAATTCGGTATGAAGGAATGAAAAGGTATCTGATATTAATAATGTGAATTCAATAAGCTAACGTAATGTGAATAAAACTTCACCTTAGAGTTAATTAAATTAACTCAAATGTTGATGTACACAATAATAAAACTTACCTGGTTTTCGTGTAAGGATACGCGTTCCACGCTTCCTCCTCGACGCTCAACGCCGATTTCGGTAGCAAACTTTTGAGCCAACCTTTAAAATAAAAACAAGTCATGAATTCTTGTGAAGGTATAGCGTACAGGTACAATATTTAAAAATTCGTCAAGTGTTCAATGAATTTTGTTAATTATTAAAACAGGACTACTAGTTTCGCACCAGTTGATGGACATGATAAAATATCTACTTCCCGAAATGCCACTGGTCAGTTTTTCTGACTATTCAACTGATAAACAACGCATAATGATAGATAGATTTAAACAAGAAATCGTAGAACCTTGATCGGAGGAAATTCATTTATTCAAATTTACAGCTTTCTAATCGGAGGAGCCCCTCTAACCACAGTTTTCTCGACTTGGAATAGTTCTGGACTTGAAACTGACGTTTATCGATCATCTGAATGCGGTGGCTCTGAAAGCTTTGAGAGCTCTCGGTCTTCTAGAAAATTGCACGCGGAAATTCTCGACAATTGAAGCAATTGTGATGTTGTATATTATACAATGTATAAGTCTTTGGTTCGCCCGATTTCGGAATAAGTTAGTGTAGTTTGGTCCCCCTTTAATGCAGCATAGGGTGAAGGTACCAGTGATTGACTTGGAGCCAGTAATTGACTTTCTAACTTCACAATGGAAAAATAAGACTCCTGAGCGAGCCTATTTTATTAGTTATTAGGAGGATTTCTACATCCAAGCCAGTATTCTACACGTCATAAAGCTCCTGTCAAACACTGGTCTTGAGGGGTGTAGAAGGCTGTTTATCATTGGTTATAGTGTTTGACACTTGTGGGACTAGTGTTTGACGTATGAAGGCACTAATGCTGTAGAAATACCTACTAACCTAGCTGGTCGTACAATTTTGCATACCTCTGCAGCCGCCCAAGTACCTACTTATACAATATTTTCAGGTGGAAGAGTCGTTTCAAGTATGGCTGCGTCAACGAGGAGAAAAACTAAAGGAAATAGGAAGGAAAAACCAAAATCCCTGTACTCGAAGAAGTAAACGGCTGCTGCTCTGTAGGCTGTTGCAGCAGTTGCTTCAGCGAAGCAGCTAAACTTCACAAGGTGTGACCCTCCTGTACAAAGTAAAAGGCGAATCTCCCATCAAACGAAAAATGGGACCCGATGCGATTCTATCAAAGGAGGAGGAAGAGCTCCTAGTTCAGTGGGAAGGCCTACGTTGGGCACCCGAGCCTTCTGAAATGAGAGGTGGAAGTGGGGAGCGTGTGTTTATCTGGGCACCCGGCAAAGGTGAAAATGAGTGAGATCCGCGAGTGGACCCGTTATCTTCGGCACCCGGGAACGTAAACAGCCGTTCTTAACAATATGATTCAAAGAGCTACACGGGGCATTTGGGATGGCGTTTACGCAGCCGGAGGAAGTGTTTTGCGAGTGGCTCCTGGAGAGGCCAACTTTTCAAACACTGTAGAATTTCCCAACTATTCGCATGATAATTACGTTGCTGACAAGTTCCCCCCGCCCACATGGGCGAGCCAGTCAGCCCTTACCAGGGCGACAAATGCAGTCGAATCTTTCCACTCGCGCTTCAATAGGGACTTTTCATCACCGCATTCGAACATTTACCATTTTGTGGAAGAACTTTTAGAATTACAGGAGGAAGTGTACGCGAAGATTAATTCCGTTGCCGCAGGTGAGACGAACCAACCAAGGCCTCGACTGACCAAGGGGCAGAATTGCGTTCAAAAGTATATTGATAAGAAGCGAAATGGTGAAATTTCTCCTTACAAGTGTGCCAAGAAGTTATCTGCCAAACTCAGGCCCCATTTTGAAGACCCCGCAAGTTGAGTTTTTCACGTTTTGTTGTTTTATTGTTTGTGTTGCTAGGTTTAATATGTTTTTTCTTAGTATTATTCGTATGACGGCTTCCTCTTGGAAGGACACCAAATTTTTAACCACACCTCCACAGATGTAGTGGGGTCTGTCTGTAAAAGTGGGGAGGCAAATTTAGGTGTTCAACGCGACACAGGTGCCCAACGTAACGGGGTGCCAAAAGTAACAGTCTGTTTCTATTGCAGCTGGGTGCCCATCGTAACTTCTGTGCCGAAAGTAAAACTCGATTTTGAACGAGGCGGGTGCCGAGAGTAACGGTTTTTAGGGCCCGGATGCCGGTTTCAATGGGTTTCATCGCTTGGGAAAGCTGTGTTCCCGGTTACTAAAGCCCAAATGCTCATGAGTGTCTAGCATTTAGTCGTATCACACTTCTAACCAAATCCTTTTAAAAGCGACTAAAGTGACTAATGCGAGTCATCAAGGATGGTATGATGAAGTCCACAAATACTTTGAAGAAGAATACCTTTTGGACGTTCTCAATGACCCTTCTCGAATGTTAAATGCAGACGAATCAGCATTCCACCCAAATCCTTCTGGTCCGAGTCCTTGCAAAGAACCAATGCGTACCAGATAGTCAACGCGGACAAAAAGGAGTGCTTGACTGCCCTTGGTTATGGGGCAGAGGGCACTTACAGATATCCATTGGAGTGGGTTCAACGGAAGATCATACGTTACCTTGCATTCAAACTGAGAATACCAACGGAGCAGATTGATTTTAGGCACCTGGCAGTCAAGTATGGGTTGCCCACTCTTGAAAGCCGTAGAGAGGTAGCAGATATTACATTTTTTAACAAGCTTGTGAATGGAGTTCTCCAATCCCCACCGCTTCTCCCTAAAGTCAACATAAATGTGCCTCCCTACAGAACTCGCCAAACACTCTTGTTCCTTTTGCAGCCCACAACTTTTTTAACCGACCGTTGTGTCGTTTGCCTCGTGAGGTCAGTGCTTGATTGGAGTCAAGTGACTGTGACATACTTAGTACCTCTTCCCACACCCTATAGCGTCTGCTGGCTAAGATTCTCTATTAATGATTTGCTCCCTTTTATTGTATTTTTGCATCCTTTCTTGATTCACTGTTTTGTTTATCTGCTTCTGTTCCTACTGTTATATCATATTGTAATTTATTAACTCGTTTTGTAATTTCTATGTATACTGGCTCTTGCCGTTCATTTAAATAAATAAATTCAGTCTACTTCACAGTCGTGTTGACGACCTATTCTATGTCACTTCCTTGAAAGTAGTAAATCTCGAACAACTAAAAAACACGACCATTTTTGGAGCATGAGGATATCAGATTAGATACTCATGCAATGAGTTTTAGTTTTGCCTGCAGCTCCTCTCTCCCTTTTTCATTTTTTATTTTCTTTTCCACTAATTAATGACAACAATAGTGAACAATTTTTTAATCATGACTAGTTTTTATATAAGAAGGATGAGGGAGCAACTAAAAAACCTCAATTGCCCATACTACAAGTAATGAAACAAAGTGAAGGGATGTGTGGTGGCACCACCATGTCTAAGCCGGAATTCCGCATGTATTGATGACATAATAAGACTGATGAAGTCCTCGGTGAAGGACGAAACGTATCCGCCAAAAAAGGAAGACTCATGCGCCAAAATAAGGGATTCGGAAATGAAATTGGAGCAGCCATTCTTTAAGCTTCTCATCTCTCAGCACTTCACTAATTTTGGAGGTTATTTTCCCACCCCATCTTTCAATTCGATGATGAGAGCACATTTCATTAGAGGGGACCAACATCACGTAACATGGCGTGACGAGTCATGGCCAACGTTTACGATGATGGTTTTTTCTAGGGGAATTCGCCGCGAGCTTCGCCCGACTTGCGGTGAAGTTCACTGAACAGGAATCGATTCTGGCAAGGCGAATACTGAAAAACTTATAGATTTCATCAAGTACGAGGAATACAGGGAAGTAATTTTTGTTTCGTAACCGTGTTCTATGAATTAAGGAAAGTACCTCTACGTTGCAATAAGTAATCACCAAGTACCTCAATCTAAAAATTAAAATTTTAAAATTTTCCAACGCACGACATTGAAACGAGATATAGGGTGCACAAGAATCTTGTTGTACCGGCTACTTCAACTACACTTGCTCAACAGGGTTGTAGGTATTCGGGTTTGTTAGCGTTGAACAGCTATCCATCAGAGCTTAAAACTACTTTATATTCCCGCCTGGCAGAAGAAAAAAGTGTGTCCCTCATCTTAAAACTACATTACTTTGACAAATTGAAATCTTTGTAATTTCTACTTTATTGGCTACCAAATTCACGATTTACTAGTTAATAGTTTGTTTTATTCTTTCAATTATTGTGATTTGGTTCTGGCTGTTTAAATACCACATTGTTATATTTTAATATGGTTTCTTTCTCACTTTTCGTGATTTTTCAATTTCTTTTTACCTTAAATCATATAAGGTAACGGCACCGGTAGTGGCCACTGCTCCAGTAGTGGCCATTTTAAAGTTTATATTTGAGAAATAAGGATTCCCGGTCTCCTAGTGGCTTCAAACTTGCAGGAGGTACAGCTCATGTCATCTTGTAGTCAGAGGTTGAACTAGGAGTGCGCAGAGCATCATTGGAAATTGTGGTAAACTTCTCAATATGACCGTCCCTAGTTTCCTCGTTTGTTGGGCTGTATCCTAGAGCTTCTACTGGATAGAATCAATTTTGTTCATCTGGTATTGAATTTAATGATATTAAACAAGTAAGGAGGGCAAAATGTCAAGTGGCCACTACTGAGACATGCACGTGGCCACTACTGGAAATTTCGTAATTTGATGTGGCCACTACTAGATCAAAATAAAGGTGTGAGAAAAAATTAATAAAAAATAGAAAAAATTGTTCTTTTGATAGTTTTAGGCAATGGATATGTTAGGGAAGAGTCGGGCTATATTCTAAATGAGTCCTGAAGAAAGTCAGTACTACTGTTGGCCCACAATTGTCAAAACTAAAGAAAAAAATTCTTAACTGTGGCCACTACCGGCACCGTTACCTTAACTGTATCAGATTTTTTTTTTATGATTGTAAAACAGTATTGTGAGAGCAGTACCATCTTTTGACTCGTCTCCTATCACGGGCATTGCCCTTATTGGAGCACTATTTTTCCACTAAACTTTTGTTTGTAAGAAGTGTATTTTCTTTTCTTTTGGGAATAAATGAATAAATTGAATTGACCACCTTGAAATATTATAGAAGCCACTCACCAGGAAGATGGCTGCCGACGTGATAAATTTTATGGGTGTACTGTCCATTCCCTCCTGGGCCATCTTCGTAGGGCTCGTTGACGAGGATCTCAATACCGCTACCAGCTCCTTTGCTCTCTTCCCTACTTTTTTTCTGTAAATGACATTGTTAATGTTCATTGTATTATGATGTCGAATAGAAAACAATCATTAACTTACCGAATAGAATTTATCAGCAAACTGAATTAACCTTTTCGCAAACTAAGTTAAACCTTTCGCAAATACAAGTGAACCTTTCATTAAATTAATTCTCTGCACCAAACATGATCAGAGGACATAGAGTCGAGTCCCCAAAACAATACCTCCCAAAACTTTCTTCGGCATTCTCCGAGTAGCGTCACCCTTCTGTACAGGTGTTCGTAGGTTTTGGTTTTGTGAGGAACATTGTTGTGGTGATGAGCGACAGCGATTCAAATAGTTCGGTCGGAGAAGCTTTAAAACGATTTGATGGGACACAAAACCACCCTTTTAAACAGTTTTTTCGGGTTTCCTCCGCAATATCTCCCTTTTTCTTCGTGAAAGTCAACGTTTTCACGAAGGAGGGATGGTCGAATTAGTAGTGACAGTGACCCACCTCCTGTTTTTAGGAACACAACTCGAAGAAGGCGCGGAAGGTTTAATTGAAATTGTGAAAGGTTTAATTCTTATTGCGAAAAGTTTAATTCAGTTTGCTAATGCTATAAATTTATTTCAATTGATAAACTCGGAATCAGCGGTATAGGTACTCCATGGCCGTATAGGTCTCTTAAGTAAACTTCTGTATTTGGCACAATATTTAGAGACAATCCTGACATTTGTGAACTTGTTTACGGAGTTTTATCCACGCCGACGTGTAACTTTTCATTTTAACAAACAATCTTTCTTTTTCTACTATTTTGCTATAACTAAATCTAGAATCATCTATACTTCGCTTATCTGTACTGTCCATGTGAACTGTGTGTTTGTCCTTTATCCAATTCCACACTATTCATCCGTTCATCATGAAACTATAGACACCACATTGAGTAGTACACAACTGCCAACATTTCTGACTTATTATGACTAAGTCCTATGATAATCAGCTGATTCCAGCTCTGTTTATTTCTTTCATATCCCACCTTAGACGGTAAAATTAAAAATAAA
Organism: Creontiades dilutus; assembly: GCA_031894815.1. Classification (NCBI taxonomy): domain Eukaryota; kingdom Metazoa; phylum Arthropoda; class Insecta; order Hemiptera; family Miridae; genus Creontiades; species Creontiades dilutus. The sequence continues at coordinate 352,434 of JAVIWC010009012.1, read as the reverse complement.
CAGGGTTAACAATTTGGCTCTTCATTGCATTATTTGAACTACGTGCGGAAGAGCGATTATATATCCAACAGCGAATTGAATAGTTGAGTTGCAAAACCAGTATTATTTATGTTCTACGGAGCTTAGTAAGCTATTGGTTTATACAGTAATAAGATTAGAGAGATAATGGAAGCAAAGGGTTCTCACGGCTATCATATAGAGCTGAGCTATCCGGTACTCCTCTACCGTGAGAGGTAGAGGAATGCGGTACTCCTTGATCAACATCCTGTCTTCCTCAAGTCATCACAGCATCATCAGAATCCTGCACAAAAGAAATTCATCATCATTAATATATTTTGCAGGGATAAATTTACGGCGAGTTTCTACACAACTTAACTCAGATATTTAAGTTGCAGCTCTGGAGCTCGCTTTCGAGAAATCTTGAATACGTTCCACGGACAACGTAAACCAACATTATAGTGGACAATATTTTGTTTTGTTCATATTAGATTTTGATATTAAACGCATTTCAGAACTGACGATTTTCACCAAGAAAGGGGGTGAATGGAATGAGTAATAGTGATAGAGCATTTTAACTTTACTATTTTCTTCTGGTTTATTTCTTATTTTATTGCTGTTTGACCCTAATTTTAGTATATATGTGAAACAAACCTCAGATGTTATGAATTTTCTGTCGGGAGAGGAATACAGGAGGGAGAAGGAATAGGAAATCCATTTAAGCGATGCGTGTTCAATTAAGACTTTTGTCTAGTTTTGAAACTTATTTTAGAACTTTCAAATGAATAGTAATAGTAATATACCATTTTTTACTGAAATTAATAATTTTTTCAACCAATGATAAACCAAGTATCATTGTATATCTAGTAATCATAGATGGAAAGGATGATAAAAACTAAATATGAACTGAAATATTATTGTATAAAAGGCAACAAAAGAAATACATATAAAAGGTGGAAAAATTTTCTGGACAAAGTGAAGACTGCGCCGGGGACAGCCCCTAGAAAAACGACTGGATGCTAATCACGTGGGTTCCTTTTGTCCTTTCCACCTATGATTTCTTGAAAACAGTCTCATTCAATAAAATGTATGAAATTAGTGGCGAAAACTATGAAATTGGATGAAATAATTATGATGGAATTTATCTTGGTCTAAAATATAAAATTGGAGTGAAATACTTGGTCATTATAAATAGACAAAATTATGACGCATGAAAAAATATTTAAAAGCTGCAAGAATTGAGCTTTTTCAATGGGGTTTATTAAAAAATTTTTGCTTTAAATTAAGAATTTGACCATAGATAAGCTTTGGAGTATGCATAGACCAAAATTTCAATAAATCCAATGGATCCCTACACGGTTGTTAATCGTTTTCACAAATTTGGACTTGATTAACGTGATAGAGCGATTATTGAATTTTTAAATTTTGCGTTCAGATTTATCATGCATTAGAGCACGTAAATCTGTTCTCAACCAAAATACCTATTTGGATTGATCAGTTGATCATATTTATGTGCTCCTGAAATTCAATAATCGCTCTATCACCTGTGAAACACGCACACTCCAAAGCTTAGTAGAAATTCAAATCATGAACGCAAGCCAAATGAATAAAATTAAATAATAAACCCCAGTGAAAGAATTTGCAGCGTTTTTGAAAGGTAGCTCACTTTAATCTCCACAAATATCTTCTGAGAACATATAGATAGGATATAAAGATTATTTTAAAAGGGCTACAAATAACAAAACCTCTAACAGGAGGAATTTTTTCATTTTGATGCGCGATACATTCCGAGAAGCGTTCATATTGTTGTAGCTCTTCTGGCGGTAAAAAAAGGAAACGGTAATTCATATAATATATTATATTTTTGTTATAAGCCCGAGTAAGGATACGCTGTTCCAATTAATTTTAATGGAAAAGATAAACGCGCATCAAACTTCCAAGAACGGAATTCCTTTCGAAAATTGGCCCGCGGGAAGTATAAGAAATTCAGGAGCTCAGGTGAATGGGGACCTATCGCGCTTTGTCCACTTTGAATTTCTCATGACCCTCGGGCTCAACTACGGCCCTGAGCTGGAAGATCAGATAACAATGTACCTTAATTATATATTTATCACAAGAACCTGCAAATTCGTAGGGAAACGTAGCGATTTTGAAATTCCATGAAGACATCGAACTGTATACACAGGCATTGCAGAAAGCTTTTCACGCGTGCATTTTCACAGAGTCCGTTCGGTATCAGAAGAATCAAAACAGCTTTAGTCTTAGTAAAACGGATTTTTTGCAAAACGCATCTTGTAAATGAAGTAAATAACGGCAGCATCCCGGCATGCAATAATCAGCATCCTTCCAGCATCAATCAAATCCTTCTCAGCCTCCATTTCCATCTCAAAACAAACAAATTTCAACTTATGAGCTTCAGATCAACTCCGAAGATTCAGCTTAAATTTACCAGGAACTTCGAGAGAGAAATCAACCAAAACTGCCACGAACCAGTGAAATCAACAAAATTATGCAGCTCAAGTTTAATGAAGTAAAATTTAATTTTAAAACACATCAAACAACAAGAAGTTTGGAAAATAATTACATGTTTCTCAATTATTTAGCTTTAATAACTCCTAACCATACACCTATTACATTTAAATAATTCAAAATTCACAGCACACATTTATTTACCGAGTTTAAGTACGGTTAAACCTAGTTATGAGAATAGATAGTAATAGGATATAAGATAATTAAATAAATAATAATATTACAAATTAAATTAACTGTAACTTTTTGAAAAAACTAATTTTTTCCACGTTTTCTCTCGTTTAGTAAGTTCTAATTCTCATGAAAAACTTCCCCAGAACCCCAGCTTTCCAAAGTTATGATCAACAAATATTTCTACCACGGAATGGTTTGAAGAAAATCATTTTTGACTAAGGAAAAACCTGGATCAATACTGTGAAATTTCTATTTTTGACTCAAAATCGACTTGCTACACAAAAATGAGTTTGGCAACGGATTTTACGAATATTTTTTCGCTGAATCTAATAGTGACGCTGCCTCACTAAACAAAAAAACGCTGCAAATTCTTTCACTGGGGTTTATTATTCAGTTAACTTGCGTTCATGATTTGAATTTCTACTAAGCTTTGGAGTGTGCGTGTTTCACAGGACAGGGATTATTCAGGATTATTGAATTTCAGGAGATATGCATGGAGCACGTAAATCTGTTCTCAACCAAAATACCTATTTGGATTGATCAGTTGATCATATGTGCCTCCTGAAATTCAATAATCGCTCTATCACCTGTGAAACACGCACACTCCAAAGCTTAGTAGGAATTCAAATCATGAATCATTGACTAATAAACCCCAGTGAAAGAATGTGCAGCGTTTTCTCAGCGAATGGATCGACGTGAATGAAACCGCATATTCTCCCAACGATTTAAAGAAAGCTCCTCTTTTGTTTTTTTTTAAGTACATTGTTGCGTAATACAATGCTGAATATGTCGGATCTCAATATGTTAGGTAACAATAGAAATTTATTACAGAAAACAATGTTCGTTAATTATGAAAGATTATGTCCATTAAATTTCGTCCTTCTTGGGCGATGCATTCTTCGAGCCGGTCATTACATAGCTTGCTCAAGCACACCGATGAGACTGGATCGAAATTCTGTCTCAATTGAAGCCTTCAATTCTTGAACGGTTTGTCACTGTGGAGAGGTTGCTGGTGCGATTCCTGTGGATTAACGTCGGACTAATACCGGCCATTCTGCGGGTTGACGTAGCCGTCAAAGAGAAAGTCAGCCTCGACACTCATCATGACAATCGCGGCTTCATTCTCCATCATCTCCAACATCCGATGGCTTTATGGTGTGCTAGTAAAAGTTCCTGAACCGCCATGATTTTGACGGGGTGGAATTTCAATCCTGCGTTGAGAATTATTTGCAGACGAGACATGCCGAGCGCTTGAGCTATCCGTCTGGTTGAGCGAAGTGGGTTTGCAACAACGTCAAGTCGGACACGTTCCGCATTCTGTGGTGTTTTCGCAGTTCGTGGTTCCTTCCTGTTCCTGAAACTTCCGATCCTGCCCTTCAAGAGGATGAGGCGCCTCTCCTTCAATCCCCCCAGTTCGGCCGTGCTACCCATTCCAAAAACACCTAATCCCTGTGCGCCACCCTGTACTTCCGACTTGTACCTTACAGACCAGGGAATTTTCAATTTTTTAAACTCAATAACTGTCCATCGTTAAAGATGAGTCGGTATACAGGGTATCCCACTTAAAGGCTTCGTTTCCGCGTTACTCATGGTTTCACATTGTTTTCGAGTTTTCAACTTTCCGTCATAAAAACTGCCATAACTTCCTCATTTTCCGACGAATCTCAAATCTGAGGATACCGTTGGAAAGAGCATTAAATTGCCCATCTTTCTGACGCCAAACCTGGAAGACTTTCGCTGAAAGCCTAACGGCTATAATGTGATGTACCTTGAAAAGGTTTTTGCTCTCTCTCTCTCACTGTATTATATAAGATACCTTTCTGTAACTCTCACTGTATTGTATTATTGAAGATCTGACCCCGGTAACTGGCCTGGAACTTGGTAGTAAGGTGACTCACCAATTGAAGGGTGCCAGTGGCAAAACGACCTAAGTGCAATAAAATGTGTACCTTAGCAAAGATCGGTAGGTAGTAACTGAAAATCATAGGTAACTAAGCCAGAACTTCACTCCAATAAAAAGTTTTGTCAACAAAATGAACTCGTAACCAATGGTTCCCCGGGATGTAAGGAGGGGGAAATTGGCAGCGTGGGATGTGGTCTGTTGTGAAATAAATTCACAGCTTTCCGAAAAGTGGTGAACAATTTTTGTGCGATGAAAAATGGCGAAAATAAATTTCTTTAGCAACGATCGGTTGTAAGTGAAAATCATTATAAAAATATTCGCTACTCTTGTCTCACTTTTTCCTGTCGCTTTTCGGCGGGGGGTCCCATCGCCAAAACCTTTTCAAGGTTAAAACCAGTAATTTCCCGGGTTTGACACATTTTTCACTTCAGAATAATTTTTTACCCATCAAAACTAAGCAACCAATTTTGGTTTGCCATCAGAAAGATCCTCTTTATGCTATTAAAAGTAGACCAGCTCCGTAACCTTCCTTGGTAAACACGTTTACCTCTCTCAAGAGACCAATACTTCTGTTGTTTTGTACCTGTTCGAGTGATTAGCAAATAACTGTTTTTTGGTTTATTATTTTCAGTAAGCTTTACCGCTGCTTGGTTAATAATGGTTTAGCAATCTTTCTGAGAATCGAGGCATACCTTCACCTTTTCGGATTAACGCATTCGAGGAATCAAAAAAACTTTCCGTCACAAAAACAGCCATAACTTCTCCATTTCCCGACGAATCAAAAATCTGAGGATGCCGTTGGAAAGAGGATCTTTCTGCTGCCAAACCAAAATTGTTTGCTTAGGTTTAATGGTTAAGAAATTAGACTGAAGTGAAATATGTGTCCAATCCGGGGCTGTCAAATTACTGGGTTTTTTCAATCACCTGTAAAAACTCATTCTCTTGCTTGAACATTTTGTGCTGTTACTTTTATTTAGGTTTGGCATCCGAAAGATCGATAATTTAATGCTCTTGCCAACGTTCAGAGATTCTCATTTCGGATTTTTTATTCGTTGGAAAAAGGGGAAGTCATGGCTGTTTTTATGATGGAAAGTCAAAAACGCGAGAAAAAAATCTAGAAACGTGAATCACTCGGACACGAAGCCTTTACAAAAAGTATTTCTAGGTGGGCCTTTTTGTCCGGATTAATTGTAGAATTCATCCCTAGCCATCCACCCCCAAGTGGAACGGATGAAGTATACGAACTTGCCCCACCAGGTGAGGTTAGTGCATCAATTCTTTCTTCTCTAAAAACGCTTTTTTAATGCCTCGAATGCGTTAATTTGAAGATATGCCTCGATTCTCATAAAGATTGTCAAACCATAATAAACCAAGACAGCGATTATTATTGAAAATAATAGACCAGAAAATAGTTTTTCTTGCTAAAACCCGAATCCTGTTCCGAGGTACAGAACAACAGAAGTACCTATAGGTCCCTTGTGCTAGGTGAAGGTGTTTACCAAGGAAGATAGGTTACGGAGCTGATCTACTTTTAATAGCATAAAGATTTTTAATGTTCAACAATACTCGAATGGGCTAGGTGCACCAAAATACAGAATAATACTTAACCTACATGCAAAGCTAGATTGGCATATCTTCAGTGGAGTCATGTTGTTTCAAACGCGAGCAATCCGGGACGCAGCTGTCTCCAATCCCACGCCACTGCTTCCTCCTCTCTCAACCGGAACAGATCTTATATTATTTTTCCGGGTCGTCTTCATCAATTCAAGTTCGGAACATGAGTTATTTTTTTGTCAACAGTATTCTTTCAAGACGGCAACATGTTAAAGCAACATTCCCTCGTCTCCTTTCAACGTCGATAAAAAGTTTTCTAATGTTATTCTAGGAATGGTACAGTTGAAACAAACCTCACCCATCGTTGAATAATGAAACAACTGAAAAAATGTCATTTTTGAGCTGACACCAGAATTGGATAGCTGGAAAGGTCTATTCTGTCTGTCAAACGTGAATATGAGGCTAAGTAAGTCGTGTTCCACGAAAGAGCAGTCGTGTCATGGAGAATGGCCACTTGGGAAGGATCAAAACTTTGAACGCGATTTCCATCAGCTTTTGGTTTATAATAACTTATATTATATAACATGAGTTATATTTAACATGATGTCATCCAAATGTCTTTAGACATCTAGAAGTCAAACAAGATATGGAGATCAGTGATCCGCTGAAGGACCTTGGGGCTAATTTCGTGCTGGAATGTGAAGGGGGCTTTTCTAATGAAACGAGAGTGGACGAAGCAGGATGGAAGTGTACGAGAATTACCTATCCTCGATTCACAGGCCCCAATACAGGCTAGTATGAATAGTATCCCGGTAGAGAAATATAAATTTGATGATGTTTAGCAGTTTTTAGCTAGTTTTAGTGATTTTTGGTTAATTATTCAATAATAAACCATTGTAATCGCTCTTGAAAGAAAAAATTCTAACCCCCCCTGAAAATTTCATGGTTTACGTTTCAAAGGGTGTACAATCCGAATCTGCGATAACAATTTTCCCGTCCGTCCGCCGTAAGCACGATTTCTCTCAAACGGCTGGAGCAAAAAATCTGAAATTTTCAGGAAAAATCAATATTGGTCCGACAACGCCCCAATGCCTCATCAGTTAACAACCAATGCATGGTTCTTTAGCCAGCTCTCTCACTTAATTTAAAGAAGTGCCCCTTAAGGGTTGTCAAAGTTTTGTGAAATCCCTAACAACCTCAAAAAAATTCAAGGCGGCCAAAATTTGGACTTTTTTGAAGAACTTCCATTGAGGAATCGAATGAGCCCTTCCACAGGTCCGTATCTCAAACCATTCCCGATGTATGGCCCGATTTATGGTGCCAACATTTGCATTATTTTGGTTTATTATTGTTTTTGTTTTGATAGCAGTAACCTAGTGACGTAGTGATGTAGTAATGTGGATACTGGAGTGAACTCCTAAAAGGCTTTGTAGCCGATACACGGGTTGAAGCATTCTGATTTGCATGAAACGCTGCAAATTCTTTCACTGGGGTTTACCTATTATTCTATTGGCTTGCGTTCATGATTTGAATTTCTACTAAGGTTTCTGGAGTGTGTGTGTTTCACAAGTGATAGAGCGATTATTGAATTTCAGGAGGCACACAAAATTTGTTTATATGTAAATTATAAATTGTAAATTAAAAATGATATATTTACATTAAATTATAAATTAAAAATTATATATCTACATAATATGTAAATATATTTAATAATATGATCAACTGATCAATCCAAATAGGTATTTTGGTTGGGAACAGATTTACGTGCTCTATGCATACCTCCTGAAATTCAATAATCGCTCTATCACCTGTGAAACACGCACACTCCAAAGCTCAGTAGAAATTCAAATCATGAACGCAAGCCAATTGAATAATAAACCCCAGTGAAAGAATTTGCAGCGTTTTTTATGGTTATCAGAATACTTCAACCCGTGTATCGGCTATAAACCCTTTTAGGAGTTCACTCCAGTATCCACGTTCACTACATCACTAGGTTATTGCAATAAAAAGAACGCGGGAATGGTTTGACCTACGGACCTGGGGAGGGGCTCATTCGATTCCTCGTGGAGTGTTCTTCAAAAAGAGTACAAATTTAAGCCGCCTTGACTTTTTTTGAGGTTTTTAGGGATTTCACAAAACTTTGACAACCCTTAAAGGGCATTTTAAATTAAGTGAGAGAGCTGGCTCAAGAATTGGGGCGTCGCCGGACCAACATGAATTTTCCCTGAAAACTTCAGCTTTTTTGCTTCAGCCGTTCGGGAGAAATTGTGCGTACGGCCGGAAAAATTTTTATTGCAGATTCGGATTCAATGAAATTTTCAGGGGGGTTTCAGAATTTTTTTTTTTTTCAAGAGCGATTACAATGGTTTATTATTGAATAATAAACCAAAAATGAATTGGTATACAATTGTTGGCCATTAGGCCTGGTTTGTTCAGTTGAAAAATTGGTGGGAACAATTAGCATCCCCTATTTCAAGGTTTGTGAGGCGCAGCTACAATATTCGTGAAAAGCAAAGTATGTGTACGGAAACGCTTTTTACTGAATGTAAAAAGGATCACGGTTCCTCTACCACATTAGGATAATGAATCATTGAGCCGGTATAAATTACGGGCTCCCCGGTCAACACAAAGGCGTCGGGGCTGATAATAACGGGGATTTCTGCCGGAAGAAATAGTTACGCAAGCAGAAAAGAAGATGAAACACCGCTTCCGGATCGCATTAAATGAAGCAGAAAAGCTCCGCTGATTTGGCTGTGTGGTCGGAATTCTACCTACCGCGATCAATAACAACTTTTCGTGCTCTTTTGTTCCGCCGTTCATGTTAACAAGGGTCGACGAATATCCAAGTTCTTTATATTGTTGAGCGTAAAAAAAGTTTTCCCATCTGATTTCTACGTCCACCACATACCGGCTTTATTTGCTTCCAATGAATAGCGGCATTGAAACCTAATCACTATAAAACTACAGAGTGCTGGAAGAAAAATAAAGCCAAACTTCAGGGATCGATTCTGCAACTATACCATTGCCCATATAGGAGCGACCCCGGACCGCCAGGACAAAACCCCTTCCCCGCCATCAGCTGGCAACACCGCAGCTGGACCCTTTAACTCGGCCGACTATCCCTCATTAGCAGCAGTAAAGCCCCTTTCAATCTCACCCTCTTAAACCAAGACGTTTTAGTTCCGAATCTCTTAATTTGGAGCGTTATATCTGTATATTCACGTCAGATACGTTTCGTCCCACAGCGGGGACTTCCTCAGTCTATACCTAACTATGTATAACTACTGGCATACTTTAGGCATTGACATAGTGGTGCCACCACACATCTCTTCAGTTTGTATGTTACTTTTAGTTTTGTAGTTGACGTTAACTGTTCACTCCTCCCTGTCCATATACTCAAGCTGGTCATTTTCTCTATTGCTTAGTTGTTGGATCTCAACTGCGTTAATTAATTAAACAAATTTGTTTTGTTATAAATAACAAAAAGGGAGAGAGGAACTGCAAGCATGAATTTGCTATTTATGAATGTGGTCACTCCACTACCCACACCCACTATTGACGTTTTAGTTGCTTTTGTTAAAAAATGTAATTTTTTGTGAGATTCAAAATGTTCTCGTCGTTCTGAGGAAAACAAGTCTAAATTTTATATCATTCGGTTCAGGAACACCTTATCAAACAAGTGTGTGGCCGTATTGCAACAGTGTAATAAATTGCAAAAAACGCTGCAAATTTGATTACACATGGGTTTATTATTCTTGTGTCGAACTTTATTACACTCAAACTCATGTTTCTTTGATCCAACCCTGTCAGATGGGATGGGGCTCGAAAAAGTACGGAAATAATGTCATTTTGCACCATTTTGCCCCATGAAAATGGATTTCCTCCCTCTGGGTCAATCGCACAGGTTTGGGACCAGCTCCCATCGCTTCAGCGTCCAAAATTACATGGAACACGATACCCCATGCCCATATGGGGAAAAACCCCATTTTTATTTGAGTTTTACGAAAACAGCCATTGGGTACTTATACATAACGTCTAGGTATGTTTTTCTAGTTCAAATGCATACTCGTTGTGTCCCTTTTGGTATATTATTCAATAATAAACTATTGTAATCGCTCTAGAAAGAAAATTATAACCCCCCCTGAAAATTGCATGGATTACGTTTCTCCCGAAGCATTTCTCCCGAACGGCTGGAGCAAAAGATCTGAAATTTTCAGGAAACATTGGTCCGACGACGCCCCAATTCTTGAGCCAGCTCTCTCACTCAATTTAAAGTGCCCTTTAAGGGCTCTCAGAGTTTTGTAAAATCCCTAAAACCTCAAAACAAGTCGAAGCGGCCTAAATTTATACTCTTTTTGAAGAACATACCATGAGGAATCGAATGAGCCCCTCCCCAGGTCCGCAGGTCAAACCATTCCCGATGTATGGCCCGATTTATGGTGTCAACATTTGCGTTATTTTGGTTTATTATTGTTATTGTTTTGATCACAGTAACCTAGTGATGTAGTGAATGTGGATACTGGAGTGAACTCCTAAAAGGGTTTATAGCCGATATACGGGTTGAAGCATTCAGATAACCATAAAAAACGCTGCAAATTCTTTCACTGGGGTTTATTTTTCAATTGACTTGCGGTCATGATTTGAATTTATACTAAGCTTTGGAGTGTGCGTGTTTCACAGGTGATAGAGCGATTATTGAATTTCAGGAGGCACACGAATATGATCAACTGATCAATCCAAATAGGTATTTTGGTTGAGAACAGATTTACGTGCTCTATGCATATCTCCTGAAATTCATTAATCGCTCTATCACCTGTGAAACACGCACACTTCAAAGCTTAGTAGAAATTCAAATCATGAATCATTGAATAATGAACCCCAGTGAAAGAATTTGCAGCGTTTTCCCATGGTCAATTATTTGTGGCATGTTCACGGGTCGGAAGACCATGTACGTTATTTGTTCTTGCACCAGATGATAAAACAAAATTTGTTCTTTTGACATTTAATGTCGTCTATCTAAAGGTGCTTCAATAAAAATTGGAACCTATACACTAAAATACAAGGCCAATAAAGAATCATTAAAATGCTTGCTTTTTTTATTTTACATTAATTGTCCAAATAAAAAGTTTACCTTGTTAAAATTAAATGTCTGTTAATTTATAACCTCTAAGGTGGAACTAAGTTCGCCGGGTCAGCTCGTAATAAATAAATCGGTAAAATATTATTGTGCGTTCTGAGGCAGAAACCTGCCGCGTCAATAAATCGGTCGTCCACCGAGCACCAACGGTAGTTGGAGTCAATTTTGCGTTGAAATGCCTGGAAAAGCTCGTCTGCTCCATTATGAATTAACGACGAAAGGAACGTCGTCGGAGCTGTATGAAAAGGGGGAGAGCCTGACATTATTCCGGAGGAAACTGGGTCCCTGCCCGGCCCTCCTCCGCTGGGAGAATCGCCCCAGTTATGAAGCGGATCGCCATCTACATACCACAACACACAAGGGTCGTTACAGGGGGCGTGAGGGTTGGAGGGAGCAAGAATTTCGATGATTTCTGCTGCTTCCTTATCACTTAAGGTAGGAAGACTCGTACGAGCAGCTCGTATTTGAGCAGGACGTTGACAAATTTAACGCTCCTTAGACTTTTTAATTCCTTTTCATGAAACTTGGCTTCTGGTAATCACTTTCGGGAAAAAGCAATTTTTTCATAGAAAACTCAATTTTCAATCGCTTTTGGTTTATTATTCAATTATAAACCATTGTAATCGCTCTTGAAAAACAAAATTCTAACCCCCCCCCCCCCCTGAAAATTTCATGGTTTACGTTTCAAAGGGTGTAGAATCCAAACGTGCAATACAAATTTTTCCGTCCGTCCGTCGTACGCCGTACGCACGATTTCTCCCAAACGGCTGAAGCAAAATATCTGAAATTTTCAGGAAAAATCCATGTTGGTCCGACAACGCCCCACTTCTTTAGCGAGCTCTCTCACTTAATTTAAAGTGCCCTTTAAGGGTAGTCAAAGTTTTGTAAAATGCCCAAAAACCTCAAAAAAAGTCGAAGCGGCCTAAATTTGCACTCGTTTTGAAGAACTTTCCATGAGGAATCGAATGAGCCCCTCCCAGGTCTGTAGCTCAAACCATTCCCGATGTATGGGCCGATTTATGCTGTCAACATTTGCGTTTTTTTGGTTTATTATTGTTTCTGTTTTGATCGCAGTGACCTAGTGATGTAGTGAATGTGGATACTGGAGTGAACTCCTAAAAGGATTTGTAGCCGATAGACGGGTTGAAGCATTCTGATACGCATGAAACGCTGCAAATTCTTTCACTGGGGTTTATTATTCAATTTTATTCATTTGGCTTGCGTTCATGATTTGAATTTCTACTATTTGGGGGCCTCCTGAAATTTAGCATTTTCTTCCAAATAGAGAAAACGTACGCATGTTTTTATTGTGGGAGGGTACTGAGGTTCAATAAAAAACGCTGCAAATTGTTTTACTGGGGTTTATTATTCAATGATTCATGATTTGAATTTCTACTAAGCTTTGAAGTGTGCGTGTTTCACAGATGATAGAGCGATTATCGAATTTCAGGAGATATACATAGAGCACTTAAATCGGTTCTCAACCAAAATACCTATTTGGATTGATCAGTTGACATATTTGTGTGCCTCCTGAAATTCAATAATCGCTCTATCACCTGTGAAACATGCACACTCCAAAGCTTAGTAGAAATTCAAATTATGAACGCAAGCCAATTGAATAATAAACCCCAGTGAAAGAATTTGCAGCGTTTTTCTTTTCAGACCGTTCTCCAACCAGTTTCATTTCATTTCTTTATGACTACATCACCAACATCTTCAGCATTTCCACCGGTTTCGATGACATTTTCAGGATGCTTTTCAGGACATTTTATTATGCTGTGGATGCTCGAATATGAGTTGCACAGTTCTGGAATCGGAACTTCAGTATGTACACGCGTAAAAGTAAAATCCATCAAACGTCATAATCTCACATCCTCTGATCTGCCAGATCTTCATCAACTCATGAACTCAGTTCATGTTTGTTACTGATGATGACCTAACCGTCGAAATCGATTTAACAGTGTAACTCATTACTTTCGTGGAAATATAGACAACGTTCCATCTTACTCCGTTTTTATTTGAAATGGGTTTCCACAACTTCGTCGCGAGTGACTTAGTCCGTGTCAGATCTTGCTCAATTTTGGAGGGTAGTTTGGAAAGGATGGTTTAATCATGGCACCAAGTATTTCATATTCGGTTCTTCATTTATGGTCAGATTTAACGTATACCATGAACAGTAGGGAGATGAGAAGCAGGAGCAGGCCTGTTGAAAATTCTTTGTAAAGAGGCTTAAGAATAAATTTGCTGCAAGATGGGACAAGCCTTGCTACAGTATGGCAGGCTTTGTAAGAGCAAGCTGAAGTTTGCCATAATACGAGCTATCCAGTTATGACTTTATTCGATGACCGTTCCGTGGACAGCTTGAAAATATAATATAAAAATCTTGAAGGTAACATAGCAGGAACAGGGTGGAAACGATTTGCAAGGAGGCTTATGGATACATTTGCAGCAAGACAGGACAAGCTTCACTCCATTGTGGCAGGCTTTGTGAGAGCAGCTTAAACGTTTAATATCATAAACAGCAGGACGTACAAAGCAGGAGCTGTCAAAATCTTTGCACAGAGGGTTATGGTGACTTTCTCCATTGTTCTCGCTCAACGTATCTCCACTCACCCATAGGTAGTTAAAGCATTGTTTTCTCATTTGGGAAATGTCTTTAATTTTTTGCTCTTATCGGTTATCTGTTTATGGATACATTTGCAACAAGATAGGACAAGCTTCACTCCACTGTGGTAGGCTTTGTAAGAGCAACTTAAACGTTTAATATCATAAACAGCAGGACGTACAAAGCAGGAGCTGTCAAAATCTTTGCACAGAGGCTTATGGTGACTTTCTCCATAGCTCACGCTCAACGTTTCTCCACTCACCCATAGGTAAGTAGCCAAAGCATTGTTTTATATTTTGGGAAATGTCTTTTTTTTTTTTGCTCTTATCGGTTATCTGTTTAAGCACCTTCAATGCGAGAAAACGGTGACACAAATATCTATCTCTGACCTAACTGTCCAACTAACATACAGATTACGATATGGATTTATTTAAGGTTTCTTTCCTTTTTGAGATGCGAGAATAGCGAGCTTTCAGACCAGCAAAGTGATGACTGAGCCTTTCTGGGCTGGCCATTCACGACTGCTCCAATGCACCAAATGGAGCGCCGTCATTCCCAAATCGATCGTGAATGCTGAAACTCAGATGGAGTGGCGTGGTACGGTCGGCGTAGTCAAATATTCAACCCATATAAAACCCTTCAGGCTCGATCTAAATGGAAAGGCTATCAGTGTTTGTGAACGGGGAACACTGGACTAGAGCGAAATATTGTCTTTTCAGAACGTGTTGGAGTCGGATGTTCAGTTTCTTTGATCTCTTTGATGTCGCTCGCTTTGAGATGGGCTGCTCGCTTACAGATTGACTGGCTAATTTGAACTTCGGTCATAGTCTACTTTCAAGCTTTATGTCTTCGGTACCGTCGGCCCTTCCTTTCAAATAGGGCAATGAGGATGTTGTAGGTTTAGCAAGCTACTACGCTATGCTCGGAGTGACTGGCTCTGAGCGAACAAGGGAGAATTTTGAACTGAATGGCTCGGCACACTCCTGAACGTCCGCTAAATGGGCCGGTTGGACTGGAGAGACTAGAAGGGCATGAATGTTTGACTCTGCCGACCACGCCACGCTGCTCCAACTGAGTTTCCTCATTCACCATCGGTTTTGGAATATGGCGAGTTGGAGCAGTCGTGAATGGCCAGCTTTAGACTGCAATTGCCGAACTGAGGAATCGCGTGACTATACAGAGGCCACTGTTTATACGCAGGTCAGCGTTCTGTTAGGTTTGGTGACCTGGATGCCACGCACGGATCTCAAAAATAAAAAACATCTTAAATCAATCCTTCTAATAATATATGGATTAGTTGAATAAACACATCGGAATCTACGATAGTTGACCATAAGCCCGTATTGAAGGGGCCTGAGAGATAACTGAAAGAAAAAAACGTCTGCCAAGTGGGTGTGGCACATAGCTTCCTCGTATCCATAACATGACTGTATAGAGCATTGAAAATTATTATTGACTAAAGAACTTCGTTCAATCAAGCTCGAGGCTAACACTTTATTTTCTCTTTATTACTCACGAGGACCATCTACACATCAAACCGAACAATCCCTGAAAATGTCATCGAAATTGGTCAAGAACTCCCGGAGTTATGCGCGTAACAAGGATTTCACGTTTGCGCATGCGCAGAACTACTATTGATCCGGGGGTCATGAAACTCATAGGGGACATCTACACATCAAACCGAACAATCCCTGAAAATTTCATCGAAATTGGTCAAGAACTCCCGGAGTTATGCGCGTAACAAGGATTTCACGTTTGCGCATGCGCAGAGGCTACTATTGATACGGGGGTCATGAAACCTATAGGGGACCATCTACACCCCAACCCGCACAATCCCTGAAAATTTCATCAAAATCGGACTATAACTTCGTGTAGTTTTGCCCGTAACAAGGATTTGCTGACAGACACACAGACAGACACGGAACCAAAATTGTTCAGAAAGGCCTAAAACGCAAAATGCGAGTGGAATTTTTGATTTTGGAGACAAAAAATTTTCACATTCCGAAAGTGAAAACAATGCTTCCGCTACCTTGGTAGACTCGGAAGCAAAAAGGCATTTCTCTACTCCAAAATCAAATGTTTTCAGAAACAATTTACGTTTTCACCGTTCTGAACTCATTACAAGCTGAATTTCAGGATTTTCACAAAGTTAGATGACGTTTTCAGGGAATGTGCGGTTAAAGCTGTGTGTCCTCTATGAGTTGCACAGTTCTGGAATCGACACATCAGCCTGTGCATTGGTAATTGTAAGCCTTGAAACATCATTTTCTCCAGTCCTCTTAGCCTGATCTTGCTCAATTTTGGAGGGGAGTTGAGAAAGTACGGTTTAATCGCGGCAACTAACAGTTCATATTCGGTTCTTCTTCTGTGGTTTGCTTGAAATGATAAAATGATTAACAGCAAGAGGCGCAAAGCAGGAACACCCATATGGAAATATCTTTGCAAAGAGGCTCATAGCTTATGCAGAGCACGATTTTATAAATTTTGCACGTATCAAAGAATAAATGTATGCCTAAAAGCTCAAATTGTGAAGCCATGAATGAGCTAGGCATAGAACCATCCGATTTTTAAAGATGTATCTGAAATGGTTTTAGATCTTGAAGAATTTTTCAGTATTTAGGTCATTACCTCTTGAAAACCACCCTTGCCTCGTATTCGAGGCCCACAGGTAACGGGACCGTACCGTGGCATTAAGCGTATCGCTTAGTCGCCGCTGTTGGTTACCTCATTGTCCGTTAATCCTGAAACCATATCTATTTCTGAAAATCCCGTTCCTATGTGAAAATATTTAAAGCCTTTAATGGGCTCCTAATACCCCAAGCTGCTTTGCGTCGTGGGTTTTTCTAAAGCCACCCTTTTTCTGGTAAACGGTCAGTCACCCGTAGTCTCCCCCCTTGCACCCTGGGGTTTCCTGGGGTAGTTCTAACCCCGTAAACCCTCTCTCTGCTCCCCGCGATTCCCCACTCTAAATTTTCTTCACTTCCCCTCCAAACAAAATGTCCCCATTTTTGGTTTACAGAATCAGGAGTTCTCTCCTTCGTTTTAGCCGGCTCTTACACTCTTGTTAACCTGGCCCTCCTGGGACCTCCCTAATATAGGCTGGGATCCCTATATACTTATCGCTTATCAAACTTGACTGACTTCACATCATAAATATCAAAGAGACCTCATTTTCTAACTAAGTAGTGGCAAAGCAGCACATTTTGTGATATTGGCTACCCGCGAAACCTCAACTTTGGCAGAAGCGCCCTAACGTTTTATTCAACAACACCTTTATTTATTTGATTTGTTCACTGTATCGACGAATACGAATTGAATTATGTATTTCCATACTCGTTCATTGAGCATGTACGCATTCATTTGAAATACAGCCTCCATCAGTTAACTGCACAATCGTTTACATCTTCCTTGGGTTCACCTTAACAATATTGCTGTGTGGTCCTGATGTCCTCCAACATAGCCAAGAAGAGGTCGGGGGCGTCTTTTCGATGCAATTTCCAGCAATTATGGTCGAGGTGGGACTGGAAGTGTTGCTGTGGAACTCCTCTCATTTTCTTCAGGAGCTTAATCTTGGCATCCAACCACGACCTTTCAATGAGGTAACTGAAGAAAAACGGCGACAAGGGCCCGGAGAAGGATTGCGAGGTTCCGGGGTTTGAACTTTGAATTCACATTCGAATCGATCACAAAAAGATAATACCTACAACCTTTCAAGTGTCAACAGAAACGGCGCACATAACAAATCCTAATAATACAGTAAGTTAGAGCGCCCGGTGAAAGGTAGGACGTGACTAGGACGGTAGACGGCCGGTAGAACGCATACCGAAGCAGCACCCAATCTTGACTCCACTACATTACGAGTTACACGAATTATGGTTATGTCATGATGATCCATTGAAGTTAGGTGCAATTCAACTTAACAAGAAACTAAAATTTTTACTGAAAATTGTCAAAACATACAGTTTGAAAAAACAATAGGAAACTCGGAAAGAGGTTTTTATCAACTAACGCAGACACTCGCTGCTCCTAAGGTGATTGTCTTCAGTCGGCTACACAACGCGATGATTTACGAGTGTGTTTTCCTGTCAGGTATGATGTGGGAAACTGCGGCGCAGTGGGCATGGGTTATGTATTATTCATGCGATGAAACAACCGGAAGGACCCCCGCCGATGAAAACGGGCCCCACATGAATAAATTCACGCCGTGATTTGGCTAAAGCTGGTTATTTTATTAAATAATCGATCTTCGCCGGGTCGAAATCGTAGTTTCCATTGAAGGCCACCGTCGTGCTAACACATTCTTCGTTGAATCTGTCCTGCGGGAGATGTTCAGAGCGTTTCGTGAATGCGTATTGAAAATAAAGGAGGTTGTAGTCGAGCGTTCAACGTTAAGGGTATTAGAAAATGTGCATTGACAGAAGGAGGGAAAGGGTAAGCTTTTAAACTGACTTGTGATTCACTGTTCAATTTGTCTAGTTGTTTCAGTGTTCAAACGAATTTGCCACCTCATATGTGGTATTGTTGGAAAAAGGGTCCAATTACGAATTCCCACTACTTTTGAAGGAACAGGCAATCTCATGACAAGTAATGGCCAACGAAAGTGCTATTACTTCTTTCTACTGAAATTGAAAAGGTTGCTCCGCCAAATCGGATCCACCATAACCATTGTAAGTATTCAGCTTTTGATCCGTACAAAGGGACTAGTAATGCTTAGTAGTCTTTGGGCCATTGAGAAGTCAACTACAAAGTGTGGAGATTCACTGTTAACCTTGTGTAGTTGTTTAACTGTTCACAGCAATTTGCCACCACATATGTGGAATTGTTGGAAAAAGGGTCCAATTACAAATTCCCACTACTTTCCAAGGATTGTAACAGGCAATCTCATGACAAGGAATGGTCAACAACAGTGCTATTACTTCTGTCCATCTAAATTCAAAAGGATGTTCTGGCAGATCGGATCTACCATGACCATTGTAAGTATTCAGATTTTGTTCCGTACAGAGGGACTAGTAATGCTTAGTAGTCTTTGGCCCATTGAGAAGTCAACTACAAAGTGTGGAGATTCACTGTTAACCTTGTGTAGTTGTTTAAGTGTTCACAGCGATTTGCCACCTCATATGTGGAGTTGTTGGAAAAAGGGTCCAATTACAAATTCCCACTACTTTCCAAGGATTGTAACAGGCAATCTCATGACAAGGAATGGTCAACAACAGTGCTATTACTTCTGTCCATCTAAATTCAAAAGGATGTTCTGGCAGATCGGATCTACCATGACCATTGTAAGTATTCAGATTTTGATCCGTACAAAGGGACTAATAATGCTTAGTAGTTTTTTGGCCATCGAGAAGTCGATTACAAAGTATGGAGACACTGATCACCTGAAGAATCTTTTAGGATAATTTCGTTCCTGACCGATCTACCCAGCTGAAATATAAATATGGTCCTTCTTACTGCAACTACATTTCAATCACAACATAAGAAGGCGCGAGTTAAGCCAAGTTTAAATAATGTTTCATGATCAATAAATATTCAAACTCCCCACCATCTATTCGCGATCTTCATTCAAAAAGAAAGTGTTCACCTGGCTAATTCAACAAGGACCAACATCATGGGTAAACTTGTTGTCATCCGTCTACGTCTACCGATAGAATATTAACTACAATTATATAAATCTATAGTTTGAACAGTAAAAAAAAGTTTAAGATAGCATACATCTTACTTTAAAATAATTTTCTAATTGATGAAATAAATAAATCCTCGCAGCTCCCCAGCCGCACAGTTTGTCCCCACAATGACACCAACTCATTATACGAAAAACAATAAACCCATGCTTTAGAATTGACAGCGATTTTATATGGCTCCTAAATGACAATGTACACACCTATAGTTTATCAAGTTGAGAACAGATTGTATGTGGGTCTTTTCAAAATATCGGTCACATTTGGGTATCGACTTTTCTAAAAAAATTCAAAATCTGCTATGTCTGAAACTTGATCATATTTTCTTGATGTTAAAAATCCGTTCTAATCAATCACTGCGGTTCTCTCGGCATATTACCCAAGTGAGCATACATAATTTTGAACTGTTCTGCTGATGCGAGATTCTGAATAAAAAAACTTTTTTAGGGAGTGAGATATATACTACTATTTTTTCCCCTTTTGAGCCTCCAACCTCCATGGGAATCGCGGCTCAAGTCTTTCAATTTAGGTAAGTGGAATAGCACAAATCAGCTTAATTTTAGTTACAGTAAATACTAGGGTTTCCTTGCCAAAATCTCACTTGCTTTGAGCAGATCTCACTCCCTACAATTTAAGGAGCTATTGGATGGATATTGTAGGGAGTGAGGCCTTTACAGGCTATTGAATGAATTGATTGAATAGTCAATTGAAACTGGTTGAACCGGAATGTTGTCTACAACCTTCCAACAACTACACTAATTGTCAAAAAGTGTGATCAAGCTTGACTTGCCACGGTCAGAATGTTATTGGAGTAGGGAGTGAGAGTTAAAAACCCACACTGCTGCCTCCAGGGATGGTTTTCCCGGTAGAACTGACTGGGAAGGTCTAGGCAAAATCCAACCACCAGCGTTGGGACCATCTTGAATAAAGGATGTCAACAAAACAGAAGCAACTTCATAACCACCCTTTCCGTGTCAGTTGGGGACTACTTTTCAAAACATTGTAGGGAGTGAGGAAAAACCGTGTGACACTGAAATAATGGGCTGATAAGGCTATCTGATTTGATCCATTTTTTTCCTGAGGCGGATTTCCATTGTAGATGGTATGTTCTTTCATAGTGTAAGTGGATATAAAGGCCCCAATAAATATTTCGCTGAGTAGTGACGATGGAAGTTGTATACCTCTGGTTAGTGACAGCTGTAGGGATTGAGAAATACGGACTTTGGTATTTTCTCCTGGGTCCTGTAGGCACAACTTTTACATACTTTTCCATGGAACATGTACATCCACATAGGAGAAAATTTTTAAACACTTACAAAACTGTATTTACTTAGTTGAGATTTGACAGCCGTACTGATCAGTGACGTAAATGTACCGAAATTTTGAAATGACCCGTATGGCGTTTTAGCTTTTCGAATATAAAATATCGCAATTTTGAATACCAGTGAATGGGAGATTTTACGCAGTTTTGGGCAAAATCAAAGTATTTCATTTTTATTGGAGAAACGGCCAAATATTATAATTAGGGGCGCAAGTTTTCTCAGAAAATTGGCTCACACAGTTGGCTGGCATGCTGCCTGACTTTTGCTTTTTTGCGAAATTTCGTACAAAATGTACCTACTCATTAGGGCCGTTAGAAAATTTCAAGTTGTCAAGTTCTGCCCAGAAACCCTCCCAAATCCCGAGTCCTGGATCACTAAGTGACATTACAAGTTCCGCTAGTTGACTCTATCAAGTCATCTCAGGTGTAAACCAATTCGAAACCAGCCCAAAATCACTGAGAAACTTATAAAACTTTACCAACAACTCCGCGGATCCCCTCCTCTTAAGATAATGACAACTTCCAATAAAAATGAAAGACTTTGATTTTGCCCAAAACTGCATAAAATCTCCCATTCACTTGTAATCCAATTACAGGCGTGTAATGGGATTACTCCATTCCAATTCCTGTAATTGTAATCGAAATTGCGATTAATTTTTCCAATTACATGTAATTGGAATGGGTTTTTTGAATCCCCATTACATGTAATCAGAAAAAGTAATTGCATTTTCCATTACCATTACAGGAATTGGAATGGGAATTGTGATTACTCTCGATGAAATTTTCCTGTTCAAAGGCCTGAATTCTTAGTTTTGACTATGGCTGGTGTCAGCCAAGGTGAATTTCCATCAAAACAGCAAAGTAATCATTACCTTCCAACTCTGATCTGTACTACTAGCCAGAGCGACGCAAGGGTAATCCAGCTAGTAACAAATAAGGGCGGGAACTGGGACTCGGACAGGTGGTTGGGGAGCGCCTGCTCTGGTGGGCCAGCCTTCCCTGTGTTTTGGACGTGGGAGAATGATAGGGATTTTATGTTACGGCCCAAGAGGGTTATACATTAAACATTATGGTAACAGGGGAAAAAATATAGGGGCAAAAAATGTTGACTGTAGGGGAGAGGAATACAGGAAAAAATCGCTCAGAGCGTCGTTACCTCGCAGAATGTATTCCAGGTTATGTATGAATAGGTTCGGAACCCTCGGTGTTTCCCCCGGAGTACGGACGATTTTCCCGAAACGATGAACGTTTCACGCTGGAAACGGGGGCGGATCTCGATTCACGGGATCGATAGCTCGATTCGAATTTGGCGTCGGTCGCAGGGTTTCATTCAAAAAGGAGGGTCACCACGTCACACAATGAAAAAAAAAAGGGGGTTGGAAATGAAACTGGAGGCAGAAACGGGCTGGGCCGAGAGCGAGACAACCGGATCGAAGTCGGGATGAGAACTGGGGGCGGACTGGCCCCCACTGGAACAGCCTGTCAGCTACCTCCCTCCTGAAACTCCCTTTTCCCCCACCCTCACGATCTATCAACTATTGGTATTTGACGAATAAATTGTTTTCGTACTAAACAGGGTAGAATCCAAAACAGATCGAGTGGAAGTACACGCGAAGACTAGCAGAATTCGAACTCAGCGATAAACTTCTTGTTACCCGAAAGTAAATGTTGTCCAGTGCACATTAATAATAAAAACGCTGCAAATTCTTTCACTGGGGTTTATTATTCAATGATTCATGATTTGAATTTCTACTAAGCTTTGGAGTGTGCGTGTTTCACAGGTGATACAGCGATTATTGAATTTCAGGAGGCACACAAATATGATCAACTGATCAATCCAAATAGGTATTTTGGTTGAGAACCGATTTACGTGCTCTATGCATATCTCCTGAAATTCAATAATCGCTCTATCACCTGTGAAACACGCACACTCCAAAGCTTAGTAGAAATTCAAATCATGAACGCAAGCCAATTGAATAATAAACCCCAGTGAAAGAATTTGCGGCGTTTTTCACATAGATTTCGGGCTTTCACCAACAATATTAGAAAATGCTGGATTTTTCTAGTAGAACCTAACATTCCTTAGTTGGTACGAATACTTACAGCACTTCAGGCTTTTACAGTAACTCACATAAACCCACTTTTTTCTGCATTCAAACGCCACTTTCTTCTGGGAAAAACGAAATGGTTTTTCTGACGGGCAATGAGGATTAAAAAACCCGCTTATTATGAGCTTCAGAAAACATGGAAAAACACAAGTGATAGAGCGATTATTGAATTTCAGGAGGCACACAAATATGATCAACTGATCAATCCAAATAGGTATTTTGGTTGAGACAAGATTTACGTGCTCTATGCATATCTCTCGAAATTCAATAATCGCTCTATCACCTGTGGCACAGTTTTGAGACACACAAAAAAATCTATTAAATATTGGTATTTAACGCTTCGTACTCTAGTAGAAATTCAAATTATGAATGCAAGCCAAATGAATGAAATTGAATAATAAACCCCAGTGAAAGAATTTGCAGCGTTTCATGCATATCAGAATGCTTCAACCCGTTGGCTATAAACCCTTTTAGGAGTTCACGCCAGTATCCACTGGATCCAGTGAATGTGGAAACAAATGTTGGCAGCATAAATCGGGCCATACATCGGGAATGGTTTGAGCTACAGACCTGGGGAGGGGCTCATTCGATTCCTCATGGAAAGTTTTCAAAAAAAGAAAAAATTTAGGCCGCCTTGACTTTTTTTGAGGTTTTTAGGGATTTTACAAAACTTTGACAACCCTTAAAGGGCACTTTAAATTTGGTGAGAGGGCTGGCTCAAGAATTGGGGCGTCGTCGGACCAACTTGGATTTTTCCTGAAAATTTCAGCTTTTTTGCTACAGCCGTTTGGGAGAAATCGTGCGTACGGGGGACGGACGGAAAATTTTTTTATTACAGATTTGGATTTACACCCTTTGAAACGTAAACCATGAAATTTTCATAGTGGGTTAAAAATTTTTTTTCAAGAGCGATTACAATGGTTTATTATTGAATAATAAGTAAACCAAAATTCATAAATTTTTATTTGTTATGTTTATAACTTTGATCTTATAAAAACCGGACAAATGGACTTCGCTGTAACGCAGTTTGTAATGTATTTGTGTTCAGTACAGTGTTTGTACTATTCTTTCTCTCATGTGTGTGGGTGTGATTCACTTATTACAATCATAGTAATTGTAGATTTTCACGGAATGCAACGCGTATTAGAAACTTGCCTGGTCCAATATGAACTCTGAAGATGCCAACTTCAGATTCCATTGCTTTCAAGCTAAACAAAGACGATTATTGACAACATGAGCGCTTGGAATGTAGCCGGAGTGAAAATGAAGTGGATTGATTGAGTCTACTCCAAGTTACCTGGTTAGATCTGAAGCCCCACGCGGCCGGTAGGTCACCGGCTAAAAAAGGGCTGAAGAAGCCGTCGAAGAGCCGAGTGACCTACAAACTAACTCAAATCTGGCGGCAACGCATTAAGTGTGGTTTATCTCAAGGTTTTGCGTTTAAACGTATCATGTTTTACGTTAATTTAAATGATATTTGTAGTAAATAATGAGGTAAAATGAAAGTTTTTCGCCAGACAAATTCGATGACGCAGGTGGCTGTTTTCGCACGTACTGAAGACATATCTTCGAAATTGCCTACATCTTTTCGTCAGGGGTCTTGCCTCAACATTGTATGTAGGATCTCGTTGCAATGGAGCAGTAGCTTCCAATACTCTTCCCCTTTGATCTTCGACGTTGTTAACGAGCGTTTCAGAAGAGTTTCAAATCCATGCGCCAAACAGAACCTCAGGATGGGAGAGAGGATGGTGGAGTCGTGAGTTAGGTGAGGGGAGGTTAGGGGTTCTCTGTCAGGGAGCACACTCCTTGTGTGCTCCCAACAGAAGGAGAACACACCGTTTGATTCGATCCGAGTCCAAAGAATAAACCGATGACAGCGCCCAAAATAACTCTGAGTATTGACAGTTGGGGACATTCACCGATAACATGTTGCAGTTCATTTTTTCAGTTTGGTATTTTTCAAATAATTGGTCATGTAAGTAGTAATTGATTGGACTGAACTTGGCCTCACCCATCTGAAATGGGATGTTGCGAAGAGTATGCTTGGGTGGTGGGCAAAAATATGTAAGATGGGTAATGAAAGGCTTCCCAAAATGTGCTTCGATCGTCTGGTGGAACTGGCTCCCAATTCTTCCGATATAAGATACAACTGGGCACTTCAACTGCAGTCCCTCTTGAATGAAACTAACTGCGGATCCTGTCTGGAACCTGAAATCGGCGATTTTTGCCGAGCGAATGGGAGAAGCTCTCAGGGGAAAGGATATGGAGGATGCTGCTAGGTCAAACTTCAACCACCTGCCACGTAACCCTGACTCTGTTACTGGAAAATGCGCCGGTTACCTGCTATCGGATCTCCCATTCTATGTCAAGCGCACCCTTGCTCAGGTGCGTACTGCCGGTGACAGGTTCTCCCGCATCACTCTCGACCGAATGACACACACCTTTGCCAGCGTTAACCCCTGCCAAGTGTGTAACCTCGGATCCCCTGACACCATTGGCCACCTAATTAGGGAATGCGCTGTGTTTTGTGCTGAGAGAAGCCGATTCCTGGGTCTTCCCACACTACCTCTTGGAGACTTCCTCCAGATGTGCTCCCTTACCTCTCCCAATCGGTTGTTGGGTTTCTTGAGGAGCTGCCTTCGCCTTCGAATGTGTGTCATGAGTGAGGGCTCAACTTTTTGACTTTCTGGTGGTATGCTAAAATATTATGTATTTTTCCTTTTTCTCCTTAATCAATTTTCACATAAGGAAGATGTGATGTTATTTTCTTCCTTTTTTCCTGTATCTTGCTATTCTCTCGCTTGAATTACATACCTATCTATCCAATCTTGTAACGGCCTTAAGGCTTTAAACAAATAAATAAAAATAAATGAAGGCTGAAATGTGAATGGTAGCAATCGAGTAAAATGTAACATTTCAAAGGATATGGAATGACCCATAGTCTTGCGTGCAGAGCTTCTTGAACTATGAGTTTTGATATATCACATTTTTTGTTTCCACCAAACAAAATAGGTGTTCACGGAGTTATATTTACGACGAAGTCATTCAACATTGGACATCAGAAGTCAATTACGACGTATGGAGAACATTGACTAGACAGGTTATTCTAATCAGGGGCGGCAAATGACAGTGGCACATGCACATCTGTACCCCGTTGGCCAAAATGAAACAGACAAGTGATAATACTAATATTATAAATATAATATTATCATACTGTTTTCCAACTTTTCCTGAAGAGCAGAAGAGTTTCAAATTTATGCGCCAAACAGAGCCTCAGGATGGGTGAGAGGATGGTGGAGTCGTGAATTAGGTGGAGGGGGTTAGGGGCTGGCTGTCCGAGAGCACACTCCGTCCGTGCTCCGAATGGAAGGAGAACACAACGATCGATTCTATCTGGGTCCAAAGAATGAACCAATGAGAGATCGCCAGAAGTTTCAGGGAGCACACCTAGTTATCCACTCACCCACTAGAATGCGTGCATCTAATCACCAAAACACACTCTTATCATATTATCAATTGATTGTCCCAACCCTTGTGACTGAACTGTGTTAGCTGTTAATACGAGGGGAATACAGTATAAGTGTTATAAAACGCGAGTTTGCTAAATTGTTAGTGGTGAGTGATTATTTGCGATGCAGGATGCCCAATGCCAGTATTGACAGGACTTGGCATCAAGGACTTGAGTACAAACTCGAAAGAGACTTACCAAAAGAATTTTACTTAATCTTGAAATCTTACCTAGCTGAAAGACATTTCAGGGTGAAACATGAGGGAGAGTATTCCAGTCTCAGGAAGATAAGGGCAGGTGTCCCGCAAGGTAGCGTGCTTGGCCCTTTGCTCTATCTTCTGTATACACGTGATATACCTACCAATAACGACACAATAGTGGCAACTTTCGCCGATGATACAGCACTTCTAGCAGTAGGAGATACAGTAGAGGGTGCAACTAGGAAACTGCAGGAGACTATTAATAACGTCAGTACTTGGACAAAGAAGTGGCGCCTCAAGCTCAATGAGTAGAAATTGGCTCACGTCAATTTCACGAACAAGCATATAACTAAAATACCAGTTATACTAAACGGAAGAGAAATTCCTTTTGCCAATACAGCAAAGTATCTTGGGATGACTCTTGATGCAAAACTGAGATGGAAAGAGCATGTCATTAAAAAAAAGAAGAATTAAACATCAAGTTCCGAAAAATGTATTGGTTGCTTGGAAGATACTCCAAACTATCCCTACATAACAAATTGCTTCTCTACAAGCGAAATTCTAAGACCAGTTTTTACATATGGAATCCAACTCTGGGGCTGTACAAAAAAGACCAACATCAAAATAATCCAAACATTTCAAAACAAGGTACTAAGGAGTATTGTCAACGCTCCTTGGTACGTACGTAATGACGACCTCCATCGGGACCTCAAGATAGAACCAGTCAGTGAGGTGATCAAACTATTTGTCGCTAAACACGGGCAGAGGCTTCATCAACATATGAACCCAGAAGCTCTACGATTATTGGACAACAGCAACGTCATCCGACGTCTGGATAGAACAAAACCTCTCGACCTAGTGGCGTGACAATGTGACAAGTGTTTGAAGTGATCATATAGAGTAGTAGCCATTGGGCTGTAGTTACTGTATTCATGTAAATTAACTTGATGGGCTATGCTCAGTTGTTATGTTATGTTTCTAATAAAGACATTTTTCGGAAAAAAAGGAGACTGTACAAACCTCATAAGCAAGCAGAAAACGTTCCACGATTCGCAAGTTCAACCCTCAGTACTACGAAAAGGTAGGATTACTCTGCAAATGTGAGGTAAGTAATAAACTTTTCTGCAACCCTTGTCTTCTTTGCTGAAATAATAGGAATGAAGCTTGGGTTAAAGATGGAATTGGACTTTCACTTCCACGATGGTTCTTGCTGGGCAGACAGGAACAATCTCCTTTGCATATAGGTAGTTGAAATTTGTATTTGGCTGAGAAAAGCACATTTTTGTCTGACGTTCCCTTCGTGGTTGTCCCTTACGGTTTTGGTTCACCCCGGGGTTTCAGGTTCTGATTCTAATACAGAAACAATAAACCTCAGTGTTTCACGCAGCGTTTTAAATCATTTTTCTTGTAAGCAAACTGCAGGACGCTACGGTTTTAGGAAAATTGTTGTTATTCTCGAAGTAAATGGATGAGGTAGTTCCACTGTTCCCCAGGTCAACTCTCTCTGGTGAATCTGGCTTCTTTTAAACTTGCAGATGATTAGTCATTTCCGCTTTCACGAGCTTGTTTACGAGTTTACCTGGAAGTCGCCACTTTTACATCCCCCCCTGCGAGCTCTATCATCACATGGTGTGGATAAATATACCTACACGTATACGCGAGAGAGTACACAGTGAACACACACCACCAGCCTATCAATATCGGCGCATCTGCCTCAACAACCATCAGCCCGAAAATAGATATTCGTACGGTACATCCAGAAATACTTGCCAATCAACCTCAATCCACATCAGAAAATTGCGCGGATTGGGCTCAGGTTGGTTCTCCATGAACTGAGCTTGTTCCAAATCCAAGCTAAATATTTTATCATCTTAATAATTGCAATTAATTCCGGCTTTGGAGTTTCGCTTCACAGAATTCACTATCACCAAAATTCTAAATCATTAGGTGATAATTCAACACTAGAAAAAGAGTAATTTAGGTGCTCAGTTGCGAACCCTGATAAGTTTACTAATTAAGTTTTTGAGAAAATTACCGAAAACTTTTAGAACATGATTTTTGAACAATATTGAGCGTTTCATGCGTTTAAACCTCAGCAAGGTCTTTTAGTTAGCCAATCCAACGATTCCAAGCTGGGAAGTCAGATTAATTTGAAGAAAAATTGGTTTTCAGATGGACATACCAGGTTTTGATTATAAACAGCGCATCTATCACGTATGCAGTGGAACTACGCGGATACAGACATGAATTTATCTAACATGAACATAAAGGTATTTTGAATGTTTCAGATAATCTTGACGAAAATTCAGGGCGATGAAAATCGTAGGGAACCATCAACAGCCGATCCCACACTATCCATCAGAGTTTCGTCAAAATCGGATGGAAACTGTAAGAATTCGGTTTGTTATAAGGATCTGAAGACAGACAGACAAGAAGTTAAAGTTGTTTACGATGGTTTAAAACAAAAAATTCGTGTGGAAATTTTTGTTTTGAAGAAAAAAAATGTCATCTTCCAAAAGTGAAAACGAAGCTTCTGCTACGTGCACGTAGACTAGGAAACAAATTGTTTTTTAGTAAATAACGATTTTAGCTCGGGAAGGGGTGGGGTGTGGGACTCGTTGGACACAGGCCAATGTTTTGATTTCGGAGAGATGAAACTCATACGGGACCATCTGCAGCCGACCCCACTCTATCCCTTAGGGTTTCGTCAAAATCGGATGAAAACTGTGAGGATTCGGCTTGTTACAAGGATCTGCAAGATCACACGGACAGACAGACAAACAGACGGACTGGCAGATACGAACTACAGTCGTTCGAAAGGTGTATGGTCTAAAACGAAAAATGCGAAAGGGAAATAATGGGTCCAGGAAGGTTCGTTATGTACAGAGAAGTGAGTATGAGGAGCCCATAAAGAGTTCGAAGAGATGGATCTGGGAAGAAGTACTTGATGTGTCCAGAATGGTTATCGAGTGTATAGAGATGACGTGGGAGAAGGGAAAGGGAATAATGGGTCCAGGAGGGTGTACACGTTATGTCCAGAGGAGTGAGTATGAGGAGCCCATAAAGAGTTCGAAGAGATGGATCTGGGAAGAAGTACTTGATGTGTCCAGAATGGTTATCGAGTGTATAGAGATGACGTGGGAGAAGGGAAAGGGAATAATGGGTCCAGGAGGGTGCACACGTTATGTCCAGAAGAGTGAGTATGAGGAGCCCATAAAGAGTTCGAAGAGATGGATCTGGGAAGAAGGGTACTTGATGTGTCCAGAATGGATCTGGGAAGAAGTATCGACGTGGGAGGAAATGGGTCCAGGAGGGTGTACACGTTATGTCCGGAGGGAATATGGGTCCAGGAGGGTGTACACGTTATGTCCAGAGGAGTGAGTATGAGGGAGCCCATAAAGAGTTCGAAGAGATGGATCTGGAAGAAGTGCTTGATGTGTCCAGGATGGTTATCGAGTGTATAGAGATGACGTGGGAGAAGGAGAAGGGAATGATGGGTCCAGGAGGGTGTACACGTTATGTCCAGAGGAGTGAGTATGAGGAGCCCATAAAGAGTTCGAAGAGATGGATCTGGGAAGAAGTACTTGATGTGTCCAGAATGGTTATCGAGTGTATAGAGATGACGTGGGAGAAGGGAAAGGGAATATGGGTCCAGGAGGGTGTACACGTTATGTCCAGAGGAGTGGGTAAGAGGAGCCCATAAAGAGTTCGAAGAGATGGATCTATAAGAAGTGCTTGATGTGTCCAGGATGGTTATCGAGTGTATAGAGATGACGTGGGAGAAGGGAAAGGGAATAATGGGTCCAGGAGGGTGTACACGTTATGTCCAAAGGAGTGAGTATGAGGAGCCCATAAAGAGTTCGAAGAGATGGATCTGGGAAGAAGTACTTGATGTGTCCAGAATGGTTATCGAGTGTATAGAGTTAGAGTGTGGGAAAGGGAATAATGGGTCCAGGAGGGTGTACACGTTATGTCCAGAGGAATTACGAGGAGAGAAGAAGAGGAGAACTTAAAGGGTGAGGAGAGGGACGAGTATGGAGAAATGGGTCTGTAAAGTACTTGATGTGTCCAGAGGGTTATCAAGTCTATAGAGATGACGGCCGGGAAGGGTAGGGAAATAATGGGTCCGGGGAGCTCCCTGGAGGGGCAGCAGGCGGCTCAGCCCGGGAGTAGCATGGAAATGTCAAAGGTAAACTCCTACCGCCCCCAACCGCCTCCCAATCATTCCGCCCCCGACCACACAAAGAAAGGACATCTTCACGGGATTCCCTTTGTCTTGGAATCATCATCCCTTTACCTCCCTATCGCTACACCATCTGTGGAATTGAAGTGAACGGTTATTTTTCAACTTATCGAATGTGCTGTGACTGAACAGGGTTTATTTACTTGTGACCAGATTTGAGCGTATTTACACTTTTAGAGAAGACTGTAAATGAATTAACACCATGCTATTGGTTTATTATTCAATAATAAACCGTTGTAATCGCTCTTGAAAAAAAAAAATTTCTAACCCCCCCTGAAAATTCCATGGTTTACGTTTCAAAGGGTGTAGAATCCGAATCTGCAATAAAAAATGTTCCGTCCGTCCACCGTACGCACGATTTCTCCCAAACGGCTGGAGCAAAAAATCTGAAATTTTCAGGAAAAATCCATGTTGGTCCGACAACGCCCCAATTCTAAAGTGCACTTTTTAAAGGTTGTCAAAGTTTTGTAAAATATCCCTAAAATCCTCAAAAAAAGTCGAGGCGGCCTAAATTTGGACTTTGCTTTGAAGAACTGTCCACGAGGAATCGAATGAGCACCTCGCCAGGTCCGTAGGTCAAACCATTCCTGATGTGTGGCCCGATTTATGGTGCCGACGTATGCGTTATTCTGGTTTATAATTGTTTTTGTTTTGATAGCAGTAACCTAGTGATACTACATGTGGATACAGGAGTGAACTCTTAAGTGTAGCTGATACACGGATGCATACTGATTTGTAAAAAAACTTTCACTGCTTACTCCATATTTAGTTGGCGGATGATTTGAATTTCTACTGAGCTTTGGAGTGTGCGTGTTTCATAGGTGATAGGTATTTTGGTTGAGACCGAATTTAAGTGCTCTATGCATATCTCCTGTAATTCAATAATCGCTCCATCACCTGCGAAACATGCACACTTCTCAAATCATGAACCAAAATTGAATAATAAACCCCAGTGAAAGAATTTGGGAGACATGCATAGAGCACGTAAATCTGTTCTCAAACAAAATACAGTTGATCATATTTGTGTGCCTCCTGAAATTCAACATTCGCTCCATCACCTGTGAAACACGCACACTCCAAACCTTAATAGAAATTCAAATCATGAACGCAAGCCAATTGAATAATAAACCCCAGTGAAAGAATTTGCAGCGTTTTATGCATATCAGAATGCTTCAACCCGTGTATCGACTACAAAGCCTTTTAGGAGTTCACTCCAGTATCCACATCACTACATCACTAGGTTACTGATATCAACACAAAAACAATAATGAACCAACATAACGCAAATGTTGCCACCATAAATCGGGCCATACATCGGGAATGGTTTGACCTACCAGGCTCATTCGATTCCTCGTGGAAAGTTCTTCAAAAAGAGTCCAAATTTAGGCCGCCTTGACTTTTTTTGAGGTTTTCAGGGATTTTACAAAACTTCGACAACCCTTAAAGGGCACTTTAAATTAAGTGAGAGAGCTTGATCAAGAACTGGGGCGTTGTCGGACCAACATGGATTTTTCCTGAAAATTTCAGATCCTTTGCTCCAGCCGTTTGGGAGAAATCGAGCGTACGGCGGACGGACGGAACATTTGTATTGCAGATTCGGATTCTACACCCTTTGAAACGTAAACCATGAAATTTCAGGGGGGTTAGAATTTTGTTTTTCAAGAGCGATTACAATGGTTTATTATTGAATAATAAACCAAAACAACAGCGTTTTTTGTTTTTGTGTCGATCGCAGTCGATGTAGTGAATGTGGATACTGGAGTAATAGCCGATGTGGATACTAAGTATAACTACAAGTCTTGTAGTTTATAGCCGATACACGGGTTGAAGCATTCCGATATGCATGCTCCGTCTTACGAAATTTAAAACTTTCAAATAGAATATTTTTCCATTGTAATCGCTTCTGAAAAAAACGCTGAAAATTCTTTCAATGGGGTTTATTATTCAATTGGCTTGCGTTCATGATTTGAATTTCTACTAAGCTTTGGCGTGTTTCACAGGTGATAGAGTGATTATTGAATTTCAGGAGGCACAAAAATATGATCAACTGATCAATCCAAATAGGTATTTTGGTTGAAAACCAATTTACGTGCTCTATGCATACCTCCTGAAATTCAATAATCGCTCTATCACCTGTGAAACACGCAGACTCCAAAGCTTAGTAGAAATTCATATCATGAACGCAAGCCAATTGAATAATAAACCCCAGTGAAAGAGTTTGCAGCGTTTTTTTATTAGGTATAGTTTGATAAACTTTTGGTAATACATTACTTACTTTGCAGTTTTGCTGATGGTGAATACATAAATATATGTACGGTAAATACATAAATATGGAACATGTTGGAGGGTGGTCAACCAGTGATGATCCCCCATATCCTGGAATATAAGATGGTTGAACTTAGTTTGATGTGTCCACCGCTCTTGTTCTTTTTAATCGTCTGCTTAGTTGTTGCCATTCCAACGCACACAAGAGTTGTTCAAATGCTGGCGATTCGTGAGTTGATATTACTCAGTGCATGTCAGATGTTGCTGCTTTTATAACGTCTTAAGCCGGGTACAGACAGTGCGAGGCTGCTTGCCTCGAATGCCTCAGGACGCATGCTCGGACTGTGTGTACCGGGGATGCTCGCTACGAGCTGCTCGGGTCGCACTGCTCGAGGTGAGCGGGGAGCTTGTCGGTAAAACGGCAGTGCTCGCACCGAGCCGTTCGTACTGTGTGTACCTGTTTGCATTTGCCTCAAGCCGAGCAACGCTATGGATGGAGAAGCGATTCACGAGATGGTGAAATTATACGAAAGTAAACGCGTTTTGTAGGAAATCTCGCTGGCACATTCGCGCGAAATTGGGTGCATCTTCTTCAAACCTCACATCTTCTAGGAGCCTGTTTCCATATTCGCACCGATTTTGATAGATTTTTTTGACCCTCCAACGTCTCAATAACCGTTGCCATCACAATGAATGCAGCGGCTGCAATTTGCACGGTTATACGGGATGACGGCACCATATTGACTACTTTCCGTACTTTTGGGTGGTTCGCGTGCTCGCACCGAGCATTCGTGTTTGCAATTTTCGTCAAAAGCGTTCGCTTCGACCCGAGGCAGATGTGGCGAGGCATTTGAAGCGAGCAGCCTCGCACTGTCTGTACTAGGCTTTAGACTTCTGGTACATTAAGGTCTTTGTGGATAACTGTGTTTCGTACGTACCAACGGGCATTTGTTATGAGAGTGCTATGAGAGAATTACGGAGTGCTCTGTGTCGCTGTGTTTGAACACGTTTAATTTATGACTTGCACGCCAAGCCACAGACGGAGCAGCTTTACTGCCGTATTGGGCGGATTATAGTGAGGTATAGCAATCGTTTGTAGTTCATTGTAAGGGGTGAAGTGTTCATCAGAAGTGGTTTTAATAGAGTTATGCGGGATCGTAGCCTTTTTACGAGTTCTCCTATGTGGAGGTTGATGAAGGATAACTTTTTGGATCGACTTGCTTCATGATGTAAACAAGATGGACACCAAATGCGGGACATAATTTTCAAAACTTGAAATTACAGATATTTCTCAATCAAAAAACGCAGCAAATTCTTTCACTGGGGTTTATTATTCAATTGGCTTGCGTTCATGATTTGAATTTCTACTAAGCTTTGGAGTGTGCGTGTTTCACAGGTGATAGAGCGATTATTGAATTTCAGGAGACATGCATAGAGCACGTAAGTCTGTTCTCAACCAAAATACCTATTTGGATTGATCAGTTGATCATATTTTTGTGCCTCCTGAAATGCAATAATCGCTCTATCACCTGTGAAACACGCACACTCCAAAGCTCAGTAGAAATTCAAATCATAAACGCAAGCCAATTGAATAATAAACCCCAGTGAAAGAATTTGCAGCGTTTTTTTATGGTTATCAGAATACTTCAACACGTGTATCGACTGTAAACCCTCTTAGGAGTTCACTAGAGTATCCACGTTCACTACATCACTAGGTTACTGCAATCAAAACAAAACCAATAATAAACCAAAATAACGCAAATTTTGGCACCATAAATCGGGCCATACATCGGGAATGGTTTGAGCTATGGACCTGGGGAGGGGCTCATCCGATTCCTCATGGAAAGTTCTCCAAAGAAGTCCAAATTTAGGCCGCCTTAACTTGTTTTGAGGTTTTTAGGGATTTTACAAAACTTTGACAACCATTAAAGGGCACTTTAAATTAAGTGAGAGAGCTGGCTAAAGAATTGGGGCGTTGTCAGACCAATATTGAGTTTTCCTGAAAATTTCAGATTTTTTGCTCCAGCCGTTTGGGAGCAATCGTGCATACGGCGGACGGACGGAAACATTTTTAACATTTTTATTGCAGATTTGGATTCTACACCCTTTGAAACGTAAAAAATGAAATTTTCAGGGGGGTTAATTTTTTTTTTCAAGAGCGATTTCAATGGTTTATTATTGAATAATAAACCAAAAACGTAAATGAAATTATTGAACTCTCAAAATATCCATATTTATGCCTTTTCGTTGTTGGCCTTGATCCCGTGATCCTTTCTGTATATTTTGATTTTAAAATTTATGGATCTACTGCAATAGGTTCATTTTTAAGAAAACGCGGGGAAAATGATGAATATGAAAAATTCGAAGAGGATTTGTTTCAAGAAATCAGTAGAATGTTGACATTACAGATAAAATCTCGGAACAGTAGTTGACAAAATCCCCATAAAAGAGCAATAAAACTATATAATTGGTTCGAGGGAATGATTAATTCGTCGAGGAAATTCCTCGAGGTCCGGGGGTGACCCCGAGGCATGCGGAATATTTTGCTTCGCCTTCTCCCGGAACGGAATCGATCCTGGCGAGCTGACGTCACTTGCAGCTTTGACGTCACCGGGGTGTCGCTGTGACGTCAGAGCCCGACCCCCTACAGTGATGAGATCGCTCGGGTGCTTCCTCCCCTCCCCTCCCCTCCGTCACCTCTCGCTCTGAGCTCTTTATACATTCGAAGGGAGCAATTTCCTTAGGGTCACCCCCGCCGCGCCCACCTTTTCTCCTCCCTAACCCACTTTTCTCTCCTTCTCGAACTACCTTTTTCCCACCATTAAGGGGGAACGATGGTTAGGAAATAACTCGGAATCTGGTTATTGAGGAAGAAGGTGGGAAATGGTCAGACCAAAGCTGAAACCTGAAAGTCCTGTTTAGATCGGGATCGGAACAGCTATACAACATCTGTCAAACAGCAATAACATTTATACCAGATGGAAGGCGTAGATGACACATTATGAAAGGGGAAGGAAGAAAGAACTCATGGAAAGGGAGAAGGAGTCTAAAATGTCTAAGATCATGTACAGTAAAGTCTAAGATTTGATGGCTTTCAAGGAAATCAAAGAAAAATCGTGGAATAAGATGCTAAGGGATAATGAAATGAAAGAGAGAGAAAGAAGTCGCGAATCCAGAGAAAAATCAAGTAGTAGCCGCTTGGATTCTGTTAGGAGCAGAGTGGCGCAGTGGAAGCGTGCTGGGCCCATAACACAGAGGTCCGTGGATCGTAACCACGCTCTGCTACCATGTAATACTTGAAAGGAATTGTTATATCAATTCTACCTTTACTTGATTACGATTTCTTGGTATTATTCCCTTTTTTGACCTTATATATCTTTATATAAAAGAACCGTAGTAATTAATAAGGTCAAAAAAGGGAATAATACCAAGAAATCGTAATCAAGTAAAGGTAGAATTGATATAACAATTCCTTTCAAGTATTACAAAGTACCTAATCATAATAGAAGAAACAGACCTAACATAGACAGAACAGATAGAAGAAAGGGACCATAGTTAGAGCTAAAAATTATTCAGCTACGTCATAACAGTCGATTGTGCAGAAACGAAAATTGGACTGAATGGGTATGACTGTTGGGCCGTCATTAGCAAACTTAATTTACACAATAAGTTGCAGTTATACAAAACAGTACTTATGCCTATCTGGAGCTATGGTATTCAGCTATGGGGATGCACAGGTAAAAGTGTCATTAAAATGGTCCTAACATTCCAAAATCAGGTACTAAGGAGAGTTGTGAATGCTCCATGGTACATTCGTATTGATGACCTCTAGGGCTTATAATTAAAGTAGATCATAGGGTGAATCAAAAGCAGATCTGGAATACAAGATTCAAAGCTTTGGAGTTCATTCCATACAGATTTTGCCAAAGAAGATAATTACAGATAGATGATAACACGAATGCTAGTAATCAAAATAGTTCATAGCATCACCTTCCTAACCTACTTTTTCCCACCATTAAGGGGGAACGATAGTTAGGAAATAACTCGGAATCTGGTTATTGAGGAATAAGGTGGGAAATGGTCAGACCAAACCTGAAACCTGAAAGTCCTGTTTAGATCGGGATTGGAACAGCTATACAACATCTGTCAAACAGCAATAACATTTATACCAGATGAAAGAACCTAATCATAATAGAAGAAACAGACCTAACATAGACTGAACAGAAGAAAGGGACCATGGTTAGAGCTACAAATTATTCTACGAATGTCATAACAGTAATTGTGGGGACAACGAAAATCGGAAAATGGGTATGACTGTTGGGTCAATTAAACCAAACTTGATTTAAAATAAATTACTCTTATACAAAACAGTACTTATGCCTATCTGGATATGGTATACAGCTATGGGGATGCACAGGTAGAAGTGTGATTAAAATGGTTCAAACACTCCAACATAAGGTACTAAGGAGAGTTGTGAATGCTCCATGGTACATTCGTATGATGACTTCCACGAGGACCTCAAAATCGAAAGATTTAGCAAGATTTAGCGATGTCACTAAAAGATACGCAAGGAACTACTAGGAAGAGAGGCTTCTTGCACATATGCAACCCAGAAGTCATCCAGCTTCTCGACAACTCCCAAGTAAACATACGCCTGACAAGGACCAAGCCATTGAACCTTGGATGCTGATGTGAATGGAGGAATCTGGTTATTGAGGAATAAGGTGGGAAATGATCAGACCAAACCTGAAACCTGAAAGTCCTGTTTAGATCGGGATCAGAACAGCTATACAACATCTGTCAAACAGCAACAACATTTTAACCAGATGGAAACGTATAAGAGAACAAAATTAGAATAGAAGATACAGACCTAACAATAGACCGATTAAGGGACCATGGTTAGAGACTCCAATGACTAGGTTATGAGACAAACGAAAAACCAGGAATTATAATGAGGAAAAATGGCCAATCAAACCTAAAACCTGAAAGTCCTGTTTAGATCGGGATCGGAACAGCTATACAACATCTGTCAAACAGCAATAACATTCTTACCAGATGGAAGGCGTAGATGACACATTAAAAGGGGAACGAAGAAAGAACTCATGGAATAGAAGGAGTCTAAAATGTCTGAGATCATGTATAGTAAAGTAATTTGATGTCTTTCAAGGAAATCATGAAAAATCGTGAATAAGATGCTAGATGGCGAATCCAGAGGAAAAATCAAGTAGTAGCCGCTTGGATTCTGTTAGGAGCAGAGTGGCGCAGTGGAAGCGTGCTGGGCCCATAACCCAGAGGACCGTGGATCGTAACCACGCTCTGCTACCATGTAATACTTGAAAGGAATTGTTATATCAATTCTACCTTTACTTGATTACGATTTCTTGGTATTATTCCCTTTTTTGACCTTATACAGGGTGTCCCAGGAGTTACGCACAATCCGACTCCTACGTGTTCTACAACTCATTTCCAACCAAAAGTGCCTCGTAGCAATTTTTTTTAGAGGCCTCGTTTTCGAGTTATTCGCGATTCAAATTTTGTTTCGTGTTTTCGATATTAAGTCACTAAAACTGTTATAACTCCTTCAATTTTAGAGATAGATCAAATTTGAAGCACCGCTAGAAAGAGCGTTAAATTGTCTATCTATTTGATGTCAGATAACATTTTTTTATTGCATTGAAGATTTGCGATTGCCGGGTGAAATGGCAGTTTTGTCAGAATCTTGAAATCGGCTGTTTTACATCTCGCCTAGAAGTCCCAAGAATGCTTGACGACACAACTGTGCAGACCTGGTAAAACGTGCGCCAAAATGTCAGCTTTCTAGGCAAGGAACTACGAAGAGAGGCTTCTTGCGCATATCAACCCAGAAGCCATCCAGCTTCTCGACAACTCCCAAGTAAACATACGCCTGAAAAGGACCAAGCCATTGGACCTTGGATGCTGATGTGAATGGAGGAATCTGGTTATTGAGGAATAAGGTGGGAAATGGTCAGATCAAACCTAAAACCTGAAAGTCCTGTTTAGATCGGGATTGGAACAGCTATACAACATCTGTCAAACACCAATAACATTTTAACCAGATGGAAACGTATAAGAGAACAAAATTAGAATAGAAGGTACAGGCCTAACAAACAGATCGATTAAGGGACCATGGTTAGAGGCTCCAAATGACACTAGGTTGAGGAACACACGAAAATCGGGTAAATGAGTATGAAACAAATGTAAACCAACAACATGATTCAAGCAGATCTTTGTAAGAAACATAAATATAGATCTATAGTGTTTAATGCTTCTAATTAAAGTAGATTGTAGGACAAATCGAAAGCAGATCTGAAGGACACGAATCCAACTTTTGGAGTTGGTTCCGTACAGATCTTGGCAAAGAAGATAATTACAGATAGATGATAACACGAATGCTAGTAATCAAAATAGTTCATTTGGGACCAGCTTTACTCATGCACACAATACAAATATATACAAATATAAATTCCCCTGTCAACTAGTGTACACATTAAGCCAACAAACAAACAGCTGTACTTGCACTATGACAGTGCCCTCATACCAAACGGTCAGTCCCCCTATCATTATCTGCCAGAGGCCACCGAATATGTAGTGACCGAGAAAACCTGGGAAACTACTTGTCTGTGTTGGAGATAAATTAAGAGAAAGGGATTTCCAAGACGGTTAGTTGAGAAAGAATGATCCCAGCTCGTGTCAATTATCAACAAACATCACTGCCACCTACTGACCGAGTCGGTGACCACATTCTTCTTTGGTATCCAAAAATGAATGGGATACTTAGGGAGCTTCAGCCAATCCTGGACTCAAGCGCGCTGACTCAAGATGTATTCAAGGAAGTACCACGACTTACATACAGACAGGGACAAAATTTGGGAGGCTTATCATCTCACCGGCATCCATCTGTCCAGCCTCAACAATAGCAACACTGGGGCCTACATCCGTGCCACCGCCCAAGATGCAAGCTGTGCGAAATTGCCGTTGATGATATCAATTTCACTTCTCCAAACACCACTCATTCATACAGTCATACAGATGCCAGGGTGCTGCTGATTGTCAAGCGCATATGTGCGTTTACCAGTTGATTTGTAGAAAGTGCACAGAAGAACAATGGTGCTTCTATGTTGGAAAAGCCGCACAATTGAACCTGCGAATGAACAATCATAGAGCATCAATACACCAATCACAACCACGGCCAGTAAAACTCCACACACTATCACACGGACCCTCAACCACTTTTAATGAATGTTTCGGCGTTAAAGTTTTAAAAAAGATCGGCCCACAAACGATCGTCTTTCACAACAGTCGTAACGAGCACACCTTTGGGATCAAATCGTCCACCCGGACTCGACATCAATGATTGAGTTAACTCCATCAGTGGTGACGACAAACACGAACAAGTGCAAGTCCCAAAACCAAAAATCACTTTTCTTTAATTTTTGACAAACATTCTTTGAAATATCAAACATCGACTTTTATTCGACATTTTATCTGTTAAATGTTTTACTATTTCTTTAACAAACGTTATATAGTTCAGTAGAACAGCTAACCAGTTACCACAGTATTATAAATATAAATTTATATATATAAATTTCGATGTCACAGGTGGAATTAGAATTGAGGATGATGGGTGACGGGGCTCGCTCGGTAATTTAAGTGACATGTAATCCCACTTAAGCAGGCGGCTGTTAGTGTTGGGAGACAATGCGGCGGGTAAGTGGGTCGGCGACAACCCGAGAGGAATAAACGCGTCAGGGCACAACCGGGTGATTTCCCACCTTCGCCTATTTTCATATTCCCACGACGTTCCACCCATGGTCGCTAGTTAACCCAAGCAACCACGGTGATTTGCAGTTGGACACCAAAGACACTGAAGGCATGTCCAAAGTTTGAAACTCAATGTCTGTTCACAAATAAATCCTCGTTTGCACAGCCGATACTGGGCGTAGACTATTAATACTTGAACCCCTAACCCAGTCAGGGTCTTGTTCCACGCAGCAGCCTGGATTCAATTAACCCAGTTATGTTGCACTCGTTCACCCAGGTCCAACACCATTGAGACAGGGCGCTTCTAGTCGGGCATATGGGGGTCTGCAAGCTATGTAAAATTGGATAACGTTAGAGCACCTTTTAAAATTCATTGTGAAAGAATTCAGAAAAAATTCGTTGAATCTCATTTTGCTTGCAACTTTTGCTTGGTTGATGAGTACGAAGTGCTTTTATTGGTTTTCCAGTATCCTTTCAAACAACAGATCACCAGCTGCTTGTTCTTCTTGCAGCAACAACAACATAGCTAGATGCTGGCGACAACCAATTTTAACTGATTGCCACACCCAAACTGAATAAAAAGCTATCAACACGGCGCTTCATACAAGGGTCTGCAAGCAAGTTTATGAACACAAGCAATAAGAAATACTAAGATTGTTCTAGGGTGGCTCATATACTCCATAGACGAGAACTACCAGTAGATTTATGTAAAATTGGATGACGTTAGAGCACCTTTTCAAATTCATTGTGGGAGAGTCTGAAAAGATTCGTTGAATTTCATTTTGCTTGCAACTTTTGCTTAATGATGTATAGTACGAAGTGCTTTTATTGGTTTTCCAGTATCCTTTCAAACAACAGATCACCAGCTGCTTGTTCTTCTTCCAGCAACAACAACATAGCTACATGCTGGCGACAACCAATTTTAACTGATTGTAAACTGAATAAAAAGCTATCAACGTAGTGTAACAAATGTGCCTACCCAGTCCATCTACCTTCATCGGGCATGCAGAGGTCTTTTGTGCCTCCAACAAGAAAAGGCCCCTGTTAAGGTACAGCACTCCTAGCCGTGGATGCGGACGTCAGCTGTTAGGGTCTTGTTCCACGCAAAAGCCTGGATTCAATCACCTAGTTATGTTGTACTCGTTCACCCAGGTCCAACATTTAGACACGGCAACTCTAACCGACCATATGAGGGTCTGCAAGCAAGTTCCTGAAAGCGAGCAAGTAGAGATCCTTGGAATGCTCTGAGGTGGCTCATCTACCCCATAGACGGGAACTACGAGTAGATTTATGAAAAATTGATTGAAATTTAAGCACCTCTTCAAATTGATGATGGGAGAATCTGAAATTTGCTTTGAATTCCATTTCGTCGCAAAACAAATGCCGATGCATCAGGCGATAGCAACCTTCGCTTGGTATGTGGTGATAATATCGTTATAATGTATAATATCAAGCAACCTTTCTTGGTCTTTGGCAAATATCACGTGCTTTTCATTATTTTCCATTATCCTCCCAAACAACAAATGATCAGCTGCTCTTTCTTCTTCCAGCAACAACTGCTTGATTCAGAAGATAGCAGATGCTCTGTGACCGGGATGTGGAAAAGCTTTGCTGTATCATATGCCGAGTGACCTGGGCAAAAATCATGATATCATTGCCAACAAGCCCAACAGGTTTGTCATGATCCTGGATGTCCAGGTCGTCAGTGGCAGCACATAAATGGAGTAGACCTCATAGGATGATATATGTAAGAATGAGAGAAATTACCTGAGATAAAATAAGTGGCAAGAAAAGACATCAAGGTCATGTCAATGCACAGAATTGAGTGGAAAAATGCCAGGCGGTTATTCAAGAAGGGGATCTCGGCAGGAATTCTTCGAGGCACCACCACAAGTGCACTTTGAGGCTCATTTCTGAATGACGTTAATTCTATAAGGGCCTTTCATTCTTCATCAAACTTGCTCTACCCCTAGGGCTGGTATTGATTAAACCTAAGCGTTTTCTCATTAAATAATTTAGTTTTTGCTTGTCATTTAATGGTTGCTTAAAGGAAACTATCAAGTTGACTAAGTGATTGCATCTTGTCAATATCGTACAAAATTGATATTTTGTGGGGCTCATTCTTAAGGCCTTCCATGGTCGTATATCGTCTCAAATTGGAATGTGGTAGGGTTTGAGAACTCTTTGTTAGCCCCTAAATAGTTATATCAAATAACGCAGGAAACAGTCACTCCATACAAAATTCCTCCAACAATTGCTACGAGTACAAACAAACAAACAAAGTCGAAGCGATTGCAAATCATATTCTAGTAATTATCAAAATTTTAGTCAGAAACACTAACATGTTTAAGTTTATAAACCACATCAAACTGATCAGTGGTGAAACTATCAAGAAACAAACTGGATATCGGATGTAAATAACAGGGTGTCTAGCGGTCGGGAAAGTCGGGAATTAGTAATGAATTTAAAAACGGTCTTGAAAAGTCGGGAATTAGCAGAGAAATTCATATAAAAGTCTGAAATTTGTTACCAAAACAATATACAGGGTGTCCCACGAGTTGTTTCCCCCCCCCCTGTTTTTATCCTTTCCAAATCGTCCAAACGAGAGTAAACAAAAAATTTTTTTTTGAATCTTCATAATTTTTTCCAAGGATCTCAAATATCATACTTGCGCAACCCCAAAATTGTCAAATAGTGGATGATGGTGAACTCTAAAGTGTGGCACATGAAATTTCATAGGTAATTATCCATTTCCTTTCCGTCCTCCTTTCTCAACCGGACCTCGAAAACTAATCCCCGTAAAAATCTGATAACAGGCGCCTAAGATTTAAAAAAACGACGAGAAATAACCAAATTTAGGTCATTATTCCGCAAAAATTGAGCCGAATCAAGAAACGGACAGCACCACGTGAATCAGCGTTAAAAAACAATGAAAATTCATGCCACACTTTAGAGTTCACCATCATCCACTATTTGACAATTTTGGGGTTGCGCAACTTTGCGTGCTCGCTGAACCGGTTGCGCGCAATCAAAAAAATTGATTGAGGGGTCAAATTTTCATGAAATTGTGAGTAGAATTCGAATCTGTAATAAAAAATTAGGGTTCTCATTTAAAATAAGAAAGTTAGTGTCAGCTGCGCAAGATTGCGCAGTTGCGCGGGGTGCGCAAATATGATATTTGAAATCCTTGGAAAAACTTATGAAGATTCAAAAAAAATTTTTTTCTCCCGACGATTTTACCAAAACATATATAGGTTGGAATTTACTACGATTCAATAAGTGCCTAGCATTTTATTTCGTCAAGGTTACATTTTATTTTATGAACTCAAATTTAACTTGCACAAAGGTAAGTAAATGTTCTTATTCAGATAATTAATTGTACATTTTCTGTACCTTTCACGAGTGTGTATAAGTACGAATTAAATAATAGTAATAAAAGTAAATAATCTGAACACGATAAAATTTTCTAGGTTTGTCTTGAAAAAGAAATCATTTTTGTGCGATAAGGCATAATCTTGAAACAGGGTCAAATAAAGAAAACATAATTTGAAATAGGCCTATATTGATGGCCTTGAAGTGATTCAAGACATTTTACTTCCATAAACTGTAAATATAATTAAATGT
Source organism: Creontiades dilutus (assembly GCA_031894815.1). Taxonomy (NCBI): domain Eukaryota; kingdom Metazoa; phylum Arthropoda; class Insecta; order Hemiptera; family Miridae; genus Creontiades; species Creontiades dilutus. The sequence goes on along the minus strand of JAVIWC010009012.1, from coordinate 307,806 downwards.
GATTTTTTCAAGTGATTCAAGACATTTTACTTCCATTCAGTAGGGTATGTCCACTTGGTATTTTTAATTCTGATGATATTTTTTCATATTCTCGCATGTTCACCTGAAATTAAAAGTTCTTTTTATTTTAATATAAGATGAATATATTACCGCGTAAAAGTCTGGAAATTTATGGAAAAAGTCTTGAATTTATTTTTGAATAATTGCTAGACACCCTGAAATAAAGAGATACGTTGAAATGAACACGTTTAAGCTCCTCATGAACACTCTTCTGAAATTCGACTTAACTGAGTTTTCTTATTCTAAAATGAATTTAACGAGTCAATTAAATTTTGTGCTACAGCTTCCTGAAAAAATTGGGTTTCGAGCCTGTCTGTCCTGTCTCATGAAATTCCTCGCAACACAACAAAATCCTCACGTCTGCTCTAATTTGATATGAATTTGGTGGGTTTCACATCCTTCTTGTACCTCACATAGTCACAGCGCTAGTTGAAAACAACCTATAACCCCCTTAAAGTATGACGGATGTTTCAATTTATGTAACTAAATTGAATTAAAAAAGAAAAATCAGTCCTTACTTTTATCCAAAAAATCTGGACAGTTCATGAAAACCAACTCAGCAAATCGATGGTCACGAGTCTTGATTCCACATTCAATAAACCTCCTGAAGGGAAATTTGAGGATTGGCAATTTCAAGAAACAAGTATTAGAATACTTACAACAGAAGTGACGTGTTTTGTTCGATTAGGTACATTTCAATGTCTATGCAGAACAAGGACTAAACGTCAAACAACATAGAATAGAATAGACGTTTTAAAGAAATACAGTTCACACCAAAGAGCTAACAGAGAACTGACATCTCGGACAGGTCAACGGATTGTACTCCCCTCATGAGATGTCTCTTGATTACTGGACACTCTCCACTAAACTATACCTATTTGTAAATTTTCAGTTTAAATCATACAATTTCTAGGTATTTCCCCATCGTATGTCTCAGAGGCTAGTTATCAATAGCGTTATAATGAAGGTTTGTTTTATGACGGTTTGGGGAAATACGTTAGACCCCTAGTAGAAATGTTAGTATCTCACATTGTTCTTCTTCATATAGATAAGTAGTAGATCTTGAAGCGTAAATATCAAGGATTGCTGATCATTCAACTGTTTGTAGGTAGGTAGACAAATATGGTACACAGAAATACGAATAGTTCCTTCAGAATTTAACGTTCAGGTAAGTTAAATTTCTGGATGGAAGTATTAAACAAATTGATTAATAATGATAAGAGATCTGTGAATGAAATATTGAACCGAGGAGTAACGACTTACTTTGTATAATAGGGATATAGCAAGATTTATACACCGATTACGCTGGAATTCCCACTGTTTATAATTATACTAAACATCGAATGATGGACTGTTTGGTATCTGTAACACCTTTCGTCATCAATGGTTACTGAATATTTGGTTGGTAGTTTAGTGGGACAGTGTCCCAGGGACACTTTGATCGGTCCAAATTCGTGTCACATCAGTGCTCAGAGCTCAAATCCTCAAATACATCCCAGGATAACAAGAGAACAGACATTCTTTATATTCTTACACTGTACAAACTAAGAATATCATTGAGAAAGTGGGAACTAGAAGGCTTTCCCCAAAGGAGAGGCATGAAAGTATACCGCGCAGCGAGGTGAAGCGAGAGAAAGAGGTACCGCAACAAGTAGAAGATTATAAGTACATCAATCTTCAAGAAGTAGGAATAATTATTTACCTGTCATTGCAACAAACATTACACCCAGCTTGTGGAGTTAATGATAGGATATAAAGACAACACTTGGGTTGTGTTGAAATGATTCTACACAATTTCTTATGTATCTAGACAATACCTTATGAAATTAGGTGTCCCTCTAACTTGACTGCCTATCGACAAGTTACAAAATACAGTAAGAGTTAGGGCTCTTGTTTTGCATAACACAGGAGAGTTATTTTGATTTCAGTCTTACCTCAAATAAGAGTTGCTGAGGATTCTAGTGAAATAGGGCGGGGGGCTTTAAATCGAATGGGTTCCAAATCGAATTTTCGGTTGGAAACGTCAATCTTTGCCCCCCGACATTTGATTGGGAAATCGGAAAAGCTAAGAACAACAGGAAAACCTCCTGGGAGGGACAAAAAACAGCTGAGAGCCTCCTCAACGCCACCCCAGGAAATCAATAAAATGTTCTCCGTCCTGTCAAGCAAAAATTTCAACTCACCCAGCAAAAGTTCCGACGTTCAGAGCGAACGATGGTCCGCGGTCAGCTAAGCGAGCAGCGTGAACTGAAAATGGTATAACACGTAACTTTCAACTCGCGCGATACATCAGGTATTCGAAAAATCGCCGAAAACCAGGCCTTATCAATCGAAAAGACACAAGGATGTTATTGTTTGTATTCTGATCAACTTGCTTTCTAATGGAGGGCGCTGTCATATTTATCAGCTGGTTCAGCCGAAAGGCATTTCTTCTCTGTGAGATAGAGGTTTTCGCATTCCTACTTCATGAAACCAAGTGTCATGGATTGGTGATAGGAGCTGATAACGGTGATAATGTAATCAGTTGTTTATTTTCTCATTTTTTGGACTGTGTTGTGTGTAATCTACCAATGTGATTGGGTTGTTCCTGTTTTGTAAAAGTTCAAATAAGTTTCTTTTAAAAGTGGTTAATATAATTTATCCAGATTTTGGTTGGACGTTCTGAATTTTGAATAAATTTCAAACCACCAGAAAATGAGTAATCACCGGTGGGAATGGTAAGTACGATATAGAAAGCGAATACAACCAATTCCAACAGAGATTATGTTTAACTCGGTCTCACTAAGTGTTAAGAATTGAATTCATGCAACACGTTACAACTTATCTAAAGAAAGTAGAGACACACATAATTTGAACTAAAATAATGAACAAGAAACAAGCATTATCATATCATGGTGCCCTATAAATTGTCCAAATGGAAATTAACGTCAGTAATGATGATGGAGGAGGGGTTCCTCCACCAATGGTTTGCAGAAAGCATACCTTGAATATGAATAGAGTTCACTACGGTTTTTCGGAAAAGGTTTTTAGGGACGCATTAGTTATTCCTCCTATGAATTAGAACAGTCGAAACTTGGTGAAGTTTACCAATTTGGTCGTCAAATTAAACTAGTGAACTTATAGAAAGTAGGGTGTTGTAATATTAAACCTAGTAAATTTGGATATTTCTTCATTTAAGCTCAGGCTGTGGGTTGTTCTACTCATTGTTCAAAACACATGCCCAATATGAGTCTGGCAATTGATTATATTAAACGTTGAACAGGAAATTCAAGAATACTATACAATCTTTGTGGTGTACCATTCAATTATGTTCGAGTCCAACGATTTTTTAAACATTCTTGTGCACTGTTTCCGACTGCACATGACCGTAATCGACTGTTGTTTTAGGAGCACTCAGATTCCTCGAGCAAAGCTGTCTTTGGTCCGCCTCAAGCCAACTCCTGCATCTGAGCACCCCCTTAAAGGTTCAGTGACCACGGTAGGTTATTTCATATCTTTGGCAACGTATACTATCCAACCTAACTGTTAATTGGGGAGCTATCCCAATCATCATTCCTTCGAGGGAATGATTTGCAAAATGTTGAATGACTATAATTTGAAGCTTATGGTTGCATCCAATTCAGTCAACCTGTTAAGTTAAGTTGTTTCTAATGATATATTGCCTGTAATTCTATGGATTGCTTCATTCATTTTAATCCTATGTCCGTTTTCAGCCCTCTTTTCCAGGCAAAGGGCTGACCAAGGTGATTGACCGAATCACAAAAACACCTTCGTTAGTACAAGACCCTCTTATGTCTGCACTGGATGGTGTCGATCCCCTGTCTGCAATGGCTGCTCAAACAGTAAGAACTCCAGGATGAATTTCATTACGATTGAGTAAGGGTGGGCGTTTTAATTTGTTTCGTCACACAAAACTAACATCTGATTCCTCATCATTACCTGTTTATTTTGCTATTTTTCTAACTAATGTATAAGATGTCGATTACATGGGAAACATGATAAGTTTAATGTTGTGTTAATGTCAATTTTGTGATGAAGTGGGGCCTGTTACTTTGTCTGCAATTGAATTAAAACGTTTCTATTCACTTGTATTTAGTTTGGGTTGGTCTTGTTTAGCTCTTTTGGAAGAAGTATTCTAATGTAATGGAAATCATATCACCCTTTCCACCGCACATGGGGCAAAATGATAGAATTAGGTGGACAAAAGTCATGTTCCAATTTATTATGTATAGGCAGAATGTTCCAAAAGTGAGCTTTTGATATTGAACCTCCAAAGTCAGTCGTACAGGAATTGTGACTCACTTATTCTTGTTTGAACAAGCATAAATCGGGAAAATATGGCAAAAAACCTGACATTTTATGTTATTTTGGGTATAGAGACATGAGGCATATTCGGAATCAGCATACGATTTCCTATTAGAATTGCTCATAATATAATTTTCCCTCCTAGTTCGACCATTTTGCCTTATGTCCACCAGTGCCAACCCTATCCAATGTCATAGTACCTACCTCTTCCTCAACCTCTATCACATTACCGTTGCTCTGAACGTTCTTTTAATAACGTTTTTCAACAGCTAAGTTAAATAGCTCTCCACCCTAATTCCTAGCATTTTGCTTAATCTAACTCATTTTCAAGGTCGTATCTGCTTTTCCTTAGGATTGGGACGATTACGACACGAAAAAAATGGTCAAAGAGATGAAGAAGAAGTCGGATCCCTGGAATGATCAAAAACAAAATATTTTGAGCCGATACACGACCACCAAAAAACTTTCTATGGCCACTGGAATCATTGCAAGTTTGGAGCGAAGCTCGTCTGCCATGGTCAAAGAGGCCAAGGAGCCAAGTAATGTGATTTTACTTGTTGTGTATCACCTTCTTGTTGTATAATATCCTAAAAAAGAACAATTTATGGAATGAACAGCTGTGATCTTGACATTTTAAATTAAATTGTTAATGTCCTGATGATTGTTGATTGGCTTGACTTGAAAGGGTATCTGGAATTGTAGCCATCCATAATATTAGTTGAGGAGAGTCTAACCCCCTGTTCGATTGGTCTTCAAAATCGCTTTCCACTCACAATTTACTAGTTTTATTAATAGTGGGTGTGGGTAGTGGAGTGACCACATTCATTCCGAATCTCTTAATTTGGAGCGTTACATCTGTTTATTCTTGTCAGAGACGTTTCGTCCCGCAGCGGGGACTTCCTCAGTCTAACTATGTATAACTATTAGCATACTTGAGGCATTGACATGGTGGTGGCACCACACATATCTTGTTGTTTGTTACTTTTAGCTCTGTAGTTGTCGCTAAACTTTTCACTCCTCCCTGTCCATGTACTCAAGTTGGTCATACTCTCTATTGCTCAGTTGTTTGATCTCAACTGCGTCAATTAGTTAAACAACTTTGCTCTGTTTTAAAATCAAAAAGGGGAGAGGAACTGCAGCATAAATTAAAATTACTGAATGAGTGTCTGACACACAACAAGATATGTGTGGTGCCACCACCATGTCAATGCCTCAAGTATGCTAATAGTTATACATAGTTAGACTGAGGAAGTCCCCGCTGCGGGACGAAACGTCTCTGACAAGAATAAACAGATGTAACGCTCCAAATTAAGAGATTCGGACTAGTTTTATTGTGTACAACTGATTTCAGGAAAACGCAAATTCAATTTATTAAGTAAAGAGGTATGGGCTGTGTACCATCCTCATTTACTAAGTATGTGTTGCGCCTTGTCTGTCTAATAAATATAGTAATGCTTGATTTTCAAATTAAATTACTGTCACCTTGTTTTTTTAGCGTTGACAGCTAAAGATCTCTGTTTAGGGATTGCGTTTTACAGAGCACAAAAGGAAATTTGTCTATTTAAGCGGCCGTAGAACCTATGTTGCGCCACTACAAACACCAATCCAATAATAGAAAAAACATTACACTAAACTTCAAGGGTAGTTGTGATAAAGTTGCTCATGTATGCAGATGACATCAAGAGTTGTGGATTTTGGTAATATTCCACTTGATTTTGTTGCTAATTTTTAGGTAAAGAGCAGCCAACTACGATACGACATCGGCTGGAACAGCTGGATGAGGAATTCGAACAAGTTGGGCCTAAAGAAGTGGCGTACTATTCCCAACAGGAATTTATTGATAATGTTAAAGAGCTTTGCAATGAATTGACTCATGCCTGGCATCAGGATTTCCGTGTAAAAGCATTGAAAATTGCAATTCAGGTTAGTGTTTTATGGAAATACATCCTAGGTATGTTATCGTTCCCTATATTTTATTGTTCATTGACCAAACATCATCAAATTTATGGCTGGACGTTTTTAATGCTTGAAGATTGCAAAACAGTGGCTTATATTATACAAAATTACGTTTTGATAAAACGAAACCAATAACGTTACGCATCTACGTGGTGTTTACTCGTAATTTAGTTGAGTATATCAGCTGAGCAGTTCAAATATAATGGCTGACACCACAGCAAAGTGTGATCTTCTAGGTTTCCATTCAAAAGTTCCGAGTAAGGTCACCTCTAAGTAACATACCTATATAAATGCAGAAAATATATAAATCAAATATAGCATGTCAAATTCAGACTTTTCCAACTCAAATCCAACCTTTTCACCATTATTAGGGAAATTACGAAAAATGTAAATGTAGTATTTCACAAGATTGTCTGTGATTGGGGACCTGGCTGAAACAATACTCCAAACGCAGTGGGTACCTACCTATAAAATCATGTTTTATTAAAAAAGAAATCAACAAAAAGTATAATTTATAGCATTGCCAAGTCAAATTCAACCTTTTTCTTGAAGAAATTTTTTTAAAAATTTAATGTATTGATTCCAACTTTAAAAGACACATTCGCCTTTGTTCCTAAAGTCCTTCATTTGTGCTTCCATTAATATGGAAATCCCATGGACTAGTAGGCTCAAGAAATGTGAAGCGTTGGAATGCTGACCTTTCGACCCGTCGAAATGAAAGGTATTTTTTGAGCTGAAGCATGTCTTCTTGAGTTGGATTTCGTTTGGATAACTTGGAAATGCTGTGTTTGGGGTATTCGAATGAAATCCGAAACAGCAAAGCTGTTTGCTGAAGAGAATCTGTCTTTTATTTGTTAGGCCCAAATACATTGATAGCTCTGACTGAGTTCGAACTTGTGTCATAACTACTAAGGAGAAATTTCACTATAGCTACAACGCTGACCTATCGATCTATGAGGTTTAATGATGGATGATTTAACCAAACCTCTTCAACTGTGGGATATTTTCCTTGAACATAACATATTTGACACAGAAAACAGGTGCGTGAAACCTTTACTTCAGGGAATGTGATATTTTCCATTTGGGTTAGATAGCTCTAGGGTTAAAACCCTATGCACTTAAAAGTGCATATCATATGAGAAGGAGAAGTTTTTCCTCGAGACCACAAGGAATTTACAGGGATTTACTGCGTCAGTTGTGTACACTGTAATAGCATGACCCTTTCACCTCCCCGAACAATAGAATTGTATCTCCTTTCATTTTCACAGAAAATCCTCACACGGACAATGTCACTCGCGACGAAGTTGAGGAAACCCATTTCAATAAAAACGGAGTAAGATAGAAAGTTGTCTATATTTCCGGGAAAGTAAAGAGTTACACAGTTGAATCGATTTCGACGGTCGGTCGGAAACGGAAGTCATCATCAGTAACAAACATGAAATGAAGGTACATCACAGAAAACATAGGATCAAGTGAGAGGCGATTGAATCCTATTGGCTCAGGGAAGTGAAAGGGGCGGGGAGGACCAACCAATGCCACTCAAGAATTACAAAGTGAAAGGGGCACAAACAGTACCATTATGGAGAGGCGGAGCCATAGTTATTCCAAGAAGGAACCCAATAATGGTGAAATATTTTGAGGAATGACATCATTTAAACATTTTCCCGACCTATCACTCTTAACAATTTCGCATTTTTTCTAGCACATCCAACATATCTCCCTTTGGGCAAAAGTGAGGAAATTCTACATATTGCCTGTTTGTCAAATCAAAACTAAAGCTATGATTGGATTCATTCAGATGACTTGCAAAGGCAGAATCACCTTTCTTGTCCCTGAAATCCTTTTCATGCTCTTTTATTCGTTCCCTAAATTCCCCCACATGAACATTTTAGTTTATAAACCCCACTTTTATCCTGAACGTTAATTTTATCCTTAACCGAACCCAAAGAAGCTTTGAGATTATTTTTATTCTTGAACCCAACGTTGAAACCTCTGGACGACAGAATTTTACCGAGTTTATCCTTTATTACTCCGTTTTAATTGTTCACCTCACCTCTTGACCAATGGGATTGAAGCTCCCTTCATTATCACTTTATAACCACTGTTTTCTCGAATTTACAGTCATTGTTCTGTTACTGATGATCATCATCGACATCGATTTATCGTTTCAACTCTTTTAATTTTTGTGGAAATAGGGTACGTTTTCTTCAGCAAATGCTGTTTTTCTTGACATGGGCTTCCATAATTTCGTCGAAAATTATTTAGTGCGTTATCACGAATATGAGAAGAACATTTACAATCTTAATCAAATAAATTGTTCATTGTGAAAACCCCATGTTGACGTGTTGATGCCACTGTATTGTTTTTCCATTCCAGTGTTCAAAATTACTGGTCGACACAACTGTAGTACAATTTTACCCCAGCAAATTCGTTCTGACGACGGACATTCTTGACGAATTCGGACACCTTGTGTATGAACGATTGTGGAGTAAATCTGATACGTAAGTTTTCTCAAAATGTAATGTTTTAAATTTAATATACTGTAGTGTTTGTTCGCTGTACGCCTGTCACTAACAATCAATAGGTAGATCTCAATACCTCCTGATCAAATGCTAAAATATCCTCCGCTTCATTCTTTATTGAATAACTCCCTTCTCATTGAAAATTTTGAAACCAAACACATTAACTCAAGGGTTATAATGATATAACAGGTCTGATTGTGATTAATATGTGTTTTGATGTGTTAAGATAGTCAATATTAGTGAAGGAATCTGAATTGGATTGGGTGAGGATGGATATAAGTGAACCTGTTTTGAAGCTTAATTTTGATATTGGGTTCTAGGGGAAAACCCCACGAGCTGATAGTTTCAGAATCGGCTAAGGAAACATGCAGAAATTGGTTCTACAAAATAGCTTCCATCAGAGAGCTCATTCCTCGACTGTACGTTGAAGCTGCGGTTCTGAAGTCCTACAGCTTTCTTGATGATTGGTAAGAAAAACCCTTGAGTAAGTTCTCTTAGTATTACAAAGCGAATTGTCCTAGCAAGTAAGCTCTTCACGCTGATTTAGCATGTAGTTCACTTCATTTCTGCAAAATTTCTCTGATTGTGAGATACAAATTTTACTTACAGTAGTTTCTCAGTGAAATTATTCATTGATGAAGGTGCTAAAAACCAATTACTGACCAACGTTTGTGACTATCAAGTTCTGTACCTTATATAATTAATTGACCAACGATTCGTTTTCCAGCGAATTTTCATCTGCTTTGAGAAGACTTGTGTCGATGGTGAGAGGAATAGGCGATCCGTTGGTTGCTGTGTTCACACGCTGCTATCTCGTTCGAATCGCTATGTCAGTCGAAAACCCAGATAAGCAGCTTCTGAAAGAGAACTTTTCGGATTTCTTGAAAACATATGGACAAGTGAGGAATTTTAAAAGTTATTACCTTTATATTATTTTAATAATTTTTACTCTTTCGGTAATACTTCAAGTACTTTACCAAAAGAGCTTTTTAAGTTCCAGTCAAGTAGCATGATCGCAAGAGCAAATTTTCCAAGATTGTGGTATTATATTCGTGCAAATTAAGTTTAAATTGGAACACACCCTGAGCTAAAAAACGTTAACTATCAATTTGTTCGTGGCAAAAACTTATTGTAGATAATATTCTTTTCTACCGAAGATTTTGGATTTAATAGATTTTTAAGCACAATTTAATTAAATTTAAGTGCACTTTTCATAACAAATTTGAGCCTGCATGGCTGAAACTTTCTCTAGTCAAACTATAATTTTGGTTTATTATTCAATAATAAACCATTGTGATCGCTCTTGAAAAAAAATTCTAACCCCCCTGAAAATTTCATGGTTTACGTTTCAAAGGGTGTAGAATCCGAATCTGCAATAAAAAATTTTCCGTCCGTCCGCCGTACGCACGATTTCTCCCAAACGGCTGAAGCAAAAAAGCTGAAATTTTCAGGAAAAATCCATGTTGGTCCGACGACCCCCCAATGCTTGAGCCAGCTCTCTCACTTAATTTAAAGTGCCCTTTAAGGGTTGTCAAAGTTTTGTAAAATCCCTAAAAACCTCAAAAAAGTCAAGGCGGCCTAAATTTGGACTCTTTTTGAAGAACTGTCCACGAGGAATCGAATGAGCCCCTCCCCAGGTCCTTAGGTCAAACCATTCCCGATGTATGGCCCTATTTCTGGTGCCAACATTTGCGTTATTTTGGTTTATTATTGTTTTTGTTTTGGTATCAGTAACCTAGTGATGTAGTAATTTGCATACTGGAGTGAACTCCTAAAAGGCTTTGTAGCCGATACACGGGTTGAAGCATTCTGATATGCATCAAACGCTGCAAATTCTTTCATTGGGGTTTTGGTTTATAATTGTTGTTGTTTTGATAGTAGTAACCTAGTGACGTAGTAATGTGGATACTGGAGTGAACTCTTAAAAGGCTTTGTAGCCGATACATGGGTTGAAGCATTCTGATATGCATCAAACGCTGCAAATTCTTTCACTGGGGTTTATTATTCAATTGTCTTGCGTTCGTGATTTGAATTTCTACTAGGCATTGGAGTGTGCGTGTTTCACAAGTGATGGAGCGATTATTGAATTTCAGGAGGCACACAAATGTGCCAAAATAGGTATTTTGGTTGAGAACAGATTTACGTGCTCTATGCATGTCTCCTGAAATTCAATAATCGCTCTATCACCTGTGAAACATGCACACTCCTAAGCTTAGTAGAAATTCAAATCATGAACGCAAGCCAATTGAATAATAAATTCCTGTGAATTTGCAGCGTTTTTCTTACGAACTGAATAAAGACGAATTTGATTTTTGTATTTAGGATTAATTAGACCTGTCAAAATTGAATTGCAAAAATTTTTGTTTTTCAGATCCTGAGCAATGGTGTCATTGGTGAGCTGAACAAAAACAAAATGGACATCCCCACTTACCTCCAATCCTACATTCCTGCCGTGGAATGGATGCTTGTGAATTTGGTTAAAGTCTCTAACGACAGAGCTAAAGATGAAATCGTCGAAGCCTGCTGCTGCCTCCCCAACAAGTCAGTAGTTGAGCATATTCCTGGTTGATAGATCAAGATATCTATATCGTAACACAAGGTTTCAACGGGTAACTTGTTTTCAGGGGTTTGTTACTGAACTGCATTTTGAAAACCTTTGATGCCGACTATATCTCCAGGAAATCTTTGTACTTTATCAAGCAAATCGATTCCTGTAGAGACGAACGTGAGTAGATTATGTTTTATTGAATGATCTAACCCGCTCTTGAACTGAGCTGCTCTGGAATATCGTCAATTAATAGAGCCATTTCTTTAAGAACATAGAAACTAATTACATCACAGTCATTCCAACGCTATCCCTTCTGGTGTTTATTGAAATGATTCGTTCAGGATAAATACGTGGTTAGTAGTTGCTATTGGTTTTGACACAATTTTTGTTAGGAAAGCAATGGTATTAAAATCTTTGATTTCGAATCTATTCAGTGTTGTTGGCTTTTGGGGAAAATGAAGGATCCTTCAACCAGCTCAAGTTTATACGAAGATGATGTAAGATGATTCTCAAAACCATCATGCATTGGGTTCAGAGCAGAGTGGTCTTTCTGGCCGAAAATCCAAAAGAGGCCTTCCTTATGAGTCTGCCAAAAGTGATTTGCGTTGCATTCCGTTGAAAAGTGGTTTAGATTGTGCAGAAGCTCTTAAGATTCGACTGTTTGATTAAAATTTAATGTAGATTAGTTGTGTAGGGGGTAACCTTTGCGCCAAATCCAATAGTTTCCAAGATATAGACAAAAAAGGGAAAATACGACATTTGCCATATTTTAACACCCCATCCCCAAAACCTGCTGTTCGAAAAGGTGTTTCTTTTTATCAACTACTAGCAGCAGATGGAACAATTCGGCGCTGGAAGACTTTTTTTAATATTCGGGTCTGTAGTTAGTTTTACATTATCATTATAAGTTGTTAAAACTAACTGGATTACACAATAAATGAAATTAACAACAAAAAAAGGTCCGGAAATGTATTTATTTAACTGTAAAACCCAATTCACGTTGCTAGGGAGAAAATTCAATATGTTAACCGGTAATTTGCGATCTAACTCATGCAATTATCGTCCATAAATACGGAAAAGAAAGGAATCAACATCGATCCGTCGCATCCAAATTTTAATAAAACTGAACAGACGGAACCTAGTGACTTTGAATCATGGATGCTTGCAAATTATGGCTGGTTGTGTCTGTGGGTTTTGCAAAACAACGTTATATCGAAAATAAACCGAATCCACTTTCCATAACATGTGTTCATTACTAAAGGTACTTTGTCTGAATCTGCTCTTTTGAAAAGTTTGATGATTCCTGTCATTTATGTTATTCCTTTTTTATCAGATTTTCCTGTGCATCTGCTCCTGTCACTCCTTGGAAATATTCTGAAAGACAAAAGTTTAGCTAACCCAAAGGAAGTGTTAGAACAAGGTTTGTTTATCATCTCACGGATAACAGAACCGTCTGATTACCTCTCCTGCATCATAGCTTGGAACTCGTTCATTACTTCGAACTCTACTGTAAGTAATTTAACAGGAATTTTCTGTAGTTTTCTGTTTCATGTGTGATTTGTTCATGAGATTTCTCATCTCCCGATATATTTACATTATGTCCTTATTGAGTGATGGTAGACCTATTAAAATTGTAATCTTCTGGAGTGACAATGAAACTTTAAGGCTTGTATGCTGTAAGGAAGCAGTTTAAAGTCTCCCAAGAGTATGAAGCGGACCGTACAAAGACTTTGTTGAGGTTTCATAAATGAGGTGCTTTTTACAGAAGATAATGACATCCCTGGAGAAATAAGGGCCTGGATGTAAGCTTGGAACCGATGCTTCTAGTCACTGAGCAAGATGCTCAAGTGCGATTCTCTTCCAAGAACAGCAAAGCTGAGGTTGTACAAGACCACAATTCGGCCAGTGGTCACGTACGGCTCAGAATCGTGGGTCCTCACAAATGGGACGGAAAGCTTCATGTTTGAGAACTGAAGGTCCTGAGGTGCATATTTGGGCCAATCTTTGACCCTGACGAGATGCACTGGAGGTTTCGGACGAACGATCAGCTGCGGGAGCTGTACGGTGAGCCTGATGTCATCACCTTCATCAAAAAGGGCCAACTGCACTTGATAGGGCACGTGGAACGGATGAAATCGACCCACGTCCTTGGAAGCTGCCGGGTGGCAGTAGGGGAAGAGGTCTACAAGATGAGTCGTAGAGGTAAACCCAGGTCACCTGAGGGAGTATACGACCTGCAGGTCACTCAGTCCAAAGACAAGGTCAGTGGGAGAAGTTCACTGGTTCACTCCGTGATTGAATGCAACCTGCAGGCTGCTCCACAGTTCACCAGTTCACTCCGTGGATGAGCCCAACACCTGCAGTTCACTTCGTGAATGAATGGGACCTGCAGTTCGTTGTCTCCATTCTGAGACAGTAACCACTACTACTGCTATCTGGTGGCATGACCGTCAACCTCTATTATCTTCGCCATCCGTCAGAATTCGGTAAATTACCGTCATCTACTGTTCTCATTTCCTACTCCCTAGTCATTTTTCGAGTCCTCATGCAGATTTTTATATAAATACCTACTTATTAAATATAATAGACTCTGTGATGAGTATAGTACCGACCAGTATAGTTTAGTATTGAGTAAATTTGAATGGTATTGACTCTGTGATGAGGGGAGTCCCTCGTTGACTAGAAGGAAACCCGAGCCAATGGTAGATGGGTGAACTGTAGGTCACTTTGTGAAGAACGGTTTGGCAGACCTGCAGGTCACCGAGTAGTTCGAACGTCGGCCGCAGGAGCCATGCTGTCGAGAACGTTTGAGACCTGCACGTCTCGAACTACTTTCTCAAAAGAAGTTTGCGACCGTCCAAGTAGTTCAAACGTGAGCCATGCTGTCGCAAACGTCTTTGATGAACGACAGTTCTTCCCTCCGCAGGTCATTTGGGGCAAGTTCACTTGAAAGAGGTTCTTTGAGAAAGTGAAGTACAAATACTGCTAGCGGTTGATTCTTCCTACGCGTCTCGAATGAAAATCAACTAAAGGCAGAGGCGGAAAGCCAGCTGTCTAGATTGGCGAGAGATTGTTTATGATGCAATTAAAAACTTTAAATTGTTTGATAAAAATTGTAGAAGTAGTTAAATGTTACCGAGTACAAACACGTGTTTGTTTTTTTAATTTTTAAAAGAGCTGTTCAATTTTTTCCAATGTAGGGAAACTTATCTTTTGGACAACCCTCGTACTATGCAAATAAAACCGCCCTTTGCCTGACTATTTTCATTGCCAAAAATTGTCCAAAAATGGTGACTGTGTTCCAACGTAAGTTCTGACAACGATTTTCAATTTCTAATTCCTCAATTGGATTGTTCTATTTCCTCAGTGGATTGTTGAACAAACAAGATGTGATCGCTCATATCAGTGTAGGAGACAAGAAAACATTTTACGGTCCCCTGCAAGACATCATACTGTCAATTGTGAACAACATTCCCAACATCGACATCCTAACGATGGTAAGAACATAGGTGAAAAAGAGATATTCAAAAATATCCGGTTCTGTTAATCCGACTCGTCGAAAAAACGTGAGATTTGTATGAGATTACCGCATTTCAATGCTCTGTAGATCAGTAACATTCTGCTGACAGACCTACCACAGAATATGTATATGCATTTTTCTCCAGATGGTACCGTCAACGTCGTTGCGTGAACTGCACCAAAAAGTCTCTAAAATTGGGTGGATGACGTCCCAGGTTCTCTAGAGGACTGTTTTTAATGATGGTCCGCGGAAAGTGAAGTACTAATACTGCTAGCGGTTGATTCTTTCTACGCATCTCCAATGAAAATCAACTAAAGGCAGAGGCGGAAAGCCAGCTGTCTGGATTGGAGAAGAGAGATTAAGCTTTATGATGCAATTAAAAATTTTTTGCAAAAACTTAAATTGTTTGATAAAAATTGTGATAATGTAGAAGTAGTTGAATGTTGCTGAGTACAAACACTTGTTTTTTTTTTTAATTTTTGAAACAGCCGTTCAATTTTTTACAATGTAGGGAAACTTATTTTTTGGACAACCCTAGTACTATACAAATAAAAATGGAGTACGCAATAGGCTCAACGAAACTCACCCAATGTGAAAAACCGCCCTTTGCCTGACTATTTTCATTGCCAAAAATTGTCCAAAAATGGTGACCGTGTTCCTACGTAAGTTCTGACAACGATTTTTAATTTCTAATTCCTCAATTGGATTGTTCTATATGTCCTCAGGTGGCTGGGCTAAACACCTTACTGGAAGATGTGATCGCTCATATCAGTGTAGGAGACAAGAAAACATTTTACGGTCCCCTGCAAGACATCATACTGTCAATTGTGAACAACATTCCCAACATCGACATCCTATTCACGATGGTAAGAACATATACTGACAACAATGAGATATTCAAGAAATATTCGGTTCTGTTAATCCAAGAATTCCTCGAAAAAACGTGAGATTTGTATGAGATTAGTTGCACTTTTCAATGCTCTGTAGAATCAGTAACATTCAGCTGTCAGACCTACCACAGAATATTTTTTATTTTTTTAATTAATGTCAATAAATGAATTTATAACATTATCCTTTTCACTATTTCAATTTATTTTTTATCACGTCATTCAGTGTTCATTATAATTGTTCGAGTCGAAGTGATTGTTTAATGATGGACCTAACCTTAAAGAAGGAGGAGTTAGTGCGTATCAGGAATTAGGATTTCGATGTTTCTGCTACAACATGTAAGTGTTGAAATCTAGGAATCGTTTTAGAATACTTGAAAAGCGATTTCCATTAAGAAAATTTGTTAGAATTTTTATTTTAAAAATGCAAAAACTTCATCCTTTAAGAAAATTTCCTAAAACCTGTGTGTTTTTAGGATAAATTCCTGCCGTTGCTCGACATGTTTGGAAGTGACGAAATCCGTGCTCAAACTGCCCGAAAGGTTCTAGACGTTCTGGGCGCGAACCACGAGCAGTACATCACTACAGATCCCGTGACGATCAACTCGTTGATATTCCTTGCGAAAATATTGCACGACTCTGTCAAGTGAGTTGTTAGAAGTTTGGATGATGTATATGTTATGATTGCTGTTGAAGAGTATTGGGAAAGATCGTTGAGAAGAAGAATGGTATGATGGTGTATTGAAAGTAGCAGAACACAGTGATGCGTTCGAAACAAGAATATAACTTATTTAAATGGTTCAAAACAGCCAGCAAAAGAGCAGGTTTATGGTGGGGTCTACGGAAATGATGGGTTATCGCAGAGCTGCCGCCTTTCTTATAATTGTGAGTTTTTCAACCTGTCTGAATCCTTGTTTCACAGTTCACATTCCTCTCCTCATCCGACCAGTTGCTGTCTCAGTACAACATTTTTTATCGATCCATTGGTGTATGTTGAGATTTGATTTATTCCTAATTTACTTCAATTTAAGTGATGGCGCAATGAAGGTAGTGAACTTCTTTAGTGTCAGTGGTTCCTCAAATCCCCTCTGATAATGGAACTAAGCTTCCTACTACGACCAGGAAACGATATGTAATAAGGACTGTTGATGCTTATAAAAAACTCAGATTTCAATCTCATACCACTGGAACTTGTTGCAGCTACCTGAAGCTCAAAGGTTTTGATGTTGCCAATAAAAGTGAGAGGCTATTGTTCGTCATCTTCATCTTTGGCAAGAATGGATTTTGGCTCTCCATATTCCAACTTAAGGCGCTTACAGACCGGAGCTGCGATAAGAGCGAGGAAAGAGAGCAAAGAGAACCAACACAGGGGCGCAGAGTGGGGCAGCGCTTCAAGGTCGAGCGGCGCTGTGAACAAAGCTAAGAGCAAAGAAACAAAACCAGTTTGTTTTCGTCGCTCTTATCGCTCATATGAAACATGAATCCTGATGATTTAATTGGTGTAGTGTTCATGAAAAAACCTTTATGGGGCATTAACTATATTGTATTTACCGCGTTTTATTCCCTTATAAATCGAAGTAGTCGCCTTTAATGTTGAAGTAATTGAACTGAATATTCACTTTATCAATTCAACGTTTATTAATAAAACATTTATTTCGGTACGAAGCTGTTTTAAAAATGTGTAGGTTCATCAGGCAAAATGGGGTTTGAAATGCAATTTAACCACTTCTTCAGCAATTTGCACTGTACTTTATCCAGCAAGTAGTCGAATGTCGTCATATTCATCCGAAAATACTCGTAAAACCTGTTGGAATCTTCTCAGAGTTCATCGTACAAATGATGAAATTCCCAGTGAACGTGTCGCGATTGATTACTTGCGTGAATCCCTTCTACTATTCGCTTCCGAAGTAAATACCAGATTCTCTCTGACGAATTTTTCGCAAAGAAATAGTCATCGTAGAGACGGATTTGAACCGCACTGACTCTCACAGCGTCGCTCCACTCTGAAATGGCCAACTATCTGCTCTCTTTGCTATCTTTCCTCGCTCTTATCTCAGCTCCAGTTGGTAAGCACCCTTAGCCACTTTCTTCCCACTTAGCTGGTCTCATCATTAAAGACCAGCCAAGAGCTGGTAATTCTGTGGAGAGAAGGCTAGGTGATATTTTGATAAACTTGTACACAAGTTTGATAACAAGTGAGAGCATAGATCATCTTATGAAACGATATCCCTTGTTCTTTCCCATATTTGTTGGATGTTTGTAGTTTTTCTTCGTTGTATTTCATTGAAAATATTGTGTAAGGTATTTTGAAATTGTTATTACTTGCACCTGTACGTTGACATTACAATTTCAAAATTTCAGATTTTTTAAACGCATAATATGAATTGTATTGGGTTTTATTTCATTCAAATTTGTTTTTCTCGGAACTAGGAAAAACCATGACAGCCCGTTCTTTCCCTGTACTCTTCAATTATCATGATGATTGGCGTTACCCTATTGAATATTCAGCAGTTGGAAGAGTTGTACTCAAGTACCCACATTTTCAATAACTCCAATTCCTTAAACATTCTAGTTAGCGAATCGGATGACTAAATCGTATCTTACATGATTTCAGTGTGTTGACTGTAGAGGACGAAAGACGTCAAATAGGAAGCCTTATTTCTCACATAATCAGAAAAATTGACTTTGGAATGGATTTCGAAAAGCAGCTGTCGTTCTACGTGGACGCTAGAGCTACTTTTACCAATTTGGATTCTGTCACGTCAACTTTGGTTCACGTAAGTTTTCTTTTTCAGAAAATTTGTTTGAAGTTCAAAATCCAGAATCACAAATCCATTCAACTATCCTTCCGTTATCAAATCTGAAGAGTTGTTCATTATCTCAAGTACCATTTTTAAAGTACAGGTGCACTGGTGTACTCCCCATGATCCTCATGAGTGTATTTTAATAAAATACCATACATTCAGATTAGGCTTGTATACAAGGTGTTTCATCAAGAACTGTCAAAACTCAAAGAACCATTACAAGAAGGTGCTGTTTGCGATTTGTCGAAAATTTGGAGATATTCACATTTAAAGATTGTTTTTAGAATCGAATAGTTGAATTCGCAGACTCGTCAGACTACCGAGCTTTACTAAAAGTTTCTTGTTCTAGATCTTATGTCGGTTTAAGTGAAAAAAATTAGGTGATGGGGGTAGAATGTGGTAGAAAATTAAGGTTTTTCCTGTGAAATCTCTTTCAGAAGTATGAACTACTAGTTGTTGTCCAGTTAAAACGATTTTTTTTAAATCTACAGAAAACATGAGGGGGTTTGAGAATAATCAACTTTTGAATAGTTGGTGCTTGTGCAAAACTTCAAACAGAAGAGCAGAGGCTCGTCACCTTGGGGTTTTTAGCCCAACTGGCCCGTTTTGTTTTATTTTCCAAAGCATTATCTTCACAGTACTAGCATCCTATTGGCGCCTTTTCAGTTGCCTTGACAATTGATAGCCATTCCAACAGTCGAGACTACGAAACAATAACTTTGACCGTTCGTTATTGTAATCTATGGACTAATCGTAGCCAAGGTACCCTAAGGATTTTAGAACTTCGTGGACAGGGTTGCCACTGTGGCTCAAGCCGTCATAAACTGCATACGCCAGTTCAAATCTCCGATATACGTCACACACATTTCTCAAGAATAGTGTAGATAATTTATTCCGTCATTCAATAAAGTTGGTTAAGCTAATAAGGTTACTTCCCGACTATCGGCTTGGCTAACAGTTTTGTTGTTCTCCAAATCTAAAGTTTATGGTTAGCTAGGGCATTTCTAAACAGAAAATTTGTTGGGTGCGTTTCGTTTAGAGTCTAGTGTGCATACTTGAGCAATGTTGTTATGAATCTTATCACAAATGCAGAGTACACTTCATTTAATTAACAAAGGTACTACAACTGGGCTTATCTTAGCTCTCTTTCTAGAAACTTACAGAATAAATTATTGATAAGTACATCGTTTGGATGAAATTGAATTTTATCACTGTAATTACCGCTGATTGTGATGAATAGAAGTCCTACTGATTTGGATTTAGCAATATCTGTATTGGTTGCAGTGTGTCAATAGGCTGGCTATGGAAACCAGGAAGAAAGTCAAAGGTCAGCACACAAAGAAGACGTCTTCCTTCGTCCACGCATGTGTGGCTTACTCGTTCATCACCATTCCATCCATTCGTTCAGACACATCAAAGCTGCAACTGTACCTCTGCACGACCCAAGTTGCTCTCACCAATCAGTGTTTGGGGCAAGGTAACAAACTAACATTTGTTAGTGAAATTAGTCTTTTAATTTTGTTCATTTGGCTTGATACAAAGTTATACATAGTGGTCATAACATATAGGTAACTAAAACAAATTAAATTATGCCCTTGGTAGTTTCAATGCGAACAATTTGGTTAATTTTTGCGGATCTGAAACATATCCCAGTCAATTCTGCCCCAAACTTACTAGGAAATGACTCCCGCATGCTTAGGCTTATTTCACACTAACCTGGCAGCCAGGTAGAACGCACTGGGTGCCCGGTTGAAGGGCGAAAGATTGAATTGGTCCTTTCACATCAAGCTGGCAAGAGACCGAGTGATCTACCTCTTCACCTGGCGACCAAGGGCCGGGTACGACTGCTGGTGTCCTTCCAAGAAGTTCGCCCGGCTGAGGGGTTTGAGGATCTATGGAGCCTTTCACATCTACCTGGAACGTTGGATCGCCCACGGACACTGGGCAAATTTGAAAGCAACTATATCAACTACCTGGTCTCGTTGCCGGGTAGATCGCCAGGTACCTGGCTGCCAGGTTAGTGTGAAACTAGCCTTATGTTAGTAAAAACCTTGAAAAGTCAGGTTTTTGAATAGTTTTTGGTCCGTAGCATATATGCGTGTGGGGCTGTCTAATAGGCTGGCTAGAAGTTGGGAATAATTAGACTCCAAGTGAAGTCCATGTCCATTCGAAAGAACGGATTTTCAGCATCAATTCTGAGGCCTCTTGTGGCCCTTACGGTGGACAGCTTACTTAGTACAGTTTTGGAATAGACTCAACTTAGAGGTAAACCGATAAAATTGGAGGGGTTGTATAAATGTTTTGCTGTAAGTTAGGAGTGTCCCTGTGCAGGGGAATCCCTATAGGCGCCACTCCCCGCCCAAGCTTGATGACACGATCTGCGTCAACCCCCCCCCCCCTGTATAAGATTAGAAAGGCTGATTGTTGAAAATAATAAATCAAAATTACATCAATTTACTCAGTTGAGAACTGCGGCCTGACATTCGAGTTGTAACCAATGGAACCTCCTTCCTCTTCCCAGGCACTAAGACCCATATGGCGAGCGGACAGCAGATTTGGAATCTACTGGAAATAATAAATGAAAAAACTCGGAAAAAGTATTCATAGGACTCTTAAGTGTAGCATTTAATCAACATCGATCTCAAAAAATCGTCACCCAGTTTATCAACCATTCAATTTCAGCTGACGCTTGTATTAAGGCTGCCATTACCCTCATAGCCGACCTTCCTCTGACCTACGAGTTGGATGGTGTGATGAAGTCGAATGAATCATTCATACAAGAGTATGTCAAAGAGGTGCTGTCTACCTTACTAGCTCTTCCAGTAAGTATGATGTACATTGCTTTACTCACTTTGCCAAGTAAATGATGTTCTTAGGTACCTCTAACTATACTGGTTGTCCAGCAATTGATGAAGGATATGATTAAAATTTATAGTTTAGTGCCAAACATTATAGGTACCTATGTTTTGAAAATCATCACGTGTATATTTGACATTTTTAAAGGATTGCCCGGAAGAAGGTATTCTGTACGTAACGAGGATCTTGGTCAATGTTCTTCAAAAGTACAGTGACGACAACAATTTAGGACTCATAACTGGACTGTACCTTCATGTTCTGGATCTACTGGCTGCCTATGCACAACCTGATTACGCGTATCACATCAAAGGAGGTGATTGACGTTTCAAAACGTACCTTGACCTAATTGGTGTCTTTTCTGATAATAGTTCCCTACAGAGTTGTGACTGTTATAATGAGCCATTTTATGATTTTTTTTTTTTACAGTGGATTCGAATGACGTGCTGTATGGAAGTGATCCAAAATTCATATCTGAAATCAACAAAATGTGCACAGTTCTCCTCGATCAAACTCTGGGGAATTTACAGAAGCTGGGAGTGAAACAAGAATACAAAAAACAAGTAAAATATTATAATTAATTACTACTCTATCCAATGGTTGGTATACATCTGATAGTTTTCTTAAATCAGACTAGGGCCCGTGTTTGAACCAGGTAGGGGCGTTGAAAGTCAAACTGCCAATTAACCTTAGTTCGAAAATAATTATTATTTAAATCAAAGTGTTCCTTCTAGGTACAAAATAGGCCCTACCTAGGGAGCTCCGGATCATTTAAGGGTGAAATTTGAATCACTAGATTCGACTTAAATAATTGAATTTTCTCCGAAATGAAATCCCTTGATAGGGTGCGCAGTGGAATGGTGATTTAAATTATATGGAAAGGAAACGATCTGACCGGATATAAGATGGCGACTACGTGGCTTCTGGGCATACTCCGAGGGCTGAGCACACTAGGCAGAAATTCACGAGAAGGGGATCGGTCGTTCCAAGCAATTGAGACCGGGAGACGACGACGTATACTCTTGCTGCGATCCCCAACTCTGCTTCGGATAAGACGGCTCACGATGGCGTGAAAGCGAAGTGAGGTTGGTCGATTGAGAGCGGTGCTGATGGGGCGATTTGGGTTGTGCTTGGGTAGCCCAATGAAGGACCTGCAAGATGATGGAAAAACAGGGATATTAAATGAAAAGAAGGCACCCAGCAACCATGAAAAGGCGGCATCCACGATCATATACTCACGTAGACGGTGTATTGGCGAATTGATGATCGGAGTAAACCTTCAGGAGACAAACTCCCTGTCCACGAGGAGGGCGATGAAAAGGTACCTCAAAGTTACGTTTGAGAAAAGACGGGTAGACGACGTGGACAAAATCTGAAGGACGACTGACGACGATGGGTGGACGAAGCTGAGGCGAATCACCCCCTTCCCTTCTGCGATTTAGCAAGCCTCGTTTTTACAGGCTTCAGATCATTCGGTAGAGCTGCCTACTTGAATGACCCCTGACATTGAGGCTCACATCAAGTTAAAAACACTTTGGAGATAAGACGAAAAAGAGAGTAAAAGAAAAAACTGACTTCCGATAACTGACCCGATTAGCGTCGGAACAGCCCGTACTCTATGTGTTGGTTCGTTGGACTGATAGTCTTGTCATTGAGGTTGCAAACTTAGACAGCTTCCTCTGCTATAAGTGGCTTGATGAAGCAACAGTTCTGACTACTGGTTTTTCTAGGAAGTTCGTTTATTCATCAATTAATCACGTAGGAGCATTAACAGTGGGAGGAAACCACCTCTAAGGTCCGTGAAAATCCAATACTTTTCAACAGAATTTGAACAGAAAGTTTGTTGTCTCAGTGGATAGTTGAATTTTTGCCTTCAGGGCTGAATATTTCATGGATTTCAAATTCTGCAGAATATTCCTAAATAAAACAATGCCAGTCCTCACAGATGGGTTTATTATTTTTTGAATAATGTGTGATAGCTTGTGTCATTGTTCCTGGCAGGGGGCAGGTCATTTTCTCTCTCCTTTTAGGACTACAAACACCACAGTGCAATTTCTTTTCAGATTCTCTTACATATCATTCCCAAGTATCTGTGTTTTTCAAAATACCTCTTATACATATTTTATAGTGGGTTTCGTGGCAGGAGGATTCGTATTTTCGATTCATAAGATTGCTACAAACCCAAAAATCCTATTTATTCCACAATGCATCTTCTGACTTAAAATTATGTGTTCCAGAGTTCCCTGGCATTTGGCCTGTTCATGAGGCTCATCGACCATGCGGATCTCGACGCCCAGGGCATGTCCACCCTTGCGCTCCAGCTTTGGAATCTCTCCATAAAACAAGGCTGCTTAGACTCCAAGCTTCTGGTAATTACTGAAATCTGTAATAAGCAGTAGGAACATAATGAACCTTTGTAACCGTTAAAGGAAAATATGTTTAACCTCCATAAGAAGTTGTAGTGAAATTCACTATATCTCGCTTCAAATCGCTGTGTGGCTAGTGATTACATCAGACGACTCGCGCGGAACCTCTCTCAATCGCTCCCCTCTGCTCGGAGTGGAAACACCCAGCGAACCTTCCCACTCACCAACCTTAATCGCCAGAGTTTTGGCTTCGTTGCTAGTCATCGCTTTGCACTGCTTTGCCCCAAATCGCGTCCAGTGTAAATACACCCTAAGGGATTATATTTGAGGGTTAAACTATTAAAAAATCAAAATCCCAAAAACTTTCGATGTAAGAAGGTAGTTTTTTTGTTTGGCTCTGATAGAAATTAGTTCCGTAAATTACTCAGGTTGCTGTACCGTTTGAAAAATCGGTCAGGTGGACGGTGGGCCGGCAAAGCCTTGAAGTTCTACGGGAGGTCTGAACTAGACTTTATAACTGGCGACAGGCCAAGGTTGATTTTATACAATTATACTATTTACAACGCCGTCTCCCAAGCTTCAATTCAGTTGATGAGAACAAACGGACGCATTCTTGTTGCCTGTATTTTAATTTTATCTTGTTAAATTTCAGTTGGATCTCTACGTGTATTTTTTGTGTATCTAGGAAGCATTAGAGAGTTTTTCCTCCCTACGGTGGCAAACGGTGTTGAACGCAAACCTAGGGAAAGGAAAGGCAGATGCTAACTTTTCAAGAGGCCACGTGGTCTCCTTGCAGTGTCTCCCCCTATCGTCAAACGGTCCTTATCATAACCTGACATCCATGTTTTGATTTGGCCGCCATTTTCTGTAAGCGAAGTTTACTTGAGTTATAAATTACGCTCACTCGAACATCTCAGTCACAGTAGGTTGGCTCGACGTCAACTTAGCGTTGACATGGCAATAGTCACTCGCACTAGCATTGTCCCCCAAAAAAACTCGTTTTTATTGGAAAATTAGTTGGTTTTCAATTTCTATTTTACGCTTAGTACTGATTCGGATAATGGGTGCTACTGTTGGCATTCTACTGTACTCTACGGATTCTCAGGCAAAGAGGGCGATGATGGTTACAAATGCACTCTACCTGGATTTCGTCCACCTACCTTCCCTGTCAATTCCTTGTGAATAGTATCGTTTTTCTAAATTAATTTGCTACAAACATCTGTGTGACAATGTTCTCCCAGTGCTCCGAGTCATTTTCTCTTTCTCCATTCAAATTCAAGCTCCAGAGAGAGCGGAAAGAAGATTGATGGTTGGACGAAATCCCACTAGAATGAGCTCAAAACCGTCATTTCCGAATCTCCTGAAAGAATTGCTAACTCTATAACACTGTTATCAGTGAAACCTTCCTTGGGACCACATGGACCAGGCCCGGTTCCGCTTTCACACCGCTTCAAGCTCTGAGTTCCCAGTGCATAAGGTCTAGGTCAATCAACTACCCCTAGGTTCGCTAGTACCACACTGCGTAATTGCACCGTACGGTCGCTGACCGCGGGGAAGAAAAACTCTATTATCTCTGGAAGTACAGTGATTCTTGTAGCAGGGTGATGGAATACAGGAATAATAAACCTTTGTGTAATGATTTGTTGTAATCCGAGTCTTATGGCACTATTTAGATGTTTTTTCCCCTAACCTAACAGTCCTTCCTTCGTTAGAGAACTAGGTTTGTAAATGTGTAACTTTGGTGTGGTCGCTCCTTAAGCCTCTGACCAGAGTTACCTGTTCACTTTACTTCAATAAACATGATCGCTATCCTTAACGAAAATCATGACGTTTGTTAAAGATGCTTTAAAAAATCGCTGGGTGACTGAGAAGTTAGAATGATCTCCCAGTTTCATTAACCTCTTGTCTGTACTTCGCATTAATTGTTGTAACTCCTGAATCACAACTTGTTTTTTTTTTTACATTTCTTGTTTCCAGAAGCAAACCGTCCAGCTACTGAAGTCAAGATCGTGCACGTATCCTCCCAAAAGCGCTTTGCCGGTACTTGCTCTTCAAATGGAGAAGGCGTTATAATCGTTTAATGTGGGGAAATGTTTGAAGAAACACGAATGGATCCACGCTAAAGTCGGATGATCGCAGACTCAATCCTCATGAGGAGTTTTGATCACAACAAAGTAGCATAATGAAATTTCTCTCATAGAGCTGAATTTGACTTTATTCGGGTCTTGCATTGAATCTTTTCGTTAATCGAAACGTTCAATGTGTTTTGTATAGCAGACCGCCAAATGTGGATGCAGGGAGCTCAAAGATGCATCTGTCTGGCCAAATGAGGTCTAGAAACGAGTAATGTTTGTTTACTTGGTCCAAAAAGCTACTTGCAACTGAAGATATTCTTGGATCCTGCAGTTCACAACTAGGTAAAATCATGTAGGACTGCTCAAAATTGCACTGTTGCATTTTATGGTCCGGCTGCACTGTGGCCAACCATCCACATACCATGTGAACGTATCTGAAACCCTGAATATTATTTTTTCATGTTTTTACATTCCGAATCAAAACGTCAGCAGTCATTGATGAACCTAATAAGGTAAATATTCTGTGATAAGAAAGTAGGGAACTCAGTGCTGAATTCCGCTAGTAGGGCCAACAATAGTTCCCAGATTTGTTGAAGACTGCGTAATCGGTTTCTTCTTAGGTTCTGTGGACTTCTGGAAACTTGAGATGACTAAAGGGAGGTAGTGCGATATATTACCACCAGGTCTTCCTGGTTTTGACTTGATGTACAATTAAAGACAGTAGAAAGCAACCCTTATGGCCCCCAGTTTGATTGAAAATGGGTTGAATCATTTCCAAGTGCTATTGTACCGTTTTGATTCATGTAACAAATGATTCTCCAACTAAAACTTTCTTCCATCGGACGTCTAGCATAGCTTAGGTAGGCACCTGCTATTTTGCTTTGGTGATAAATTACCTACTAGGCAATCCAGCTACGAGTCCTTTGTTTCCTCTCGTGCATGTAACTGAATTTATATCGTATTGTGAATATTATAATCTGTAACTAATCCTCGAGTGAGTTATTTTGTCCTATTTTCCATGAAGTCATTAATAAGTTGGGATTCATCAATCACGAATATATACAATTGAGGGCTTTATTGTCCAGAGGAGATCTTGTGATATCAATGGATCCTTTTAATTCGTCGTCGCAGCTTTGAAATCTTTTAGAATCAAATCAGATTCTTTTGTAATCAGATTTGTAATAATCTCTGTTATCTGCACATGTACTGTTATAGCATGGATAAATTTTCCCATCATAGGAATTATCCAGGTCTCAAATACAAAACAAAATCTTGGCCTCAACGATTGCCATTTTCGGAATCATAATCCCGAAAAATATAGGTTAGTTATGCATGCAGTACAGGACGGCCCTACGTCCTGGGTTTACATGATCACACTTCTAAACATATTTAAACCAGGCGAATTATGCGAGAGATGAAAGAACAGGAACAAGAACCAAATGCAGCAACTTACATGTCAACACACTTTATTTGTAACATTTACCCTCACAATATCTTTATAAATATATTTACTGTGCTAGAAAAGCGATGTAAAAATAACATAATTGAAATCACTGACAGTAAGCAAAAAATGGTGTACTATCACAATTACATGAAATGATGTCACAAGTTTCTATGTACAATTTGTTAGTTGCCATATAAAGTCAGTCGATTCAATACTGGTTGTGTGAGGAGGGGGACTGAAACGTGGGATTTTCAATGGAGAGAGATTCTCAGATCTTGGTGGGGGAAAATGAAGAATTCGAAGGTTGTGTGATGTAGAAGAATGTCACGAATGAAGACAACTAGTTCAACGACAACACCAGTCAGTACTTGCGGCATAGGTAAGAATTTATACAAAATAGCAAAGGCACGATACAGGCTTGCTCTTCGAGCAAAATATTTTGTCGGAGAGTTTTCAATGAGATCCATTAGTTATAAGCGTGTTCTCCAAGCGGGGGAACGACAGTACTAGTCTTGAAATCCCTGCGTAGGACTCAGAAACACACAGTATGAGATCGGATTTTTGAGAAGGTTCGGTTAAGCGAACTCAAGGACTGTAATGAAAAATATAACGTGTGACATTGATGCACCAAGTGGAAGTCTATCGATCCATTAACTATAATTTTCCTAAAACCGAAACAAAGATTGAAAATTCGGCTAAAGTATTGATAAAGTGGAGGATAGGCGTTTGGGTTATGACAAAAGCAATGCTGATTTGGAAGTTTTAAAAGTCTAGTGATAATGAATAGACAAACGACGTTCGGAAATTAGATTTTCAGTAAGATGGCATTGGAGGTGTGATTAATCTCCCTATTTCAGCACATACCGATGTTTGTTCAAAGATGACACAGTTGACGAGGTTTGATTAAATCAGCCAAATAGCTCAATCAGTTACAGCGTTGCTGCTCAAGAGGTAAACATCACATTCCCCGATGGAGTACCTTCCCATTCCTCACTCACTTGGGTAAAACACATACTGCGTATGACAATGCTCTAGCTTGACTGCTGAAGCTCTTCCAGCATATGCTGAGCCAGCATGAAGTTTCACTTCGTCCAACCCAGAACTACCAAGACAGCTGGTATTTGACTCTGGGGAAAAGTTCAAGGAGAATTATCCACAGCAGAAGTTTGATCAAATTATCCTCATAGCCAGGACATCCATGAAGCCAGCTAGAGTGCTGCTACTAAAGGCAAATTCTCTCTTAGTATCAAGAACTCGAGTTCAATCCAAGACTGTAAACATCATATTCTCTGACGTAGCACCTTTCATTTCCCCCACTCACTTGAGTCAAAAGACAACGTGACAATGACCTCGATCGACAGCTGAACTTCTCCCAGCAAGCATATACTGAGCCATTCGTCTTACAGTTTCACTTCCGAGACAGCTGGTATTTGACTCTGGGGGAAGTTACGTCCAAGGAAAATAACCCACAGCGTTTGAGGTTTGATTAAATTGGCCTCATAGCTCAAACAGTAGTAAGGACTTGACTCCATCAGAGGTACAAAATATTTTTGGGCCGTAACAGCCCAAGCTAGAACAGCACCGATATATTAAGCTTGACCGAAAATCAAGATATAGGCAATAGAGTTGTTGTAATGTGATGTCAGACCTTTGTGCTAAGTTATGTCTGAACAGATGGGGAGACACAAAGGATCCGCTCAAGGCGATGCACAAATTGTATGTATAAAGATGAAAATATCAGAGTAGGTAGGTATATCTGTTTTTCAGGGAGTGGTGACACTGGGCGGGTGGAAGTCACCCCCACCCCGCCAGTGAAGGGGAGGGGCCCCAGCGGGGCGGAGCGTATCCCAGGGCAACTGCTCCCCTCCTCGGGGACTACGATTTTTTTTACTTTGGCTATTGTCTTTATACTCCCTTGTTGTGTTATTCACTTATTTCTTTTTAACCTGCGTAGCAGGGCCTTTAAACTAATTCTCTATATTGTGTAAGCAAGTTCGATTTAGTTTACATAGACTCTACGACGTAAGTTCCATTAGCTTAGGGTGATGTTCTGAGCTCAGATTAACACACGAGGTCACGTATAGGTGATATGTAAATTCAAGTATCCATAGTGAGGATCACTGGTCTTCTCAATTGCGTTGATTTAACATTTAGGACTTTGTTCTGTTAAGGACCGTTGTTCAAAAGGGAAACAAGTTCCTACGTAACGTAAAAAGTGCTTAGCAACCTCAACCAAACTTCATGGAATCAAATTTATTTATTCAATCATGTCTAAACAAGTTCACTCTTTCTTACGGACTGGTAAGGTGAGAATAGAGACTTTTTGGTGCGGTTCACGCGACGAGGTTGGCGGTACCATCTGGAGAAAAATGCAGACTGCGCATACGTGACGTCCCGTCCGTCATGCAAGCCTGGAGTTGGCAGTAACATAACCTCCCATATTTATAACCCATTTTACCTATTTCTCATATTCCGTCTTTGGCATTGTGCAAGTTTTTTTGCACGCGTTCGTAGCAATAACGAACGTCCGTGTTGTTTGCCAACAATCCACAAAATACAACTTCAACTCAATAACACAAACTTCAATCCACAATTACGACAGTATACAACTTCCAATGAATGTTGACGTCACGTTAAACGTGACTTCAACAGCCGGTAGCCTTGATGCTATTCGTCATGGAAATGTTAGCATCCGACTGCTTGCCTCAACTCGGCGACCACGGTTTCCTAGTCGTCGTTCACCAAAAAGTCTCTACTACCTGCCAAACCAGACTTTGAAATTCTGACCATTGCAGACTAGTCCCCATTTCTAAGTAGTGGAATATTTAATTGAAAGTTTGAGCTAGAGCGAACACTGTGTATCACATGGCCACATATACTTCGTAAAGGTTTCAAATCTAATGAGCTTTCAGTTTTCAATATGTTCAATCATTTTTCGAAGGGAATTTATTGATGGAACCGCCTCTCTGTGGAACCATATACAGGTGTTTCGGAAACGTTGAGCTTATATCGGCAAGAGATCAAATTTCTGATGATATGTTGTGAACTCGATGACAAAATTATGTGGTTTGTGAGCAAGATTATTGTATATTTATGTCTCTTTGTGATCACATATTTGCCATCACCGGTTACGTGTGGGTTGCAGCTGTGCAAATTCAATCAAGGCCGCTGGAAATCTCGGAAGCATTTATCTTATATAAGAAATTGGGAATTAGGGAAGTTAAATTCATAATATTCGACCCGTGTTACACCAAATAATACGTACATAATCACACTAAGCTTTCCTCAATCCTTCCAGTGAACTAACGATTTAATTTCCTTTTTGATCCATTAATCACAAGCATATAGACAAAAAATCATTCACCGTGATATGCTGAAACAGCATCCGAGTTAATCAAAAAATGATCAACTATTTCAACGACTATGACTAAGATGAACGGAGTGCGTTCGTAAACCCTTGGAAGAAATAGTGTACTGCGCTTCTTTTCAATAAATCACATTTACTACGACTCCTTGTGAACTTCTTGATGTCAATATTTCAGAACAAAATTGTTCACCAATTCGTGAGAGCTCACACTGATTGCACTTCATGGACATCCCATTAATTAATAACGGGAGTTGTATGAGGCAAATTAGACGTATTCCATCGTGGGAGAAGTTTCTATAACGCAAATTTACAAGCAGAAGGACGTTTTGAACATTTAGCTTACAGAAAGGTAATATGCAGATACATTGGTGAAAGATAATTTAATTTTCAATCGTCAAAGCATTGTTACTTTCATCAGTAACCTCTCTCTTACTTATCTACGAATCCGGATGGGTTCCCTTTCTTCTAGTCTCGCTGATAGAATTCCGGTTTTGAACAGATGAGAAAATTATCATCAACGATACTCAACAGTATCAATAAGTGTTCATACCTATTTTACCAGAATAACACAGCTTAACTAAAATTTCCTCTACAGAGAAGACATTTTTGTAACTCATTCAGTCTTCAACTTACAAACAAATGATTGGGACATTAAATTTTTCAGGATGGATCATAATACATGCGGTTAATACATTAATCGCAAGTACTGACAAGTTTATCGCCGACCAAATTGACGAGGAAAGAATTGATGTTGGTAGAAACGTTGAAATGTTCATTCTCGCGCCCTACCGTTAAAAAAAAACCTTGTAAATGATTACCGATAATTTAGGCACACTTGTAGACAACATAATGACATTCACAGGCACGCAGTAATATTATTTAGCGTTATTTCAAAATGTAATGTAAAAATGAAAGCAGCTTCGCTTCGCAAAGTTATGAATGAAAAACGTACCTCAGGTGTTCAATCAAAAATGTTCACATGAAAATACAGCTTTGAAGGAAAACTAGAGCATAACTAGTAACGAAAACATCATAATTTAAATTAATAAAAGATACTTAACTTAGATCACTAGATGTCAATAAAATAAAACAGGTACAAAAAAAAAAACATCGTCAATGTATAAAAATTGAAAAATAAAGTTTGAGCAAATAATTTCAAAATAAGAGAGCTTTTAAAGGAACTTTTATCCATCTATTTTTCTTTCAATCCAAAGTCACATGAAAAGTAAGAAGGATAACCAAGCAGTGTCGATCAATCTAACTGGAATAGAGTAAATTTAAAGCTGATACATGCACATACACAAATAACTGATTATGTGAAGATGAAAATTCGAAATTATCGTTTAAATATGATATGATTGAAGAAGTGTAATGATAAGTTAAATCTAATATTCAGCAGCAAAATAGTAAGTGGAATATGTACGCTTCGGGTTGTTAAGATGTATTTCTCGTTTTTAAAATAGTTTGCAAAAAAATACAAGCATAAGATAATATGATTATAGGTACTTAGGTACACAATTTTGTAAATGGTCAAATCATCACTGGGATACTTGATAAGAAATGATGTTTACGAGTATGTACAACTTATCACAATAGAATTACAAAAGGGCAAACAATAGTTATGTACACGAATAGAAAATAATATTAATCAAATTTGTAAATTATAAAACTTGAAAAAAAAAACACTAAACATAAAAATTGAACAAAAGATGTAACAGACTAAAAAAAATGTAGAAAAGTATTAAAAATCATTTCCATAAAAATTAAGGTAACAAAATGAGTGTAATAACAACATAAAGAGACAAATATCACATTGAACGAGTTGTTAGACATATGGCGTTGTGTATTATCATAAATTAAGAGAATAGTCAGAATTGTGTGCTTATTCGGTTTTGATTATAGGTGATGCATCATTAAATAAAAGTCAGTCAAATTGTAGGTTTAAAGAAACCTTAGTGGAAAAATTGCTATTTTATGGAATGATCGTGTGTTAATAACTTAGAGAACGGAATAAATATTTTAAAAAACACGAATAGAACTTGAATTAAACGTAGTAGTTGTGATGTGCCGTTTTCTTTTATTAGTTTGAAATGAATCGTCAGTACAGGAAAGATACATAATAGTATCAATATAGTAAAAAAACAATTTGGGGTTATTATTAAGACGTGAATGAATTCGATGGGTTCAAACTCATTGAAATACAAATTCAAAAACTATTACTAACGAATGACATTTGAAGGGAATGACGAGGAAGATATCAAATGAGCGTAGAAATGCGTTGTTCATCGTGGGCTATGACAAAAGTGCTGATACATCTTAGTTTTTCACGAGTTCGAATTTCGCTGAGATGTTTAGAATTGTTTGTCAACAAAGTTTGATGTAGGTTATGCCAGGGAGTTGAAACTTCAGACTATACTTAGGGGAGGGTGGGGCAGCCCCGGTCAGTGGGGAATGCCGGTCACATAAGTTTTAGAGGGATGAAACCTTCTATTATCGCTCTTTCTGCTAGAGGCCTCTGTCAGAGTCCCCGCAAACTAAATTCCGGAAGTTTGTGGTTTATCTGTGGTTACAACCGGCGTCAGACGTTCAGAACGTTTTCACCTCATTTTGATGTTATTTTGGTCTGTCTTCAAAGCATAGTAAGTACATTTTCATTATATTTATTCAAAGTTTTTTGTGTATCCCTTGGTAATGACATATATTAGCTTTGATTAGTCAAAGTAGCAACATTGTGTGACTGTAATTGTGGAAATATGATCAAATTTCCGTAAATATGGCTGATGGGGCAGCCCCGGTCACCTACTTGGGGGAATGCCGGTCAGAAATGGGGTTACCACGTTCAAGCGACAAATTGACTGGCATTACCCCATAACATCCAATAATCTATACCTAGAAAGGTACAAATGGAAGTGAATTGTTTATTAAAATGAATTAGATGGATTCCTTGCCCTAAGTAAGTATGTTGTTGAAGGAAATGGTCAAGTACGAAGTTTATTTCTGTGTTAGATGCGTACCTACGTTCCATTCGATGTTACCATAGCTAGATAAGTATATCTATCAAGCAATTATATTTAAAAAAAAAAAAAAAAACACTTTTCATTGAATGATGAGTTTTATTTTGTTATTTTCTTTCAAAAGTAAAAAAAGAACCAAATTGACTGGGAATTTACCTGACTGGCATTACCCACACGCCTGACCAGTATTCCCCATGGGTGGGGAAATGCCGGTCAAAGCGGTTTTTCCAGTTTAGAACCAATACTTCTTATATTAGGTGTATTATGAAAAAAACTAAGGTTGATTATTAAAATTAGATAATTTTGGAAGGAACCGCGTTGGGAGCATCATTTCAGGACCTTTGAGGCCAAACATGTGGTACTCCAAAGTTAAGTGACCGGCATTCCCCCACTCTCCCCTAAAACATGTAAAACTACTCATACGTACTAAGGAGTTCTGGGTTTTGTTTCTGTTTAAATGAAATTTTAATCTTACCACAAACGTCAGGGATTCGTCAATAAACAGTACCCGTACAAAAGTATTATGGAAGGAAAGTCTGAGAGAACAAATATCGCCATAATTAATGCAATGATATTTCAACTAATAACTTGAACCATGAAGTTCGGAATTGACGTAATCGCAGAAGCCATTTCAACAGTACCAGTTCTTCAATTACGAGCGAATAAAATGTTTAATTTTCTTTTCTAAAGTGGCCAATGCCATTAAATTGAAATAAAAACGGGACAGTAGACCTCTATGGTTCTACAGCCAGATCATTTAAAGGATTAATTTTACACATTTAAGTACCGAAGATGAAAAATTGCCAAGATTATCAATTTATTGAGATTGAGGTGATGTTGCATGGAAATTGGAACTTACTAGAGAGGCTAGAGCTTACCAAGGTGGCAGGTACACGAATGACCCCCTCGGGCGGACGGAAAAGTGGTGATGCTGGGATAACAAAGGGCGGAAGGAGCCCACCCGAAGGTTAGTTGAAGGAGTGTTGAGCGGGGGAGGGGGGGGGGGCGACTGTCGGGTCAGTCACTAAGAACTGGATTGTACTCCTGTTAATCATTTAAATGATAATAAATGATAAAAAAAAGTAGAGTTCTGATTTCTTCAACAATAAAAGTGACAAGAAAAACAAGATGTCAAGTGACATATTTTTCGATTCAATTAGTAAGTTTTTAACACGTGGGTGGTTTCAGCAGACCATTATCTTAAGATAGTCACTTAGGAATACTGGACAAGATTAAAACAGAGCCAGTGACTATGTCAGTTCCCGACCTATCAATGATAGTGAATCCTGGAAGAGAGGCCTACCTCATTTAGAGCCAGGTTCACTAGTGTAGTACACAGATGGGTCTGTGATGAATGGTGCAGCGGGATTGGGGATCAGGGGCCCAAACTTTGCCCTTTCCAAACCTCTGGGCAATGTAGCCACCATTTATCAGGCAGAAACCCATGCTATAGAGATATGTGCACAAGAGATTGCCAACAAACGACTCAAAGGTGCAAGAATTTACATACTATCAGACAGCCAAGCGGCATTAAAGGCCATTTCTGCCTTTTCAATAACATCAAAGCTGACCTGGAGTTGCCTCACCTCACTCAAGACCGCAGCCCTCGGCAACGAATTGACATTGCTTTGGGTACCAGGTCATGAAGGAATAGAAGGTGTAAAGGGCAGCGTGGACAGGCAATAAACCTGGTGATCTGCCCCGATCTGTGGAACGTCCCTGGAGACTATGGCTAAGAAGGGGTGCTGGAATCTGCTGACGCAAGGGCCCGAGTTGCAAAGATGAGATGGGACCAGCAGTCGTGGTTGGAAGAGTTCGGACGCAAGCCAGCAAAAAGGTCGGTTGAGAGCAAACAAACAGGACGTAAAAGATTGGTGGAACCAACGAGGGAACGATAAAAGGGTTATATACGGATCAATGAACGGAGTACGGTACGAGGACTGAAGTACATCGAACAGTGTAGTATTTGTGAAAGTTACCGGGCGACGTTTATACCCGGAAAGTGATTCCCCTCGTCAGTCCCTGAACAATACAAGGTAGGAGCTGAACATTATAGCTTGGGAAATAGATATTAGAGAATAGAAATAGGAGAATTAGGGTAAAAACCATCGATTGTTTTGCCTGAGTGGCGTTCATATTATAATTGGGGTTGATAATTGTACTGTTATATTATTTTATTATTCTCTTGTGGTTGTAAAACCTTAATTATTCGATAGTACGATAGGAAGCTTTACGTTGTTTTAAGCTAATAAATTCCACTATTATATTATTATAATTGGGGTTGATAGTTGTACTGTTATATCATTATTCTCGCTCATATTACAATTGGGGTCGGTAAATTGCACTATTATATTATTATTTGTAATAAAGAGTTGTGATCGGTGGACTTGGGTGTTTTGTACTTCCTCCTTTGTCGTTGGGCTCATCACAGAAGGCAACGAAGAAGCTGATCGACTAGCTAAAAAGGGAGTCCAGCCCAATTGGACCTGAACCTCAATTAGGGGTTACCAAGAGTTATATAACTCAACAGGTCCAGAAATGGGAGGACAAGACTCGAACAACATATTGGCAAGACACTCCTAAGCAGAGACAAGCCAAGCAGTGTCTTACAATCTCAAAGAAACGCGCACACTCCCATTGTCACAGAGGCGTACAAACCTTTGCAAACTTGTGGGACTCCTCACTGGCCACTGTCCTCTAAGGTACCACCTTAACAAAATGGGTAAGGCCAGGACAATAGAATGCCGGCTCTGTTGCGAAGAAGCGGAGACAGCTGAACACGTACTCTGCGACTGTCCTGCTGTTGCATCAATAAGATTCTGGCATTTCGGAAAGGGTGCCGTAACACCCGCCGATATTGCCAAGGAAACACCAGTAAACCTCCTTCACTTTGTGAATGAAGAGGCCATTAAAAAGATGCTAAATTAAAACTGGGAAAGTGTCACAATAGGTCAAAGTGGTCCCAGTGATCAGGGGCTCCTCCCATCCCATATTAGAAGAAAAAAAAGTGTTTAACAAACTTTATGGGATTCCAGTGCGTTAGGCACCTAACCAACTCCCAGCATAACCTATTTCAAACTAAGACCAGTACTTTCGCAGAATGGAACTGTTTATGAAACGAAACCTCGAAAAATCTATATAGTCTATAGATCTATCTTAAGCCGTTTTTATTTGAAATGGGTTTCCACAACTTCGTTGCGAGTGACTTAGTCCGAACCCTTGTAAAGTATCTTCCTCGCCTAACTTGAACAAAAATGCTTTGAGATCAAAAGTTCACGATTTAGCCATTGCTGTATTTTACTCCTAATCTAATACTCTACTATTAAAAGCTGAACACTCAATAAAACAATAAAAGTCAAAAATAATAATTAATACAAGTC
Organism: Creontiades dilutus; assembly: GCA_031894815.1. NCBI lineage: Eukaryota > Metazoa > Arthropoda > Insecta > Hemiptera > Miridae > Creontiades > Creontiades dilutus. Next base: position 270,705 of record JAVIWC010009012.1, on the reverse strand, counting down.
AGAAACATGAGCTAGCCACACAGCCTTTCTCCTAATATGTCCCTGACTAGTGACTATACTATTGCTGAAGGTAATCTACCACTGCTCACAGAGAAAATGCATTTCTCTTATATATTTTGGTACTAAACACACAATTTTTCTATTTTACGTTACGTTTTCTTCTCGTCTTCTTGCTTTCTATCTTTTAAAATTCTTTCGATATCCCTCGCAAATCCAATAAACTCATATTGCGCCTTTTTTAAAAAACTATTATTGACCCATTTTACCTAAATTGTCCCATGGATATGCTCTTTTATTCTAAACAACAGAAGACAAAATCGCAAAATATAATTTTATAGATATATACACCATTACATTGAGTTCAGCGATTCACACCATAGTTTCGTTTTGTTTTATCCCTTTTAAATTTTTTACCAAGAATCTGAATACATTTGCTACCACAATAAGGCAATTCATGATTTTATACAGTAGCTGTTATTTCAGTCTTACATTATATAATTCACAACTCTAATGTATTGCATTTGAAGCTAATGTAATTTTCATGATGGAAGCTAGATATTTAGGCCTGTAAATTTACACTGTTACTGACACTGAATACTGTTATCTTTCTGGTTTTAGCCACCTCTTTGACAAATTGTATGCTGTTTTCTTAATATTTTTCAAGCAGACAATGCGGATTTACATTTGTTAAATGCTACTAATTTAAATGCAGCGTTTTGTGAAAGCCGTTTTCTTTTTTTTTTATTTATTAATTTTTTTTTTGAGCAAAATATGCGTCACTTAATCATTCTGTCACAATTCATCCATAAGTTTGAAACGTTGTTTATTAATAAATAGATCATGCTCGAAGAGTTACGTAAATTGAATCACAGAGTATAAATTGAAAGCGGTCAGTGATACCTGGGACGAAATCGCAGTGAAGGAATTTTTCGTACTGCAAGTCAAGTATTTGAAATGTGGTTCTCATGAACTTTTGACAGTTTTCATTCGAAAATTACTTTTATCGGATAAACGTTAACAATTGGTGTTTTGAAATACAGATAAGGAATGTGAAAAGTTCCATCACCCGAATTTGACCAAAGTTTCAGTTGATTAAGGCAGACAGCATTTACAGAAGTGCAATGAAATGTGATGAGCTGAATGAAAACGAAGTAAGCATAGGGTGGTGATTGCGTTAAGTGGCGTCGTGGATATTTAGGCAGCTGCATGTGTTAAAACGTAGGGTAGAACTTATCAACATCTAATTTGTACTATGTACGTAACAACCATGAGGATTGTGATGCCAGGCAAGATCCTTACTTATCGACACTATTTCATACTTCGTGGACAGTTTATTTACAAGAAAAAGGATACAGTTAGAATAAATGTTTAAAGAAAAAGTGGTGTTATAGTTCTTAATCACTGCAAGGGCGCCTTGTTCTCCTTGCTCGGCTACACCCTTGAAAACCATACAGACATGGCAGAATAGTGAAAGCATGAATTCACCTTCTCAATATTGGGCATCAATACATGAAAATATTGAACTCAATATCGTTTCAGGTGAAATGATTTAAAACGTATTCATACGATGATTCTACTTAATTTGAAGTTTATGGAGATTCCAACCACTAGTACTGTCATTATTCCTCTAAATAGATAAAGGATTCCCTTTTATACCCTTTTTTTTAATTGGCATTTTATTTAAAATACAGCCATGTGTTTTGCATGCGTTAAATAATCGAAAAATAATTGTCTCTGTTGAGAAAAATATGGACATTCCATTACTTAATGTTCTACATTGCATTCTTGATGATCGCAATACGAACACTCTGGGGATGTACGAACGTTGATCTTGTATAAGTACGCTGGGCTTTTCTCTGGCCGGTGCTTCTGTTCTTGTACGTGTTATGACCTGACATAGTTTCCGGTAGCTTGAGAATTCCATAGTCGAGTAGGCAGTGTTTGCTGGTGGGATTTACACCATGGGATAGAATTGTCTTTCACGTACATCTGGCGCCATATATTAGTAAAATGCATCTTTAATGCTGCATAAACTTCTTCTTTTGGAAGGACAATGCGTATGTTTCGCAAGATCGTCTGCTTTCTCATTGCCAGCTATTCCATGGTGTCCCTTTACCCATACCAGCACAACTACAATGTCTAGAGTCTTGCAACCGTACAACAGTTCGATCATTTCTGCGACGACGACCTTGTTTGCCTTGGTCGACACCGGGTTATCCAGCAATTTTACTATACTTAGTGAGTCCATGCATATGGTAACGGTATCGCCCGCGGCAGAGCTCTCCAAAACGTATTTCAAACACATGTTGATGGCCACAACCTCCACGGTTTTAAATGCAATATAAGCCTTTTCTTACGGAATGAAAAGCAGGGTTCAGATCCATCCGGATCGTTTGGAAATACAAATAGGGGAAGCTAGTAAAAAGCAGTGGAGGGGATGGAGGGGAATCGGCCGAGCACACGCCAACAACTCGTTTCCCACACTTCCTCCAACAGCTGTTTTGGTTCCTGACGCCATTCCGTATGCGCAGTAGTGAACTGGGCCATCCGGTACGAAAAATATTCGAAAAATCTGATGCGTACAGTTTGCTTCAAAACTGCCTGTCTGGAAAAAATATTCCCTCTCCCCAGCTGGTGTCCAACCAATCAGCAGCTCGTATTCACTTTCCAGATAGCTTGCCGGATGGATGTGAATCCAGCTAAAGTCTCCCAGAAATGACCAATCTACTTCTTGAGTAGTCAACCTCAACTCCTTGTGTCAATTACCCCACTAGTAATACAGCTTTTAATGTATTCAACCCAAAAATTCGTACCTTTTTCAAAAAGTATGAAGGAACTACAATTTTTAATATGCCTGATTACTTCTCCAATAACCATAAATATACAGGGATCCATCCGTATGGTCCATCAATCCCAAGATCCGTCCACCCTAAAGTTCAATACATTCATATGTTATGGAATACAACTGAATCTTATGGAATATCCAGCAAGCTTCTCATTTCACTCTAGACCAACTCAGAGTACAGGAATGTAGAGTTGAGGAAGTTTACAGATCTTTCGGCATAAGCAGACTGTGAAATACTGATTCCTTCCAATGAATTTGTCTAGACAAAGGGGTTGACAAGATTCCACATTCGATTTCAGCAAACTTATTAGTCATTCCACATACAAGAATTGCAGCCTCTGATAAGGCAGGCTACTCTCTTTGGCCAGCAAACAACTTCAAAGATTCAAGGGTATTTTACTCCAACACTATGTCTAGTTTTCTTATTCCTATTTCACATTCCAGACACTTTTAAATAATTTAATTTCCCGAGATTATCTCAATAAGGCTTACGATATCATCCAAAAACCATCAGTTGTAGTATCTCCAGTTCCTTGACAATTATGTCTTAGAACTGTCTACTGCAGAGACTTGATATTCGAATGATGCTGCATCATTTTAAACATTATATTACATAATATTTTACACATTGTCCACGAAGCATGAGTAAAACCACTATAATTCGCCCTCAGATAAACATTCATCCATTCTAGCCTGGTCAGTGGAATTTGTACATGAAAATTTCATTGCTTGGTGCGACTAATATTTCACTATCAGAAAAAACTAAAATACACACGTCAACATTAAATTCTAAGTAGTAGCATTATTTCCATAAATGTGTCAAATCTATTCATTTACAAATTTACAACTTAAATCCTTCTTTTCTCAAAATATATTCTATCAGCAGCTTGAACTAAATATTCGATTCCATAGAAAGCTTCTGTTCAACTATGTACATCAATGGAACAAGTGAAACTGCACGATTCTCGCTATACATAAACGTGAGATACGTATATGCAATAAGCGGTTATACATTTATTAGAGATGAAGGTATAGCAAAACACTAAATTGGTAGAACTTCCCACCATTTTACGACTAGTAGCGCACATCAAAACACAAGCCACAAAATCATTCAATGAAACATGACTGATCGAAAAGAAACAAAATCAATAGTTAAGAGGCAGTGAAACAAAGAAATTATATACAAGTTAAACTGCACTTAGGACGACTATTAAAAATAAACGTTTTGGTGTTCACGAACCCTTCCTCACTGAAATCCTTAGATACTATAATTTCAAACTATCGCCTCCAAACTAATTTCTCTTATTTTCCCACAAATTTCTTGACGAACGTCACAATTTGTTCCTTCGAACTCCTTGACGGTCAAGCAACGAAATACAATCACTCAATCTCTAGATGTTCACTACTCTCACTACCTCGGAAGCACGAGGGACCCTAGCGAACGGGAAAACTACCAATCCGTTGAGAAGGAAAAATATGTTCGATGAATATCACGCATACGTAAAGGCAAGTACGAAAATATTCAAAAAATATAGTATTTTGAAAAAAATATACAAGTGGAATAGTGTTCACATTTGTTACATAAGTTTTTCGTATGGCGGATTGTCATTATCGGCGTAAACATGGACAAATAACGATTTTTTTTTAAATATCACTGAATCTCGAGCTGGAGGTGGGGAAATCGAAATAGTGTTTCTGAATGCAACAACCAAACTTCCAAATATGGGGGCAAGGATGGATATTTCAAACGAGTTTCCAATGAGTAAAGCAAACTATGATGGACTACATTAATTCTAATTCTGCTACCCGTTAAATATTGGTCACCCTAAATAAATAATCCTTGATTTATCCCCCACTTTTCCACAGGTTCACATTACTTGCCTTCAGAATTCAGCGGTTAATGAAGTCAGAACATTGACTGTTCTATCATGAGACCTATTGCACAATTTGCAGATCTTCTAGCAGTCTGCCACAACCAACTGCTATGTCCCTTGTCTTCAATTTGATGGCAATAAAATAAACGGCTGTTCTGGCCCACAACTTATCAGATCAAATCAGCCAAGAGCTTACACAATCACTGTCTCTCAGCTACAAAAAACGATTTTTGGCAGGTTTTTACAATATTAGGAGCCGGCATTATCCAAAGGAAGTGATGGATTGGTATAGTTACGCCTTCCAAGGTTTGAGCCGATTAACCTGCAAAACTTAGAGGATATCCTTGCAGCCAAACATCTTCAGGTTTATACTCACTCGCAGCAATTCCACTATCCATTTCCCACTTAATTGTTTGACCACCTTCATAAGATGCGGGTGAAGGACAACCCAGGGTGCTCTTATGTTCAACACAGCGACGCAGTGAGGTGATCAGCTTGAGTGGGTGATTCCACTGGTGGAATTTCCCTGATGCAACGAATTAGCAACAACTGCTTCAATGAATTAGCGACACACGCATCTTGATGCTGTGCAATGAAACAAGGGCTGATGCTGAAGCGAGAAGTGGGTACGCGACTTTTAGAGGAACCAGTATGGCTGCGTATCGAAACCCATATCTCCCTACACACCTCAGAGTTGTGTGAATAGCTCTTGGAGTGGATAACGTGATTCACAGCTATGCATTTTCGGTCTCCATACTTTATTCCACATTTCCAATATGAATGGAAGTTAAACACAGGTAAATTTAATAGAAACTGCGAAAACCAAAGGGATGCATAACCTATCACTTCAACACTTAGCACTTCATCAAATAATGAGTGTAGCTAGCTCGTTCAAATTATATTTTGGAAAACAAAGACGAATATTTTTCTTCTTTCGATTCTTCCTGTCACATCAATGACATCACAGTTGGCTGGATTTTCTCGGCAACATTGATAGATGCAACGGTACCACCAATCCAGCAAACTTCAAAAAACGACTTGGCATTGCAGAGTGGTTTGTGCGTCAATACAACTAACATGTTCCTCATGATTAATATTGTTAAAATTAAGAACATAATGTTGTTTGGGTGAATGATGATTCCATGCCATAGAGACTGTGGTAAGTCATATTGCCAATTGTTCAAACACATTGACAACTGCAAACAATTGTAAAAATACACTCTTAAGAGTGAAAATTCCAACCAAGTCAACGAAACGTTGAGTGAAAAAGGGCAAAGAGCAAGAATTATTCAAAGAATGAATTTGATATGAACATAAACTGCGACTTCCATAGAATATTTCGGATAGAATCAAGGAAATATTTTAACGTGTAAGCAGCAGCAGAAATAATGCCGTCAATTTAAAAATAATCAATCCGCCAATGAAAAACTAAAACGAGACAAGCACAATTATACAAGAATTATAGAAAAAATTAACGATTTATACACAACAAGCGAAAAAGGCTGATGAGCGAAGTGGAGGAATCCTTAGAATAAAATATATTGATAGACACACATCTTTAATACAAGGTCGTTACTAGAGACCTTTTCTAAGAGTAAATATTGAAAATAACTCCCAATCTTTCTAGATGTCAAGGTTTTTATCGCGGGTTGAGGTCCAAGTTGAATAAAGCTAAAAAAGAACCTACAGTAGAAGATACAAGTACATCTAAACAGCACAAGGATAAGCACCAGTAGTTGTAAAGATAAGCAGGCAAAGAGTGGTGAAAAAGCAAAGTCTTACACCTTGACATCCGATCATTACTCTGGACTAGGGCCAACGACGAAAATCGAAACGATAATCCAAGCGAAGGGACACAAAAGTTGAAAAGACGATATCACAAGTATAAAAATATCAATGAAATGGTTGGGGAACATCGTTATAAATATTAAAACTCATTTTTTTTACAATGTCATTCCGTTGGCAGCCAGTGCCAAAGGTCAAACTGTAAAAACACACGCACCCTTTTTCAGTATAAAAAGTACTCCATTAATGTTAGAAAATAAAGTATTTCGTAGAAATACTTTTGATCTTTTTTGTTTGTATTTTGTTAAAATAAAATACTCATTTAATTGTTTAGGCAGTTAAACGAAGTATTATCTTTTCTTCTTCAAAATTATACCAGAATCATTTGGTAGCACAGGTCAAAACTTCAAGGCAAAAATGTAGCTTCCTTACTAATTTTCGTAAATATACACTATTTACGCTCCTATAAAAGGTTGTCTAATTCGCACTCCGCTACGCATTAGTTAAATAAAAGGGGATTTATACTTCCCGGGGACTCACGACTGGTCGTAACAAAACCAAAATGGGGTAAGGTACTTTCAGTTTTCTCAGAGGACCAGGATTGAAGAGGTGTGGAGGATCCCAAGTGTTGCCACCAACCTCCGCCAAGGCCTGGGAGGGTGTAGACAATCTGCGTCATGGGATGCACAGTCGATCTGAAACATGATCAGGAAAGTGAAGCAATGTGAGGTATTACGCCATTGGGAAACACCTATTTTGAATTGACCGTGAGATTATGGTGGAAGTTACCCTATGTAGTTTGTATATGCAATGCAGTTTCGTGCCAATTTGTGTCAAATGCAATACAGTACTTCATACGCAATTCCGTGTTTTATCGATATTTAATTAAAGTATACAGATAGTTGGCTGGCGACGGGATGATTCGAACTCAAAATGACTAGAAACCCGATGGCACATGTGAGGGTGATGGAATGGTATAGTTGCCCCTTCTGAGGAGGTGGATGCATTGTTCTGCTCCGCCACGCTCAGAGGATGAACCTCCAGACGCTTGTAGGCGTCCGATTCATCTCCAAAGGCGACAGATTCTAAAATCGGGAAGGGGCCAACCAAACATATCCATCACACACAGGAAGAAAGACAATGGTCATTTGGACGGTGAACACCGGTCTTTGGATGATGATTTGGGCCCTGGCTGGAAGGCCTAACAGTTGAAGGAGCCGCAAGTTCTCAAACAGGAGTACTATTCATGCAGATTTGCCTAAACTAATTATTGCTCCATTCGATCTCTTAGTGTCGAATTTGAAGGTATATTTAAAAAGATTTTCTTACAAAATGAAATTGCATAATGTTTCGGAAACTGAGAAGGCTTTATATTTTTTAGATGTGGTTGCTGAACCTGCCGACGAAAGACTCCTGGACTTTCGTGAACCTCTTGAGCCATTAAATATAACTTTTGGTTCATCAACAAAAATCCACTCCAAATTCTTTGCTCTGAAGCCAAATCTCGTTGTCGAAAGGTCAGTTTTCAGATCAGGTTGGAGTTGGAAGGGGAAAACCCTTAGGAATTAGCAGCAGAGTTAAAAAAATGTCCTCAGTACAGTAAATTCCAAATGACTGGTACGATGATTGTGTACGCAGTTTGTTCATGGTTTGAGCTAAGAATTTTGAAATTAACTGGAGTAAGATACAGATGTCGTCCAGCTCGTAGAATCCCTCCAAAATGGCTCACCAAGCTCACAACTTGGAGGAATTCTCTATAGCATAGATGTTTATTCTGCGGCCATAAGATGTACGTTTTATTTGTGATTTGTCAACAAATTTGGGGCCTTTATCGATTTATGTTCGAGTAGGGATACACCTCATTTCCACCAGTATGATTCTGCATGGGTACGGTTAGGAGTTCAGATGCACTTACAGTATCATTTTTAGAAATTAAACCAACTCACTGCTTCATTTTCTGTCATATCGTCAAGTATTCTTGAGTTCCTCTTTTAATGAAATGTCCCTGTACTGTAACCAGAATCATCAGCCAACAATTACACGATCGGAAAACTCTTGAAAATATGCTGCAGGAAACCACCTACAATGCTATAATTAAAGTCAATCAACTCAATCTGGCGAAGAGCAGCACACCGAGGACGTGAACATCTGGTTTTTCCTAAGGATCACTCCTCCAAAGAAACCACCGCGCCCTTCCAGGAAGCGGGAAAGGAGGAAGGCACCTATCAGTGCTAGTTTAGGGGTGTTTGATTCAATTAGGTACTTAAGGAAAAGTCGGCAATCAAGCTGAATAAAGACTATAATTAACAACTTTGTCTTAATCCTAATTATCTATTAATTAACCTTAACAAAAGTCTCTCCTCATATGGTACCTTAACGTCGAGAACGATGGGGCGATAGCTTGTTCCGAACGCGAGGGGGACTGTTTCGAGCACTGGATACTACGACGGGGCTATTCGTCTTAGGAGTCGTGGATGTGGTAGGAAACAACAGCGAATTGTTCTCTACCGCAGCTTTCTAAGGACTAAATTTTGTGCAGTTCCCTGCTTCCTAAGAAAACAATTCTTGTCTTCAATTTCCCGGGGGAAGGCCGCCTTGAGCCAGGTGGAGGGGACACTGGACCTTGCTTCCTTTCCCTGGACATGACACACTGTTATATGGATTAGCCACAGGTACAAATAATGCAATCCCGGTGGAAACTCGAGGTGAATTTACTCAGCAATAGCATGGAATTTCTCTGTTTCAAACTATCATGCCAGCTGCGACATGTCTCAAGTTTCAACCATTTTGTTTCGTCATTGCTCTCTCTCCGTGTCTCCTATAACTTTCCTGGAATTTCATTTTGAAAATCTCAATTTAATTCTCATTTTTCGTTACTTTGTTCCTTTCAGCTTCTTTAGCCTAAAACCTTCATCCAGAAATGATTTTACCCTCCGTTCCAACTTGGAAATTAATCGAAAATTCTTATGTTTGGAACATTTTCTTCAAAGTTCCGGAAATTGTTTTGAATGGTGTCATCTATAATATCTTCGATGGCCTCGGGATCCATGAGAAACGAATTTCTCGTCTTGAAGCCACCACTTACCATGTTCCTCCTTCTCTACTTGATGGAACCTTGTTCACAAATTTAGGAAGTAAAGCAGTGAATAATGAGCTTTTTCATATTCAGTTTCAAGTACCGGCTTGGAAGTTTCGAGTACTTTCACATTTTCCGAAACGTCCTACTGCCAATTTTCGTTCAATAAGAATATCATTATTTTCCCAGGCAAACCACCATACTTCCACCATATACCTTTCAATACCAAATACCTCTCAATTGAGCTACCCTCTTTGAGGCAAATTTTCGGAGGAGAAAATAATTTTATACCTTATAACCGTCTAAATCAATACTTTGTTTTCACTCTGAGTGAATAATTCCGGAATTTGTATGAACAGCAACCAAATCAACTACCAAGATGTTTGATTAATTAGAATTTCTCTCTCGAAATCGAGAATTATAAGTAATATTAATGTTACTACTGGGGACAGGTTGTCTCAGTTTAGCTGTTTACTTTCAGTAGTTTGCCCCGGTTCGAATCAAAATCCTATCAAGTGTTGTATACCTGTCCTGTCGTCAACAGTCCACCTCTCAATATCACGTTTCCAGGCTCCCAACCCAGGGGCGTGAGGCAATGGGAAGCCACGAGCGAAATTGTTGGACCTAGTTCCGATCCTCTCTGGAGGACTGCTGGCGACGTCCGCCACACCTCCGAGTAGTCGGACGAAAATCCAAGGTGAAATTCCTTGTTTACTGTACTTTACTTTACTTTAATGTTACTGCTTTTGTTTATTTGCTCAACAAAGCCCTACTACTCCAATATCTGCATTTGTGGTTTTGTTGTGGGTTTACCCTCACTAGCCAAGGAGCACAAGACAGGTTTTTTTGAAGTGAATCTCTTGCTCTCTGCACAATACAGCTAGCTAAATACTTCTAGTATTGAACCAACTACCTGGACGGTTCCAAATCCTCACCTCTCTCTCTACAAACCAACCGAATTCCCCTGGTGGGGCAGACCACCAACTGAGTCCAACGGTGAATCACCTACCTAAATTTCCTCTCTTAAATTTGTTTGCTGGGGCAGACACACACGTCTGGGAACAACAGTAAATTACCCTTACCTTCTTCCTCGCTCAGGTTCTCTTGCTGGGGCGGATGCACGAATCTGGGTCCAACACTTGAATCCTGGCGCATCCTCCTTCTCTCTGTCCGACCTTCAAATCGTTTGAGCAGTTGTAGGTACGCAATAGGGACCATCAATTTGAACATACCTATCCAATTCAATTGGTGGGGCAGGCTCACGCATCTGGTACCACCTCTTGTCTCACCCTAGTACAACCTGCATAGTATGCTGGGGCAACAATGTGTTTCTTGGGACCAACCACTATTCCTCTCACACTCAAAACTTTACCAAGACCAAAAAGGCAGTACCTCGCATCCTTCAGATTGAAGGAAAAGTTAAGTAGTAAGATCCAATAATTCAAATAATTGCCTCTTATAGATACAAAAAAAAGTATTGTTTTGTATATTGTACATCCGCTTACCTTCCGCAGAAGATTTCAAATTCGAACTGGATGGATGACCGAGTTGTTGTTCAGACGAATAGCGGTGGTGTCGTTTGAATTCTCGTCCGGTTCCCCCCATTCAGACTGAGCAAAATCCTGATACCCGGGGTTCAAAATAATGTTCGGAATCAGCTCCATAGTTTCCACGTCTTTCTCTGAAACTGAAATTAGTACCACAAGTTGAAATACAAGTTTCCCTCAAAATATGACAAGACAAGACTGCTAATATATTATGGTGTACTTGAAAATGTTCATTATATCAAATAATGTTTTTGCAAGACAGCTTTAAAGCTGAGCTAAGAATAATTAGGTATTAACCAATCACTTGACGCTCTAAAAACAAATTTGAAAATATGGAGAAAACAAATTTAAAATATTTGCGTTGCTTTCAAAAGATGATGAAGTATGGCTTATAGGATCAAAAGTCCCAGGTTTAACTTTTAGCAATAGCCAAATTTTTGTGGGGGTGTTTAACCACACCTACCCCCAGATATAAATGCACATTCACCCCAATAGCAGAGAGTCTTTTTGGGTTAGTTAAACCATATTATTAAAGATGACCAGGCCATATGTCTTCCTCAGCCATTCCAAACCACTTTTCCAATTGCAAAACAAACCCAAAGAGAATTAACGCGACTACTCTCTTCGAAAAAAGTTATCAGAAAATGTGTCTCGAAGAACAAATAGTTTTTTTGGGTTAGTTAAACCATACTATTAAAGATCTCCAGTCCAGAGATGGATGGGGTTAGACCATATGCCTCCCTCAGCCATCCCAAACCACATTTTCTCAATGGCTAAACAAACCCAAAGATAATTAACTCGACTACTCTCTTCGTAAGTTTCGAAATATGTCTCGAAAAACCAAGTTTCGACACCTTGGAAGAGCGTGGTAATGTTGAGGTATCGGTGCGAACCGAGCTTCTTATCTAGTTAAGCGGTTATTTTATATTTTGGGTTGGGGACTGAAGATAAAACTCAAATATGCATAAGCTAGACATGTGTTAACAAATACAACATGGTTAATGTGGTAGATGAGTAAATAAGACTACCTAAGTTATTAATTATTATACGTACTTCCATAATTTTGGTATAATAATTAAAATAAAGAATCTTTCGATCAAGAAAAATGTCGAAATTTGTAATTTACTTATCGAAATGTATAGAACCTAAGAATCAAACTAGATAATTATCTAGTTTGATTCTTAGGATCGATAGACTATAATCTATCGAACAGAACAACATTAAAGCATGGAAGGTGATTTAGAAGGATACAAGAAGTCCAGCTGGGATAGGAGAGGAAGATCTCAAAATCAATCCAATTTTCAATTATTTGTAACTCTTTTATTTTAAGTGCTAATTTATAGTAATGAAGTCAAAATATTCAGTTTTTTAAATGTTTTGCAGCTTTGGAGCCCAGATAAATTTCGTTGAGAACTGCGGTAAAGGAATGAAAGGCGAACAATTTAGAAAAGGTCCGAAGATGTCATACATCAATGTTATTACCGCAGGGAGAGAGGTAGATCAGTCTTTAAAGTGTTATTTAAGTTATAAAACAAGTAATACAATTTCTTTCCTTTTGCTTAACTTAATTCTGACACCAACTTCACTTGCATTTATTATAAATAGTTTTCCATCTGAAGGGATTCAAAGTTCTGGTAATAATTTAGTCAGCTACAAACATCAGTTCGATAGATTTCTGTGGTCAGTTTGGCATGACGTTGTTTACAATCGATTTCTGTTTCGTAAATGAGCTAAGCACAGATTCTCATATAAAAGGAGATGAAAACCTTAATGAATCAAATGAATGATTTTATGATGAAATTTATAAATTGAATAAAATACCTTTATATTTAGAGCAAGCCATGATCAGGAGTAGGTGAGTGAAGTTCAACTCCTCCTCATGGTTATTCCACTCGAAACAACTGGCAGACACTTTGTTGTCATCTTGTGGAGGGGTTTTGGTGGAAGGGTAGTGTCATGTGGGGTAGGTAGTTAATAATATGAATTAGTTGGTAGATGATCAATTAAGTAATTAGTAGGTTTGCTCGTGCTGAAGGTTCAGACCTTCAGTTCATATTCAACCCTTCATGCTGATCACAGTTCACCATTTGTGATGATGTCTTGAAAACGGTACAATGCGGGGTGTGAGGTTCTGGTTTTAATTCAAGCTGATCTAACTTCTCTATTGGGGGAGGTAAGACAAGAAACTATCGGGGTCACTATGAACAACAAAGCATGTGATTAATTTGATACAATGAACAGGTCTTCTTCCCTTGGTTCGCTTTGAAACAATGACTTGCTGAGCAGGTCAAAATACCCTGCCGAGGCGCAAAAATCAACCCAAAAGCTGAGAAAAATGGCCAGCAGGTTAATTGTAGGTTAATAGCCCAGACCCCTCTCAGGCGAACAGTGCGTTAGTACACCTTGCTATTCACCAAAGGTTGAATGTGTAAACCAAGCCAAAATATCATGACAGTTTTGTCACACGCAATATTGGAAAGATTGACGTACCACAGAAGAAATAATCGAATCCCACATAGTTCCAATATATTCCTCCTAATCAATATGATTCGAGATTGTGTTCAATCTAACAATCAATTCCAAATGAATCCAATAGGGATGGTATCACAGGCTGTTTAAGAATGAACTGAACAAGAACTGAGGGCATTTCTTACCACGTACCAGAGGTTGATTCACAGATGCAGAGGGAGTCCTGACAGCGTGGGAACCACTTACATTATAATCCCAAGTTTTTTAAGAAACTGAAATTTTGCGAGCAGGTTCTGGACGCTAATAAATCAGCGAGTTGAACAATGGGTTAATTGATTTCAGAAGGGAGCGCAACCTTCTGTTAGCCCTTACAGTGATGGGGGCGAGTTTTACATGCAAACTTTTTTGTTGTGACTTCTACTCACCAAAATATTGAATCCGTTACCGAGCTATCTTCAGAATGGGCGAGAGGAACCCTCAAAATCAAGTAAAATGAATTTTAAATTTGGGATTTGTTGACGATTTCCTTTGTCTTTCCTACTCAACATTTTTCGACGATCAGATATTAGAGAGTTCCTAGGAGTTTCGAACACCGTGCTATCGTATCGAGTCGGTGATGGTACCTAGGGCGAGCACAGCTCTGGTTAGCAAAAATGGTGGCGTTACCACCAACTCAGCTGAACTAGTGGTATCTCTGATCCGTATACAAGAGTCACGTACGTTTTGCTTTCACGTCACTATAAGAAAACGAACAGTCTTTTTGATGCTTTACAAGATCACTCTGGTCACTCGTTCTTTCGTGTTTTTTTTAACCAAAAATGCAGGGGGTGGAAGACTTTTTTGAATATTATGTTAACGGATTGATTTCAACTGAGGAGTTGCTGTTGATTTTTCGAACGTATTTGGAGCGGGAGAGTGTAAGGGGAGCACCTCGACGATTAAGCCTGCTCTATGGGAGATTTTCCCTGGATGACATGAGCGAGGATGATGTACTATTTTCGTTCCGATTTAATAGAGAACATGTACATTTACTCCAGAGGCTCCTTCAAATTCCCGCAGAAGTTACGACAGATAAGTACGCTTGGAATCAAAATTGATTTGTTTGTAACTTCTTACTTAGCGACTTGGGAAGTACATACTCCAGAAAAGGAATGTACAGCAGGGATTCTGGGGTTGCAGTTAGACAGTTTTTATAATAGCGAATTCCTAAATGAAGCTGTTAGGCTCTTTAAAAACTCGCACAGTTGGCGAGAGGCTCACTCAAAACAAGTTGTTAGTTCGTAGGTACTAAATATCGAAATCTTAGTGTTTTCTTAAACTGTTAAGTGTCTAATAAAATGATGTTGAAATGAAAATTCTGCTCTCTCTTGGCATGAAATTTCAATTTAGCAATTTCAGAAATCAAATTTTTAGGTAGAAATGTTGAAAATGTTGATGCAAAGCGGTTTACAACTAGGTTACCCCGATGGCGGGTTACTTTGCAATAAGGACGAAAGATACGTTCGTTCAGATCGCATCGGTGGCATCGTAACTTCCGTAAAGATACCACCGTCGGATAGCAATACAACCGATCATATTGGCGGCGCATGCGCAGTCGCGCGTTTGTATCGCGATAAGGATTCGTATTGGTGTTGGCGGATCTCCTAGGGGCTCTCTATTTAAATTGTATTGTTTCTGTAGACTACGAATAAAATACTCATAAACCTCGCAAAGGACACTTCAAATCAATAAAAAGTACACATCACATCAAATCAAATATCAAAAGTACACTTCACGCCATATTACGCAAAGGCTGCTTCACATCAAATTTAAAAAATCGCCATTTTTAGTTAAAACATAGTAAAAATTCACCATTTTTCAAAAACTCCACCGAATAAACCCCCAAAATAAGTGGTAGTGTGTTTCATTTTTTCCAAATCGTCCTTAATATAGAAATAATAACCGAAAAATACAATTTTACCCCAAGTAGTTTTAATTTAGAGCACCACAAACATACAAATCCAGGTTTTGAGTTTATAGGAATTATTTATTTTCAACTGTGCTTTTAAAAAATGACGATTTTCACCTGAGTGTGTGAAGTGTTTTCATTGATCTGAGATGTCGTTTATTTGTAATAGACGCCAGAAAAGCCACTATCTAAAGGCTAGGGTAGGAAAGAGAAGGGAAATTCATCAATAAAGCCGAAATGTGAAAGTATTTAAATTTATTTTGAGGGTTCCTACGGCCCATTTTGAAGAAAACGAGGAAAGGTATTTAATATTTTGGTGAATAGAACCTACAAAAAAGCGCTAAACTCGACGGCATCACTGTAAAGTCCCTTTGTCACTTCAAATCATATTTCCTGCACAACTTTGGGGGCCAGACCTCTAGTTCATCAGTCCTCTGCTAGAGAGCTCCACCTCTGATGTTAAACGATATATTTCCTAGAATTAATAACTTGAATGCAAA
Organism: Creontiades dilutus; assembly: GCA_031894815.1. Taxonomy (NCBI): domain Eukaryota; kingdom Metazoa; phylum Arthropoda; class Insecta; order Hemiptera; family Miridae; genus Creontiades; species Creontiades dilutus. The sequence continues at coordinate 254,661 of JAVIWC010009012.1, read as the reverse complement.
CAGAATAGTAGAATAACTAATTTTTTCGGCAAATAGAAAGTTCAAGAACTTTTTTCTTCCTAATATCTGTTCGCATTTATTCAATATCTAAGAGAACACACTTCCAATGTTCTACAATACAACACCTAACGCAACGATATCTTCTACAATCTAAAGATATGAGGAGATAAGCGACTCTGGTTGCCGATCGTTGTCACTAAATGTGACACACCTACCAGTACCGATTTAATCACCTGCTTGTATCTTCAGAATGAGTTCATTTTCTAATAAATCTTCAAAATAAGAATCCATTGTAAAATTGTTGTACTTTTTTTTAGCATGACCACAGTTGTGATAAAATGGAAACGGATTTTACTAATTTATTAAGTGAACCACAAACACAAATAAAGTTACCATTATTTTCGTGAAAAAACAGACTACAGGTTGGACGATGTAGCTAGTCTGATACAATACAGCGTGTTGACTGGGTGTTAACTGAAAACATTGGCTACGTCCATCTGAGCAGCCGTCTTTCAACGGTTTTGGATGTTGTACAAACTTCTGATGTGGATTCATCAGAGGGACTAGCTACATTGCCCTAATTGCACCTCATTCCTCAGCTGTTAGTACAAAAAGCGTGTCGAGATACCACTCTGTGTGCAGACCCCTAGGTATAATCATTATATAATTTAAACATTGATTGAAGATTCTCGTCAGACACGGATTTTGTGTGTTAAACACGTTTCTAATAATTGCAGACGATATTTTACAGTGTTAGCCACACACAACTAGGTGAATTAATGGGTAGTGTCTGATCAATCAAAGTGCACGTCCTTCACACAAGGTCGAGGACAGACAGCTACTGTACTGATATTGTACCTACCGAGCGTATATCCTGATGGAAGCCAAATAACGAACACAAAATTGAAGTGAGCCATTTTAGAAGTTATTTGGCGGAGTTTCCAGAAAATGTGGGTGACGATGGCACCATTTTGCACACTTCAGTCAAAATAGTGACTTTTAAAATATTCTGTTAGCTTCTCTACGTCCGAAGACGGAAAGGTATAGTATAGCATAAGTATGAAATAATTTCTGAACTTTTCAAAAACCACACCAGGATTGATGCGGGGGAAAAACTACAAATTCTTTCACTGGGGTTTATTATTCAATGATTCATGATTTGAATTTCTACTAAGCTTTGGAGTGTGCGTGTTTCACAGGTGATAGAGCGATTATTGAATTTCAGGAGGCACACAATATGATCAACTGATCAATCCAAATAGGTATTTTGGTTGAGAACAGATTTACGTGCTCTATGCATATCTCCTGAAATTCAATAATCGCTCTATCACCTGTGAAACACGCACACTCCAAAGCTTAGTATAAATTCAAATCATGAACGCAAGCCAATTGAATAATAAACCCCAGTGAAAGAATTTGCAGCGTTTCATGCATATCAGAATGCTTCAACCCGTGTATCGGCTACAAAGCCTCTTAGGTGTTCACTCCAGTATCCACATTACTACATCACTAGGTTACTGCTATTAAAAAAAAAATAATAAACCAAAATAACGCAAATGTTGGCACCATAAATCGGGCCATACATCGGGAATGGTTTGACCTACGGACCTGGGGAGGGGCTCATTCGACTCCTCGTGGAGTATTCTTCAAAAAGAGTACAAATTTAGGCCGCCTTGACTTTTTTTTTTGAGGTTTTTAGGGATTTTACAAAACTTTGACAACCCTTAAAGGGCACTTTAAATTAAGTGAGAGAGCTGGCTCAAGAATTGGGGCGTCGTCGGACCAACATGGATTTTTCCTGAAAATTTCAGCTTTTTTGCTTCAGCCGTTTGGGAGAAATCGTGCGTACGGCGTACGGTGGACGGACGGACAAATTTTTGTTGCAGATTTGGATTCTACACCCTTTGAAACGTAAACCATGAAATTTTTAGGGGGGATTACAATTTTTCTTTCAAGAGCGATGACAATGGTTTATTATTGAGTAATAAACCAAAAGGTGAAATATTCGCTAGCATGGTTTATGATTTTGGTTGAATTTGTGTAGAGAGACAGCCATGGAAACGTAAATGAACATAAACATAATAGAGGCTTTGTCGATGTTCCAATTTATGTCAGTACATGTTTATGTACAATTGCAAAAGAATTACAAGTCACAGATAACGTTCGTAATTAATATGTACGTAAATAAACAGTTTATAACACCGCAATGTAAAGAGGAGTGAACAAACACCAAGTCCGTGCAAGTAGCAGCTGTGAATAGATGACCCCGAAATGATACGTCGTAAAAGATTTATGAGAGACGAGGCTAACGATGTTAAGAGGAAACAGAGGTAGCTAGGGTGGCAGGGGGGTCGAGCGACCTGAGAACAAAGGAGGGTCGATCAGATGGGCCACGTTGTGTCATGCTATCTCCTCACAATCGATCCTCAAGACTTCGCCACCTTTTGTGGAGCGGGTGATGGATAACTTAAGGTCGCGATGGGGCACTTGCAGCGTGAAGCTGCAAGGTGTCACACTTGAGAATGTCGTACATTGAAATAAGATGTTTGAAAAACTCGGTCGTTAGGTAGAAAAACAACGTTGACACTTTGTTACTGAATGAACGTTAAAGGAGATATTAGCTCCACTCTTCGTAGCTACAAGTATGAATAATAAGGTATCAGAAAACAATAGTACACCACTTTAAAACGCATAACTTCAAAATACTAAAGGCAATTGTGCATACTTCCAACACACAACCGGAGGTAATTATGCACTATCAGGTGACTAACTACGATTTTATTAACAATTGGATATGTTGCCTTCCAAGCTGTCCCATAAACATTTCCAAACGAAAAAAAATGTAGCATTCACTTTGGAAACGGTGCAGAGAACATAAACGCTGCAAATTCTTTCACTGGGGTTTATTATTCAATTGGTTCGGGTTCATAATTTGAATTTCTACTAAGCTTTGGAGTGTGCGTGTTTCACAGGTGATAGAGCGATTATTGAATTTCAGGAGGCACACAAATATGATCAACTGATCAATCCAAATAGGTATTTAGGTTGAGAACAGATTTACGTGCTCTACGCATATCTCCTGAAATTCAATAATCGCTCTATTACCCGTGAAACATGCACACTCCAAAGGTTAGTATAAATTCAAATCATGAACGCAAGCCAATTGAATAATAAACCCCAAGAATTGGAAAATTTGCAGCGTTTTTTATGGTTATCAGAATGCTTTAACCCGTGTATCGGCTACAAAGCCTTTTAGGAGTTCACTCCAGTATCCACATTACTACATCACTACGTCACTAGGTTACTGATATCAACACAAAAACAATAATCAACCATAAATCGGGCCATAGATCGAGAATGGTTTGACCTACGGACCTGGGGAAGGGCTCATTCGATTCCTCGTGGAGTGTTCTTCAAAAAGAGTACAAATTTAGGCCGCCTTGACTTGTTTTGAGGTTTTTAGGGATTTTACAAAACTTTGACAGCCCTTAAAGAGCACTTTAAATTGAGTGAGAAAGCTGGCTCAAGAATTGGGGCGTCGTCGGACCAAGATGGATTTTTCCTGAAAATTTAAGATCTTTTGCTCAAGCCGTTAGGGAGAAATCGTGCGTACGGCGGACGGACGGAAAATTTTTTATTGCAGTTTCGGATTCTACACCCTTTGAAACGTAAACCATGAAATTTTCAGGGGGGTTAGAATTTTTTTTTCAAGAGCGATTACAATGGTTTATTATTGAATAATAAACCAAAATTATAGACTCGTGTAAACACAGAAGTGGAACTTTTATTGTTCCACAAACGTGCAAAAACTCCTGGCAATAGCATTGCCAGAAGTAATAGTCGGTTCTCGGCTAGGAAAGAAGGAAATGGCTCGATGGTACTCGTCTAAATGGAGCTTTAGATATGTTTATGGGACAGCTGGGAGGGCATCATCACACCTAATAATGCATAATACTTCATTATTATCTTCAACAATGAACCTTTGTACTTCAAGATACTTTGTTAGCGAGTGGCTGTAGAGCCACTGTTGGTGGTGTTACATTATTCACAAGATCGAGGATTAGATTAGCAATCACTTAACACGTAAGTACAATTATTGTGAATCAATTCGAATCAACAAGAATATATTCCCTCAAGATCAACAGAGATTGTATTCGAAGAGACGTGTATAGAACAATCTACACCTCTCAAGGGTAACATGTTCTGCAATTATTTCAATGATGTCCCTAGGTTTGCACAACCTATCTGCACGATTGGTTTGTGTTGTTTGATTTTGGTAGACAAGTTCTTATGTTTAGGGTTTAATTTCTTTGATGAGTCGTTATGCGAGAATTGAGACTTTATCCAGTCGAGTCCAGTAGATTCTATATATGATACAAGTAATTTTTGAAGCCGCAATTTATTTGACATATATTTACCATTACCAGGTAATATTCACAAATATGGGGTGACGATTGCAAAACCAAACTGAAGTGAGCTGTAATTTATTAAAAGCGCTCGATTTTACATGAACAAAGTGACTTAGTTCCCCTTCGGGCAGCTGCAATGCATTGAGTTGCATGGGGAGGTGAGGCGATAGTATAGTAGCCCCTTCCACGGATTTAATGTAGTTAACGCCCGCAACACTCAGAGGATAACCTTCACGGTAGAAGGCATCACGGTATCCCCAGAGGCGGCGGTTTCAAGAATCGGGAAGGCAAAACTAACCATATCCATCACAAGCTTTGTCGTTTCACAACACGACTTTGTTCCAGAAGTAACGACTCGATTTTCTGACCTTTTCCCCACATTAATACAACGAATGTAACATAGAATTGTTCACTTCACTTGATAATGAAAATTGAGTACTGACTTACCCCTCACAACAGGTATGCGGCACTCCTTGTAGAGAGCGTAGATCGTAGCAGTGGCCAGGATCAGAAGTGTGCCCATGACTATCGCCACTGCAGCCACCCACACCCTCGTGTCAAATGTTTCCGCTCCTTCCAGCAGGTGTTTTGCTAATTCTGCGAATACAATCAAATGAAGAAGGAGTTCATGATTTGGTAATGTAAATACCGATTACATTAGATGAGAATTAATTTTCTTGAAAGTATTCATTGTGATCCTAGGAGGTGTAACTCGGATTAATACTCGCAATTTGAATTATATAACGATAAATCCCACCTACCATTAATATTAATAATTAATTATCAAACAATTATTGTTAAAATTATAGTTTCTCACCCAAAGGAACAAATTCAGTAAGAATAATGTTTTGCATAACGCCGAAACTAGTTCTTCACATTACAAAATAATGTGATTTGAAAAATACGACAGATGGAAGGTAACTAGCACGAAAAAAATTAAGAACATTTGCTGCTTTTGTGTACTTCAAGTTTTTTTTTTGTAATAATTTAAAACAAATCAATCAATCATGTTATTAGATGGTTTATTGCTTTGTTTTCGGAAATCATGCTTGCTGTCTCAATAGTTGGCAATATTTTATGGCAACACATAACATTTTAACAAGATACTCGTAAACATCAACTTGGTATCCTTTGACAAACCAAATAATTGAAATGTCAAGTTGGAATAATGATACTAAACACGTCTAATATTCGATAGAAAGTTGTTTCCAATTTCAATTTGGTTCAGTAATATGTTTTCCACTATGTCAAATTTTCACATCAAGTCCAAACTCATCCCTTTTTTGTACTTAGATATTTTAGAATTTGTTCGTTATTACTATTCAATACCATACATAAAATTTCTCTACACCCATTCGTGAAAGTCGTTATTCCCAAATGCAACTCAACAAAAAAAGCGCTGTGAACTTAGTTTCTTGCCTCCCAACTAATTAAACAAATTCTACTGAATTTCAAGTGTAAATACAGGAGTACTTCATTTTATAAAGTAATTCAGTTATGAAAGCGTAAGCTAACCGATTTCCTGGGTATCGTGTTTAGTTTGAGCTTCAACCTCCGTGATTTCTCCTCGTCCAAGACGATTGTTAGCCCACACTTGGAACACATACGTGGCATTTGGCTCCAACTGGTACACGTCTATTTGAGTCTGAAATAACAATTAATGTTGAATTTAATTCTCCATTTATCAAATTTTATCCAAAGAGTGAATTTCAAGTTCAAGTATAACTAAGCAAACAGGAACACTATGCCTAAGAGGCCATTAAGTCTAAAACATCATGAAGGGAAGTTCTGACTTTTTTGGATCGAAAAGCCAAATTTCAGTTTTTTACGGATTCTGACACTAGATTCAACAGCTTAAAATTTCTGTTTTTTTTTCGAATTCGGCAAACTTGACTCTGTCAGCACTTGTTCCACTTCTACCCTTCAGTTCCGCCTTCTTACAACCTATGTCTTCTTCTTCTTCCCTGGCACTACATCCCGCGAGGGGACAGGGCCTCCTGTAGCAGCCTGCGCCAGTCTTCTCGGTTCTGTGCTGCTGCTCTCCAGTCTGTGGTTCCCAACAACATTCGGGCGTCTGCTTTTACTCCGTCTACCCACCGTAACTTCGGGCGTCCTCGTCTCCTGGTGGCATATATCTTTTCGTCTAGTATCTTTCTGGGCACGGAATCCACACTCATGCGTGCAAGGTGTCCTGCCCAGCGGAGACGACCCACTCTTATATGACAGACCACATTGCTATCCCCATAAAGCTCCATAACTTCTGCATTTGTGCGTCTTCGCCATGCTAGGTCATAGGGGTCAAAAATCCCCCCAAAAATCCGCCTCAGAACTCTCCGTTCAAACCGGAGTAGCTCGTCTTCATGGGCTTTGGATATTGTCCAACTTTCAGAACCATAGGTGAGGACTGGTCTGATTAAAGTCTTGTATAGACGGATCTTGGTTCGCCGGGATATGACCTTGCTTTTGAGGTGCTTCAGGAGTCCAAAATAGCTTTGGTTTGCCGCTACGGTTCTTCTGTGTATTTCTGCTCCCATGTCGTTTTCTGCGGTAACAAGCGATCTGAGATACACAAACTCTTCAACTCTCTCAAAGGTATGCTCTTCAACAGTAATGCTTTGAGGAGGGCAGAGATGGGCTCCAGTGACCATATATTTCGTTTTAGCCGCGTTAACCTCCAGTCCCATCTGCAAAGCTGCACGCTTCAGACGCAAGAATACAACCTATGTGTCATACGAAAATGGGAGTCTCAAAATGGTCGTAGGCCGACCTCGTCGTGTCATTGGGAGGTGTGGGGGCTCACGTTTTGTTTTGAAATCGCAATTATTTGCTAAGGCTGAATTTAAAAAATAAATGAACCCTATCCCAGTCGATTTTGCGACGAAAAAAAAAAAAAAAAACTAGGAAAACACACCGCGCTTGCCAATGTTTGCAAAATCTTCGAAAAACCACGTTTTTAACCAGCTTCCGTAGCATCTACGCATGTGAGGCGATCGGGCTGACCAGAAGTTATGAAGGAATTCAATTCTAAGGCCTTTTATGGCAGACGGACGTAGAAGATTTGGAATCCACGCATCTTGAACCGTGAAAAGACAAAGTTTGAGGAGGGGTTATAAAAATTGCAAAGGGTTTTCATTATTGAAAATAATGAAGCAAAAACGAGGAATTTTCAGAAACCAATTCTTAGTTCAGTTTTTGCAGTTAACTTCTATTGAGAATGAAAATTGGTACATATTAAACAAGAATAGCTAGTTTTTTATTACATAAATTTTGAAATTGGTGGTAGAGTTGATAAAGGTGCGTGGTGAACCCATAAATTAATACACGTTTTGCAAAATAATGGAACTATAAGAAAGTCATATAATTTGAGTTAAGGTCGTTGATTTGGGTTGGGAAGCTGGAGAGAATGAACAAAACAGATGAGACAAATTATCAGACTTTTCAAGGTCAGATTAATGATGAAATTCTAAGTTGCGCTATGACCACGTTTTGAGAAGCGCGTGTATAATTAAAAAGGTCCAATACAACTGACCTCCACTATCCACGTGATGCTAATAAAGGTAGCGGTTTAACTGATGACATTTAAGACCCTTCATGTCAGCTCAAGGGTTCAACTACATCACCCGGCTCTGCATACGAAACAGTTACTAACAAGGAGGCTTTAAAGGCGGAATGCATGGGAATTTCTAGAATGAATCAGACGCCGAACGTAATGCTCAACTGGAATAGATTCGAACTGGCTGTAGCAATTTGCACCAGTCAGTGTTCAGCGTCCGCACATGAACCAGAGGAAACCTCCATGAAACTTCCAAAACCCTGCTACGACCATCCAAAAGGTAAAGAATTATTCTGTTTTTGAATCGTCGAGAATGTTCATTAAAATCCAAATAATACGCAGAATTTCTACAGGTTTGATGGGTAATGTTAGTGAATTCAGTAGGCTTAGGGGACACATATTGGCTAGTAAAGCGAGCAATATACGGACGTCCGCACAGTCGTTGAAACGCGGAAAAAACCTCAATTTTCCAAATGCAAGATTTTAATGATTCGAAGCACGTTTCTGTAAGCTAACATCCTGTTGAATCAAGATATAATAATGCTTTTTCGTTGAAAAATTGCGCGAACCTATTTTTACCCGTTCAAAGTTGAAATTTTGAAGAATCTGCGGATTTAGAGTAATATGAATTTAGGTCAGGAACTGCGTACAGTTTCATTTGAAAATTCAGTCGTCTGACTGTTTGCTATCAATACATCCTACATTGCTCCGGGTCACAAAAAATACAAAATATGAAGCATTTACAATGAAAAAACAGCAGTATAACGTTAATTTCACATGTTTTTTGACTTTTAAAAAAGCTCCAACAGTCTCCAACCCAGTTTTGCGATTTTTCAGTAGTAGACACATTGTAGTTTGTTCGCTAACAATGTCATTTGCGTCTGTCTGCGTCTGCGGTCACCGCGACGTTTTTTGTATATAAAGTACCAGATATCTCAAACCTATTGGTGCAGGTCTCTACGCCCGAAGGCGCAATAATCACGAGACAATCGGAAAGACCGATAAAAGGAGCAAGGTATGGAGGTCTGGAATCCGTCGGAATCACTAAAATAATAATTTAAAAAAAAAAGCTTGCCGATCATTGAGGTAAGAACAACAGAAATGAGAAATTTGATATTTGAGACACTTTTTTTTTTAAATTACGCACACTGGGTGGTGGCGGATCAGGCTGGACCTAGATAAAAGCGACTCAGCACACAAGAAAGTGCGTTTAATGACACCTAACTTGCCAATTTAAAGAAATTACCCTATTTTTAAGCGTTTTGCACACTTTTTTTTAATTTAGCACACTGGATGGAAGTGGATCGGACTGAAAATGGTCTCATTCGACTCATCACTCGAAAAACCATGTTTCACGACACCCTACATGAACACCTTGCCAAAAAATGAATTTTAGGGCATTTTTTAACCATTAAATTGTAAATTTGGACCACGAATTCCCGGCCAATTGGGTTGGCCAACGAACCTCACCTGTTGATTGCTGACACCGATTTTTTAGCGCAAGAACGAAATTTTTAAAGAAATAAATAGAGCGTGTCGGGGTTTTCCCCGTTTTTAGGCCATTTCCAACCAGTGTGCGTCCCTTTGTCCGGTTTGAATACGATTTTAGTGAGAGTTGACAATAGATCATGATTTTGCTAAATGCACCCCTTCAATATAACCCATGAATGTGCTACCAGCCCCTCCCTTAATATCTTCATGAAATATGAACTGATTTAACGTTTTCCACTGTAAATTCATCTCCATCCTCTCTCCTTCAATCGCCAGCAAGAAATTTGAATTTACTGAGAAATGACCAACAGAGAAACAAAATAATTCGAGCAATACGAAAACGTCAATAATGGCGGAAATCGATTGGAAATAACGAAAAAGCAAATTGAACAGCAAATTTCTATACTATACCATTGGAGTAACATCTAGATTGTATAATAAAGAAATTATAAATTTAAGAGAACCAAATTTTTAAGTCAGAATCAAAACCTCGATTGTCCCGTAGAATGAGAATCACCCATAAGCTCCTGGATCAATTCTTATAAGTCTTTCTTCTTAAGGACGACCTCTATAACTTAGAGAGCCAGTCTAAAAAAAGCGATCAGAAGCCAAACTTATGTCGAACAAAAACAGGATCAAACTTTCCATAACATTTTGCGACTACACCAAGATTACCCGAGAATTAGAGATTTGGAGAATGTCATTTGAGAGCTCAGCCAGGAATGCTCCATATTCGAAGCCAATTTTTGAAAGTTTAAAAGAAGTGGCTAAAGCGAAACATTTGTTATTGTTTTTTCTGGCTATTTTATGTTTTAGGGGTTTTATACAGAACGATCCTGGTTGCTGGTAAGAGGTTTGCTTGAGACAAGTCCATGGGACATTAGTTTGAGATGTTGATCACATGGAATTATAATTTTTTTCTCGTTACTCTACATCACAACTCTACACATCCGACATTCAAAGAGATTCTACTTCATTATTTCAAACTTTTGAAACCTTACATTATCAAAAGCAAAACATAAGTCGTACTATTGACAAACTTGTTTGTCTTAAAGACTAAAACAGATAGAGATAACTTACCGAGGAAGGGTCGATTTGGTGGGGTAATACTTTATGCCACGGGTCTGGGAGCTCGTTGGGAAGCGTGTGCTTCAGACGATACTGTGCAGTGAAAAACGTGATGGGGCAGCCACCATTATCCGCCACTTCCCAGTGGATCGTTCCCAGAATCGTGGATGGAACGACTGTCACATTCGCCAACGGCGGCGGAGGAGCTACAAAACAACCGTTGCATGAACAAAACAATCTGACAAGTCCAGCAAACTAGTTGACTCTGCAAGAGACCTCCTGAGAACTCCCTTAGCGGTGTATACACTCATTATACATACTCACTTCGCACTCTAACTCGAACTCTGTTGATGACTGTGCCATTTTCTTCAGTGCAAGTGTAGACGGCACTTTGATTCCTGCTGAGCCCCAAGAGGTAAAGAGAATTATTCAACACCTGCAAAGGATAGGAAGTTGATTGTACAAACTATTCACCTCAGAGTTGGGATAAACAAATATAAACATTGTGCAGAATCGATTTCCCTTGAATAACGAATCTAAATATAGCACATTCCAGATCGATTGAACACCTGTAAAATGTCATCCGAGTATTCTATAATTTCATCCGTGAATGATAACATATCGTACACCAACAGCAGTACTGAGTGCTCACACGTAGCACTACTGGTTCAATACGATGAAACTTGCTGTATCAATTTTCTGTAGAAGTCATCTTAACTCCCGAACTTATGACGTTCCATTCAGCCGTAATTGATCTAATCCTAATGAAATCCACAACCTACCACAATCAGACTATGACTCCACTACCCACCTATTCACGATGGATTTGACCCTTAGGTCAAGATAAAGGACGTTCTCAAGAAAAACTTTTAAGTGCAAAATTAGTTGTTTTATACAAAATTATGGATATTATACTGAACATTTCATCTGATCACCGTGTCCCCACCACGGGCTTGGCTTCTATAACTGATATAAGATCACCATGTTGTCACCAAGGATTGTCTCTACCCATTTCTATTCAACATTTACCTAATCTTTCCGCCCCCAAAACTTTATAGGGGTCATTCCATACCCAGACAGACTCGAAATGTACCGAACCCCTCCGATTTTGTTCATACTTGGTGTAGTTGCTTCCTGTAATGAATAAAAAAGGCCTGCCAGGTCAGCTCCTCCAAAAATGAACGGTTTTGGAAGCTATTGCAGTGTGATATTTTGACGATTTTTCGACTATATCCTCGGTTTTAATCGATCAAATTAAGCATACGCGGTCTGGTTCTCTTCTTCTTCGAGAGAGAATGACAACCATTTGGCAGAGTGGTGCAGGCAAAATAACCTTTCTTTGAATGCGTCAAAATGCTACACAATGACCTTCCACCGTTCTCATCAGCCCATCACTCACCATTACTATTTAAACAATCACCAGCTGCACCGTTTGACACTCGCTAGGGAACTTGGCGTGCTTCTTAACTCTAGCCTCACATTCTCCACTCACATCGACTCTGTGGTCTGCCGTGCAATGCGTGCCCTGGGGTACCTTAAGAGGAATACCTCAGATTTTGACAGCATTCCGGCTCTGGTAAACTTGTATTCCACACTGGTCAGACCCATAATGGAATATTGTTCAATTGTATGGTCGCCACTCTACCAGATTTACAGGGAGCAACTGGAGAGAGTTCAGAGGAGATTCCTGAGATACATCGGGTGGAAGTTGCGGATTCCTTACGAGGAGTTTAGTTCGCGGGCTGTTGCTTATCGTTGTGGCTTGCTGACCCTTGAATCGCGTCGCAGTGTTGCCGACATGGTATTCCTCTTCAGCTTGTTGAATGGTCGAATAGACTGCGCGGAACTCCTCTCTTAAATTCGCCTACACGTACCAGCCTTTTACTCCCGTAATCATCCGATATTCCAAGTTCAGTTCTTCACAACAAACTACCTGCAAAACCAACCACTAAACCGGATTCCTCGGCTGGCAAACCACCAAACCCAGTGCAATCCTGCCCTAGACTTCTTCCAGGAACGGCCCCTGCAGTCCTTTCGTGCGGAGGTCTCTCACTCCCTCCAGTTTAATTAATTGTTTTATGTGAAATTTATACTGATTTTTTCTTGTAAAAACAAACGTTTATTGCACCTCAACACTCCACAGGAACAACTTTTTTTCTCATTTGTAATTGGGCTCCGCCCGTTTTGTAAATAAATAAATAAAGTAAAGAACGCAACGGACCCTGCAGAAAGCCGGTATGAGCGTCCGTTTTGTTTGTCGGGCGGATAACGTCCGCAAATCTAAAAAATGCGATTTCTCCCGAGTCGCTCAGTAGAATTAGGCGTTCGAGGTCTTAAAATGTTTGTAATTACTTGTTTTACAATGCCCCAACGGGTTTTGTGTGTAAATTTCATTTGACGGAGTTATAACGATTTTAAGGGCTATGCACCGCCATTATTTCACTTTATTTCGCCTTTTATCGATGTAAAACTGAATTATCTCGAAAAGCGTTCGAGACATCGAAAATTGTCATAGAAGAAAAATTGTAGCTCTTGAAATTTCCATTCGGATGGAATGCTTTCAGACAAAAGAAGGTCTCTAACACCTGAGCACCTTGAGCAGCACATAATTGTTCAATTTAATGAAGTTGATTTTAATCAGACTTATTATGATCGAATGATGTGAATAATGAAGACTTAAGAACCTGAGCCGTACCTGCTTTGGTTGGCTACAACTATCTTACCCATACACGACATATTCAATGATTTTCTGAACAATGACGGATAATTTACATAGTTTTGAGACATTTTGGGGTGTTTTGCATATATTTCTACTTCTTGTTGCAAAAATTGTTTGAGGGGCGAAATTTTCATAAAATTCTGCGTAGAATAATCTATTTTTTTTCGGAGGTTCCCATTTGAAATAACGGTGCCGTTTTTGCGCATCGCGATTTGCGCGTGTCGGGCAAGCGTCGAACTTGTGATTTTTGAATTCCCCGTACACCATCCTTCCAAAAATTAGGTTAACCCTGCAATTTTTTCATTGAAGGCTCGGAAATTACGGAGATAAATGCACTGGTCCAAAAAATTTTTTTTATCGCAAGATTTATACTGGAAAACGTATGCCCCCATCAATGTTGAGTCATTGGATCACGTAACAAGTCCACATCGATTCACATTTCATAGGTCATCTTATTAATTAGTATTTTTTCTTTACCGAAATCATAACGAGTTTTTGTTGGAACGCTAAGTTCCATTTAGTGTAAAATGCATTTTTTGAGGAAACATTATGGAAATTACTTGATTTGTCATTGGGTAATAACCAACAACGTGAACCGATGACAATCTACGTGACACAATAATCTTCAGCTAAAATTGCATCATTTGACTGGACTTGACACATTTGTCATTGTACAAATCACTTCACGTTCAAGACTTAAATTAAATGTCCTTCTTCTGTCATATTGTTAAAGTTCAGGTAATTCATTTATTCTGGTCATTGGTTCCCCAGTCCAGGTCATTGGTTGCTTCATTCATTAGAAAAAAAAAGTTTAATTAGAAAATTAATTATGCTGATGCACTGCTGCTTCTCTGTGATTGTCAGCGTTGAAGACTGTGCTTTCAGACGAAAGAAGGTATCTAACACCTGAGCACCTTGAGCAGCACATAATTGTTCAATTTAATGAAGATGATTTTAATCAGACTTATTTTGATCGAATGATGTGAATAATAAAGACTTGAGTACCTGCGGATTGGCTACATCTACCTTACCCATACACGACATATTCAATGATTTTCTGAACAATGACGGATAATTTACATATTTTTGAGACATTTTGGGGTGTTTTGCATATATTTCTACTTCTTGTTGCACATTTGGGGCGATTTTTTTGCGTATAATTCCAGACTCTAATTATTACTAAGCCATTAGAGTTTCAATCAGTTCATTAATACTCACTTGCGCGTAGCCGGTGCCGTTTTTACCATTACTCCACCGCCACATGACGGGACGCGTCGGGTCCGAGTCGTCAGATCTTTTGCACGGCAGTATCAGGTTGCTACCTTCGTCCCCGTACACCTCCTCCAAATCCGTTTCACTTCCACAGCAAAACCCTGGAAACGTAAATCATATGAAGGGTACAGGGGAAAAAAGCAGATAAGTCACATTTGTCCAAAAAAATCTAGTTTTTCGTATCGTTTGATTCAAGATGGAAAGACACATCTATTAGAATCCTAAAACAAAGAGAAAATCCAGTTGGGCAAGACCTTATGGGCTGCCGAAGAATTGCCGTAGAGAGAACCAGGTATGTCAAGCGCTTCAAGGGAAAAAACGCTAAAGCTTTGGAGTGTGCATGTTTCACAGGTGATAGAGCGATTATTGAATTTCAGGAGATATGCATAGAGCACGTAAATCTGTTCTCAACCAAAATACCTATTTGTATTGATCAGTTGATCATTTTCGTGTACCTCCTGAAATTCAATAATCGCTCTATCACCTGTGAAACAGGCACAATCCAAAGCTTAGTAGAAATTCAAATCATGAACGCAAGCCAATTGAATAATAAGCCCCAGTGAAAGAATTTGCAGCGTTTTTTAGGGTTATCAGAATACTTCAACCCGAGTATCGGCTACAAACCCTTTTAGGAGCTCACTCCAGAATCCACGTTCACTACATCACTAGGTTACTGCATATCAAAACAAAAACAATAATGAACCAAAATAACGCAAATGTTGGCACCATAAATCGGGCCAAATTTAGGCCGCCTACATCAGGAATGGTTTGACTTACGGAAAGGGCCTGGGGAGTGAGAAAGGGCTCATTCGATTCCTCGTGGAAATTTCAGATTTTTTGCTCAAAAAAGTCCAAATTTAGGCCGCCTTGACTTTTTTTAGATTTGGTTTTTTGAAACGGATTTTACAAAACTTTGACAACCCTTAAAGTTTTATTATTGAATTTAAATTAAGTGAACATCAATTGAGCTGGCTCAAGCAACTTTACAATCATTATGATGACGACTAAGAATTTTGGGAAGAGTTTGCAACTAGTTCAGTTCTTGATCTGGGATTTTGAGGTCATTTTCAATTTACAAAACGCTGCAAATTCTTTCACTGGGGTTTATTATTCAGCTTCATTCATTTGGCTTGCATTCATAATTTGAATTTCTACTAAGCTTTGGAGTGTGCATGTTTCACAGGTGATAGAGCGATTATTGCATTTCAGGAGATATGCATAGAGCACGTAAATCGGTTCTCAACCAAAATACCTATTTAGAATGATCAGTTGATCATTTTTGTGTACCTCCTGGAATTCAATAATCGCTCTATCACCTGTGAAACACTTACAATCCAAAGCTTAGTAGAAATTCAAACATGAATGCAAGGCAATGAATAAAACCCGTGTATCGGCTATAAACCCTTTTAGCGTTTCATGCACATCAGAATGCTTCAACCCGTGTATAGGCTACAAAGCCTTTTAGGAGTTCACTCCAGTATCCACATTCACTACATCACTAAGTTACTGTGATCAAAACAAAAACAAAAAAAACAGTTGTTTTTGTAATAAACCAGTGAATAATGCAAATGTTGGCACCATAAGATCATACCATACATCGGGAATGGCTTGAGCTATCGCGGACAGCATACGAAAATATTCTGATGGTTTTCGCTCTAACCGATTCGTTGCTACGGATCATTATCCATTATCTTCTACATTTGTGATCGTACAAAACTCGTTCACCACTCATTTGAAAGCTGTTGATTTACTTAATCTTGTTACGTTAACCCCTTTACATTCGGAACCTCAGTGAACACCCGATGGAACCATATTGTTTACTAATTGTGACAGTCCTGTGAGTGGTGATGATTATGACACTTTGCCATTCGTTGCTTCGGAACCTCAGTGACAAAACTTTGACACCATTAAATCGCAACTTTAAATTAAGTGAGAGAGCCAAGAATGGGGCGTCGTCGGAATTTTTTCAAAATTTCAGATTTTTTGCTCCAGCGTTTGGGAGAAATCGTGGAACAACGAGTCAACACGATCGCGAATTCAATAAAGTAAAAATTTTCGGGGGGGTGTGCGAATTTTGTTTTCAAGACATTAAATGGTTCTTAAATAATAAACCTTTATGGCCTGTGCGGCGGACGGACATCGCAGATTTGGAAGACGTAAAATGACAAACTTTGAGAGGGGGTTATACACAATTTTTGCTTCACTACCACAAAGCCTTATTATTGAATATATCAAACCAAAAACGCTAAGACAAGTTGTCCATTTAGACGAAATAAATGAGTTACCATGTTGAATAGCTTTCGATGATCATCAGTAACAAGAATTACTTTATTGTTCAACAACTACTTAATTGTTTGTCAAGTACTGTTCCCTATAGTGTTCACACTTCAAATTAAGCTAACCCGCGGTAATTCTCACCAACTGCAGAATTACAAAAGAGGTAAGCAGCATCTAAGGGCTTGATGGAACCAAAATATAATTATTATATATCATTGACAAAAGCAGTACCTCGCCCCCTACCAAATATTAGTGATTTGTTACAAAAACGGAAGTCAAAAAAAGAACGTTGTCCATTTAGACAAAATAAATTAGTTATAATGTTGAATAGCTTTCGATGGTTAGGTCATCAACAGTAACAAGAATTAATTTATTGTTAACAACTACTTGACTGTTAGTTAAGTTTTGATCCCTATAGTGTGCTCACTCTTCGAAATTAAGTAACTCCGTAGCTAACCTGCGGTAATTCTCTCCAACTGTAGAATAACACCGGAGGTAAACAACATTTAAAAGCTTGATGGAACAAAATTACACTCAGTAAAAAATGTCTCCGTAGACCCACTTTGCTTTTCACGAATATTGTAGCTGCTTCTCACAAACCTTGAAAAACTGGATACTAATTGTATGAATGTATTTGCATACATCTTAAATAATGAATTTCAAGTCAACAACTTTTCAACTGAGCGAACCAAGCGAAATTGACAACAGACGTTAACGTATTCATTTTTATCAGGGCAAAAAAGTGTTCGTACAGCCCAGAGAACAGCAAAAATCGAGCTAAAAAATGGAGTAATAGCTCGTGGGCCCTCTTTTTTGCTTGACAACTTCCAAGAAACGGAACTTCATCGAATCGAAGAGCTTTTCAACCAAGCTGAAAAGTATCTGAGGGTACTAGTTCAGAACGATTTTCAGTACCATAACAATAACAATAAGCTACACATACAGTAATAACAAATCATGGGAATCGTTAAAGAATTGTCAGCTTGTTAGCGTCTATAACATTTGTAACAGGCACACACAGAGAGACATACAGCTATAGTTTTTTCTTCTTTTATTCCTTGGTCTTAGATTGGTCTAGAATGGATTCGTGTTCAGCTACTTTTTCTATTTCTATATTTCCATTTATTATTATAATTTTTTTTATTGTTTGGGTTGTGACCCACCCTCCAGGATCAATTCTAATAGTCGTGCCTGTACTGGGAGACCTGCGTGATCGTCTCGAAAAATGCTGATACCACAATTTTCACGATTCTAGACCTCTGATAGTTGTTTTCGCGGGTGGGAAGAGTCTTGATTGATCCTCTACCGATTCAGATGAACTCCAGTTCGCTTATGGAGGCTTCGTTCCATGTATTCTCGTGTAAGGGGAAAGCACCAGTAGTGGACATGTTAAGAAAATCTTGTGTGATTGTTTGTGTTACCTCACAAATTTTTAGCTCTCAAATTTTATTTTTTTGGGTGTCTACACGTTCTTCAGACATTTTTAGTTGAGTTTAATCAAAGGAAACACCAATTTTATAAATGTTTGAAGAAATAGAGTCAAATGTTGTGGAATAACAGAAAACACCAGTAGTGGACAGCTAAAATTTTCTAGTGCTGATGTAGTGGACACTTCATGACCCAGTAGTGGACACGTCGTAGATATCAACAAGACGACGTAAAATCTCGTTTAAAATCATATATATATCTAATCGGTAGTAAAACAAAAAGAATCCCATTCAACTGGAAGAATAAAGTGAGCACCAGTAGAGAACAATTCATGTATAAGTAGAAGATAGCTCATGGACTAGTAGTGGACAACTCTTGCACTAGTAGAGGACACCCCCTGTCAGCCTCTGGTCTGCAACAATATATTCATTTGAAAATCGTACCGAGAGCTTGTTCCAATACAAATTAACAAGTAGAAAATTAAGAAAATATCCTTTCGTGAAAAGAGAAGTTGCACCAGTCGTGAACAGGGATGTCCACTACCGGAGCATCCGTCATTTTTGTTGTACTAGAAGTGGACATGCTTTAAAAGCCCACTTTATCAATATTAACGGAGATAGGCGACTGGAAAATCGACAATTTAGTTACTGAAGTATATATTCAAACCAATGGGCACAAATATTTGAATATTATATGTGAACATTGCTTAAAACATACTTTCTATTCCTTAGCATTTTGCACAGCGTCCTGCTCAAAATCACTCCACCCACAGACTGGTTGTTTTTAATGTCAACTAGTTATTATTTTTCATTTTGGCCCTAACGTTTTCTTTTGGTTCATCACGTTTGTTAGGCTATTACTTTAGTTAATCCAAAAAGATTCAAGTCCCCTGCTCAACCCGAATCCTTATTCTACAACTTTTTGTCCGAAGTGTCCACTATTGGTGCTTTTTTCCCTTAAACATCCGAATTAGCTTCCCAGGATAAATGAAAAAAAGTGCACAGTTTTGGGGTGTACGGAGACATTTTTTTACAGAGTGTATAATTTTGACATTTCATTGACAACAGGAGTACCTCGTCCCCTGTCAAATGTCACTGATTTGTAACGGTAATTTTTCAATATAATCCAATTGGAATTTCCTGTATATTATGATATTAAGTTTAGCTACAACTATAAACGAGTCACAACTAAAACTAAATAATGTTAAAGAAAAATCAGCACTAACCATTCAAAAACAGTAGGAGGGCGATGCAGCTGGCAGGAACTTGTCGGCTCATTATTCCATCAGCGGTCAGGGGTTTTTCGTTATCACTGCACTCGGGGAACGATTGATCTATGGGAAAGGAGCGGAAATTTAAACAAAAAGGTTTCACAAAAAACCTACGACTAGTTAAAAAAATAACGCGCGCATCACTTCATTCCTCTCACTTCTACGTTCGCCATTGATATCGGGAAAAAGTGGTGGAAGGCGTTCACTCAGGTTGGTCTTCGAGGAAACAAATAAAAATCCGCAGATAACGTTGAAAAAGTGACCGTTAATAGGGGGAAAAAACAGGAAACTTACGTAATATCCCATGTAATGGATTATAACTAATTATATCCAATAATAAGTTGTCTATAGATAACGAGATAAACTATTTTTAATCATTCATCTGTGTAAATTAGCAAAAAATAAAAACGCATCCACGAATCTACGGAAATAACTCTTAGGTTGGCATGTTTGAATAACAGCTGTAGAAAGAAATTTGTGTTAAATTTGATATATTCCTTTTTCTGTCCTATAATGGTTCAAGTTTAAATTTAATGAGTTTTCGTGAATTTAATATGAGCTGTTCCTTTCTTTAAAAAAAATCATTTAAATTTGGTATGTTGTAAGCAGTGACCAAATCGACGGCTAAATAGTTTGTTATCCTTATCAATACACATTCCGGCTTTAACAGTTTTTATTTGACATTGACTTAAAATTGATGATTTTTCTGCTTAAATTACTGTATATATTGCTGTAATGGTTTGACAGAATGATATTTTGCATCAGAATTCGGAATAATAACTTTAAAATCGTTCAAGGTCAACCCCCCCACCGCTCCATTGTTATGAATGAATCGATTTGCGAAACAGCTGACGGTGTTGCAGTTGAGCTGTGTTGGTTTTGTGCGCAATAATTTACATAAATTCATTCCCTTTTTATTTAGAAATTATCTAGTTCTGATTCACATTTATGAGATTGTTCGTTAAGAGATTCGTTAATCTCAATTACTCCTCGTTCCGCGAGTTTTGATTTTACGTTTCAACGGGGATCTCGGTTTTAACATCGTCCACCAACTGATTGTCCTTCTGCCGTTGTCATCTTTTTAGATCAATCCAATCATCATGATACTGGTTCTCCCCCTCGAGATATCATGTTGAACCTAATTCGCAATCTAGCGCTCGTTTTCTCGGCTATATAATTGTTGATGGTTTGCATTTTCCGGTTCATCGATTTCCCGTTCGAAAAATTCCTGTAGCCCGTAACAATGGAAACGTCAAACGATAAGAGTGATATCAGCGACAAAATTGCGAACGAAGGTAAGTGGGTTTCCGGATCGAATCATTATCAAATTGTCCTTTTGCATGATGTGTTTCCTATTGTAAATAATTGTAAAATTTTGTGTTTCTC
This sequence comes from Creontiades dilutus, assembly GCA_031894815.1. Lineage (NCBI taxonomy): Eukaryota > Metazoa > Arthropoda > Insecta > Hemiptera > Miridae > Creontiades > Creontiades dilutus. The sequence goes on along the minus strand of JAVIWC010009012.1, from coordinate 233,788 downwards.
TTCATTACATAAGTAACTTTTAAGTTCTCGGAACGGCGATTCCTCTGAAATCGGAGTAACCTACCTTGTAACATTAAACATTGCATAATTATGAGTAAATCCTAAGTAATTTGATAATTCTGTGATCACAAATGATCGTTAGCATCTTCATAGCTCACAAAACATATCTTACTTGAGAATCTATAAAATCTACCTTCGAGTTACATAAATTCATCGGCTTTAGCCAGGTTAGGTTGGGACGTGATATTGTCCGACGTTAATAAGTATTCAAGTTCCTACTTCTTTGACATTTATGTGTTATCTCTAAATTTTTCGAAGTGAACCTGTCATCACAATTACTGAATGCAAATAGTGCATACCTATAATTCAGGGAATGATAAGGATCGGTCACTCACTTCTTGGAGGTTCTGTTGGAAAAAAGTTTTAGGAAAGATTCTTAATGTGGATGATGAATAGTGTGGAACGTTACAGCGTAACGATATATAGCTGATCGTCATCTTACAATTATTTTGATCAAGATTAACATATTTTGACTGGATTTTCATGTTGAGCTGCTGTAAGTTGGTAAGCGCTGTGGTCTAAGCGTGAAACGATCAATCATGTAACCAGAAGATGAGTGAACCGGGAGTTATCCATTCCCATCCATTGCAGCGTGGCGAAGAAGGTAGATGATAGAGATGCCATGGATGGATGGATCTGATGCACTGATTTTGCTGCCAAGGATGTGGTTGGGATAACTGAGAGAGAGGCAATTAGTGAAAGTGTGGTACTAGGTTAGTTGTTCTTGTTGTAGGATCTATTCTTCAATATTTGCATGTGAACGGGTTATGGACGCGTATGCCGTTAGTCTCCTGGATTCAAATAGGACCGAAAAATTAGCATAAGCACAGAAAAGAAGGTGAATAGCATAGTGAATCACACTGTGACATGCTTACAATCTTGGGCTAAACTAAAAACCACACCCCTTAGTTCAGCATTACTTAATATGGTCAATGTAAACCTTGTCAAAACTCCAACTCAAGGATGTCCAAATCATTTCCTCATCGTCAGTTGCTGCAGATTGTAAGCGTACCTGTTTGATGCCTTTGGTGGTCTCTCTATGAAGTTTCTGATAGTTATCAGATGAACGCTGTCCGTTGTTTGTTAAGTACGAAGTAGTTGCAGGTTTTTAATCTGCAGTAGAAGGTTAGGTGACATTGATTTGGTCGGTCGATCTATAGGCGCCATCCGCGAGGCTTACGATGTCTTGGTTAGGGAAGCAGCAGCAGTTGGGCTTGAAGTTAATGAAAAGAAAACCAAATACATGCGTACAAATGCCCCCACCAACCATAGCAGATTTATCCAGATTGGTCCCCACAGCTTTGAGTGGGTTGATGAATTTATATATCTTGGGACACATAAATTCTGTAAACCGTATAAGCCCTGAAATTGAGAGAAGGATAGTTGCTGCAAATCGGGCATATTTTGGGCTGCTGAAACAAATTAAGAGTAAAACTCTCTCCCGAACTACCAAGCTCCGTTTATACAAAACATTGATCAGACCCGTCTTGATTTATGGATCAGAGTGCTGGACTCTCACAGTACACAATGAATTGGCCCTTCTGAGGTTTGAGCGTAAGATTCTTAGAAGGATCTATAGAGCCATACGAGTTGGAGATGAATGGAGGCGGCGCACTAACCAAGAATTAATTCAGTTATATTTCGGCTATCTCTAGCCGTGCTATGCTGGTCTTGGGATTCATCAAGCGGAATACCAGAGATTTCAACTATGTACCAGCTATATTGACCATTTATAAAGCGCTGGTGATTCCAATTCAGGAGTATGCTTCGGTCGTCTGGAACCCGTATTACCAGTGCCATACTAGACAGATCGAGAGAGTTCATCGCAAGTTTCTGAGATATGTTGGTTATAAACTTCACATTGGGCAGGATGAGCTTGATTACGACTCGTTGGCTGCGGAAGTTGACCTGCTAACTCCCTCAGCTCGCAGACTCTTGGTGGACGTGAGTTTTCTTCTGGGATTGGTCAAGGGAACGGTGGACGCACCTGCACTGCTTTCTGAGATCAACAGTTGATGATATTTGTGTGCCTCATCTACATCAGTCTACCTTTGGCTACATCGTTTAAATTTGGATTTGGGGAAGTTTTAACGCAATACGAGTGCTAAAGGACTTGATAAATTATAGATGTTTTTATTGTGGGGGAGGGGTATTGAGGTTCAATAAAAAAAACGCTGCAAATTCTTTCACTGGGGTTTATTATTCAATTGGCTTGCGTTCATTATTTGAATTTCTACTAAGCTTTGGAGTGTGCGTGTTTCACAGGGTAGAGCGATTATAGAATTTCAGGAGGCACACAAATATGATCAACTGATCAATCCAAATCGGTATTTTGGTTGAGAACAGATTTACGTGCTCCATGCATATCTCCTGAAATTCAATAATCGCTCTATCCTGTGAAACACGCACACTCTAAGCTTAGTAGAAATTCAAATGATGAACGAAAGCCAATTGAATAATAAACCCCAGTGAAAGAATTTGCAGCGTTTTTACTCCGTGTTCGATAATAGGATTCAGAATGTGATCTTCATTTATTAAAGTGTTTCATTCGTTCAATATTAGTCTTTGGACTATATCAGAATGCTTTATCAACATTATGCGGAACTTGAGTCCATACGACTACCAAACAAACAGGATCAGTTGAAGGAATAACTCCTGACTCAACCAACACATTTTAACAAAGAATTGATCCTTTACAAAGAATCTATCATCCAGGTTTCACAAAGGAATCGCCGTTCATTTACCTACTTTACTCAATGTTGCCCACTCTTTATACAATCTGTTTTTGCTTGCATTGTGCTTTTGCTCTCATTATCTAGATAATCACGAGAAAGTCGAGAAACTGTTAGCACAAATTATGGAGCTTGAAAATGAGAAGCAGAAATCGCATGAACAGTTCAGTGCGCAAAGGGGACAGCTGAAAAAGCTTTTCCTGCAAAAAGAAGGTATTGATTCAAAACCTATTATGGCCCTCGAAATTGTTTTTTTGAAATATTTTTTCTGATATTGTCATGTGTTTGATTTGTGACGTTTGATGTTATAGTTGTTGTGCGTTACTTATTATTTAAATGCTGTGGAGCTCACAAAAGTATTCTGAAAATCAATGTAGCATTTTCATTGCAACCAAATGTCAATTTTAATAAGCTATTAATTTTTGACGTTGAAATTCGATGCATTGGCCGTAAATCAGATTGATTTTCAAATGAATATTGAAAGGTTTGATCTTGTCATCTAGTTTCTACCTGATTAACAATTTTATTTTGCATGATGAAAATTAAATGCCTATGATGTACATTCTTAGTATTGAGGTGAACGGTATCCGTGGTTACTGAAATTATTTTATCACTTTTCATCTCGTGTTTCTGGTTAAATGTTGTATCCGAGTATGAATTCATGTACCGAATGTTCAATATAATTCCATTTCTACTTCTCGTAATACTAGAGCGTTATTTCAAACTAACCATTAGACCAAAGAGCTTACAATATGATTCATAACTTGGGGCGTGTAAAATCACTTTTCCATCTTGTTGGAGCTCACAATAGGTTGAGGGGGTCCCTCCATCACTGCTATTGTCTTATTATTTCAAACAATGAAGCTTCGTACTCGAGCAAGAAAAAAATCGTTTAATCCTTCCCCCTAATCTAAATTTGTTGTTTTACGTTTTAAGATCTGTACATTTGACTGTACGGGTGTATGACAGTTCCGCGCAAATCCCCGAAAAATGGTTTGTTGAATATGACAGTTCCGCGCGGCCGGGACGCTATTTCCATATGACAGTTCCGCGCGAAGAGTCAACGTTGAAGCTACTACCTGTTTGGTACTACAAGCTTGGTATCGCCAAATTCAAGCTTGTGGCCTCCAGACGCTCTACCAAGATAAAGAAAGCGAAGAGGGTAAATGGATGAAGCTGGTTTTTGGAATGCCATTTCTTGCTTCGAAGGACGTTGCAAGTTGCTTCATACTCGACATGTTGCCGTCGATGCCCGTCAACTCTCGAGTTTTTGACTTCGCCGAGTATTTGTTGGAGTACTACATCTTTGACACGAGCACCTTCCCTCCGTCACAATGGGCCTTCCCCGGTACGGACTCAGTGCGCACAACAAATGCTTGCGAGTCCTTCCATTCATCATTCTCCAAAAATTTTTATTGCGACAACCCTAACATTTTCTTGTTTTTGGATGCAATTAAGGACTCGCAAATCACAAGCCAAGCCACCATCAACAGTTTCAACAGCTCGAAAACAATAAGACGAGGGAGGAAACAGAAAAAAAAAAAAAAAACTCACTTAGAAAACTGCTTGGATGAGTCTAACATCTTTGGTCGTCATTCCCTAATTTCTTTTGCGCGGAACTGTCATATGGAACCGCGCGGAACTGTAAGGTTCAGGAAGGCCTTATTGGCGCGGAACTGTCATACTTTTTGGGGATTTGCGCGGAACTGTCATACACCCGACTGTACCTGTCATCCAAAGTTTTCATCCGAAACCACTGGAAAACGTTCACGAAATTTGACCACTAACTCATCCATCTACCTGTCATGTGCCAATAATTTCGAACATTTCCTACATGGAATGGTAATATTCGTGTTCATTTTATCGGGTGATTTTCGCTGAATTGAATGGTAACACCCGTGTTGCTGTTAGTTCATCCGTTCGCTCTCTACGGGTCGCAAAGTAATTGATGGAGAAGGAAAGGGTTTGACTAGGGAATTCGCAGAAGGAGGGACTGGGAACCAATTTTCTTTCCAAGCAAACCTGTAGGAAGCAAAAGCTTCTGGCTGAACAGTCCACTGACCTGCTTAGGAGGGTTATGGAAAGGATAATCCATTGTGTAATAATTTGAATCGTTGAATGAAATTGAATAATAAACCCCAGTGAAAGAATTTGCAGCGTTTTGTAAAATTACCCCAAAATCCCAGATCAAGAACTGAACAAGTTGCAAACTCTTCCCAAACTTCTCTTAGTCGTCATCACAATGATTGTAAAGTTGCTTGAATATTTGTTGCCAGTCAATTGATGTTTTGGTTTATTATTCAATAATAAACCATTGTAATCGCTCTTGAAAAAAAAGTTCTAACCCCCCTGAAAATTTCATGGTTTACGTTTCAAAGGCTGAAGAATCCGAATCTGCAATAAAAATTTTCCCGTCCGGCCGCCGTATGCACGATTTCTCCCAAACGGCTGAATCAAAAAAGCTGAAATTTTCAGGAAAAATCCATGTTGGTCCGGCAACGCCCCGATTCTTTAGCCAGCTCTCTCACTTAATTTAAAGTGCCTTTTAAGGGTTGTCAAAGTTTTGTAAAATCCCTAAAAACCTCAAAAAAAATTAAGGCGGCCTAAATGTGGACTTTTTTTGAAGAACTTTCCACGTGGAATCGAATGAGGCCCTCCCCAGGTCCTCCAGGGCCATTCCCGATGTATGGCATGATCGTATGCTGCCGACATTTGCAACCACATCCACTACATCACTAGTTACAGCAATCAAAACAAAAACAACAGCGTTTTTTTTTTCTTTTTTTTTATATTGCAGTAACCTAGTGGTGTAGTGAATGTGGATGCTGGAGTGAACTGATTCTTGAATCAGCCACCTCCAGGGATAACCTGGTGCCTCCTAACGTCACGGTTATCCTCTGAGCGTTGCAGGCAACAACTGCATTCAGACTTCAGAAGGGGCTCCATCACGCTCCTCTTACACCCTCCATCTTTTTCAGTTCAGTGGCTATCTAATCGTTGCATGATGAATCATATTGTTTGTATTTTAAAATGTTAACATTTCGTCCTCCTACATTGGTAATTTGCCATCCTGTGAGGTGCTCTGTGTCGTGCTACAAACTCATAATATTTTCCTGTTATGTGACTCACCACTCCTGATTTATCCATACCGTGCTCTGTTAACAATTCCCCCTCCCCCATCGAATTATCGTTCTTCCGATATGTGCGTATCAGCGTAGACCATAACCATTTCAACCTTTTTGTGTGGCAGAGTTGTTGAACTTGCCTCGTGAATAGTGAAACTTCCGCTTTCAATCTCCAACCTCCATAACCTCCACTGTTTTCTTCTTCAGCTCAAAATTATTCTGAAACATATATTTTCGTTTAATTTATCAAGATCATTGTTTTTCTGGTTTTGTGCCTCAATTTGTTTCCGTTTTGTTCAAATATTTGCACCACTACACAATAATTATGCAAGCCTGCCTCGCCACCGCTCAGCTTTATTACACCAAGTTATTTATTATTTGTGTATTAATTTATTTTCTTCAACACTATTGAATATTCAAAGAATGGGGTTATGGGTTTTTTTCACTTCTATAATATTCGTAGTGCTGGTAAAGGTTCACTCATTAATAATTGCCTTCGCTGTTTTACACCAATGTTGTTACAGTAAATACTTAAATGCATAATAAAAGGAAATTTACGTTAGTTGTAAAATTAAACGCATTATCTCATAACAATTTATTTCTTCTGTAATAATGTTATCATCAATTACATCTAGTATGTAATGTTTATCATTTTGTTTTATAAGCCTTCGCTCAACACTGTAAATTGCTTATTGACCATCGGACAATACTTATACAATACAATATAGAATACAATTAATCGTGGAGAGGAATTAGGCTATTATTGATCTCATAATGATGATAATAATGATGTAATAAAAAAACTACAGACCTTGGAAACTCCTCACATTTTTTCCGGCATCTAAAGAGTTTTGTGGCCTCAAATTACCGAAATTAAGAGGTTTTGGAAGGAGTATAAAAGTGGTTACGGGAAATTTCGGTGAGTCACCAAATCATATCTCAAAAGAGAAGGAGTACTTCATACATACAAGAATCTGCCATTTATCGAAGCATATCTCATATTTTTGTATTTTTTAGCTGTTGATTGTATTTGAGCTAGACTCAGGATTTCGCTTCTGATTTTTGCTCCCTCCGGTAACATTGAAGCCAATCGAGTCTAATGTTTGTGGAAGATCAATTAGATTCTAATTTGTATTAATGACTAATTATGATTCGATCCAGAGGAACACCGCAAGCTCCAGGAGGAGGTACAGAGGCTGAGGACGGAACTGGATGAGGCGCGTACTCAAGTGACTGTGAGTGGACTCCACTTGGAAGCCAAGGAAACCGAGAGACTCAAATCCCAAGATGAACTCACGTCCTTACAAGAGTTCGTCAAGTGTGAGTATTCTCATTGGAAATAGCCAGTGTACAACGAATTTCTGCTTGATACGAGGCTTTGCACTAATCCCGTGGGTAATTCAGTGTTGGTAGTGTTTTCTTTGGCATAGGGCACATGTGTATACACACATGTTTTGGATATTCAGTTTTCTATCGAACGGAATAACTCAAACTGCAGAGTTTTATTAGGATGTTCATAGGCCTGAATTCTGGTTAGACGTCCAAGACAAAGGAAACCAAACTGAACCAATCGCTACTTTGGAATTCAAGTCTTAGTTAGATCAAAATTTGCGGGTCTTTGCCCCAACAATTGGGGCAAGTTCCCGCAACCTGTGGCTTCCCCGCTATAAAGATGTGTATAATATACACAGTATATTATACTACAAAAACCAAGTAGTAAACTTTTCAAATAATCTGTATAAGCAACAATTATCGGCTTCTTCGACTTCGGACTTGTGAAAAATGGATAATTAGCGCTTACTCTTATGATCACGTAGTATGGTAACTCGTTATCATGCCAATCAGAGATGAACATATTCATGATCATGAATATGAGTGAAAACATAATGTGGAGTTTCGGGATTATAATCACGTTCATAAATTGAGTAGGGTTTTATCATTATCTACGTTTTTTAATGTAATTTTCCAGAAAATCATCGGTGCTATGTGTGATTTACCAGAAAATCAGTTTTTTTTCTTCATAATGCTCATAAAACAATAATTGTTTATAATTATTATAATGCAGAGCTGGAAAAATGGTGTTGGGCAGCCCTTGAGGCAAAAAATACAAAAAAAAAAAGGTAATTATGAGTTAAAATAATTTAAAAAACTACGATTTTCTCTGAAAATTATCAATGTTTTTCAATAATAAGAGAAAAATTGTCATTTTTAGTATAAACAGTAAGGGAGGGGGCAGTAGATAGGTAGTAAAGCAGTACTGAAAGCCACAAAAAATTTGAAAATTTGATTGAAAATCGTTAAAAAAAAAAAAAACTATGATTTTCTAAAAAAATCACAGTTTAAAAAAAATACGTGAATCGTTACAACAACAAAAGATTGTGAATACCTATAAAATGTCATAAAGTTTGTGAATACATAATATGATTTCATATTATGAAATCATACCTATAAAATGTCATAAAGTTTGTGTCATATGAAATCACATTCAGTTTGTAGATAACGATTAAATCAAATTTAGTTTGTGCATATGATTGTATTCATATTCATGACCGTATTCCTGATCAAAATCACGAAATTCCACATTCTGATTTAACTCACAATCATATTCATATTCCTGATTATACATATACGCCCCTATCTGATACCAACTATTTTAGTAAACTATTCTAGCAGCCTACCATTAATGCCCCCCAGCTCCTGCTTTTCGTAGAGTAGATACTAAAGCAAGTCCTCGCACTTACATGACTATGGATATTTACCCCTTTTACAGTGCAGTTTGCGCCCCATCTTCATACTTTCAAAATGGAGATACCTCAACGATTGAGCTGGTAATAATGGGGGATTTGGTACAGGAATGTGGAGCTCACCGCTCATTCCTCCTGGTGTATACTCGGAAAATGGCTCAAATCATTAATGATGAATAGTTAACTTGGGACAAAAAGAAATGTTACGTGGAAATTTGGAAAAGCACACTTAAAACGTTTTGTCCGACCCAGTCGACAAAATCCAGTAGTTCCTACTGACATTTGTCAAGACGGATGCGATGTTGCATAGTTGCCGAAATTTTAACTGCACGGATTCCCTACAAAAAGACCCTGCGTGTCCTTGCCCCATGCGGGCTTTTCCCCCCACCTACTAGGGTATAGATAGTTATTTGGTGGAGTACCGAAAAAATACGTCATCCTAGTTGGATTATTTCCTATTGGCGCTTCGGTACGATGTAAATGTTAAAGTATCAACTTATAAACGTCTGCCAAGTAGCTTCCTCGTATCCATAACATGACTGTATAGACCATTGAAAATTATTATTGACTAAAGAACTTCGTACAATTAGGCGAAGTAAATATTGAATTAGGGTACATTTATTGTTATGCAGGAGCATAACTTGAGAAAATAAAGGTAGGCATGTTCAAGCTCAAGGCTAAAACTTTATTTTCTCTTTATTACTCACGAGGATCATCTACACATCAAACCAAACAATCCCTGGAAATTTCATCGAAATCAGTCAAGAACTCCCTGAGTTATGCTTGTGGCAAGGATTTCACGTTTGCGCATGCGCAGAGGCTACTATTGATCCGGGGGTCATGCAACTCATAGGGGACCATCTACACATCAAACCGAACAATCCCTGAAAATTTCATCGAAATTGGTCAAGAACTCCCAGAGTTATGCGCGTAACAAGGATTTCGTTTGAACATGCGCAGAGGCTACTATTGATCCGGGGGTCATGAAACTTATAGGGGACCATCTACACATCAAACCGAACAATCCCTGAAAATTTCATCGAAATTGGTCAAGAACTCCCGGAGTTATGCGCGTAACAAGGATTTCACGTTTGCGCATGCCAGAGGCTACTATTGATCCGGGGGTCATGAAACCTATAGGGGACCATCTACACTCCAACCCGCAAAAACCCTGAAAATTTCATCAAAATCGGACTATAACTTCGGGTAGTTTTGCCCGTAACTAGGATTTGCTGACAGACAGACAGACACGGAACCCAAAATTGTTCAGAAAGGTCTAAAACGCAAAATGCGAGTGGAATTTTTGATTTTGAAGACAAAAAAATTTTCACATTCCGAAAGTGAAAACAATGCTTCCGCTACCTTGGTAGACTCGGAAGCAAAAGTGAAAGTCTGTAGATTATTACATTTCAGGGGAATCATGAGTCCATTATCAGAATCAACTCTGTACCTGATGATGATGAGCCCGGAGAATAATGTCATTTATTGTTAGCAAAAATATTTCGAAAATTGTGAAGAAATGAGGGGAATTCGAGGGAATAATTTTGATGGACCCACCACCCGTCTAACTACTCAAAATCAACAAAAAATTCCTTATCGCTTTGATTAGTAAAAATATTACCTGAATTGTTTACCGGAGCTGAGATCCCAAGTCCTAATGTCCATACGATATTCACAAGTAATATTTCATCGTGTGTATTTTCCACTTTTCTAATGATGTTTTCTTAGCATTCAACTGACCGACTTTCAAGCTCGAGTGTGAGGAGCGTTCCGGCAATTCTAATCAGTTCTTTTCCAAATTAGTTCGCCACTCAGGTGCCTCGTCTATTGAGTCAGTTATCGTAGAGGGGGGTCTCCTCATTTCAAAGCTCTAAGTTGAGTTTTTCAGTTCACTAAAGTTGTTCCCTATGCAAAATCCGTCGCTGGAACTACCGAGGGAGCCGCTCCGGGTTGTTTTTATCAGAATAGAAAGCGCGTTGTTATCTCCTTCCTGCCGTCTGACGCCTCCTATCTCTTCAGCCCCTGGTTTTTAGCACCTATGCCATCGTTATATTGTAAGACCGTCGTACCGCTAGTGGCTTTGTTACCCCCCACGTGACTATTTCATTGACTATTGATTTCAGCGTGAGTTTTCTTCGTGAAGAATGTAGATTTTCAGTATCGTTGTTTTCTTCTATTCATGTGGACGTCTAAATGTCGACAGTTCGACTGGTGTAAGTCAAATGACATTCGCCTCTACAATTGATTGATTTCATTTAGGTTCCTCTCTATTCAAGACGTGTAAAGATAAAATTCTATACAAAGTATATTTCAAACAATTTTCTTCTTGTCATCATTCGACTCAGCTATGAGGATAAGTTTGTTTTCATTATTTATTTTATTAATGCACAACATCTCTCACTTTTTATGAATTAATGGTGTTACTCGGTGCCGAGGCACCATTTAAAATTATCCTTGTTATTAATGATTATGGAAGAAATTACTTAACCCGCCAGTACTATAAAGGCGCCCATGCAAATTTCCACTCCTTCTTTTTATATGTTGTTACTGAGAGGTAATGAGAAGCATACAAGACGAAAAACCGTGAGACAAATTTTTATTCAAAAGATATGAGGGTGTCACCCCTAGGTGACTCTGCGCCTGAGCTCAACACTACATACAGTATTAGTCCTCCAAAATCTTACACTGTGAACTTTATCACTTGTACGTTGAATCAAACATTAGTTTTGTGGAATGAATGCCAACCACAGCAACCAGGTGAAATAATTTTCAATGTACAAATTGTATGGTCAGAGCTCTGTTGGCATCCTTGAATGAGTGGTGAGGACGACTGCAGCTCCAAGTCCAACTTCATTTTGATGAGGAAGATGGGCAGCTTTTGCACCTTGGTAAGGTCCAATCAACACAAGGAACCCATTCTTGGTGGCTATGGACCAAAGTTTGTAGCCGAAACGGATTGGCTTCCCCTTTATGTGCTGCTTGCTACCATGCCTACCATGGTAGATCTGTGACATCTAAAATCCTCCTCCAACGGGGTCAACAGAGAACAGCCAACACCTAACACATACTTTCACCTTGTTCACAGTTCAAATAGAACATAAGTATTACGAATAAAACACTTTTGACGTCTTGGGTGAGAGTTGGCGGTTGAAGTTGCGTGAAATCCCAGAGTCACCTACAGGTGACATGGCTGATTTGGTTGAGTTGAGTATAGGGGGCTTCAGTTTGAATTGTTCTGGACAAAATGTTATTTACGAACACATGCTACATCCTAAAAAACAGATTATCACAAAAAAGTCCCAGAATTTTACCTGATCTTCGGCATTTTTCTCAAAACTCTTGACAAGTTGCAGGGAAACACGAAATTCACAAGATAACAAAACATATGTGCTTATCAGTTGAACTGTCATGAATATTAACTTCTTCTATGACTCGTTGTTGTCCATGCCCTGTAGATCCCGTAGGACCACAGAAAAATCGAGTTTGGCTGCTAATTTATTTTTAATTAATTATCAAATAGTGTCACCTAGAGGTGACTATAGTACTTGGCGGGTTAAATCAGCTATCAAGGCATCTCCCTCCAGCATTCTTCATTTTCCAAGTTCTTGCTGGATCGCTTTTATCAAAAGTGGGCTTTGTTTTGTTCTTCCTCAGCCACATTGGAGGAATCTGGAAGGTACGAACTGGAGATACAGCTGCTCAAGTCCGAGAATGATCAACTCCAGGCGGAGCTGCAGTCGTTGAAGACGAGTCCTCACCATCACAGTCATCCGCCGCAGCCACCACCGCCTTCCGCTGGTGGGGAAAGCGTTCTGGTTCACCCTGGTCAGATGTTCAGCACGCTGGCCAGGAAAGTCGCCCAGTTGGGGACTAACGACTCTCAGCAACACAGCCAGGCTTTCGTGGACAATCTTGAAGAGAGCATGCGAAAAGTAAGTTCCTGTTTTAGAAGCTCGTTCTTCAGTCCTGGCCCTCTCCTTCCCGTTTTGACAGAGATTTCTCTACTTCAAACCGTCCTTTTTTATCATTTAATTGATTAACAGGAGTACAACCTAGTTCTTAGCGACTGACCCAACAGTTGTTGGTGTGTGTTGGCTTGTTAGCCCCCCCCCAAGCCGTAGCTTTCATCTCTGTTTACTAGCTCCCCTCCTCTGAGCTAGAATCCCATATTTGTAGGTTGTATAGGCAATTTTTCATCTTCGGTACTTAAATGTGTAAAATTAATCATTTAAATGACCATAGCGGTCTACTGTCCCGCTTTTAATTTCATCAATACGATTTGAAATCACTTGGCTCATCTTCTTCATTCATCTAAGTATAGGTCACACTGTTCACTCTAAAATTCGGAAATGTTTACCTCGCTTGAAAGAGTGAATGAGCTTTAATTGACCTCTTAACGTAAAATCCCTGTAAGAAACGAGTGGTACAAGACAGCAATCGCTGAGATGCCCAATTTGATTAACTCCAATGCACTTTTCCTAACCCATACTCCATACCACTGCAACTGTTTGATCTAAACTATCATCTCCCCTCTGAATCTGTCATTGTTATCAGTGGACATTTACACTCCCCCTCCTGTCAAAATTAACTCATAGTATTTTGAATTTAGTTCCCCGGGTACATTTTGTATGTATTTTCAGGCAAAAGAAGAGTCAGCAGTGCTGAAATCTTTGCTAGAACCACTGGAAGAAGAAATCAAATCACTCAAAGACAAACTCCGAGATACAGACGAAAAGTTACAGCGTTACCGCGCACGAGTAAGTTCTCTTCTGTTTATCGATAAGTCACGTACGGGTTAGTTATTGTCGCAGTATTGTACACTTGAATCTATGTTGATTCAACTCAACTATGGTGATTTGATTCATCACCATCAATTATAGACCGTTCCTGAAGATTTCGAATACATATTTTAGATTCCTCGGTATAATAAATAAATAAATAATATAAAGTGTAACTGATGAAATCTTTTCACCGAAATCGCGAGTAGTTTCACTTTCCTAGAAAGAGATATAAATGTTTACGTCATAAAATGACATCTAGCTCAAAAACCAAACCTCAACAAGATTATTTCCAACGATTCCTGGTTTATTTTATTTTCAATCTTAGCGGTTCCAGTTTCTTCTTCTTGTCTTTTTATATTTTCTGAAATTCTAATTGAAATGTAAGGAGGAAATTCCAGATTATGCTTCAGTCTTCCCCATGAATCGTTGTTTGATAGGATACCTCAATACATCTCATACTCACAGTTCGACACATCAATGAAGACTATGGGTGTTCAGAAAATATCCAGAATGTTTAGATTACGCGCGTTTGGAGAGTCCAATTCTCAAAAAAATTTAATCTTGTTGGTTTACATCCCTCTGAAGTATGACACAATTTTCAGCTGTATTCATTGTTTACTTAATCTGTGGCAGCCGCAAAGGTTTGACGTGTTGTCATGAGTTCGGAGATTTTCTATTGTTGAAAAAGTGGATCAAACAATAATTGTTTGATTATCAATCAAATTATTTGTATCAAGTTTTGCTGAAAAATGAAATGTAATTTATCACATTGTTGAGTGTGCTGTGCAAAAAACATGTGTTTACGCGTGGTATAAGCGTTTTCAAGACAGTGAAGACGTCAAAGATGACGAACGCCCCAGCATATCAACAACCGATGAAAAAGTGGATGCTATGGGTGTGAATGATCGCTGAATCACAATCAGAGAAGTCACTGATGATGTTGGCATATCTATTGGATCACGCTGAAACGGGTGGCAGCAAAATTTGCTGAAAATTGTTGAGTTTTGGACAAAAACACCGTTTTGGTTTATTATTCAATAATACACCATTGTAATCGCTCTTCGAAAAAAAAAGTCTAACCCCCTGAAAATTTCATGGTTTACGTTTCAAAGGGTGTAGAATCCAAATGTGTTATAACGATTTTTCCGTCCGTCCGCCGTACGCACGATTTTTCCCAAACGGCTGGAGCAAAACATCTGAAATTTTCAGGAAAAATCAATATTGGTCCGACAACGCCCCAATTCTTTAGCCAGCACTCTCATTTAATTTAAAGTGCCCTTTAAGGGTTGTTAAAGTTTTGTAAAATCCCTAAAAGTCTCAAAAAAAGTCAAGGCTGCCTAAATTTGGACTTTTTTTGAAGAACTTCCCATGAGGAATCAAATGAGCCCCTCCCCAGGTCCGTAGCTCAAACCATTCTCGATGTATGGCCCGATTTATGGTGCCAACATTTGCGTTATTTTGGTTTATTATTGTTTTTGTGTTGATATCAGTAACCTAGTGATGTAGTGATGTAGTAATGTGGATACTGGAGTGAACTCCTAAAAGGCTTTATAGCCGATACACGGGTTGAAGCATTCTGATACGCATGATACGCTGCAAATTCTTTCACTGGGGTTTATTATTCAATTGGCTTGCGTTCATGATTTGAATTTCTACTAAGCTTTGGAGTGTGCGTGTTTCACAGGTGATAGAGCGATTATTGAATTTCAGGAGATATGCATAGAGCACGTAAATCTGTTCTCGACCAAAATACCTATTTGGATTGATCAGTTGATCATATTTGTGTGCGTCCTGAAATTCAATAGGACCTAATCACTCTATCACCTACAACATAAATGTAGATGAGTAACTAATTTTTACAAACAAGCGAGAATTCTGGGTATTTTTAAACACACCTCTTACTTTATAGCGACTTCTACTCGTACTTACATCATTATTCACATCTAACTTGATATTCTTTATTTCTAGGAAGAAAAAGCAGCTGAACAACGAGCCGCTTTAAGAAACGAAGTAAGCTACTCAAATGAATCTATTTTTAAATTTTCGTTTTTGCTCAAACTGTTATAATTCATAAACGTCTTGTGAACCATTTCAAAAGCCGTTTGTTCTTCTATTGCAGATTAACGGAAGGGATCCAAATTACGAAGGTAATATATCTATTTGTATTGCACGTAATTTATTTACAGAAATTATGTAGTGTTAATTCGATTAGCTCATAATTGTTCCTAATGATTCCAGATTTATCGCAAAACAGGGAATCTAGTCAACCCGATGGTGAGTAACTGAACGTAACTCTTTGTGTAGAATATCGCTTGTAAATATAGTATATACTCTCGTTCATCCACGGTCTTTCAACGATTTTATTTCATCTTTTTCAATAATGAACCTTTGTAATCGACCTTGAAACAACAAAATTTAAAGTAAAAACGATGAGTCAAAAAGTTATTTTTTGAATTTCTGATTGAAAAAATATCTTTATAATAATAGTTTGAATGGTTCTAGAATAAAAAACGCTGCAAATTCTTTCACTGGGGTTTATTATTCAATTGGCTTGCGTTCATGATTTGAATTTCTACTAAGCTTTGGAGTGTCCTTGTTTCACAGGCTATAGAGCGATTATTGAATTTCAGGAGATATGCATGGAGCACGTAAATCTGTTCTCAACCAAAATACCTTTTTGGATTGATCAGTTGATAATATTTGTGTGCCTCCTGAAATTCAATAATCGCTCTATCACTTGTGAAACACGCACACTCCAAAGCTTAGTAGAAATTCAAATCATGAACGCAAGCCAATTGAATAATAATCCCCAGTGAAAGAATTTGCAGCGTATTTTTCTATGGTTATCAGAATGCTTCAACCCGTGTATCGGCTACAAAGCCTTTTAGGAGTTCACTCCAGTATCCACATCTTTACGTCACTAGGTTACTGCTATCAAAACAAAAAAAATTATAAACCAAAAAACCAGTGAAAGAATTTGCAGCGTTTCATGCATATCAGAATGCTTCAACCCATGTATCGGCTACAAAGCCTTTTAGGAGTTCACTCCAGTATCCACATCACTACATCACTAGGTTACTGATATCAAAACATAAACAATAATAAACCAAAATAACGCAAATGTCGGCACCATAAATCGGGCCATATGGTTTGAGCTACGGACCTGGGGAGGTGCTCATTCGATTCCTCGTGGAAAGTTCTTTAAAAAGAGTCCAAATTTAGGCTGCCTTGACTTTTTTGAGGTTTTTAGGGATTCAGGGGGGGGGGGGGTTTTTTTTTTTTTTTCCAAGAGCGATTACAATGGTTGATTATTGAATAATAAACCAATAGTTTACTTATCACATGCTGTTTGATAAATTGAATTAAATTTTCGCAGTTTGTGACATGTGTTCAAACTATGAGGAGAAGTTGCAACAAGCCCAGCAAAAAGTTTCTGAGCTCGAGCGGCAACTCGCTGGGATGGAGAGGTACAAAGAACAACTTTCCAAAGAGGCTGTATTCCGACAACAAATGGAAGAGAAATGGACTGAATCCAAAGAAGAACATAAGACTCAGGTGAAGTTCGTTGGTTCTCATGATAAATATGGATTACGATTACATAGGGTTTGCCATCGGATTTTATGAATCCCTCTCTCTAGTGAGATTATTTATATTCAGCCCTTCCGACCAGGGGAAAGGGTCTGTAAGCGTAGCAATTTGAAAGCAAGATTCTTGCTTTGTAGAGAATCGATTTTGTGTGACAAACTACGATTTCGCGGTATAAATCCTTCCTCAATTTCCTCATTCAAAACATCATGTTCTTTTGCAACAGTCACAGATGCTACCTCTTCGAACATATTTGGAGTGCATGACCTTCTGTACCTCGCACTTCCACAAAATTTACCAGCCCTTCAACTGCAATCGAAAATTATAACTCATGATCTAATACGTTTCCTCCTCAAAATTTGATTGCATCTAATTATTTTCGTTGTTTCAACAGGTTACGAAACTGCAAGCGAAACTAGATAAGAGCGAAAAAACTTTAAGCGAATTGAAACAATCTTACACTAAATTCCGTGATGAAATTCTCCAGCGGTTCGCAGAAATGAATCTAGAGAGGAGGAAGACGCAAGAAAAATTAGAGAAGTAAGAAAACACTTTACAGTTCATAACTCGCATTCTGATTGCTTTCTAGGTAATGGACATGCACGTGTGACACGTGCCCATATGAACATGTGGCTAGGAAGTAATAGAGCAATCTGCCATTTTGTTGATTTTGGGAAATCGCTATTTTCTCTAGATCAATGAAAAATGATCATTTTCCACTCCAGTAATTAGTGTTAATGGATTGGTCCCAATTTTTAGGACTTGGGTATATTTTTGAATTTTCCCTATCGCCAGTAATAATTAAGTTGATTTTGGGAAATCGCCTCTAGTAATAATTTGGTCCCAAGTTTTAGGACTTGGGTATATTTTTGAATTTTCCCTATCGCCAGTAATAATTGAGTTGTGCTAGAAAACCTAGTTTTTCTGCACCCATTTGTCCTTACGCTGTTGCAACGCTTTGAGCTGAAGGAAACATTCACCTTTTTACCAGCTATAATCTCTTTCCTGAATTATGCAGTTCCAACAGGATTCTCAAGTGATAGGTTCACAACGAAATCCGATGTATACCACAAGGTATGTAGACGCAGTCTATGTAATAGCACCCAGGCCGAAATTACCCTTGTCTACCGTCAGTCCAAAATTTATAATTGACATTATCCACAGAGCGGATAAAAAATACTAAAAAATACTCAAGATAAAATAAAAAATCAAGTTGCTTTGTGGGAAAAGGGGTAGAGAGATGTGAAACTGTGTTAAGCAGTGTTTTAAGACATCATATTGGAGCGTATATTAGGTTTATTTATCGGAAACGTTTCGTCCCACTATGGGGACTTCTTCAGTCCTGTCATTATGTAAAATTTATGTATGCATATCCAACCAATATCATCCTTTCTGGTTTTGGTTTATTATTCAATAATAAACCATTGTAATCGCTCTTTAAAAAAAAAAAAAAAATTCTAACCCCCCCTGAAAATGTCATGGTTTACGTTCCAAAGGGTGTAGAATCCAAATCTGCAATACAAATTTTCCGTCCGTCAGCCGTACGCACAATTTCTCCCAAACGGCTGGAGCAAAAAATCTTAAATTTTCAGGAAAAATCAATATTGGTCCGACAACGCCCCAATTCTTTAGCCAGCTCTTTCACTTAATTTAAAGTGTCCCTTAAGGGTTGTCAAAGATTTGTAAAATCCCTAAAAACCTCAAATAAAGTCAAGGCGGCCTAAATTTGGACTTTTTTTTGAAGAACTTTCCATGAGGAATCAAATGAGCCCCTCCCCAGGTCCGTAGCTCAAACCATTCCTGATGTATGGCCCGATTTATGGTGCCAAGATTTGCATCCACATTCACTTTGGTTTGCAATCAAAACAAAAACAACAGCGTTTTTTTGGGTCGTAGTTACCTAGTGATGTAGTGGATGTGGATACTGGAGTGAACTCCTAAAAGGGTTTATAGCCGATACACTGGTTGAAGCATTCTGATATGCATGCTCCGTCTTACGAAATTTAAAATTTTCAAATAGAATATTTTTCCATTGTAATCGCTCTTGAAAAAAACGCTGCAAATTCTTTCACTGGGGTTTATTATTCAATGATTCATGATTTGAATTTCTACTAAGCTTTGGAGTGTGCGTGTTTCACAGGTGATAGAGCGATTATTGAATTTCAGGAGGCACGCAAATATGATCAACTGATCAATCCAAATAGGTATTTTGGTTGAGAACAGATTTACGTGCTCTATGCATATCTTCTGAAATGCAATAATCGCTCTATCACCTGTGAAACACGCACACTCCAAAGCTTAGTAGAAATTCAAATCATGAATCATTGAATAATAAACCCCAGTGAAAGAATTTGCAGCGTTTTCATTGAAGAACTTAATAAGTACTTTTTTGGCATGATAGTAACTAGTAGAATTCCATTTATTTTCTAATGAGTTTTCTTACAAAAAACTTCTCTAGTTTTCCATTCTGGATTTTCGACGATGATTTTATACTTTTTTTTTTTTTGGCATGAAAAGGATAAAATTACTCCAACAATAACCTATGTGTGTTGGTTGACCTGGGTGATGTTGTTTGGATATGCATTCATAACTTATAGTGACAGGACTGACGAAGACCCCATAGTGGGACGAAACGTTTTCGATAAATAAACCTAATATACGCTCCAATCGGATGTCTAAAATGAAAGTGGTCACACCACAACCCACAACCATGAAGCAGTATTTTTGTACAGTAATTGTTCAGAAATTATCTTCTTTTAAAATTGTTAAATTATAAAAACTGTATACGCCCGTAACATATATAATGTTACGGCTTATATAATCGATAGAATAATATTAATGTAGAGAGAACGAAGTGATTTAAATGCCGTCATGGAGGGCAACCAACATTACGGGCCAAGCCTTTCATTAGGAAAGTAACCTAAAGCTCATGTTCCAAATTGTACCATACAATGTAGGTATTTGAACCAATTTTATTGATTGTCCGAATAAATTATCTGTCTATCTATCATTAAAATAAACTTGACTAGATCTAAAAATGTGGCGACTTCTGATTTGATGAGAAACGGTAGTTTAATTTTGCGTTAAAGGTAAGTGCAGGGTGAATAAGCAGGCTTTTAGTGTAAAATCAATGGCCATGGTTATTCATTGGCTCATAGTTGCCAGGGATTCATGGCTCCTCCACGTCCGTTTCTGCCAAGATTCAAGTTGGACGAGTAGAGTGAGGTACTCCCCTTGGAATTTACTCGGTATTACAAAGTCATTGCACCGTTTTTTAAATCTTTAAATTTAGCTTCAGAAATGGGTAATTTAGCTGACTAAATTTCTCATTCTGCATGGAATAAACAGATCAGAGGGGAACACATTGCTCAGGTTTTATACAAACCAGCTGTAATTTATTATTATTTTTTGTTTATTTATCTATTTTTTTTAATTGGAGGTTCCATAAACGTGGGTTTTGAAGCAGTCTTTTTATTGATGTGAGGTGTTGTTTGTAAGTATTTTATTCGTAATCCATTCAAAAATAAAAAATGAAATTTCACCAAGAACGTCGAAAACGGTTGAGAAAGAAATTCAGGGGAAATTCGCTGACAGAGCCCAAATTTAATCACATTTTATTGCTTCCGAGTCTACCAAGGTAACGGAAGCATTGTTTTCACTTTCGGAATGTGAAAATTTTTTTGTCTCCAAAATCAAAAATTTCACTCGCATTTTGGGTTTTAGACCTTTCTGAACAATTTTGGTTCCGTGTCTGTCTGTCTGTCAGCAAATCCTTGTTAAGGGCAAAACTACACGAAGTTATAGTACGATTTTGATGAAATTTTCAGGGATTGTGCTGGTTGGGGTGTAGATGGTCCCCTATAGGTTTCATGATCCCCGGATCAATAGTAGCCTCTGCGCATACGCAAACGTGAAATCCTTGTTACGCTTGACCAATTTCGATGAAATGTTCAGGGATTGTTCGGTTTGATGTGTAGATAGTCCTCTATGAGTTTCATGACCCCCGGATCAATAGTTCTGCGCATGAAACGTTTTGTTACATAACTCCGGGATTCTTGACCAGTTTCGATGAAATTTTCAGGGATTGTTCGGTTTGATGTGTAGATGGTCCCCTATAAGTTTCATGACCCCAGGATCAATAGTAGTCTCTGCGCATGCGCAAACAAAATCTTTGTTACACGCATAATTATTCAATCTTTACTTTGCCTACTATTGACTAAAGAACGAAGTTCTTCAGTCAATAATAATTTTCAATGATCTATACAGTCATGTTATGGATACGAGGAAGCTATGTGCCACACCCATCTTGGTTTTGTTTTGCGGCATTTTAAGGCCTATTCTGAAGAAAGCTCGGGCACGTATTCAACATTTCGTTGAGTAGAGTTCACAAAAAAACTTTAAGCAACTCGACTGTGAGGTCCCCTTGTGAGTTTTAACCTGTGTCTTAACGACTAATGGGAAATATCCCCTTTATATGTAGCACTCGTAACAGATTGAGCTGAGAGTCCGATTCAATCAAACCCTCTTCGACGGTGGGTTGTTCTCCTTGAACGTAATACAATTACGATATTCCTTTTAAATCTATTCCTCCACTAAGTGTCTCTTTTAAAGTGTTTCCTCACGGTTTCAGGGTAATTCACGAAAACGAAGATTTAGTCGGCAAATACATCCATTGTTCGCAGAGTCTCCAGAATGAGGATATTAATCTCCCGGACAGTGTAGAAGTAAGCATTTCTCTTATGTATCTCTGTAGTTCCTTGTGTATTATTAATTTATAGTTAACGTCATGCTTTGTACGGTATCGTTAGATCAAGCGTTAGCTTGGAGATGAGTGGTTAGTTAAACAATACGATTTCAATAGGAACACGCTGCAATTTATCACACTGGTTTTGATGGCTCTTCTGTGCACACCTTTACTCAGGAGGTATCACATTTAGAAACGAGAACATCCACAATCCAAATCTAGTCGAATTAGCAGAAGTTCGTCTTACTCGTACATGCCAACTTTGTCATAAGTCGTGTTGGTATTATCAATGAAGCAATTCAACTTTCAATTATTGAGAAGAAGAACTGATCAAGAATACAGAACTTGTTAAACCCCCTCTCTTTTTTGTTAGTTTACGCTAAAAGATAGGTAGATTTCGAAATCA
This sequence comes from Creontiades dilutus, assembly GCA_031894815.1. NCBI lineage: Eukaryota > Metazoa > Arthropoda > Insecta > Hemiptera > Miridae > Creontiades > Creontiades dilutus. The sequence continues at coordinate 211,611 of JAVIWC010009012.1, read as the reverse complement.
AATTTAAAAAAAAACCCGTCCACATTCTGTCCGCCATCCGAATTTTTTCTTTGAAACTGCTGGGCAGAAGTTAACGAAATTTGGCTAAAAAATTGCTGTATTGATCCGGGTTTCTCTGTACTATCGGCGGCTTGATCAATCAACCCTAAGGTTGAGGATATTCGAGGATTTAGTAATTGAAAAATTCTCAAAACTTTCGATTAAGAGAGTAGTTTTTTGTTTGAATCTGATAGAAACGAGTGCCCTAAATTGAATGAGACGACTCGGGTGGCTTTACAATCATCGATTTCAAAAACGTCGAGTCAGATGAAGCTGCGGAGAGTTAAGATTCTATAACGGGAGGTCTGAGTGGCTGGCGACCGCCCTAACATCACGGTTGATGATGCATGATTATCCTATCCAGTACACTATCTCCCAAGCTTCAATTCAGTTGAGAAGAATAAGTGGAAGCATTATTTTCGCCTGCATTTTGGTTTATTATTCAATAATAAGCCATTTTAATCGCTCTTGAAAAAAAAATTTCTAACCGCGCTGAAAATTTCATGGTTTACGTTCCAAAGGGTGTAGAATCCAAATTTGCAATAGAAATTTTCCGTCCGTTCGCCGTACGCACGTTTTCTCCCAAACGGCTGGAGAAAAAAATCTGAAATTTTCAGGAAAAACCAATATTGGTCCGACAACGCCCCAATTCTTCAGCCAGCTCTCTCACTTAATTTAAAGTGCCCTTTAAGAGTTGTCAAAGTTTTGTAAAATCCCCAAAAACCTCAAAAAAAGTCAAGGCGGCCTAAATTTGGACTCTTTTTGAAGAACTTTCCAAGAAGAATCGAATGAGCCCCTCCCCAGGTCTGTAGCTTAAACCATGCTGCCAAAATTTGCAACAACAGCGTTTTTTTGTTTTTGTTTTGATTGCAGTAACCTAGTGATGTAGTGAAAGTGGATACTGGAGTGAACTCCTAAAAGGGTTTATAGCCATACACGGGTTGAAGCATTCTGATAACCATAAATAATACGCTGCAAGATTCTTTCACTGGGGTTTATTATTCAATTTCATTCATTTGGCTTGCATTCATATTTGAATTTCTACTAAGCTTTGGAGTGTGCGTGTTTCACAGGTGATAGAGCGATTATTGAATTTCAGGAGGCACACAAATATGATCAACTGATCAATTCAAGTAGGTATTTTAGTTGAGAACAGATTTACGTGCTATATGCATATCTCCTGAAATTCAATAATCGCTCTATCACCTGTGAATGAAATTGAATGATAAACCCCAGTGAAAGAATTTGCAGCGTTTTTGATTTTGTCTTGCCAAATTTTAGTTGTTTTAATGTGTATTTCTACATGGGTTTTTCCAAGCGTACCTACGAATCATTGTTTCTAGTTGTACAGTCCAGTTCTGGTGGTACGTTCATCTTCTTTGGAAAGTCATTTAGTACAGAAATAATTAACCTTTTGGGTAATAATTGACAGCTTTCTTCATATTGTCGATTGGTTTTAGAACTTCGAGTGGCTGAAACCATTCAAACAACTCAAACGAAACAACCATCAACTTTGGCATGCAGGAGTGGGGTGAAACTATCTGATCTGTGTGGGCGTATTACGTTTTATCGTTGCAATGCCTGATTAAATGGATGTTTTTATGTAGATAAGCGAACAGCACAGAACGCATTATGGAAATCACAAACCTTAATGTTACGAATTAAAGCACTTTTCTTCTTTTCCGTTTTTAACTGAGCTAATTGCATCTATGATTTACAGAAGCTTCAAGAGATGTGGCTGGAACAGAGAGACAATCTTATAAAGGCGCGTCTGGGGATGGAGCACAAAGGCGAGATCATAATGAGCCTCGAGAGAATCTCCAAAGACTCCGAAAACAATAAGAACGAGTTGGAGCAACAGATCGCTAGCCTCATGTTGGTTTGCAACCTCATGTCTTAATAAAACCTCTAATGAAGTTTAACTGAATTTTAGTACATTATTGATATTTTTAAAAGGTTAATTTGCAATCCAATTAAAGGACAATATAATAATTCTCTTGGATAGGGTATCCAACGTGAAACTAAGCAAATTTTGTAGTCACAAAATCAATACTTGAGTGTTTTGACTGTCAGTCGAAACATTAAAATAATCTTGACTTACGAGTTTTCGAACAGTAGAAGTAAGAACTAAAGACACATAAAACTGTGATTATAAAGATCATGAACACTTGTCAAAACAGGGAGAGGTTGGTGTGGAAAGAGAATTCTTCATTCTTGCTATGCCCCCCTAACTGTTCAATGAACGATCGGCTTCTTCGAACAGATGCACTGTGATCGTCCATATGTTTGTGTGGCTAATAACTTGAAAACAGTACGGAAAATTCGCTTGTCGATATCACAAAACAATTACAAACAAAAAAATGTGTCTTCAGTTACTACTTGGACTATTCGAAAACTTGAATGTCGCTCAAACGCAGAAGCTTCTAGGGTAGCTTGCTTCATCATTAAAAAACTATACTAATATCAACCCTGACTTTCTCAAGCCAGGAGAAAGTTTTTTATTTTGTTGAAAACCTCGATTTTTACTGGAAATTCCTATTTTTTTGCTTTTTAACTTGATTTTTCTCTCTTATTAACATTTAAAAAAATCAAATTGAGTAGCACTGGAAATGTGGACGTTTGGGGCCAAGTTTTTCCCGTAACATGCGCGGAAATGTCAGCCGTCCTGCAATTTAGTAGAGGAATTTGAACTTTTCAACGAGTTTTCCGTGTTTCATTTATTACTACTTTTTCTCGTATTTGCCAAATTTGTTAAATATGTATTCTGTTTGTATTCAGGAGGGATAAATACTATTTTCATTTCATTTGAAACATACTGTAACTAATGCATGCATTATAGACGTCCCTATGTTCGGTTTTTATACGATCACATTTATACAAATAGTTATAAACTAGACCGATTTCTAAAATCCAAAATCATAATTGAACACAAAAAGGGGAAATTCTCGCTTGAGCAGCGATTGAAGGGTTGGCCCTCCATCCCCTCTCCTGTAAGTAAAAGCAGAATTTCCGAGGTTTGTTGCACAAATCAGCTGAAATTGGGATCGAATGAAATAAGAATCACGAATATCGGTTGATTATAGGCTAATTAACGTCAACAAACAATTTTTCCCGAAAAAACCACGTTTTTTCTGCCACTATCCCCTCTAATTCCTCTTTCCCGTCGTGAAATTCAACATTTCCGGTTCGTTGCACAACTGGAGTAAAATCGGGATCTAACCAATTAAGAATCATGAAAATCAATCAAGAATCGCAGGCGGAGCAGTGTTGACAAAATTTTTAAAAAACTCGGCGGCGGGGGCAAGCCCCCTGGACCCCTGGATGCTTCCTGCTTAGAACCTGCGGCTGAAATTCAAAAAACATGGAACATGCTTTTGCCGCGCTTTTTTTTCTGTTTGCTGCTTTCAGTTTGCTCTTATTTGGCCCGCTATCTTGAACTTCCCGATTTTCCGCATTCTGTAATTCGGAATGTTCGAATTTTGATACTTAGTCCAAGTTGTGGATGGTTCATGGATCGATCGATAAACGTTAATTCTCGTTCGGTGATCGTTCCATAAACAATATTGTCTTTTGGCTATCAATCGATAACGTTAGTTGTCGTTCTTCATCGGTAGACGGCAGGAGGTAGACTGATAGCTACGTCAGCGAGGACTTGAGCAAATAGACGTTACTGGGAGAGATGGTTCCTGACTTTGGCTGGTCACAAACATACCCGAACCTTGCCGACATCCGTGTGATACCTTCCGCGTTATCCCTCCCATTTTTTTTTCGGCTAGTTAGTCCAAGGCTAAAGCATGTTCCATGCTAAAATAATCTCTCCTCAAAGGCGGAGGGGCCACACCATTAAATAAAAAACAGACAACTAAACAGAGTAAAAGTGGCTTTGACTGGCAAGGCTTGCCCAACGCTGGCTCTTGGGATTTCTGAAATTGAGGAAGATGGAGGAGGGAGAGAGGGATGGGAGGAAGTGCCCCTATAGAATGACCACCAGTTTAAGTAAGAGACGCGGATGGTGATACCACAAAGTGCTCCTGAGGAGATGCTCAGCTCGAGTAACTCCGTGGCACTTTTCCCACACCACACTCTGTTCCATTGCACAACCTTGATGTTATTAGGTGTGATGTTATTTAGCTCAAATACCACTTGCCGCAGGTCGTTTCTATCATATTTACTTATCTTAGCCCTCCAGGTCTGCTCCTGATATTTTATTCGATCCCATTTTCTGTCAAGCAGTTCAGCAGGCCTAATAAATTTTGAATTTGCTTCTAGAAGGGGAAACGGGGTTATTAGCTGATCCTATGAGATTCTCAACAGATTTTCGTTACTTTATTTTTCAATAGAGCAGTTTCGTCTCAGTTTCGGAAGAGACTTCCAATGTTATTTAAGAAGGAGGTGACTGGAGACAAAACGGTGTTTTCACTATTCGCGTCCTTCCAACTGTAAAACCAAATTTGAGCTTACTTGGTTCGGTAAGGGGGTTACAGGCGTTTTAGTGAAGAAACATCGAAAATGTGGACAAAAAATCAACTGCTGCAACTCCCAAGTTCTTGAGATTCCCTTGTCGCTTTGGAATATGAACAACCCAGTGGACCTCTGTCATCCTTCTGAACCCCTTATTCCCTGTAACAAGTTCTCTCATTCCGTAGAAAATCTACTGACCTCCACTAAAACTCATTTTTAAACCGTTATTTATCAATTATAAAGCATTTTATTTCTGTGCAGAAAAGAACTTCACAGCAAAGATAGAGCGCTTATGGAAAAAACCAATCTATGTGCCGAAATGGAAAGCTTGAAGCAACAACTGGACTCTGTTCAGGCTGAAAAGGTGGGTCTTCTAGTCTGTTGTGTGTAATTGTGATGATTCTTCAATATTATCTTAGTATGTGGTTTTGGTTTATTATTTTCTTACGGTCCAGGTTCCTACGAAAACGTTATGTTCCTCCGAAACACCAAAGTATCTTTCTGTTTAGAGTTGCGTATTCTGTTTAAGTATTGAAAACTAAGACTCGGTTGTTTGATCTTAATCGAATAAACATAACATTTTTCTGTCAAATTTTAATCAAATGAATTATGATTGCATCAAATAGTAGGGTGATTAGGCTGCTTTATTGAATCACTTATAATCTCACTTGATAGTAATCTCACTTATAATCTCCCCGAAAACATTGCTTTCCACGCAAATTATATTAATTTTCTAATTTTCATGCGTTAAAGGGTTTTGGCCAAAAATCGGTGGATTTTTTTTCTATTCAGCTTGATATCTTTTTATTTTGAAACGTAAACCAACAACTTGGGGGGGGGGGTATTTCGTGGATTTCATCCATCTGAGCAAAATTTATAACCGCCAAATCATTTAATCACATAAGCTGAATATGATTTGCCTATTTTGTAAAAATAAGTGATTCGGGTTTTAATATCAGTGCGGATAAACTAGATTCAATCGAATTCTGTGAAGTCACTAAGCACCTCATTGCATTGCATTGCTGACAGAAAGATGTGTATGGTAAAAGAAGATATGGTCCGTATTTGAATAAAAAAGGTTTCTATTCTAACCCAATTTCGTGTGATGATCCCAAGTTTCAGTCTTGAGAAGGTGCCTACATCAATAAATTGATAAAAACAGCTGGAAATCTAATGCTAACTGGATTTTTCAGAGGAGACTGGAAGAAAGCGAGGAGAGATGCGGAATCGACTGTCTTCACTTCAAACGGGACTTGAAAACGGAGAAGCGGTGCAGAAAGACTTTGTCCTGCTGTCGCAAAGTTTGCAGAAAGAACTTGAACGGCTAAGGGAACAAGATAAAGAGGTACGTTATTTTTTGAACAGTAAGCAGCTTATGGTCTTGAATTGATTTTCATTGAAATTCTCAACTTGGGGCCGGTTCCGCCGAACTTTTTAATCAATGTTTACTCAATAAACCGCAGGTCTTAGCTGTTAACGATGTTTGGTTTCATCAACTACGGTTCAATCGAGTCAACGGTTGTTGTATATTTAAGGGGACATCAAATTTGAACGGATAAAAATTTGGTGTTGAGTTGCTAAATTTTGAACATGTGATTGTTGAATGGGTGAACCAATTTGGAAGAGTTAAGTTTGGATAATAAATAGGTATTTGAACGTGATGGTCGTTGAACTGCTCATAATGAAACTACATCTGCTCTCTGAGTCGAACAGTTAAGTCGTTTGTTGTTTTGCACATAATTGCATTTCACGTTGTTCATCAACTTATTCTGTTCGTGAAGTTTTAGTTGGTAGATGTAACGATACTGCTGTTGGTATTTTTTTAAGTGGAAGATGAAAGAGCATTGGATCTGCAGTGTCTTGAATGTGAAAAGTCCTTCAAGCTGTTCATTAAATGCATACTTGCCACTATACCTTTTCCACTCATGATTCCAGGTGTAAATATTCTAATTGGTAAGCAAAAAACTACAAAGAAATCTTTCTGCACTGAGCACTGGTTTTGAGGACATTTCCAAAGTGAAAGAAGACGCGCCAATAGTTTTGCGCTGAAAGACAATGACGACCCAGTGTGCCTCGCACATTTCACGTATTCACTCGAAAAGCGTAATACACGTAGCAGACGACCGATAGGATGAATGTTGGATACCTTCATCTGACAACCGTAATGTAATCAGTACGCATGCCCACATGCAGAGTGCCAACTTTGGTAATTGTATAAGAGCTACAGTGATACCAACCGCACATTAAACTAGAAGAAAAATAAGCGAAGTGTCGAATTTTGGTCGATGGCAAAAATCGGGGACAAAGGGGAAAGATTCAGAAAACCGGGGACATAAACGGGGACGCGTTGGAACCAGGGACAGCGTTCGAAAATTTTCGTTGACTGTCCCCACTTGAAAACGGGGACCTGGTCACCTTATTCCAGAGGCTTTGGGCCAAAGCTGCAGTGTTCCTTAAACCAGTATTAGGGATTTCTGGAGTTTAGTTGTATTGCAGCTGTTAGTTACCTTCCTGTTCCTGTTTCACTCCATTGATATTATTTTCAGGTTCGATGGGAACACGAGGAAGACGTGATGGAATGTAGACAATGTGAGCAGCCCTTCAAACCGCCGTCAAAAAGGAAGGTTGGTATGCGTGATCCTCAGAGAAAGAGCAATTTTCTACCTCCTGTAGTTCAGATAAATTGAAGTCCTCAGATTGAATTTGTTTTAAATTTTACCCGCTCCTTAGATGAAATCAGATAGAAAACAGTCGTTTTTAGAGCTGAGACTATTTTTAACCCCGGAATTCGAATTTTTCAAATTCAATTGAGCCACATCACTGACCATCCCTCCACATGACTGACGACACTATGGTTTTGAACAAAATACTGAGTCAACGAGTGCATTTGTTTATTTTAGTTGCTTGGTTATAGCCCGCTTTACACTACCCGTTTCCAATTGCCCGTTCCTGTTCCTGGTTCCGATCTCTCACCCCCTCATCGCGACAGAGCGTCGTATTTAACGACCCGTTCTTGGGAACCCGGGCCCCGACCAGTACCATGCTGGTCTTCCCTCGTTATTCGTTGAAGCGTCAAACTTGTCACTCAGATGGCTCCGTTTTTAACAAAACAGCGATTAGTGGGTGTTTCTTTATCTGCTTTACCCATCTGTAGGAGTGAATAGAAGAGAAGGAGGATATGGATGAAGATAGTGTACGTCCAACGTAGTTCAGAAGGTATCAGGAATTAATTGCGAACGACACCTGAGGTTTTCTCAAGCTAGCAAAATTTGCCTCATATTGAGAGAAAAAACACGATTATACGTGAAGCTGTGAGTGCTGAGGAATGGTTGATCTTTAAAAAAAAAATAAAATCACACTTGGATCAGAGAGATCCTCCTTCCTGGTTCACCAGGAAAAGCGGTGGGGCCGGCCGGCGCCCCCCCCCCCCCCCCCACCCCTTCCAAACGTGACTAGAGCACTAGTTTACACCATCGGGTTCCAGGGTTTATCACTAGTAATCACATAGACCTGTCTATCACATTGATAAACTAGAAAATTAAAGGAACAAATAATTATCATTTTCTCTCCTTCAGCTCTTGTGTAGAAAACCTTTTTGGCGGCGCCATTGTCAATCTGCAAAATTAATGGAACTGCTGTAGGTACTAGTGTGGTAATTCTCTCTCTCTCTCTCTCTCTCTTTCTTTTTTGACAATTTTCATGCTCTTTGTGTAGAGACATATAACACGATCTACCTATGGATTTACGAACCTTGTTATTTTGGTTTAGATAAACTGCAAGCATTGCGGACGGATATTTTGTTCGGGCTGCCTGCAATTCAAAGTGACGAGCGGCCCCAACCATCGAGAGTCGAGAGTCTGTCAGGTCTGCCACACGCTCCTGAATAGCGAGACCGCCCCCTACTTCAGCACTGAGCCCCCGCATCAGGTCAAATAGATGTCACCACAATCCACTATTCCTGGTAAGTATTGGTACCCTAATTATTACGGCTATTGGATTGCACCCAGGTCCGTAGAGAGAGAATCTGGACCCCCTTTAAAAAAAAACCGTCAACGAACTACTGTCATCCTACACCTTAATAAATTATTAGCCATCTTGAAAGAGAGGAAAATTTAGGGAGGAATATCGATTGTGGAGTTCTATAGCTTTCTTCCAAACCAAATTATAATTGAACGCGGGAGCTTCTAAAACTTCAAAATACTTTTTTTTTTAGACCACTGAGGCCCTCGTTTACACACGTTAGCGCTCAACATTTCAAAATAGGGCTATAGTTTCTGCTACGCTCACGTTCCCTTGTCTGCTGCATTTCACCACTGGCTCCGGCTTATGGCAAGGCCCTTCCGTATCTGTACCTCAAAGGTAGTGTTCCCGTAACAAAACGCAACGCACGGCTGTTGCATAAAATTCGAGAAGCATCTCGGAGTAGTTCTGTTGAGGCTTAACTGACCAACAATATGGGGTAAGGGATTGTTTTAGATAGCACGGAGGTGGGGTTTTCAAGATGGAAAATCCCAAATACCCAAGGCTACAAAACTTTTATTAGTATGGAGTGTGTGCGAGGAGATTAATGGCAATAAATGATAAATTACAATTCGAAAAATAAAAAAATAGGTTCTCCTTTCCTAGAAATACCCTATTTAGATCTGTTTTGTATTTCAAGGTTTGAACTCAAATGTAAATTTCCAATAAACAGTTGGTGATTTAATTGTTCAAAATTAGAAACAAAAACTCTGACTGTGTTGACGGAATGGTACCCTCACGCGCGAGTCCGCTGGTGATCGAAGGATTTCTCTGATATGTTGACTTAAGGTTGCGGTGGAGCCCTGGAATAAGAGGAGGCGTTAAGCATGATCATGTGGTCGAGTGTTGGTATATCTCTCAAGGCAGGTATTTGGTCGAAATGGAGGTCTCTGTAGCACAGGTTTTCGGATTAGATGTAAGTGTCGTCTTTGGGATGCTGAGGAGCCGTGAGAACAGACTGAGAAATTATATTAGAGGATTCGGAAGACCCAAAAAAATAAATTTGGATTCTTTTAGAGAGGACAAAGCGTGCGAAGAGAAAGCGATAGGAGACACTAATATGGCAGCAGCGTGGCTAACAGGGATCATAATGTAATTTTCGACTTTGTTCTTGACATTAAAAAATTACAGTTGTCTACGATGAAAGTCAACTTCTCGATTAAGGTACTAAGATAAATGAAAAACGCACTTGGGGCGCTTTTGGAACCGAGGTGCTCTGTTCGGCACATACTCCTAGAGAAACGCGACTGTGGGACACACAGTAGTACATTACCCAAATTAAGTACGTCACTCACAAGCCACTTTTTGCAATTGCTTCTATCAAACCTTCTAGATAGGTACCCAAGTTACTTGTTTGTTTAATCCTCTCCATGGCATCTACCAATTTCACTGCTCAATCACGTTTCTGTTCCTTGTGTTTCAGGTATCCGTGAACAAAAGCTATAATTGAAGTTACGCTCCGCCACTCTGCTGTTATTTTTTATTGACATACCTACTACATAATTGTTTGTTTTGTAAATATATAAAAATTTCCTTCGATGGTGATATTACATTATGTACCTATATATTAAATAGATGGCTGTTCCTAAACTTGGTTCTTATTTAATTGACATCATCATATCTGGCAAAAAGTGAGTGCATACGAGAAGTTGTGTGTATCTGTGTGGGGAGGATAGTGATATGGGGCGACAGATGAAGTACGTGTAAAGTCCTGTAAGTCTGAACATTGTCGACCTATATTCGTGATATTACTATCGTACTTTTGTCTCATACATAGGAAAATTTGGTGTAGATCTTGCATTAAGTTTATATATATTTACAAACAAGGGATAAGATTATGCCAGGAAACGTTCACTAATTTCCATTGGAACCATATAAGGTTTGTTCCAGGTTTGACGGATACATAGTCGACAGATACATGCGCAGTTCCAGGTCGTTCGGTCGGCTTTCCCAGGTTGATGTGTAGGTCAGGGTTGACAGCAGTTCAACTGCAGGTGAACAGAAACCGACAGCTCGAATGAGTGTGGTTGGGAGTTGTCAAACTTGATAACCCTACCCAGTTGAAACCTCTCTCACAACCCTCATTCTTGCAGACACCCTCAAAAGAAATTTTAAATAATAACATATTCAAATAACAATTTGGATAGTTCGTTTTGAAGTGCTTTAACGACGTTCCAAGTGAACTCAAACGATGGACCAACTTCTGGAGTCAATCCTTTTGGACGGTGACAATGAATTATTGGTGCACTACTTAGCAGAAAACAACAACAGTTTTTAAAATATATAATGAAAAGGAATTCATCTAATTGGAGTCATTTTACAATTTAATTACAGTTAATTTTGTTGAAATTGAGAATATCAAGTTTGAGTAATCAGGTTGATTAGAGTCACATGAAGTGACGCTGTAACAGTTTGGTGTTCCAGTTCTGCCGGTGCCCTGTTGGGCAGAACTCAACAGCAATTCAAAAGGCATTGATACTAGCTTCGTTCCAGGCCTGACGGATGGTTAACAGAAGTTGACAATGACATGCGCAGTACGCCCGACTGCTGTTCCAAGTCCGTTTTCCAGTTGACAGTCGAGGTTGACGGCTGTTCCACGTTGAACTGGTGGTCGACAGCAGTTGAACTGCGGTTGGACGGAAACTGACCGCTCTTTGGGTCGCGGTCGAATTGTATAACAGTATGGAATTGATACCTCCGTCCTTAACTTTTCATTTGATTCAAGAGCTCGCGGCAGTGGCGTAACGTTTTTCAGCCCCCCCCCCCCCCCCCCCGCAAAATATTTTCGGGGCCCCTGCCCTCATGATGTTTTTTTTTTGGGCGAAGCGTGCACTTTTTCAACGGTCATCGTACGATACGCTACAATTTAACCTACCTTTACAAACTTGAGACTTCTAGTCTACGTAGCAAACTTTTGGATGATCGTGTGTTATAAAAGTCAACTTTTTCCCAGAGACACATCAGTTCCTTCAGTCATTTCTAAAGTATCAATATGGTATACAATTTTTATTATAACGATTCGAATCAACACCATGATGAAAAACATTCAACTCCTGCAATCCGCACTAACCTCAAAAGTTTGTTTACATTGTAACCACCGCTCATGAGAAGGCGGGGATACCTGGGGGGGGGGGGGGTAAGGCCTACCCACGTAGTACGTACCTTCGCAACTCTGACACCTTATCTACTTTAAACCATACTCACCAGGTTATAAATAAAACCAAAATATGATTGATCAATGAACCTACATTACCGTTGATGTTTATAATCTTGATACATAATGGAATTTTTCTGTGTATCGTTAGTTCCGCTTTATTCTTTAAAATTAAAAAAAAAATTAATTTAGCTGCGGGCCTGTAGGCGAGGCCCCCCCCCCCCCCGCATCGCGGGGGTGTATGTTACGCCCCTGGCTCGCGGAGTGAACGTCCCTTGGTACGGATCCTGAGGTGTTATTCGTGTGTGAGGTCTTCGGTGAAGGAGATGAACAACTACTGTAGAAATTATGGAAATAGATATTTTTGGATAAATCAATCATAGTATTTCCTGATAGTTCTGTGGCTGAATGTTTTCCTACGAAAACTTCTTCTTCTTCTTCTTTGGTATTGAGTGAGAACTCAGTGACATGGGACTTATTCCCCACCCATTCTAGGTAACGAGTTACCACACTAGAGTCGGTTGTCCCACAAGGTCCTTGCTCGTCTCATTCAGCAGACAGGAACACATGGACTCAATGCCTATGGGGATCGATTACTTGCTTAAATCTTGAAATTTGATCATAAGGTTAAGCAGGAAAACTAGGACTTTCATTCAATATTTCTGATTGAAACTTCGTCCCTACCTGGGGAGTAACAACAAACACACCACTGGATATGATTAAATTTTATTCATTCAAAAGATAAAAATACACTATTCGGACATTTTTTATACTTAAACAAGGCTTTCCTTTTCTTACTTAATTTATTTTTCTCCAACTGAAAAATGAGGAGGATCAATTGATTGCCTCCATCGGAGTCTTAATCCTAACTCAACAGTTATAAATCTATTTTGTATAGAAAAAAATACAAATGAGTAACAACTAGATATTACAAAAATAATACGGTTTTATATAAGTCTTTAAAATATTCAGGACGGAATATTTAAAACAGATCTCAATACAGTTTAAAACGATGGCGTTCTTTTTAAACAACACCACGGACGGATACAGTTCATTGTGGAACTTACAGTGTCTTCAATTTTTGACAGCATTCAGGACAATTCAATAGTACAAAATTGACTAAATATTTCTCCTAGTTTGAATTTCATATAACCGACTTACTAACCTAAAATTCTAGGCAAAGTAAAATTGCGCGTGATTGCGAATCAAATGTATTTGATTGATATGAGCGTATTACCTACGTTAGAAAGACTACAAGCTATTTACAATGTTCAATTTCTTAAAGTTCCAACTTGAGATTACAAATGAGATTCTAGATAACGAAACTTGAATTAAAATTCAACACCTAATTTTTCAATGAGTCAATTAAGACAATATTTGGTTTTCCTCCTTCCAAACACAATTTTTCTTTCTAAAAGCGAAAGGTAGAATGCGAAAATATCTTATAATATCCAGTTAGCACAAACTTTTAGATTATTTTAATTAATTGACGTCAAAGTTTAAACAATAAGTCATTTAACAACTATCAAGGCATTTAAATCGTTTCACTTGAAATGGTAGGTTCTGTTTTACCACTGAATGATCCTGAAATTTCAATGTGAAACTATGCAGTAAACTATTTGAAGTTGGTATATTATAAACAATCGAGGAATGCATTTTCAATTGTTAACTTGGCAGATCTAAGATTTTTAAAGTAAATGAATTCGTGATGGGTAGAATTTAAAAACTAACACATGAAACACGGTAGTGTTTACATTTTCGTTGAAATCGCTACGTAGGTGTACATAATCATGAAATGGATTAATTAATTTCCATTTCATGCGAAAGTGATAGAATAAATCATGGATTGCAAATAGAAAAAAGGTTGAATTCTGACTATGCATTGCATAGACAATGTAGCTACAGTCGATGGGCAAATTGAAATTTGGAACTCAAATTTAGTTTCAAATATACAGTTTATAAATAATATAGAGGTCTTCTGCTGAGATGTTTGAGCAATAAGAGTGCCACTGTTAATGAGAGATTGGGAAGAAGTACACTTCCAACTACATCTTGGGAAAGTGATGTATAGCAATAATACAGGTTAGCCAACATAAATCTACAGATGTCATTTGTTCCAACAATGAGAGCAACGTCCAACAGCTGTCAACAACAGACTACTAGATTGCTGTTCACATCCATCAACCACAGATGAACGTTTGTTGGTACTTTTGAGACACCCACATAACCTTAATTACCAGTTAAGAGGTTTCAAACGTGGGTCTCTCTATCAGTTGTCAAAAAACGCAGTACATGCTCTCATCAAGACGAGAGGAAGCTCAAAAGCCAAATTTCATCACGCTGTACTAGGGAACTCTTCTTACCAGGGACAATAGTATGAGAGAGGAAATTAGAGCCAGAGTTGCAGCAGGCAATTGATGCTTTTTGCCCTTGGAAGAGTTTTTCGAGCCCGAGGCCTCAGCAAAAACCCGAAGCTTAAGGTTTACCGAACATTGGTGAGGCCAGTGGTACCCTATGGCTCAGAAACAAGGACCATGACCAGCGCCGACAAAGAATTTTTGAAAAGATTTGAAAGAAAAGTTCTTCGTAAGGTTTTCGGCGCGTGCGTTAATGGCCAATGCCAAATCTGCACAAATCTATGTAATCTGTATTTGTATGGAAATCCAGCTATTGTGGCCGAAATTAAAGCGAATCGTATAAGATGAATTGGCCACATAGAGAGGATGGATGGTAACCGAGCTGTGGAGAGGGTTTGCCTGGGGAAGCCAGGAGGTCGCCGACAGAGAGGTAGACCCAGGAAAAGGTGGCTGGACGACGTTGAGGATGATTTGAGGGGTGTTAAAGCGGGAAGATGGAGGATTAGAGCTGAGGATCTTGCTTATTGTCGTACTGTTGTTAAGCGGCCAGGGCCTTACATGGGCTGTAGCGCCAAGGAGTACGTACGTAAGGTTTCAAACGCCAAAGGTTCCGTTTGTCACTAGCAACGTAATGGATGGACTGCACAGAGTCCCTTACAACTGTCTCTTTCCATTCAACTGCTATCAATGGCTCCTTCATGTTGGAACAGCTGCTGACACTGGCTTGACTTGTTGGAACAACTCCTGACACTGTCTTGACTTGTTGGAATAGCAGTTACCTGATCACCATATATGCTGGAAATGCACTAAAAACTGATAACATCCTGTTAAAAGGTAAAACATTGCTTTTTTGTTTACTGTTTTCTCAGTAATGACATGTGGTAGGAACCTCCTTTCTTTCGTTAGTTAGATTTATGTTTGAATTCATATTGACATTTTTTAGCTTCGTCTAAATGAGCAGACTGAGTCAAGTTGGTGTTGCTTCAATATTCCATCCCTGAACACGGTACTGACACAATTTGCTGTTGTGGAAACCATATTTTAATAGTTTGTGAAGTATTTGAGCTTTTTCCATGACAACAACCACGCTTATTTCACGTGTCAGAGTGTGGGGGGCGCTTAATGTGATGGCAGCATTTGAAGTTAAAGGAGATGGACCTTTTCAAGAATCCTCAGCCAAATATTGAGATAATATTCCCAATGTCTATAAATTGAATTGAGGGGTTGATAGCAAAAACCCCATTAGTCACAGAACTGGAAAATGTGTTGAAGCTACCATGGCGTTGTGTACGGCATTCCACACATAGTTTCTTAATCAATTCTTACAAACACTAGCTGGCGTGCACAGCTCACGGAAAATGTGGTGATTCAGCAAAAACCTCACAAGTCAAAAAGGTTTCGAGCAAGAACGCCACTAGTCATGGGTTGTTCTGCGACACTCCTATCGTGGTGCTTGGTCTCGCCACATCATCACAGCTCCGAGTTTCAGAATGCCGAAAACGCTAAATTTACCTCCTGCATTTTTATCTCCTCCTGGAGAGAAACCTGCGGAGGCCAATTATGTATTACAACTTGCCGAGTACCTCGAGAATCCAGCGAGCAAAGAGTTCTACAGAGAACTGTTTGCTACCACTGCAGCAGCAACCTCAAATTCACAAAACAATGACTATGACACTGACAACGACGACAATAGTGACGGGTGTGAAGATTAATGCTTCCACATTTTGGCTCATTTTCCATTTGATAAATAAACAAGCGTTTAAACATAAGTTTTTCCTTCAACCTAATAATGACCTGATGAAAGACACCAGACCTGTGGGGTTTTTGTGGAATTCTGCAAAAAAAACCCACAAGTCCTAGCATATTTCTCCCCTTCCCAGCCAGAGGATGCATTTTGACAACTCAGCATTGGAATTGATAACATTCGGATGCCTAGAGAAATGAAAAAAAAAAAATTTTAAATTAGTCATGAATGGGATGAAGATAGAGGGTTTTTTATGTTCCTGAACATTTGCATTTTATGACTAATGGGGTTTTTGCTATCAACCCCTCAATTGGACATTCAGCAAAACGGGTACGAATTTCATTTCGACTCAGAGATAAAGTATGGGGAAACTCTACTGACAGGACAGTGGCAGCTCTTAACAGTCAGACTGGCGAACTTCCCTAATAACGACCTCCATATTATTTATAATCAAAAGATTGTCAATTAGAGAGATTCCGTCCTACGCTTTGGTTTCTTGTTCCATTTCGAATCGGGTTTGAGACTCCTTGAGGTATTTCCTCTTCTTCTTCTGGACGGTTCCTTCAACGAGGAAGAGACTTCCGGAGATGAGGGCCGCTAAACTGCCGGCGATAGCGAGAGCGAATGCCCAGCCGAAGAAATTGTTGTCATGACCCGGCATCCAGCCATCCTGATTGGCCCAGATGGCGAAAACTATCACGCCCAGCCCAGCACAGCCTCCTGAACAAAAGACATAGAATGACTTTGAAATAACTATCATAATAATTAGCGTAATGGGTTAAATGGGTCATTTCAAAATTTCTATCACATTTGGGTATCAGCTTTTCTAAAAAAAAGTTGAAACTTGATCAATTTTCTTTGTTCCTAATCAATCACTGCGGTTCTCTCGGCATATTACCCAAGTGAGCACACATAATCTTCAATCTTTCTGCTGATACGGCATTTAAAAAAAAACTTTTGTAGGGAGTGAGGTATATACTACTATTTGCTCCCCTCTCGAGCCTCCAACCTCCATGGGAATCGACGCTCAAGTCTTTCAATTTAGGTGAGTGGAACAGCACAAATTAGCTTAATTTTAGCTATAGTAAATACAAAGGTTTCCTGGCCAACATCTCACTTGCTACAAGCATATCTCACTCCCTACAATTTAAGGAGCTAATGGCTGGATATTGTAGGGAGTGAGGTATATACTACTATTTGCTCCCCTCTCGAGCCTCCAACCTCCATGGGAATCGACGCTCAAGTCTTTCAATTTAGGTGAGTGGAACAGCACAAATTCGCTTAATTTAAGCTACAGTAAATACTAAGGTTTCCTTGCCAAAATCTCACTTGCTACAAGCATATCTCACTACCTTCATATTAAGGGGCTATTGGCTGGATATTGTAGGGAGTGAGAGAGTAGGGAGTGAGGTTATAGCCTTTCACCGCCTTTACAGGCCACAAATCAATTGAAACTGGTTGAACCAAAATGTTGTCAACGAACTCCCACCAACTACACTATTGCAAACAAGTGCGATCAATTTTCACTTGCCACATTCAGAATGTTATAGGAGTAGGAAGTGGGAGTTAAAAAACCCACACTGCTGCCTCCAGGGATGGTTTTCCCGGTAGAACTGACTGGGAAGGTCTAGGCAAAATCCAACCACCAGCGTTGGGACCATCTTGAATACGAGATGTCAACAAAACAGAAGCAACTTCATAAACACCTTTCCTGCCAGTTGGGGGCTACTTTTCAAAACATTGTAGGGAGTGAGGAAAAACCGTGTGACACTGAAATAATGGGCTGATAAGGCTACTTGATTTGATCCAATTTTTTTCCTGAGGCGGATATCCATTGTGGATGGTATGTTCTTTCACAGTGTAAGTGGATATAACAGCCCCAATAAATATTTCGCTGAGTAGTGACCATGGAAGTTGTATACCTCTGGTTAGTGACAGCTGTAGGGAGTGAGATATACGGACTTTGGTATTTTCTCCTGGGTCCTGTAGGCACAACTTTTACATACTTTTCCATGGAACATGTACATCCACATAGGAGACAATTTTAAAACACTTACAAAACTGTATTTAGTTGAGATTTGATTTTAACCCTCTCAGGTCTTCAGTGACTCTATCGTATTTTGCGTGTTTGGCTTAGGCTGCATGCAGGGAGATGGTAGGCCAGTCCATGGAGGAGTAAGAGACTGCGTCAGCGTTTATAACGCAGGTATCGAAAAACGCAGGTCTCTCACGGTCCCACACGCCATGGACCTTCATGTCCGCTACCAAGCTGGGGCTGCCATCAGCACTGTCACGTAAAACTGGTTCTGTGACCACGCCGTTCCATGCAAGGCTCGCTATTTTTGCACATTCATCTCGGACGAGGTCATGTCCCTGTTTGATCAGGCCTCCCTTCATACAGTTAAGGGCCTGATTCATGTCCATGGGACTCCCGCATCCATCCCACCACACTGGTAACCCTTTCGGTTCCCAGCCATACCGAATGGACAGTGCATCGCAGAATTGGGATTGCGACAAGTCGAAGTTGTCTGCCGCCAATGGGAGGAAGCTGAGCCATTGGGACGCCTCTCTTGTCCTTCAAATGGTTCTTTGCTGCCTTGTGGGTAGTGTTGCCAGAAGTTGCTTGCTGGCTGCTAGCTCATTGGCTTTACGTCGTGTAGACACTTCTTGCAAATTTTAATAGTATTGTAGCTTACGTTAAGCGAATTAAAACCTAATTGTTAACCACTACCCAGGCAGCGCCAAATATTCGCCCAATGTCCATTCTGTGTGACCTTTGACCTTTGTTCTCTCTCATAGAAATCGATTAGTAGTCACGGTACTTCAAAATGACCTGTGGATTCCAAAATCTAAGAAATTGCAGATGACCTTTGAACACATTAAGCCCAATTTACACAGAAGGGACGTTGGGTGGAGTCATGGTGCAGACAACCAACCTCCCATCTCTGCCACGTCTGTCCACAGTCTCTAGTGGCATACAAAGGAACTCACTGTTCTCTCAGAAAATGAGGGATGGTTTTGATTTTACTGGCTGAATTTTTCTGAACACTGCCACGTTTATGCCCAGGCAGCACCACATCTCCACCCAATGTCCATTCTTTGTGAATTGGGCCTTAGCTTTCAGGAAAAAAGTAGTAAAAATATCGGGCAAGCAACCCTTAATAACTTACCGACGGAGACCATAATGATTCCAATCAGTAGAGTGAGATTGACAAAATGCTTCTGTTCAGGCCCAAAGCACAAGAAGAAGAGGAGCACCAAGACGAAGGAGACCAGCGTCCCGATGAAGGCCAACGTGTAGAAAAATTGAGTGACGATCAAGAATGCTGGAAACGACAAAGTAGATACATATTTAGGTAACGTACAGTGGAGGTTAGGTATTTACATATCACATCACATTACATCTTTGACTAAGGGGATCTGGATATCTATTTGTGCATATAGGAAATTAAGCTCTTCTGAAGAGCAATTATTAGATTAAATGAATAGCTGTGACTTTTTTAATGCTGAGAGCCCAGCACTATGGACAAAGGCTCTAAAAGGAATTTTGGCAAGCACTAGGAACCATAAAGGCTTGGAAAAGAAGGGATTCAGTATGCGCTGGAAATTTTCAGCAAGAGCTAAAGTACTCTTAAAGATTTAGTATGCTTAAGACCCTATAAGGTATACATTGTAGTCTTACGTACTCATTTTTTATGCTGGGAGACCAGAGGCTTTCCTCACCATGGGCTAAGGCTCTAAAACGAATCTTGGCAAGCACTAGGAACCATAAAGGCTTGGAAAAGAAGGGATTCAGTATGTGCTGGAAATGTTCAGTAAGAGCTAAAGTAGTTAGCATGCCTGAGACCCTATAAGGTATACAGTATAGTCTTACACCCTCATTTTTTATGCTGGGAGCCCAGAGGATCTCCTCATTATGCACTAAGGCTCTAAAAGGAATCTTGGCAAGCACTAGGAACCATAAAGGCTTGCAAATGAGGAATTCAGTATGTGCTGGAAATCTTCAGCAAGAGCTAAAGTACCTAAACGCTTATTATCCTCAAGACCTTATAAGGTACACATAGTCTTAACACACTCATTTTTTATGCTGGGAGCCCAAAGGATCTCCTCACTATGGGCTAAGGCTCTAAAACGAATCTTGGCAAGCACTAGGAACCATAAAGGCTTGAAAATGAGGAATTCAGTATGTGCTGGAAATGTTCAGCAAGAGCCAAAGTACCTAAACACTTATTCTGCTCAAGACCTTATAAGGTACACATCATAGTCTTAACACACTCTCCTTTATGCTTGTTGGTGACCGTATATCCAGTGGTTTCGCTTCAAGGATGAATGGTTACCTAGTACATTACGGTAATACGCTAATTTTTCACAGTTCACCAAAACCGTGATGTTTTGTTGGTTTGAACTATAATTATCTTACAAAAGACGTATAAGTGAGTACGAGAAATTTGCGTAACGAAAGAGTTGTGTCCGCTAATGAAGTAGGTGCAGGAAGATGTGAGATCCATAGCCAGTAGGTCAGGGTATAAAATCAAGGAACCCTCTGTTTGAAACACTTTGCAATCACTATACGCTTTTAACAAATTGAAAATTAAAAATCAATCATGTACGTAAGAACTTGGCTGGTTCAACTATATGATCACAAATGTTTCTTTGTGAAACAGTACAAACTTCACTGCACATAATGCCCTCATTAGACAAATAGTTTTGTTTGTATAATTGTTATGTTGACTTTCAGACATCTTTATCCCTGTGAGAATTCACAATAATTTTCGCATTCGTTAAAAATATTAATTAGGCAGTTCCTTTGGCTACATGGCCTTCAAGACATGCTCTGCATTGTTTTTATTAATATAGGATAAACTGATTAGAATGTCCACTCTTAAAATCGACAGATGTCGGTCAAAAAACGGTCACCAAGACAACAAAAGAGTTATATAACTGTTAAAAAACTGAGATCCTCTTTCTGTCGGGTAAAATTTAAAGAACCTCTGCGTTCAGATTTGAATCACTATAGCTTTTGGAAAATTAAAATCAATGTAAGAACTTGTCGTCAACGGGTCGTATATCCATCGGCACCCAACGTAGAATCTTCATTTCAGGAGAGATGCATAGAGCACATGCTTTCTGTTCTCAACCAAGATACCTATTTGGATTGTTCAGTTGATCATTGCTACAGCACATAATGCCCTCATTAGATTCACATAGTTTTGATGAAATTTAAGAAAAAGTAAAATGTTAGGCAGAGACTTTTTTGAAGATAGTTTTGTAGAATTTACAATAATTTTCGACATTCGTTAAAAATATTAAACTTGAGTGAGAGAGCAGTTCCTTTGTCGGATACATGGCCTTCAAATTTCATGGTCTCTTTGCATCCGTTTTTATTAATACAGGATAAACTGATTAGAATGTCTACTCTTTAAATCGACAGATGTTATATAACTATTGAAAAACTGAACCTCAATGTCTGATCGCGCGTTTCAAAAGTGATAGCTCAACGCTCAAAAACAGATGAATGAAAAATTCGTTATGTACATAGATGGGTACTAACGTGGCATGAGAAAGCCCCTAATCTTGTCGTATCCTGTGGTGAATGGGTCGTATATCCATCGGCACCCAACGTAGAATCTCCTTTGGTACTCATCTTTGGGGTCAGGGAGGGATCGGAAGCAGTGGGCCCAGAGACCCAGCCGATCGAATTTCGCCCCTGTGATCCTGAAATAACGAAAAATTTTAAATCAATAAACAACTTGAAATGTTCATGTATTAAAAATGAAATTTAAGAAAAAAAAGTAATATATTGTCCAATTTACTTTAGGTTGGACACGAGAAAACAATACTCACCTATTCATTTTACGAAAATCTAGACAACCTGGGGTCTTATTTAGAAAAGTTACGCTATACTCTCCTACATTTATTTATTTATTTATTTATTTTTTTTTTTTTTTTTTGTGGGATGGGGTACCCCCTTGGTCGTTGAGACCACTGTGACACTTTCCCAGTTCCACTTTGGAATCTTTTAAATGGCCTCTCCATTCACAAAGTGAAGGAGATTTTCAGGTATTTCCTTGGCAATATCGGCGGGTGTTAGGGCAGCCTTTCCAAAGTGACGGAATCTGATCGATGCAACAGCAGGACAATTGCAGAGTACGTGTTCAGCTGTCTCTGCTTCTTCGCAACAGAGCCGGCATTCTATTGTCCTGGCCTTACCCATTTTGTTAAGGTGGTACCTTAGAGGACAGTGGCCAGTGAGGAGTCCCACAAGTTTGCGAAGGTCTGTACGCCTCAGTGACAATAGGGAGTGTGCGCGTTTCTTTGAGATTTTAAGAAACTTGGCTTGTATCTGCTTAGGAGTGTCTTGCCAATATGTTGTTCAAGTCTTGCCCTCCCATTTCTGGACCTGTTGAGTTATATAACTCTTGGTAACCCCTAATTGCGATTCAGGTCCAACTGGGTTGAACTCTGACCCTTTTTTATCTAGTTGATTAGCTTCTTCGTTGCCTTCTATTTCTTCATGACCTGGTACCCAAAGCAACGTTTATTTGTTACCATTGGCTGCAGCCTTCAGTGAGGTGAGGCAACTCCAGATCAGCTTTGATATTATTGAGAAGGCAGAAATGGCCTTTAGCGCTGCCTGGCTGTCTGATAATATGTAAATTCTTGCACCTTTGAGTCGTTTCCTGGCAATCTCTTGTGCACACAATTCAATTGCATGGGTTTCTGCCTGATAAATGGTGGCTACATTGCCCAGAGGTTGGGAAAGCAAATTTGGCCCCTGATCCCCAATCCCGCTGCACCATTCATCACAGACCCATCCGTGTACCACACTAGTGAACCTGGCTCAAAATGAGGAAGACATATCATCCAGAATTGACGATCATTGATGATCACCCTAAAGGGTAGGTCAAAGTTCATTTTTGCCAACAAAATGTCAAGCTATTACGCAATACTCTCCTACATTAAAATGTTTTTAATTGATTTCATTCTCTTGTAAAAAGGTTCCACACCATATGCCACACCTAACTTGGAAAAAATATTAGAGGTAAAAGAAAACCTGTAGTCGGAGGTGAGCCAGCTCGTGGAACAGAACGACACGATGATGAATATGAGGGCGAGGACGAACACTCCTATCGCCACGTTCCCTGACAGCGTCCTTCTCTTCGTCATCTGCAACAGCCAACAATAAACAATGAAACGTGAATAATTCAACATATTCTAATGAGATGCGTGCTTAGGAATACTTAATGAAACGTTACCGTTACTTGCTATATTAAGATTCGAACAAGTCAAGCAGCATGAAATGTAATTTGTTTTTCGACAAACCTAAATTTCGTAACTTGATTGTGTAAATTATACTGTCCAACAAAAACAAGTGTTGTTTGGTACCTAGGAGGTAGGGGTTGTATTTGGATTTTTCAGTATGTTGAATCCACCTCTGAAACTCATTTTTCGCTATCAGGTCTACTTATTTTGTATAATAACGTCTTAGAGAAATAGCAATAGCTTGATGGAATGAGAGGTGAAAATAAGTTTTGCCAGTTGACGCTCGTTCGAGAGCTGGGTGTTTGAAAGATTCATGAAAATTGCTCTATCTCTGCGAATCACTTGTATGGGAAATACTCGTAATCAAGATAATAAAGAGTCGAAAGTATTCCACACTTTACTGGTTCAAGCAATGTAAACGAATTCAGCTATCAAAACACAACAAAATCTATAAGGCATATCTAATATAACAGGCCTTTTGTAAATTTGAGCACGGTTGAAAACCTTTTCGATAGGTAGAATAATGAAACGCTAAACCATTCCATTAAGTGCTGCGACCCAAGAGTTTAATGCATTTCACTGGGGTTTATTATTCAATTTCATTCATTTGGCTTGCATTCATGATTTGAATTTCTACTAAGCTTTGGAGTGTGCGAGTTTCACAGGTGATACAGCGATTATTGAATTTCAGAAACCACACGAATATGATCAACTGATCAATCCAAGTAGGTATTTTGGTTGAGAACAGATTTACGTGCTTCATGCATATCTCCTGAAATTCAATAATCGCCCTATCACCTGTGAAACACGCACACTCCAAAGCTTAGTGGAAATTCAAATCATGAATGCAAGCCAAATGTATGAATTTGAATAATAAACCCCAGTGAAAGAATTTGCAGCGTTCACGCATATCAGAATGCTTCAACCCGATTATCGGCTATAAACCCTTTTAGGAGTTCACTCCAGTATCCACATTCACTACATCACTAGGATACTACGATCAGAAGAAAAACGCTGTTGTTTTTGTTTTGACCGCAGTAACCTAGTGATGTAGTGAATGTGGATGCAAATGTTGGTGCCATAAATCGGGCCATACATCGGGAATGGTTTGAGCTACTGACCTGGGAGGGGCTCATTCGATTCCTCATGGGAAGTCCTTCGAAAAAAGTCCAAATTCAGGACGCCTTGACTTTTTTTGAGGTTTTTAGGGATTTTACAAAAATTTGACAACCCTTAAAGGTCACTTTAAATTAAGTGAGAAAGCTGGCTCGAGAATTGGGGCGTCGCCGGATGGATTTTCCTGAAAATTTCAGATTTTTTGCTCCAGCCGTTTGGGAGAAATCGTGCGTAACGGCGGACGGACGGAAACAGTTTTATTGCAGATTTGGATTCTACACCCTTTGAAACGTAAACCATGAAATTTTCCGGGGGGTTAGAATTTTTTTTTCAAGAGCGATTTCAATGGTTTATTATTTAATAATGAAGCAACAACTCATGAAGAAGTGTAAAAATACATTTTAAACGAATCAAGCCATTCTTTTAGGGCTGAAGGAGGTGTTTAACTGTTTGACTTTCAATTTTAAGGACCAAAGGATTTGTAAAGGAAGACAAGTGAAGGCAGAACATAACAACTAAGTTGACGATATTCAGGTCGTTCAAAACGGACGTGTCTAGAGCGTCGACCTGGAAAAGAGAAGATGAACGACTTGAAGGGGACGATGACAACATGGAAAGATAAGATCTCCGAGAACGTGGCGGTGGCTCCCTGACGCACGAAAGTCCCAGCGGCCTGGGAAACAAACGAGAGAGATACGAGAGAAGACAAGGGGATCCTCAAGGCAGGTCAATGTCAAGGGGGATGTAACTACCTGTGCGCATACAACCTACTACGCGGTAACGTAGGTATTGAGCAATAGCAATGACTAATATTAAGATGGCCTCCAATCTCACAAAATGAAGGCTTTAGGGCCAAGAAGACCTAGACCAGCTAGATGTCTTCATGGTAGGGATGAGAGCAGTTAAAATAACTAGTTATTCCATTTTGGGAGTAATTGCGATAGCCAGTTATCAGACGCAGCATTAGGAATGACGTCTTAACACGTTCAGAGCGGAGCCCCAATTCAGCTGTTCTTGCTTATTGGCGGAGGCCCGAAAAAAGTAAATCACAGTATTTAGAATCAGCCGAAATGGGTGGGAGAGATTGAACGGGTGGCAATGAATGAAATCTGAAAACAGCGATATAGTGGTGGTTAGGTCTACTAGAAGGAAACCCCCGGAGGAAACGGTGGTAGAAGCATTCATGTCGTAGTTCTTCGATCTGAAAGGAGAGGGTGTGAGTTATTCACCTGAGATTCAATAGAGACGCTCCGTCAGGACAGAGAGGGTGGCGGGTCTCATTTGAGCCGCTCAGCTCTGAACGTGTTAATACAGGCCTCCTGGCATAGAACATGGGATAAGGAGAAAGTTTTCATTGACGCTGGCTTCTGTCTTAGAGGTGACAAGAGATAGGACTTTTGAGGCTGCTATAGGTAACCACCAGGGCCTGAGCCTACAGCTACGTTGAATGGGAACAGTATACCATTTCTCCCGTAACTTTCAAGGGAATAACTAGCTATTTTACAAGGAGCTATTGGACCGTGCCAGTTGTTAGTTTCTCACTAACTAGTGGCATAGAGGTGGTAGTAGAGTACAAGTGCTCTGGGAACAGACGGCAAGTAAGCACCTACCTACTCCAGTCGATTGGTGTAATGTTTCATGTAATTATATTGAAGGATCTGATTTTGACACTATATCTATTAGAATAGGTCCACCAATAGGAATAGGAATACCAGCTATCAATTAGCATGTACTTATAAATTGGCCTTAATGAATTCAGCATTGAAAACAAATTAAGAACTGCCGACTACAAACTATAATGGAGCTCTCCTTTTCGAAGAAGTGCAGATCCCAAAAGATCGTTTTGTTTGCTATCATAGAATTTATTTGGACGTCCACGTTACAAGGGGAGACTACATAAAATATTTAGACACAACGATTACGGCCATTAAAACCATTACTAGGAGATCGATCACCTATTTCCCTTAGCCCATATCGCACTCAACAAACCTATTTGGTCGTATTCTTACAGTCTCTGCGGCTTGGCAGGGGCGACATATAATATAATTTGTATATTATACAAAATAGTATCTAGGAATCTGCATAACTGTGGGCAACCTGCATGCTACTCTTTAATGAGTGTATTGAACAAGACAATGAGCAATATTTAAACTGCCTCCAATATCAGACAAGATAATTAAAGGCTTTAGGGCTGAAAAGACCTAGACTAGCTAGATGACTTCATGGACGTGTTTAACATGGAACATGTTTAGCCAGATCTATCAGCCCTAAATTGACACTAATCAGCAATGCAAAACTACTCGTTGGTCAATCAGGATCTATGAAAAACGAGGTTTGACATTTAAATGACATTTTCTGCAACACTTTTCTAATAGGGGTCACAGGAATCTTACTTTCAAGGGGGTCAGCCAAACATACTACTTACAACCAACCATACTAAGGAATAGCGTAGAAATGGAGGTTCGAATGAACCCAATTAAACCAGTGATATTCTGCCACAAAACTTTAATCTAATGGGCGATTAAAATGGAGAGGGTTCCCCTCGACAATGGAGAAATAAAACTTTGGAAAGTTGGGATCAAGTTTGACCGAACCTCCATAAACCCCCACGAGCTTCTTCTGAAAAACTATGGTACTGTAAAAGCCCATTTGGCAGTATATGTTCGGATTTACCAGAAAAATAAGCCCAACATTTCCTAATATTGTTGGTGAAAGTCCGAAATCTATATGAAAAATGGGCACTCACCTTGACAATTGGTTAATCTTAGGATTGACTGACCAATTTGGTACATTTTGGGCGAAAAACCTTGCGTGAATGAGGCATTTCAGACATTAACCAATCTCTCTTGGCTAATGTGCGGATTTCCCACAACTCGGGATTATTGTTAGTGAAAGCGCAGCTCCTCAAAGGTCTGTAGTGAACACCCATCTTACGCTCCACTGGATTAGCCTTTTTCACCCTCATTCAACAATTCGTGATACTTCTCGACCGCACTGTTGAAATTATTATCTTTCTTACAATTCACAACTTTATTCTAACTCTCATTCACACATTTTAACGTTCATCGCGACTTGACAAATAAACGCACTGACAAGGACGCACTTCACATCAAAAATCAACTCTCAACTGATGACAGTGATGATGGGGATGGGGGAGGGACGAACTACACGTGCGGCGGGGAACAGAATAGAATATCAATTAATTGACAGAAAGAAAATATCAATCACAGAAACGACAGGACAAATAGGATGAATAAGACTTGTCTGAACATGCCACCTAATCCTCTACCTATAAGCCTCTGCATGCCAGCCTCAGTAGGCACTACATTTACCAACGAGTCGTGGGGAAATCTCCACACTTGCCAACAGAGATTTGGTAAAAGTCTGATATGCCTCATGCACACAAGGTTGTTTGGGTCATATACCAAATTGGTCAGTCAATCCTAAGATTAACCAACTGTCAAGCGATAAATACCAGTTTTCATGCAGATTTCGGACTTCCACCAACAATATTAGGAACTGCTAGGATTTTCTGGTGGGTCCCAACATTTACCACACATCGTGCTTTTACAGTAACATATACCTGACATAAATTGTTTATGGCATTCATTATTTGTATACATTTACAGTATATGAGTACTTCATGATGTATCCACCTTAGGCTACTCTCCCATTTGATGTAAATAACCTCGTGTTATCAGTAAATGAATATATTTTTACCCTAAACCCATTTGCCCAAGCTTGGAAAAATCGGGATGGGATATTTAAATTTGACATAATAACACCTTTATATGTGTACGGTACCTACACGAATCAACAATGACAGCGAGAAGCTGGCGATATAAATAGGTAGTACCTACTCCATTCAGAGGTAATTCCTTTGAAAAACGTTCACACGTGGAGGCAAAAGAAAAATATTCTTCCTTTATGAGGAGTCATCAAGTTCGTTCCGAGACGCAAGACGAGCGTCAACGCCTTGAGCAATTAACTTCACAATGAAGGAGCACTGACGAATGAACATCGCTGTAAGTTGGGTTACGACTTATTTTCGAGCAGGGCCCATGGAAAAGAGTCACGAGTAGTTATTGAGCAATCCCTTTCGGTGTAACAGTAAATGTACGAAATTCTAGCAATCTTCAAACAAGAATATTCAATTTTTTATTGAACAGGATTGACACTTATTTGTAGCCACTCTTTGAAACTGTTTTAACCCGCCAAGTACTATAGTCACCTCTAGGTGACACTAATTTGATAATTAATTAAAAATAAATTAGCCGCCAAATTCGATTTTTCTGCGGTCCTACGGGATCTACAGGGCATGGACAACAACTTACGAGTCATAGAAGAAGTTAATATTCATGACAGTTCAACTGATAAGCTCATATGTTTTGTTATCTCGTGAATTTCGTGTTTCCCTGCTACTTGTCAAGAGTTTTGAGAAAAATGCTGAAGATCAGGTAAAATTCTGGGACTTTTTTGTGATAATCTGTTTTTTAGGATGTAGCATGTGTTTGTAAATAACATTTTGTCCAGAAAAATTCAAACTGAAGCCCCCTATACTCAACCAAATCAGCCATGTCACCTGTAGGTGACTCTGGGATTTCACGGAACATCAACCCCCAACTCTCACCCAAGACGTCAAAAGTGTTTTATTCGTAATACTTATGTTTCATTTGAACTGTGAACAAGGTGAAAGTATGTGTCTGGTGTTGGCTGTTCGCAAGAGCATGCATATCAGAATGCTTCAACCTGTGTATCGGCTATAAACCCTTTTAGGAGTTCAGTCCAGTATCCACATTCACTACATCACTAGGTTACTGCGATAAAAAAAAACTGTGAGGACCTAAAATCAGCTTTTTTTTTATCGCAGTAACCTAGTGATGCAGTGAATGTGGATACTGGAGTGAACTCCTAAAATGGTTTATAGCCGATACACAGGTTGAAGCATTCTGATATGCGTGCTCCGTCTTACGAAATTTAAAATTTTCAAACAGAATATTTTTCCATTGTAATCGCTCTTGAAAAAAAAACGCTGCAAATTCTTTCACTGGGGTTTATTATTCAATGATTCATGATTTGAATTTCTACGGAGCTTTGGAGTGTGCGTGTTTCACAGGTGGTATAGCGATTATTGAATTTCAGGAGATATGCATAGAGCACGTAAATCGGTTCTCAACCAAAATACCTATTTGGATTGATCAGTTGATCATATTTGTGTGCCAACTGAAATTCAATAATCGCTATACCACCTGTGAACCACGCACACTCCAAAGCTTAGTAGAAACTCAAATCATGAATGCAAGCCAAATGAATGAAATTGAATAATAAGTCCCAGTGAAAGAATTTGCAGCGTTTTTTTCGATTCAGATATAAAATAGTTCCCTCAATCGAATAAGACAACTCGGGTAGCTGGAGGATCATCCGTTCGCTCTCCATTTGAAAAACCACATCTTCGGGTGATGAAAATGGGTATTCTGCGGCCCCGTAGACAGTTGGCCAGGAGACCCGCGCTGCAGAACTTCCCGCGCGTTGAACGGGAGGTATAAACTAGATCGCATTGCTTGTAGCAGCCCAAGTATTTTCATCTTGAACGAAATTACAAAATATGAAGGCGCGAGGTGTCAAGTTCAGATAATGCACCACTGACTTCGTTTAATATGAACAGATGAGTGATTTACATAGATAATAATATTAAATTTTCAAGAAGGATCAGTCTAATTATTAAATGGGGACTTACACGGGGGATGCACGAGCCATCCAAGTACAGCGTTTTCGACGTGATGTAAACACCCATGTTCGTTTTCGGTTCGGACCCGACGTTCGTAGATGCCGACAACCTGCGCGACACTGGAAGTCCCTTCATTGAAAAGCGCTCAAACGTAATAATGTTTTATTCAAAGCACCGCATAACAGTCCGACTGCCATGCGAGCTGGCTGCTCCCACTTCCCTCCCTGAAATAGGATCATTCTACCGTGAAAAGCGTCTCCGTTCGGGCATTTTTATACAAGTTCTCTAGTCATCATTTTGAAGTCAAAGCCGCACATTCGTGACCAGAGATAGGGTTTGGGCGTGACGGGTTGATAGAGTGTGATTCACGTTTCAATCGCGGAGCCGAGCGGCTGTTTTGAGTCTCTACTAAGTACCTCGGTATGTACTCACTGTCATTCTAAAAAGATTATTGAGGAGGTTGACGCAATAGCGGTACCTCTCTATCCGTTCTTTGTAACACGGCACATCATTAGCACGGTTCTCTAAAGATTTGTAGCTAAGCTTTAAAAACAACTTAACCCTACGAAATCAATTTGTAAAAGTCAACCAAGCTACTATAGTGACATTTATATACGAATCTGTCATTCCAGCCGATAACCCTCATAGAATCAAGATAAAAACTTCGTTCTTGCTTCAAAAAACAAGCATGCCAAAAGCGATTTGTTTTGTCAACACATTTTGACCACATCAAATTGGTCAAATTTCAAAAACTGTACTAAAAAATCGCATAAAATGACGAAAAACAGCCTACACAGGTATCTTTATTTGATTATTTTTTTACAGAATATCAATTGAGCTATTTCTCACTACATCAATCAATCAATCAATAGCACGTTTAATAGATAATGACGTTAGAAAAACTGAACAAATATACACGTGAACCGTTATGGTTCGGGTTTCGTCAGCGGGAGTTCCACTATACAATTTTAGCTTAGGTAGAAAAAAATGCTGCAAATTCCTTCACTGGGGTTTATCATTCAATTTTTTTCTTTTGGCTTGCGTTCATGATTTGAATTTCTACTAAGCTTTGGAGTGTGCGTGTTTCACAGGTGATAGAGCGATTATTGAATTTCGGAGGAACATGATCAACTGATCAATCCAAATATTTATTTTGGTTGAGAACCGATTTAAGTATTTCATCGCACATATCATCCTGAAATTCAATAATCGCTCTGATTGCTGTTAAGAGATAGGCAACTCCAAAGCTGGTTGATATTCAAATCATGAATCATTGAATAATTTTGAACCTTGACCGGAAAGAATTTGGTTTTTTTTCAAGATACGATTACAATGGAAAAATATAATGTTTGATTACATAAATAATCGAATAGGTACATTCATGTACAATAAATTAATTTTTATACAAATCCTTAACATTTTATCAGCCTTTCTCTATGAAATTTGTGGAAGGGGTGGAAAGTCGCATTTCTGGTGAGAACTTATCTCTAGAAAGGAATTCACAGGAAGGGGTGTTTGAAGACGTACAGGTATGAGTTATAGAGCGATGAAATCCTTTGATCGAAAGTTGAGTGGTTGAGACGCGATATTGGTAGCCGAAAATACTGTTTTCACCGTGGGGGGATAATCGAAGAATTTGACATGGCATACTCCAAAGCTACTCCCCCCCAACTTTTTTCGAATGAATAATTCACCATTACTATCTAATTCTGGTAAATTGAGGTTCACTAGACATGAAACTAGACAAACTCACAAAAGAAGAAACAAAAATCACCTCAACACCAAATTTTGTTGGAATTTCATGAAGCGACGAGCGTTTGAAAATGGGGGGGGGAGTACCGAAGAACACCCTTTTGACCATATCAAATTGGACAAATGTCAAAAACTGTACTAAAAAATCAAATAAAATGACGAAAAACAGACTATACAAGTAAAAAATCTTCATTTGATTATTTTTTTACAGAATATCAGGTCTGCCTGGAAGTTAGGACTAATTGGTCGCCAAGTTGGAATCCATAAGCGAAATGAAGGATTTTTTCACATCAATTTAAAGGTCTTTTATGGCCTCAGCGGCGTGCGGCAGATGGCATTGCAAATTTGGAACCCAAGCCCCTTGAAACGACATTGACAGTCTGAAATGGGGAGGGGGGGGGGGGGTTATAAAAAAATTGTTTGATACAAGAGTACAAACACTTATTATTGAAAATAATTAACCAAACCGTTCTGATTTTTGGATATTTAGTAGGTATCATTTTTCTACATAATAGCTCTCACATAAGTGTCCATAGTTTGCATATGGTGCGAATGAGGTAGTTTTTTTCTAGATCGATATTTAGTTAAAAGAATATTCATAACATAACATAATAATATTATGGTTTGATATCATCATAATAACAGGCCCGTCAACTTAATTTATCACTCACACACTTATCAACTGTTTGTAGATTTGATAGGCGTTTGGCTATACCATAGATAGCACCCTTCCCTTACAGTGAATCACGTGACACCACAACATCCAAGGGTTTTGGTCTATCAACCGGATGACGTTCAGTTGCCTACGAGGTGAAGCGCTTCAGGGTTTATCTGCGGACGAAGTAGCTATTTGTGTTTGATTGCCTACTCCTGTATTACTTCGCTCGCTGTTTCCATATTAAGGTCTCGTTGAAGATCGTCATTACGAATGAACCAGGGGGCATTGACAATACTCCTTAGCACTTTACTATGGAAACTCTAAATCATCTTGATATTAGTGATTTTTGTGCAACACCCAGAGCTGATGTATACCGTACGTCCATACTGGTTCCAGGCTTGCTTGTATATTACCAGCTGATTATGTATAGAAAGCTCTGAATGTCTACTGAGCAATCAGCACAATCTTCAAACTGTATCTATAGTTCTTGTTTTTTCTTCTTGACGCGTTCTTTCTATTTTAGTTTGATGTTATTGAGTCTTTTCCCAAGTATTAGCGGTTTAAGCTACGAGTATTGCTCGTTCATTCAGCATTATAGGCAGTGCTGTTATTCGTTTGTTTGTGAAGTTGACGTGACACGATTTTAGCTCATTCACTTAACTCATCGACAGTAAATTGTAGTGTTGAAATTGCTTCTTCAACGGATTCAACAACTGCCACAAGGGCTGCGTCGTCCGCAAAAGTTGAATTGGTTGCATCAGTCGTATACTGAAGATGAAGTAGTGACCCAAGTAAACTTCTTTGAGAAACTCCTACCCTAATTTCTCTTAGGCTTGAGTATGCCCCCTGAAGCTTTAAACTCTGAACTATCTCTCAGAAAGGTATCCAACCATAAGCAGAATCCATCCAGCAGATCTGTTCTACGTTTATACAGGAATCCTTCATACCAGATCTTATGAAATACCTGGACCATATCAAGAACAAAGCTCGAACAAACTTGTTCATTTTCTTCCGGCAGAATTGAATGATCCTGTTCCTCTACGTACTCACGACTTAGGAATATTTATAGTTAACCTGGAAAGTGTGTGCACGAGCCATAGTTGGCTGTGGACTCAAATTTGCCACTTAACTTGAAATTACCAGTATCTGGGTGGGTCATTAAGTCGTTTTTCTGTGGTTACTGTACATAATTCGTCAGCTAAGTCCCTCTCAGGGATACATGAGAAGGTAACCATTGGAATCTAAGCCGTACATTAGTTGAGAAGGAATTGGTTAGCTGCAGCTGTCTATGAACAGGGCAGGGGGGTGTGTCGCCTAATGTTTTCCAGAGTTTCTACTGTGGATTTACAGTCAGATAGAATAATACAGTCAGCTGTTTGTCGTGCAATCCCATTAGGCTTATTTAGATATTAGCAACATGAGGCTTATGATTGAAATCACGGGATTTGGAGTAGCTACTCGAATTTCGTTGAATTTCTTTGGGCAAGCAAAACGAAATTTGGCCATCATTTTGGACACTTTGGTTAGGCATATTCCTTGTGTCTGATAATTAACGTATACCAGGTTAACAACTACCAAGTGCTAAGCGATTCATTGGTGTTGTTGTCCCTTATGTATAGTTCGCAAATGAGATAAGATGGATGTGGGACGTTTTTACATCGTAAAAACTTAATTAAACTTAGTTCAACATTTCCAGTCAGCTCAAACTTCAAATCCGAATTTGTTAATTATTTTAGGGACCCCATTAGGGTTCCTCAGTCAACTTTCTGATGGGTTCTCAGTCTGCTGATGCTGTGAAGTGGGTGATGAGTCACATTTAGGGTGTCAAGAAAGAAGAACAAGCTATATCGATACTGCTGAGTATGTTGAAAGACAGGTACCTACGTAACGCTTCAAGGAATCATCAAGAAGGCTCATTCTCTCAATGGGTTAAGTTGTAGGTTACATTGTAGAACTTGTTCAACCTATTACCGTAATTATCAACATTTCCTAGCTAAATAGGTTACCTATTCACTATCTTTCCTAGTCATCACTTCCAGCATAAATATAGTGAGCTTATCTCTCGTGATAACTACCGTAGTGCATATAACCGCGGGTAACACGGTTATCTTTCGTCATTAGTCAACGGGCTGGACACGTCTTAGTGCAAATAAGAAATATGTACGAGGTCAAGCTAATTTCAAGCGAAAGCCAAGAAATTTTCATAACAATAGCCATCCTTCACACGTTCCGTAGTAAATGCCTGCATAACCAAGAGATCCTAACAGAAAATAGACGAGAATGAGTTAAAGTAGGGGCTTGCGTTGATGGAATGTCAAAGCTGAGTCAACTGTTAAATGTTGATGGTACCTCCGAGTTGCTACTCGTATGGTACAGTCTTTTAACTTGATGGAGTCACAAGGCTGACGGGTCTTTAACTGCTTCGTTATTTCAGTAATCATATTCAGTTTTATAACAAATAATAAGAATATCAATGAAACAACAGGTGCGTTACCTCGGGTGGGTCACTAGGAAGGTGGTAAGTTATCTCATCCAGCACGACCGTCTTGAAGGTAAACACTACGCTCGCACGTTAACCAAAGAAATCGACGATTTACACGATCACTAACATAATAAACTCGATAAATAGATCGTACAAATGTGTAAAGGCATTTGAAACGGTGAGTCAGAACACGCCCACAAGTGACGCGAACAACGTAAACAAAACGATTGAAGAATGAAGAAGGTTAGAAAAGTGGACGAAGGAAGGACCTGGAAGACGACCTGGGAGGGGTTCGGGAGGGAATTTCAAACGTCACCTTCCTGTGGTTTTGCAACACTAAAAGTCCTTTGCAGGTAACATCGATAAAGTGGCTTCTCCCACTCTGCTGTAATCGCGAGTTTCAAGTGTGAGAACGTAGGAACAAACCTCGGCTTTGTGTTTTTAAAACTGAAATGAATGGTTAAGTATGTTCCCAGGGAGCCCTCTCCCAGTCCGTTCAAGGTTGCTATCGGCGTGCGATAATAAACTTGTCCTACATTTCAAAGCCCGTCCTCTTCAATGGCCACTTTCTTTTTTTTCTGTCTAGGAAAGGCTGACAGATTCGTGATACCTAATCATTTACCTTGTATAAATACTAAATATCTTCAGTAGTACGAGGGTAAGTGGGTGGGTATATCTTTAGTGCAACTGTGAATCGCGAGGCCACTCCTCTATGGAGCTCATTTTATACGGTACGAAGGAATTATAATAAAGTGGAATACAGACCTTACAGACCTCAAAGTATTGTTGTTACAGACCTGTACATTATTTTCCGCAAATAATTCATCAAACTTCAAGGTTCGATTATACAGCACATTTCCAACAAATAGCCTTTCATTTTTACGATTTTGTTTCCTGTTTCTGATCTTACGTCACTAAAATGCCCACAACTCCCTTGAACTACCCTTGAAAATCAAGTTTTAGGGCACCATTGCAAACAGCATTAAATTGCCTAACTTTTCAGGGCGAAATATGAAATGACACCAGCCAAGTTTGGGACGCTTGACAAAAACACCACAGTTTGGTTTATTATTCAATAATAAACCATTTTAATCGCTCTTGAAAAAAAAACTTCTAACCCCCCTGAAAATGTTATGGTTTACGTTTCAAAGGGTGTAGAATCCAAATCTGCAATAAAAATTTTCCGTCCGTCCGCCGTACACACGATTTCTCCCAAACGGCTGGAGCAAAAAATGTGAAATTTTCAGGAAAATCCATGTTGGTCCGACGACCCCCAAAATTCTTGAGCCAGCTTTCTCAAAGTGCCCTTAAGGGTTGTCAAAGTTTTGTAAAAACCCTAAAAACCTCAAAAAAAGTCAAGGCGGCCTAAATGTGTACTCTTTTTGAAGAACACTCCACGAGGAATCGAATGAGCCCCTCCCCAGGTTCGTAGGTCAAACCATTCCCGATGTATTGCCCGATTTATGGTGCCAACATTCGCGTTATTTTGGTATATTATTGTTTTTGTGTTGATATCAGTAACCTAGTGATGTAGTAATGTGGATACTGGAGTGAACTCCTAAAAGGCTCTGTAGCCGATACACGGATTGAAGCATTCTGATAACCATAAAAAACGCTGCAAATTCTTTCACTTTGGTTTATCATTCAATTGGCTTGCGTTCACGATTTGAATTTCTACTAAGCGTTGGAGTGTGCGTGTTTCAAAGGTGATAGAGCGATTATTGAATTTCAGGAGGGACACAAATATGATCAACTGATCAATCCAAATAGGTATTTTGGTTGAGAACCGATTTACGTGCTCTGTGCATATCTCCTGAAATTCCATAATTGCTCTATCACCTGTGAAACACGCACACTCCAAAGCTTAGTAGAAATTCAAATCATGAACGCAAGCCAATTGAATAATAAACCCCAGTGAAAGAATTTGCAGCGTTTTTTATTTTACGCTAAAAGCCCAATTTACCATTACTACCACCTGTAACGAGACTTCCAATCTATCTCATAATGCAACAATGACTTCCACCATCACTCACTTTCACCTTCAACTTTTCAGTTCTTTCACTCTCTTTCCATAACAACAGCAAGATTGAATAGTTTCTTTACTCAAATAGTGAAATGAATAAGAAAATGTGGACCTTCCACAATCGTTTATTCAGGTCAAACCCGATTTAAGAGTCCAGTATGACGTCGTATATGGAAGCCACTCTCTCAGGAATGGAAAGGGGGGAGTGTCGGGAGCTAGGCCTGTAGTGTCCAGGAAACCTGATGATCCTCTCCTCGCCGAACAGCCCTAGGAGGCGGGACTCGACGTAACTCCAACACCCATCGTCGGCCTCCTCTTCTTGTGCCCACCATATCCTCGCCTGTGGGAACCGCTCCATATCTTGAATGAGATTGTTGTAAGGAAAAGGGCAGATCTGCTCTAGTCGGCCGAGGGCAATCTGCTGATCGAGACATCGTCGGGACCGCTCTTCACATAGATCCCGATGAATCCCCCCAGTGCTGAGAATGACGTTTTTAACGGTCGATTCGAAAATGGAGTTATCTCCAATGTATGGGTGAAAACTGAAACCCATTCCATTATCCAAAGATATAAGTTGACTCATTGACTGGGCTAGTAAGTCAAGAACTTATAACGAACTAAATACACAAATTTTAAGGGATAACCAGCTGTAATTAAGCTACAAGAAGAAAAAAAACGTCTGCCAAGTGGGTGTGGCACATAGCTTCCTCGTATCCATAACATGACTGTATAGATCATTGAAAATTATTATTGACTAAAGAACTTCGTTCAATTAGGCGAAGTAAATATTGAATTAGGGTAAATTTATTGTTATGCAGGAGCATAACTTGAGAAAATAAAGGTAGGCATGTTCAACTATTGAACAAACTATAAAATATACCTAATAATAAAAATTTACATTGACGCTAAATGGATAGATGACTGAAGTGATAAATAATTATTATGACATTTCTAAAGAAATCGGCCAAGAACTCCCGGAGTTATGCTTGTGGCAAGGATTTCACGTTTGCGCATGTGCAGAGGCTATTATTGATCCGGGGGTCATGAAACTCATAAGGGACCATCTAAACATCAAACCGAACAATCCCTGAAAATTTCATCGAAATTGGTCAAGAACTCCCGGAGTTATGCGCATAACAAGGATTTCACGTTTGCGCATGCGCAGAGACTAATATTGATCCGGGGGTCATGAAACTCATAGGGGACCATTTACACACCAACCCGCACAATCCCTGAAAATTTCATCAAAATCGGACTATAACTTCGTGTAGTTTTGCCCGTAACAAGGATTTGCTGACAGACAGACAGACAGACACGGAACCAAAATTGTTCAGAAAGGTCTAAAACGCAAAATGCGAGTGGAATTTTTGATTTTGGAGACAAAAAATTTTCACATTCCGAAAGTGAAAACAATGCTTCCGCTACCTTGGTAGACTCGGAAGCAATAATGGAGCTGCAAGAAGGGGAAACCCGAATGTTACATCCAAGTTTTTCTGGCTTAACAAAATCATAGATCCTAATGTGAAACAACGTATGTATATCCAATCCTATTCCACCAACACATGCAGCTAATGCATGACCCCCCTGGCTAGTATAAATAGTTTATATTTTGAACATTAAGACTAACCACGTGTCTCCAGTCAGCTCGTCTATCCGAGCAGATACTTTAGAAGCGTTCGGTACGAAGACGATGAGTGGCTTGTGGATAGGCGAGTGAGCGTGGCGCCGTAGGAGATGGAAGAGGTTGGCGGGAGAGGAAACGCCGCAGACAACCACATTACAGTTGTAAAGCTGATCGCTGAAGCCTGTGAGGACATCGCAGTCTTCACAAATGTCCAGAACCTGGCTAGGCTGACTGCTAACGAATAGGCGAGAATCATCAGTCCCAGGAACTGCAAATCAAACATCATTAAAAGATTTCGATGTCTGATGACATTGTCAGTTGTGGAGGCCAATACCCAATAATTATTATGATAAGCACTTGCATGTAAAGGCAATGTATATAGGTAGATTTGAGAAGAAGCTCCACAGTAAACCTGAAAAATATAATGCCATTTAGCCAACCTTGAAAATAGCACGGCACAATGAAAACAGCATTGATTGCTAGCTGCTCTTCAAGCTTCCCCATGCTGTAGTATTTGCTCGTAATGTCATGGAGAATTGACGGCTCCATCTCTTCAGGAACTTCCCAGACCGCCAAGACGTTATCTTCTGTCGTTGAGTATCCAATTTGAAAACCTGCCATAGCGAACGGAGAAACGGGGTTCTCTTGGAGTTGGAAGTCCCCAGAACAGTTGAGGCTGTCTGGAATCAACGTTCTGGGGTCCTGTATTGAGCTGGCAGGCCCACGTGCTGACCTGCACACATGAACGTTGTATCCTTCCTGAAAAAAATAAATGAATAACCAATAGAGAAATATATATACACATTATTAATCCCAACAAAACTCTGTCTAAGGTATCTGACCAGCTTTAACTAACTACTTTTATAAACATAGCTTTAGTTAGCCATCGTATTAATAATACAAATACCCATAGTAATTAGTCTAATTTTCCCCGAATTTTTCGTTGATGCATCCCTGAAGATGGTTTATAAATAAATCGAAAAATGGCCAGATAAATATTGAAATTGTTCGACTGACCTTGAATATTCAATAGGTAGTTAAGAAAATCACACCAATATATACTACCATGGAGGCAAGGACCGATATGGCCATACTACTACCAGATTAGCTCATGAGATAAGAATGAACTTAAGGAATTTAGCAAACAAAAGAAATGACCATAATATGGTCATATTATGTTCTTCATAAGATGTAGAAGTGCCAAAGTTTATCCAGCACATATAGCCAACAACATTAAATGCAACTACCCTCTCTTGAGATCTAAACACCCGTACCATAGAGATGCAGAAAACATGTGCAATTGCTTCAAAACTAATCTATTATCTGCAGAAATAAAAGCTCTATGGGCACTTGAAGAATTGGAAAAATGTCATTATAGCTAAGGATGAGCTTGAAGATGTAGTTCCTCCAGCTATCGTCTCTTGAGACCCTAAACACCATCACCATAGAGATGTAGAAAACTTGTGCGATCGCTTCAAAAATAATATATTATCAGCAGAAATAAAAGTGTGCCTATGGAAACTTGAAGAATTGGGAAAATGTCATAATATAGCTAAGGATAAGTTTGAAAGCAGGCAGGTTAGCTGTTTCTCCAGCTATCTATAGTAAATTCATAGATCAACAAAATAAGAGTATACCAAACATAAATTAATGCAGCAAAAACACGACAAATGAAAAAATGTGGAAACCTCTCTCTCACACACACACACTATCATTCCACCAGAATTATCACGTTTATTAACTAAATTCAGTTTGTGGTATGATAAAACAGATTTCCCTGTCATACAAAATAAAATCAGACATAGATTACCTAATAGAAGAATGTGCTGAGCTGATCAAAATATGATCCGAGGACAAGTAACAAACATTATGATAAATTTCACTCATAAACTAAAACAACGTACTAAACCAGATCATTATAATAAAATTCTCAAAAAAATATGTATATCCCTATAACACCATTTAGACATAATAATCCTTGAATCTGACAAAACCAATTGTACAGTAAAAATTAACTACCAAGATTATCATGAAAAATTATTGTATTACTAGCAGACCACTGAATTTATAAACCAAAGCATGAACATTAAGTGGGTGTAGGTAACTTCTGACTACCATTGGGAATTTCATTATTCTTCCATAATATGAAGAATTGATCAGAATAGGATTTTCAATGGAGAAGATCACCAGGTACTATAGCTAAAGCCAAGTTTCAGTAGTAGGTATTAACGACATTGGACTAAGGTTGTCCCTTAGACCAGAGAGATTCGACCACGACCTACTTTATTTAAAAGTTCTCTGAATAAAGTAGCATTTCACTGACAAGCACAATAAAATTTGGTTCATTTTTAAGTGTACATCTGGATTCAAGTGTACCAACTTCAACCGTTCTCGAGCACCATCTTTCATTCGTTCCATCGCCAATTAGACGTCCTGTAATGCATGCTTCAAGCAATAACACGGTTAATGAGCAACTTTTAATAACAAGAAAACTTACGTGCAGCAAACTTGCATACGCCAATGATGTACACGATTCCCAATCCAATCTGGTGCCAAATACTCCACTCTCTTCTACACTTTTCACGGGAAAAGTCATATCGCTGTTTGCAGTTTTATCATTTGAATCTCCATCATCAACATCAGATTTACAATCTGTTCTTTTCATCGTCTGATGAGCATCGAGCAAGTCCACCATTTGACACATTAAATCGGTGCGAGAACCAGTCAACGGTTCTTTCACCCTCTGCAAAGTCAAAACCATGCTGTTTTGAAATGATATTCCACAACTTGAATTATGATATAAATTAAATTAAACAGTGATCATCAAATTTCCTTAATATTACAAGATGAGTATCTACTTTCCTCAAACAGTAAAAGTATTGAAACTAGGGCATCACAGCTCTTCATCAAAATATTTTTGTTTCAGCATTTTCCAATTTGAGATTTCCCAAATCAATTTGAGAATTTTCCAATCTAAGAAAATTTCACTACTAAAAAGTAAGAGGAAGTTTTCCAAACCGAATTGACAATTTTTTAAGGCAATCCAAGACTTTTATTGAAAACAAAATTAGTGAAGCAAAATGAAAGAATAGCACTTTAGTACAATGATGCATGCAACTCACTTTTTCAAGGACAGGCGTTTTCTTTTTAATGCTGACGACTTTAGGGCTTGTATGATCTCTCACTAGTTTTTTCAAGTATGTTTCTTTCCTGTCGTCCAATTCCCATTTGGATATCACCTTTAACAAAATTTTGTGTTCATCCAGTTATTGCAAACGTTTGGAACCATGTCCCAAATCACTACATAGTTTAAATTTGAGGTTTTTATAAATAATTTAAAATTTACCAGAACCATGACCTAACCATATAAATTCAATTCCTTCATGTTTGATATAACTATTAATAGATTTGGTTTTGAAAAGTGTATGAATCAACTGTCTATGCATTCAACAAACAAATTACGGATCAATTATTGTGAATGATTGATGTAAATAATTCACCTTGTTCGAAATTAACGCTTTCCCATAAATGGTGACTAGGGGGTCCTTCCCTCCTACGAGGAATTCTTTGATGAATCCAGCCAGCGCAACATTCTTGTGTGGACGAGGTTGGGACGAAGCTCCCATAAGATTCACCACAATATCCCTGACAATAAATCGATAATTATCAAAATTGTGATAAATGATTATTAACTCTTACGTTTACTTAGAAAAGATATTGTTAATTAAGAAATGGATTGAAAGTCTATGTACTTGAGCGTGCTCTGGGCTTCCTATCGAGAATCCTCAAAATGAGCGAAGAGAGATGGCCGAAGTTATGCCTCCAGGAGCTCATATCATGTCACAAAAATCCTAGGAACTCGATTGACTTCAACTGGGTGACTAAGCTCGATAGCATATTTCAGACTGATGGAATGAAAATGGATTGGGACGAACTCCAAATCAATCGCAAGCAAATAATGGAAGGCTACAAGAACCATTGTAGGAGCCTCGACATCCAACGGACGTGGAACTCCGAGTAAAATACATCATTCCGTGACATCCTGGACTATGATGGACAACCTGGGGAAGGCGGGGAATATCCATCGAGAGGGACTGATAGGCTATCAGTGATAGCGCAATTGAGACTGTCGAAAAGAAAAGTAGGCATGGGCAAGCTGTAAGTCTACCACAGACGCAACAAGTACGAATTGGAAAACCACTACTACCTACCTAGGTAGATATGTAAATAACCAGGACATGGAAGGAGCTGAATCGGTTTATTGTTCAGAGAGACAGGAGGAAGATGAACGATTTTTACCAATTTGTGCTGAGATCTCTCATGCTAAGAGCCTTTGCCCAATACTAAGTGTAGCTGCCCCCCCCCCCCCCCCAACTAACATATTCTTTCTACAGAAGATATACACTATTCCGAAGTGGCAACTGTCGATGAATGCGCGTTAAGTTAATCATTTTTTTTGATTGCCTCCACTTCCTTATTTATGTCGCACTTATTGGTGACAAGAAGTGTTAGTTGTGTCTTGATAGTTGGCCGCTGTGAACAATTTGTGTAATTAAAAAGAGAAAATTTTGATTTGTTTATGATTTTTGATGTGAGAGATGTTTTATTTTTCTAAATTCGATCCAAGTATGAGCAGTTTTATCCTATTGTTCAATCACACCGAACTCTTGTAACAATCATGTAAATGATTTCTACAAATAAAGTTATTTGATTGATCGATTGATTGAATTAAGAAATGGCTTACATTTGCACTTTTTTTCCAAAAAAATGTAAAATACATTTTTACATTCAGGGAGTGTTGGAGAATTTTCCAAAAGCACTTACCTTTTATGATTGGCACGAAAATCTGACACCAAATTCATAACGTACACGACAGAATCGACCTCTTCAGCTTTGACATGAATAACTGGAGCCTTGATTTTGTCAGCAAGGAGTT
This sequence comes from Creontiades dilutus, assembly GCA_031894815.1. Taxonomy (NCBI): domain Eukaryota; kingdom Metazoa; phylum Arthropoda; class Insecta; order Hemiptera; family Miridae; genus Creontiades; species Creontiades dilutus. Next base: position 168,254 of record JAVIWC010009012.1, on the reverse strand, counting down.
TGATAAGCTTCGAAGAGCTTTCGATGGAAAACTTGGCCTCGTCTTCCAAGCCATCTGTCAAAATGGTGGGATTGTTTCAATTAGATGATGAATATAGGGAAAACCGAACACTTATCAAGTTTTAATTGTGAGAAAGAATAACCCTCGGTTGTTAAACGGTTAGGTCTCAACCAAATGTTCTAGAGTAGCATGCAGGCAAGTCTTGGAGAAGGGCTCGAAGGGGTGCATTTTCCCAGGACAATGCAAAAATTTCCCTGACATAACAAAATAATTTTGGAGAACAGTCAAATACAACTTCGTTAGCTATGGACGTCCATCACCGCCACAAAACATTGTAAGTTCAACATTAGCGAAAATCCTGTAAGTAAGTCCTGAGGGGCCCCTCTTCTAATGAAATTATAGTTAATTCGTTCGATCTATAAAACTATAACACATTTTCCTCTACATACAATCTAACTTTCAAGTTTTCCAGGATTTTCAATAACAAAAAAATTATGTGTTTGTTGTAGTGAGCTCTAAGGTAGCTAATTGCAGAATGTATCTTTCATGCAGGAGTGAAGTAGATATTCAAAACGGCATACGGAGAGATTCAGGGCATAGGGAGTAGATTTATCAAGTTTCCCCGTTTCGTTCTAACAAAAACACCAGCTTTTTTTCTTGCTCTCCTGTTGAATTTAGTTGATATGGGTTATAAGATCCCAGACCCAAGAGAGCTTAGATCAGTATTTCAATGAGTCACGAGCTTGGCTTGGTTATATAACGCTAAAAGTTGTTTCGTGTTTTCAGTTATTGCAATTTTTAGTGTACCATGTTCACAATTGATGATGATATGGATTGTTCCACCAGCGGAAAATGATGGCTCGCTCAATATGTTGACAATGTTGGTGAAAGCATCCTGAGAGCAGATGTCCGCCAACGGATAGCAGAAAATGGGCCACACCTGAAAATATAACGATTATTGACTTATTGAAACGTTTCTCGAAACCAAAAATGCATTATTTGATTAATCAATCGTCTTTATCCCTCAGAAAGAGAAAAGAGAGCTCCAGGGATCGTTTGTAGTAGATACTCCAAAAATATCTCACACTGTACTGCAAACTATACTTTGCAGTTTTCGATGACTGTTGCGTAGTGCCGAGTTTAAACCCGCAATCTAAATCTGCCCTCAATTAAAATGTAAAAAGGATGCCATTACTAGATTAGTAGGTAGGGAACAGTCTTGTACCGTGGTACGATTTTTTCAATTTTTCCTGGACATAAGAAATTAAGCAAATAATGGAGTGGTGAATTCTATGCTACTCATGAGGCTTAGTAATATGTAAGAACAGTTTTGAAGAAGATTTTCATACCTCAAAACTGGATTTTCCAAAATGACTGTTCAATCGCTTGGTACAAACATGTGTAGGTATATGTACCTGACGACAGCTATGTTTGAACCGTGGGACCCAAGGAACCGTAGGACTTTCTACCCGACACCCTCAGCCCCAGAGAACATCACAGCAGATGGGGAATCATACTTTTCCATCCTGCAGTGAGTTCAAGTACCTTGGAGCCCTTTTGACGAGGGATAACGACGTTGGGGTTGAGATTAGGGCCAGAATTGCCTCAGCAAATCGCTGCTTCTATGTGCTCCAGAGGGTGATGAAGTTTCAAGGCCTCTCGAGGGATGGAAAGAAGGTAGTATATAAGACCATTATCAGACCTGTAGTACTCTATGGAGCTGAGACGTGGGTTCTGACTGAAGAAAATAAAAGGCTACTTGCAACCTGGGAGAGGAAGATCCTCCAGGACCAGAAGAAGATCCTCCTGGGATATACGGACCAGTTTTCAGGGATGGAAGGTGGCGAATACGGACGAATGCCGAGCTGCTCCAGTTGTTCCAAGATCCTGAATTGGTTGCCGTCATCAACAGCTACAGGCTCCGTTGGCTGGGCCACGTTCAGCAAATGCCACTTACGCCCCGAGAAGAATGATGTACGGGAAGCCAGGAGGAAGAAGACAAATTGGAAGACCGCGTTTGCGTTGGCTGGATGATGTCAAGAGGGACCTCAGGATGTTGGGTGTCAGGAGATGGAGAACCATTGCTGCAGATCGGGATGTTTGGAGAAAAAATGTTGTGGAGGCCAGGGTCCCATAGGGACTGTAGCGCCAAATAAAGTAAAGTAAAGTAAGACACGAGGATGACTTTAAAGAAAAACCACCTAAACTGTTCAAAATATTTCGTTTAAACATTAGTCACCACAAACGGACTTCAATTTTCAAATATTACTACAAAAGAGTTCAAAAATAGCTAAATCGCCAAATGTGGGTATTTCTACATAGCTATCACAGAAATAGAATAGTGTCTTATGACATGGGTACTAACAGACACTGCTCGAGATAAGCTTCATTAATTCAAACAAAGGTCAAGATTATGTCATTATTAAGTTTTAAGAAATAATAATCTAAAATGCTCGTTATAGGGCCACGTGGTCTAGTCTATCGATTTTTCAAATGGTGAGCGAATGGATGGTCGTACATTAGCCCGAGTGGTCTCATTCGATTCAGTAATGTAATTTCTATCTGAACCGAACACAAAACACAAAGCTTTATTATATCTGTATTAGATAGCCCTTCTAAATTGATTTTCATCTTGAATGCAATTACAAAATTTGGAGGCGTGAGGTGCCAACTTTAAATAAGTTATGTAAAGCACTCTAATATAAATACGAAGGTGATTAACAGACAGAATTAATAAACATCTTTGTAATCATTTGCAGTTTTTATTTTTTCGTTTTCCTAAATCAAACGTTTCAACTGGTGCTATGGTCTTTAAATGGAAGTTTTCGAAATTCAGAGGATAGGAAATTGAATGCTGATTTCGAAAATATGGTCATATTCCATTAAAGTGGAGATTACGAGTTTTCTATGAAAATAAGCGCTTTTCTGATAAAAAATAGAATACAATTTTCACTCAAAAATGTTTTCATATACCTGAATCTGCCAGCACTATACAATCTATAGACCTTTTGTTTAATCCACTTCTCGTTTGCTATAAAACCAACGTTAAGCCGTCTTGTACACGGAAATCTGCTTAGTGCAGTAGCTCGTGATGTCTTGCATGGGAGTAGTGGGGATGATTTCTGCCTCCGCTACTTTTTAGAGGATGGCCAAGCCTTTAAGGACATCGGAGTTCTGCATATCCCCCCTGTGTTCTATCTGGGCCAGAAAAAGGGTAGTCCTTGCTAACGTACCTGACAGCTACAGGGTTCTATTGAATCCTGATATTTCTTTCCATCTAGTCACGGCTTTATTTCACTTTTATGAATTAAAATCCTATTCATCTAGACTTAGCTTAGTTCACTAGTTGTGGCGTTTCATTTGACACTTCAAGCAAATTCCCCAATGACCCTACAGATTGAGATGGGGCTAAATTCTACAGAAAAAACCTACATTAAGTATGCAACTGACTAACTCCTTACGATATCATTTCCATCTTCTTTTTCCAGATTCTGTAAAGCCTTGGCCCTCCCCATCATAAGAGGGTAGACAGCTGAGGCAGGGGCTGGCGGCCCCAGGAGTGACACGGAGTACGACTGGCTCTTGGCAGATGACTCTATGAAGTCGCAGACCATGTCCTCGTCAAGGAGCAAACAATTCGAATCCTCTTTCAAATCGTCGAAGAGCAGATCATTCCGAGATTGAAGCAAGTCACGGAAGATCTCCAACTCGGACTCTTTCACAAGTTTAGACAGTGCAGACAACTGGGTGAGATGTGATAGCCCTGGATCAGGAATATGCACAGATAATTGTTAGATTTATTGGAGATAAAGAGTTGACTTTTGCATTTTGAAGATACAAATTGTAATCCTGAATATTGAAACACTTAAGATTTACACACTTTATTGTACCTCCTCAATTTTCAGAGTAAAAATGTACCTACTTTGGCTGGGATAAAGAGTAAAGAATGATAAACCTCTTTTTGAGAGTTTTTGTTGCGTTCAAACCTACATAATTTAATGAGTAACAATGATTCATTAGTTTATCAATTATTTTTAATTCATGGAATTCTGTCACATCTTGCTAAGCCATCATAATGTCGTTTTAGTTTAATTTTACAGGCCTGTGACTAAAAAAGCTTTTGAAACCCAAATGGTGAACTTAATAAATTGTTGGGCACTGAATCCGGGAAAATAATGGAAAAATTCTATCAGCTATTTCTCAATTTTCACTTTTGGGTAGATCTAGATGTATTTTTTTACTGATTTTTAGATCGATTGATACTGAATATCGACACGACGATGAAATAACGATATAACATGAAATAATTACCTTCGCTTCATTTGTTTCCCACGTATATACTTATAACAAGATACGAAAAACTTGATTTCAAAAGGAACTCGAAATTCGGAAATTCGCTTGCAATTATCTGATTCAAGCTTCTTTGGTCTGCAGGGAGGAAATGCTAATCATGCTGTATTCGTGAATGAAATAGCAGAGCTAGAAATGAACAATGGAGTAGGAAGGATTGGCCAACTCGAGAAAACTTGGGACCAAATGTCATGAAGCTTTGGTCGATCCTAAAAAAAATTTGCCTCCCTCCTAATTATTAATTACTAGTTTAAAGGCCCTGCTACGCAGCTTAAAAAGAAATAGGTGAATAACACAATGAGGGAGTATAAAAACAATACGCAAAGTCAAAAAACCGTATATTCCAAGTCCCCGAGGAGGGGAGCACGTCGGTTGCCCTGGGAGGCGCTCCGCCCCGCTGGGGCCCTCTCCCCTTCACTGGCGGGGTCAGGGGGGTGAATTCCACCCACCCAGCGTCCAACCACCCCCTGGATGAAAAACGGATATACCTACTCAGATATTTTCATCTTTATATATACGATAATGCATCACAGACTATGTCTAATGAGCATAGATGAGTGATTTGCGTAGACGGGCTATCTAATATAGAAATAATGAACTTTTTCATTTGCAGCGTTTTAAACTCAACTCGATGTTTAACAATGCTTACCAATGACAAACGATTTGGCTCCATTGATGAGCGATCGATCAACAAGGCTGCACAAAGCCGGTAGGACAACCTCACAGTCGAACATGGATCTCCTGGCGGACAGATACTTGGAGTAAAGGAACACCTCGAAGCAGTGAACCATCAGCAGACGGTTGAAGACAGCAGCTTGCTCCTAATGATAATGCTCAACATTCATATAACACCACGAATAGTAGAAGTTATTGGAGAGATGGTTCTCTTATTTAAAAAATATCCAGCTTAACTCTCCTTTGGAAATTATAACAGAGGAGGTGGTTGAGTGTGTTAAGTTCAAGGAGAATAACCCACAGTCAACAAGGTTTGATTAAATTGGTCGCGTAGCTCAACTAAAGGGAAATTTTCCCTCAGTAATGAGGACAACGAACTCGATCGAATGTGACAATTGTTTTTGGGGCGCATCAGTTGTTGCAGGTACTACTAAATAATAACAATAATTCATTAAATCACTCAACCCAAAAGAACGTTAACATCGTTATTCCCTGATGTAGCGTCTTTTACTCCCTTACTCACTTGAGCCAAAGCACACACCAAAATAATGACCATCATGGACTGCTGAACTTCTTCCAGCAGAGGTGTCAATATTTTCAGGCAGAACCATAACGAATTAAGTCCCTCTCGATGTAAAAGACTGTAAACAGCACATTCCCTGACGTATCCAACACGTTTACTCACTCACTTGAGTCAAAACACACATTGTGATAATGACGTAGCTCGACTGCTGAACTTCATCCAGCATCTGCTGTACCAGCAACATGCAGCTCCATTTCATCCGAACCCAATCCAGCCAAGACGGCTGGTGTTTGACTCCAGATAAAATTCACGTTCAAGGAGAATAACCCACATAGACTTGATTAAATTGGCCTCATAGCTCAACTTGTTAGAGCGTTGATCAACTAAAGGGAAAATTCCTCTTTGCAGTAAGGACACGAGCTCGAACTCAAGTCACAGATATAAATATTTTCGGTTTGTTACGAATGGTTACCCCTGCCAAGGATTGAGGCGATTAATCTGCAACACTCACATTAACCTTGAAGGATCCAGGTTTAATCACAGGAGCAGCAGTTTCAAGAGAGGGAAAGGGTGAACTTTTTATATCCAACACAAAATAAGCCTCCAGAGTTTGTATTTTGTAATATCAAAAATCTTGTTCAAGTTAAACCATTTTCAATTTGATGACAGCTTCCAATTTCAACCTATAGTGCACATTGAGAGCCGTTACTTTAAAGAATGAGTATGAGGATAATTTTTTGGTTTATTATTCAATAATAAACCATTGTAATCGCTCTTGAAAAAAAAAAAAAAAAAAAAAAAAAAAAAAAAAAATTCTAACCCCCCAAAATTTCATGGTTTACGTTTCAAAGGGTGTAGAATCCAAATCTGCAATAAAAATTTTTCCGTCCGTCCGCCGTACGCACGATTCTTCGAAAAGGGCTGTAGAAAAAAAATCTGAAATTTTCAGGAAAAATCCATGTTGGTCCGACAACGCCCCAATTCTTTAGCCAGCTCTCTAACGTAATTTAAAGTGCCCTTTAAGAGTTGTCAAAGTTTTGTAAAATCCCTAAAAACCTCAAAAAAAAATGAGTCAAGGCGGCCTAAATTTGGACTTTTTTTGAAGAACTTTCCATGAGGAATCGAATGAGCCCCTCCCCTACCTAGCGATTATTGAATTTCAGGAGGCACACAAATATGATCAACTGATCAACCCAAATAGGTATTTTGGTTGAGAACCGATTCAAGTGCTCTATGCATATCTCCTGAAATTCAATAATCGCTCTTTCACCTGTGAAACACGCACACTCCAAAGCTTAGTAGAAATTCAAATCATGAATGCAAGCCAAATGACAAAATTGAATAATAAGCACCAGTGAAAGAATTCGCAGCGTTTTTTATGATGTAACGAAACCCAAAGACGCTTCGATTACTCCCAATAATCCTCGGCTTACTTGGCAACCGAATTCAGAGCCCTTCTTGAACGCAAGATGTCAAAAAAGAGCCACGAAAAAGAAAATATTCAGTTTTACTGATATTTTCACTTGGACTTTTTTCAATTTCAATTACTAGTGCGCATTGGGAGCTGTTAGTTTAAGATTATAATTGTGAGAATGATTATTTTGATATGTAACTTAGGTGGGAGTGTATGCCTGGAAAGTTAACTCGCGGAAGACACATTTGTCCACTCTCTTGATGATCCATGGGCGGATGCTCGACTTGATGTTCTCTAGAGTGATCGAGTTGAGAAAGTGGGAGTCGAAGGGGTCGGGGAAGTCTGTTTTCGAGCCAAGACTTCTTGCCAAAAGGAAACCTGTACAACAAATATAATATGTAATGTTAAAAAACTAGTAGTTATTATTTAGAATAGGTACCATTAAGTGCCTACGTACATTACTGTGAAGGTCTGAAAGAAGAATTGTCATCTCGAGTTCGAGTTTAGCCTTCAATTTTGGGAACAGAGGAACTGGTATCCAGATAATTCCACCGAACCTGTTCTCTTTCATAGGGAAATAGGGTGTTCTATAGCCGTGCCCCCCATTTTTGACAAAAGATTTCTCCTCGAAAAAACATCCTTTCTGAAAATTTTAGGAGTGATTTGGAAACGTCGAAACCTCCTCTATAGCACCCTACAACGAAAAAGTTCCCAAAATTAATCCATCATTTGGTAAAACCTTTCTAAAAAAAGTGGGGGGCACGGCTATAGTTTCACACTAGTGAAAAACTACAGCGGTGCCCCCCAAGCCAAGTTGCGGAAATAGGGACGGTGTTACGATTTAAGTCTTCTCGAAAGCGAGTAACCATCGCTTCCCTGCATACAGGACAATTGGGAGTATTCATAACGAGTCCTTGCTGTTGAAACCACCTCACAGCCGTTTCATTGCTCCGAAGCACTTCGTACAATTGTTCAACCTTCATCGTCGCGTTGTAACTCAAGACCGGTCTTTCCGTTGTTCCTCTTCGATGCATCTATTTACATTATTATCTGGTTCTGTTCGACATGATTCAACGGGTTTCTCGGGTCTGAAACTGGCAATCTACGACAATAACATTGACTGTTTGGGTACAAAATCCATCGATAAAAGTCGTAGAACAACTAATAAACCCTGGGATCGGAAGGTGAGTGCTTGGACAGCGATTAAAGGCGTGGGGGGCACCGCTGTAGTTTTTCACTAGTGTAAAACTATAGCCGTGCCCCCCACTTTTTTTAGAAAGGTTTTACCAAATGATGGATTAATTTTGGGTACTTTTTCGTTGTACGATGCTACAGAGGAGGTTTCAACGTTTCCAAATCACTCCTAAAATTTTCAGAAAGGATGTTTTTTCGTGGAGAATTCTGGCATTGAAAATGGGGGGCACGGCTATAGAACACCCGGGAAATATTTTCAAACAATAATCCACCTGCGATTCAAACATTGTTCAAACACTATTTAAATTATTAAACGCTTACTTTTAGGACACTCAGATCTCCGAAAACTTGATTTCCCCCATAAAGCACCGCTTAGTCTGAAACAATTGTCATTTAACTAGGTACCAGCCAAGTCCTTGGAACTCTATTGAATACAAAATTCGACAAATGCACTCTTAATATTACCTGGATAGGCGCAGCATCACACCAAAACTCGAACATTGATCAAAGATGTAAATTTAGGTCATTGAACATTCAAAGTGTTTAATAACGTTTTCTAAATTGGTAGTTACACATTACTATGGAGGGTCATCGATGATAAAATGTCAATAGAGTAGGCGATCATCATAAAACATGTTTGTGTTCGAATAAAAATAACATTCAATCAAACCTTGAGGACAAATAATGGTTACAGTTATTGTACCACGAACATGAACTACATTCGAAGCTAATTAACATTTGAGTTCTGAAAATTCTGTATTTGCAAATATAAGAGCACTATATCAAGCGAAGAAGTTTCTTCTACATCCAGTGCATGCAAGTAAGTTTCAATCAATATCAATTGTGTTCAGTAATAAGCAGTAATTTCACAAGGAGATCTGAAAGATGAAGGGGAAGCCTACCCAACCACAAATGAGCCGATCTACCGCCCTTGAGAAGGATTGATGTTTCCGAGCGGCAGTGAACGTACCACGTCAGAGTTTACATGAAAATTCACCGGAAGAAAAGCGAAAATGAAATTCAATTAATGCCTTTTGCTACAGACAGTTTCCCCTAGCACTACAACAGTTATTTTCAAGGGTACCGGAAAGCTCGAAACGGGTGAAATTGTTTTTCGTCGCTGTTGTAAGACCAGGTAATTAATATAGTTGCTCATCAATTTATTAGTTGACTTTAACTATATTTAGCTACATAAATGTTGTTGACGTTAAGCAACTAATTTAGTTGCACCTAATGTTTGGCCTACCTCTGGGTATACTTCACTTACCATAGACGGCTCCATTCTCAACAGTGTACACATCCAACACTGATCTCTTCCAAAGAAGAATAAAATATACTAATAAAATGATAATAAACAATATAAAATATGATTGGTACAATAACAAAAGGAGTAACCACTTAAGAAGTTCAAATCGACCTCCCAACACAAGCAACAGGAACAAAGTTCAGTAGTTTCCAACTGGGAAGTTTTGTTTACATTCCAGGTTACCTGATCCATGTTAATTAATTTTGGATTTTTCTTGTTTTCCTCATACCCATAATCAGCAAATAATATTTTAAAATTTTTATAAATTTTGTATATAATTAATCAAATTTTAAAACTTAGTTTCAAAGATTTAAGAAGCAATTTAGCATGGATACTTACGAAGTACCTGTAAGATCCATGCGTGTAAATTTCACTCCTCCTGTTACCTACCATGTTCCCTTCTTCTCTTCACCTGAATTTTTGCGGTGGAGCTCCTTTGCTCTTCTGAAATCCTAATCACTTGTTTTCCTCCAAGGCGATTTTCACCGAGTGCGGGCGGCCTCTGTAAGTTAAGTCGGCCCTCCGAGTTATTATCATTATTTTTATCTATTGCATTCGATGCTTGTTACTGGATAACTATAGTGAAATCCTTCTTATCATCTATAATTTTTCACAACGAATTTTCTTTACGAGGAAGTTACCGGAAATCCTATTCTTTCATGAAATTTTAATGATGATTTAAAATATACCCATAGTTGTTATACCAGGTGCCGTTCATGATCTGTATATTATGGGGCAAGTCGGTTTAATCTCTTTTTTTATGACCGTTCATACGCAACAGCTGCGCTCAGGAAGATCATTAGTAGATAGTTCAAAAGGGCCAGGTCCTGATCTGATTTTGGTCGAACTCTAGAAAGAAGGACTGGTGGCAGGGAGCAAAGAGAAACAAGAACGACCCAGAATGAATCCCAAAATTTAAAAAATATCCTAAACCAATCCTTCTAGTAATGTATAGATTAGTTGGAAAGATAGATTTGAATCTGTGGTAAAACTACATCAGTTGGCCTCCAGCTTCTCCTGTCATGTACACCTGGTGCTGCTGACTCTATGACTGTGGATTGGTTAGGTTAGCACCAACTAGGCCTCAAGTGGAGTCCAAGTGCGACAGAACGGAGAATTTTTCAAACCAATTCCAAGACTTTTTATGGATCCTATGGCTGACAGATTCTACCTCCGCTGGATGGTATTAACTAGTCTGTGTTAACAGGTTGTGATTGCATTTATTGTGTGAATGTGACTTAGATTGTAGGTAAAAATGGATCTGTGATAATAAGTGCAATTCAATAGTTTAGGAATCTAGTATGTAGGTAGGATTCGTGAAGAGCTGAGAGGATATTTAGTTGTAGTATTAGCCGTCTCAGTACTATAGACTTAACTGAAAATGACACCTGTCCTTGATAAGTACAGTATCCCGTCAACTCCTGGCACCTCCACGTGGTCCAGCCAGGGAGTGTGGCTAAAACCAGAGGTGACACTAGCGCTTGCAGTGTCATCCAGAAAGAATGAGAGAAACCCACTACTGCTGCATCCGTTGAGTCCTACCAGATTGCATTGGGCCCAAATGGCACCAGAAACAATCTAACCCAATCTGATACAGCCAGCTGACGGACATTGCAGATTTGAAATCTAAGACCATAGAAACTTAAAATTCATTAACACCATTTCCTGATTAGTACTGCATCCTATAAACACTGGCGCCTCCGCATAGTCCACACCGGGCACACTCATAGTGTGGATAACACCAGAGGGGACAGGTGGGCCAAGGAAACCCACTATTGCTTCATCTAACCCAGTATGATACATCAGGCTGATGGACATTGTAGATTTGAAATTTATCCCCATAGTAACATAAAAGACAAATTGGAGAGAGGCTAACACAAAATTTTTGCTTTACGCTTGATTACAAAAACCTATTTAAAATAATAAAGCAAAAGTGTCTTAATCAAGAACCAGTACGATTGAAAAGAATAAAACCACGAGTAAGGCAATTTTTTTAAAATGAAAATTTATTACAAAACATTTAAAAAAACAAAAACCTATAAATATTTAAAATATCTAATTGAAAAAAAAAAAAATCAATTTTAATACAAAAATAGATGTTACCAATTGTGTAATAAATGTATGCATGGAATGCACAATACAATTTAAATGGACGGCATTAATTTCTCAGAACATACATCTTCAAGACGTAGGACGGATGAGATTCGCATAACAATAAATTCAATGTGGAGTTACAGCAATATTGACTAAATCATAGTTATACGTAGACAGATCCGCGAAAGTGTTTCGCTGAAAATAATATTAAAACTTACAAATAGACGATAAAAATACCTATACAAGCAGATCATTGTTACTTACAATTTATTACTTTAGTAGGGACTACTAATCCTTTTAACTTTTGTGCAAAAATACATGTTACAAAAGCTGTAACATGTACAAGCAGCCTTTTATTACATGTACTCCAAAGCAATTTCGTCAGTCAAATTTATGCAAACTGAATAGGCAGTGCTTCTTCGCGAAACGAATGGAAATGAAATGTTCAAGATTATTGACACAAGCACCTCATTTCACCTACAAACAACTAATTCTGAACTGATCTAGGAGAAACAAAATTAATTCAACTGGTACAGATGACAGAACTCTATTGAGAGTAGGAGAGATATTTCATATTTCTTCGGTATGATTAGATTTTGCCAAAAATAAACCATACCACGTCATCCTAATGAGCTAGTGGCCGTAGAATAAACACAATGTCGAGGTTTAACCAAAAATGATAATAATGGCGAAAAGATGGCCTCTATCCATTAGATTCGACGTCAGATTTTTATTAATGGGTGTAATAGAATTTAAAACATATAGACCTACATATAAAATGGAATGACTTTAGTTTCTTTCCACTAAATAGCTGGAAATACATGAGTACCTACAAGAGTGGTTATTTTTGTACATATTAATGTATAGGCACTCTGATCATATTATGGTATTCAACTTGAACGCTGAAAGAACGAGCCAAAGTAATACCCATAAGAAAAAAATCAGTTATGTTGACTAAAGGAGTAATATTTCCAAATTCGTCAAGACAACCATCTAATATACATCTAGCCACTCTAGCTTTGGACTTTGGATTGGACGGATGAGATGAGTGGAACTATTATAACTTATTCTAAGAATCGAAGATATGCTATTTGGTAGACTCTTATCGAGGTAGCCATACATGGAGGTCCACGGATATTACTTATATCTCTGCCAGGTAAATGATATTCCTCGATTCATTTCGTCCGCTCTAGATATTGCTGTGCGAGCTCTTCATCTGCTCCATGTGGTAGGAGGCGCGCATTTTCTCTTCTTTGTTCCTCTTGATCCTGAACCGCCTGGCTTCAATGATGAAAAGTGCGCCGGAAACGTACGAACCTGAGAATCAAAGTGTCAACGGTTATTGACATCTACATTTTACGTCAAACGACAACTTTTCACTATGCTTAACACAATGTAACGTCAACACAGATATAACGGGAGAACCATCTGATGCCCCTAAAACCATGATTTAAGAAGCATCCACACAAAGCAATTGTTATAACTCACTGGCTGACCTGCTGCACACTTCAAAACCAGCTTCATCATACTGCACAACTTTCAATTCAACATTCAACGTAATTCAGAGTTCAGCAGTGTCGTGTGATAGCCAAACGTCCAGAATAACTTGGAAATGATTGCTCCTGTCATTGTGAGCTTTGGGTGGGAGGGTGGGGGACAGTTTTAAGTAAAAAAATTGTGATTATTTAGTTTGGGGGAATTTCAATGTCTCTGAAACTCATCCCAGTCGATTTAGCACAGATAATTACTAGGAAATGACACCGTATTTGTCTGTGTCTGTAAAAACCTAGAAAAATCAGTTGTTTGGCTGATTCGTAGACCCTGGTATTCATGCATGTGAGGCGACTGGACAGCCTAAAACTTACGATCAACTAGATCCCAAATGAAGTCCTTGTGCGAAAGAACAGACTCTTTTATATTGTTATAAGAGTGTTAGTTTTTAAATCGACAAGAGAAAACATGCACGAAGTCAAACACAGAACTGAACTTTTTATTAGTAACATTCAAACAATTCACATAAACAACCACATCCCTCGCGCATACATCCCACTCCTCAGTCCCTCCAAATTTTGAAGGCTTCAATGTGAACCCAAGTCGATCCCAGCTCCTGATTCCTTCCCTGCTGTGAACGAGGCAATTCCTGTCCGCCAACCAACATAACTTTTTCACTCATAGTCCTCACTGCCTCTATTTGGTTTTGCAGTAACTGCTGCACCCCTTCCAAATGCTCCTGCAAGAGCATCCGTTAAGTCCCCCAAACTAGCACTTCTTTCTTCAGCCCACATGTCCATCAATTCCCGCAAATTAATCTGCACCATCTCTGCAGAGGGCGGCACTTCGGCAGCATCTAAGTCTTCCAATTCGCCTACAACTCCTTGAGGCTGCAATTCCCTGGATTCCGCAGCTCCCTCCATCAGATCAGTGAGGGATCGTCTGGTGGACCTTGTGTTCATCACTACGTATCAAATATCCCACCGCTGTCACCAATTGTTATAAGAGTATTAGTTTTTAAATCGACAAGAGAAATCATGCACGAAGTCAAACACCGAACTGAACTTTTTATTAGTAACATTCAAACAATTCACATAAACAACCACATCCCTCACGCATAACCCTCACATCATAAATTCTAAGGCCTTTTACGGATATTGGGACTTCTCGTCACCTGCTTCGAATAGTACACAGTAACCTGCATTTATACGCTCATTATTATTATTGTTAATTCTATCGAATAGGCCTCTGATATTCATAGTTTTAAATTTGTACATCATACAGTAATCATCAGTATTGGGAATACCCCTCCGTTTAACCTAGATTGTTGCCAAGTCCAAACCACGTTTTGCAAGCCACCTTGGAATGATTCACTAAGACTTTAATGGTATTCAATTCAGTTACAATCACTTACCTATAACACCGATCACAGCTAGGGCGTAGGACCAACCGATATTGTTATGTTCCCAGTTAGGCATCCAGTCACGCCCATCTCCGTAAAGGCCAAATATCCAGACCGCAATGGTACCGCAGAGAGCTGAAAATCAAATAGAGAATTTAATTTTTTCTCCAGATTTTTCGAAGTCAATGGTGATTAGGAAGAAAAAACAAATGTACGTCTCTCTAACTTTTCTCCTTCGTAAAATCCGCCTTGTGGCCGAGGTCATCTCAAATCTTATTGGATCACAGTTTTCTCCGCTAAAAAACCTATAGGAAAACCAGAATTCTCAACAAATTTATTACAATAAGTACTGCAGAGGTTTTGATCAGCTAAAATTCTGGACCATTGTGCGAGCTGGTTAAGTTAGTCCAATATCCTTAGTACTATATACCGGGCTTCCAGGAGACATGGAGGACACTACATCGTGAGGACCAGGCGGTCGGCAGTAGTCTACACTGATAGCAGAGTGTGTCTCCAGATGCTTGCTTTCCATAAGAACCACTATCCCATTGTGGAGGACATTCGCGGGCGGATCCTAGTTCTTAGGCAACAGGGATGGAAGGTTAAAGTCGAGTGGACCCGGGCTCATGTCGAAACGGATGGTAATGAGGAGGCAGACAGGAGGGCAAAGGAGGCGGCTTCGAGGGTGGATCTTGCTGTGTGCTTTGACTTGATCGCAAAGTCTTACGTGAAGGGCGAGCAGAGGGCTCTCAGCATTCAGCAGTGGGGGAGGAGCTGGCAGGAGACATCGAATGGGGCCAACACAAGGGAGTTCTTCCCTTCAGTAGAGGACAGACTTCGTGTGGAGTTGCCAATTCCCTGGAGGCTCACATCCCTGCTCAGTGGACACGGTCGGACCGGGGCTTACCTCCACCGTTTTGGACTTCGAGATAGCCCGGTGTGTTCCTGCTCGTCCGTGGCTGTTCAGGACTGGAAGCATATTGTGTTTGAGTGCGAGATGTTTGATCAGCAGCGGTCACGTTTGGAGCGGAAGTGCGTGCTTGAGGGGCTGACCAATAACATTCAGAACTTTAATTAAGAAAAAAAAATGGAAGAACTATTAATATTTTTGGATTTGATAGACTTCAGCACATTAGGCTAATGTTATTGTTTATTTTGTTATTGAGGTGAATTTGTATAATAATTTTTCAAATTATGAAATAAGAATTTTGTTTATATTTATAAGTTGTACCGCTTGTAATTGTCAAGGGCCCAAGCGTGAATAAATTGTTATATAAAAAAAAAAACATCGTGAGGAGATTCTGGCCTGTGCACTGGCGTCAAGTAACTCCTTGTACAGCGAGTTGGATTTGACTCTGTACTCAATTGATGTGAGGAATGAAAATCAAGGGCCCCTACATGTGCGTCGCTGGTTGGTGAAGCTGCAGGGCTCGCTTTTGGGACTGAATCACCATCCATTTCTCCCGGCTACAGACAGAAGGGAGGATTGCTCCATGCGTAATACGGAGGCAGTGGAAGATGTCTACCATTTTCTTGGGGTTTGTCCCGTCTTGGGAGAGTTCAGTGCCTGTCTGGGTGCATGGGTGCTGAGTAGGGATCGGGTGGTGCAGCTTCTGAATGGCAATAATGTGAGGCAGTGTGGCTTGGCGTTATAGACTTTACTATCTGCCTATTAGGAATCAGACAAAAATAATTACCAGATAATGTTAAGCAGCCTCCCAGGAAAGCGAGAAGATGCACGAATCTGTAGTTCTCCCTACTGCAAGCGAGGTACAGAAGAGTGCAGAACCCAGCGATGAGATGAAGAGTGAAGCACAACGTGAAGAAAAACTGGACGGTTACGAAGAAGGCTGAAAAACAAACAAGAACAGCTTTGCTTAGCTACATAAATTGGTGCATCAGAAAATCGAATTTGGTATGCAAAATATTAACAGAGTACATACGACAAAACTGGTAATCACGTAGTAAAAACAAACGAAATTCGTCTTATGAATAGATGCTGGGTAAAATAATGATAAATAATGTAGTAATTCATACTAATATAAGAAGAAAATATTTGATTTTTTGTTAGTATGTTTCAATTTAATTAAAAAAACTGCTGGTTTTAAAAATTCTTTCATCATTAGAAATCTACATCTTTTCCACTTAACGTTGGCTATGTTACATTTTCTGTAAAAGTGGAGATCCCTACCAATAAGTCATGTTTTCGCGTCCACTATCGCCGATGTACTAAATAACACTTAGTACTCATGGCTGTTCCCAAAATTTCCATCATGGTTAATGCCCCACTAATACAGTTAAGCCGTAACAGTTTTCACTCAAATACACGTGGTATCGAACACTGTGTGCGGTACTAATTAACTGATAATTAAGTTAATTAATGTAATATCTTATTAATGTAATAATATATAACCAAAGTCCGTATTTCTCACTCCCTACAGCTGTCACTAACCACAGGTATACAACTTTCATCGTCACTACTCAGCGAAATATTTATTGGGGCTGTTATATCCACTTACACTATGAATATCCGCCTCAGGGGAAAAAAATTGGATCAAATCAAGTAGCCTTATCAGCCCATTATTTCAGTGTCACACGGTTTTTCCTCACTCAATACAATGTTTTGAAAAGTAGCCCCCAACAGGCAGGAAAGGGTGTTTATGAAGTTGCTTCTGTTTTGTTGACATCTCGTATTCAAGATGGTCCCAACGCTGGTGGTTGGATTTTTCTAGACCTTCCCAGTCAGTTCTACCGGGAAAACCATCCCTGGAGGCAGTAGTGTAGGTTTTTTAACTCTCACTCCCTACTCCAGTAACATTCTGACTGTGACAAGTGAAACTTGATCGCACTTGTTGGAAGTTCGTTGACAACATTTTGTTTCAATCGATTTGTGGCCTGTAAAGGCGGTGAAAGGCTATAACCTCACTCCCTACAATATCCAGCCAATAGCCCCTAGAATTGAAGAGAATGAGATCTGCTTGTAGCAAGTGAGATGTTGGCAAGGAAACCTTAGTATTTATTGTATCCAAAATTAAGCTAATTTGTGCTGTTCCAATCACCTAATTTGAAAGACTTGAGCTGCGATTCCCATGGAGGTTGGAGGCTTGAGAGGGGAAAAAATAGTAGTATATACCTCACTCCCTACAAAAGTTTATTTTTTCAAAATGGCGTATCAGCAGTACGGTTCAAGATTGTGTGTGCTCACTTGGGTAATATGCCGAGAGAACTGCAGTGATTGATTAGGAACAAGAAAATTGACCAAGTTTCAACTATTATTTTTTAGAAAAGTCTATACCCAAATGTCACCGAAATGTTAAAATGACCCATTTGTTTTCAGCCCACTCTCTAATCGCAGAGAAGCGTTTGATACTACATTTAGGGCTTGTGAGTATTTTCCGTCATCTACCTAATAATGGTGAAACGGTTGGCTTTGACTATATAACTTACTAGTTATAACTAGTAACTTTCAACTAATTATGACATAACTACAATATAACCAACGAACGATCCACATTCCGGTAATTGATTTCCTTAAAAAAATGAACGCTAATTATCTACCGTGTAAGCAAATAATAAATATGTACAATCAGTTAGTTAGTTAACTGATTTTTTTGCAAATATTAGTTATTACTAGAATAGAGATTCGGTCGTATTTGCGCCTAAAAACTAGGTAGGTACTCCAGAATAGCATGATTCAGACCAGTTAAGGTAGTTAACTAACTGAGGCACCTACCTACCTAGATTTCAATTAAGTAAGTAAGTTCAGCCTTTTAACATCTAGAGCTTGTACCAATACTTACGAGGGAGAAGAACGTCAAATATGATGTAAAACTCTTCTTCGAAAATCCACCAACAGTTTTCAAATGTGACGTCATACCAGAAATGGGGGTCCTTGAATTCCTTGAAGCAAACGCACCAAAGCCCTGTGAAAATCAACAGGTTGAGAAAACGGGATTTTCCTGAGCAGGATTTTGCGACGATGAACGATCTAACATTACAAAAACGTAGTAAAATGGTTAGTTCTATGGGAAAATTACTTACCGACTTTGCTGAATTTGGGTTTCTGGAGGGTACCGTCGGTTTCTAGCCAGTTCGGTGTTGAAAATGCTATGAGTACGAAGATGAACGACAAAACAGCGACTCCAGTGGCCGTCAGCCCAGATCGGGACTTTCCCATGTCACAGCCCTCGCGTCAATAACTGGTTCCGAAGGCGGAAGAAACACGAATATACAGAAGTTCTCGAAAATAAATTATATACAACAATAACTCGGTTGATTGACGAAAAGATTACGGCGTAAACAAGGCATTTCCCCGAGAGATGCGTCGACAGTACACACCCACCGCAGTGTAGCCAACATTAAAACCCGAAAAGTTGCATTCCTTTCACCGAAACAGGTTGGCAAGTTGGACAGGCAATTTCCTTAACTCTAGGGTTTTAGATGAGTACTTCTATTTTGTAGATTCCATAAGTTCAGTGGTAACCTTGATTGTGAACATTGAGGAACGCACAGAATGAAAAACTCGCTACCACTTGAAAGAGAAGCTTTGAACAATTTTGTGGAAAACTTGCGGAAAATTTGAGGCCTTGCAAAACGTCCAACCTCCTGGGACTTCTTTAAAAAATACGAATATCGGAGATGGGTTTGAACATTTATTTATTTACAAAAAGCACATAGTGCCAATATTACGATTTAAATTTGAGAACATGGCATTCATAATCACAACAGTACTCGACATTTGAACGTGTAAAAAAGAAAATTGAATACCATTTTCTATTGCGAATGTTGCTAAGTTGTAAACGGACATGAGATTTAATTTTCACGGTATTTTTCTTTAAAAATGAACAAAAGTTTTTCAACAAACAACTGATTCCTTCTCGGGTGTTCTTCGGTGACCGGCACGGGTTTTGGTAAACGGAGAATGAAAGGTCTCTATTCAGACAACGAGTTTCGGTAAGATTAGGGCGACGGGCTCAGGTAAAGGCAGGAATGTGTTCTGTCTAGTTTGCTGGTCTGGATGTTCGCTTCGCTCGCATCTCAAAAACAAAAAATATCCTACATCAATCCTTTTAGTAAAGTATAGATTAGTTGGACAAATAGATCAGAATGTGTTAACACGATGAGTTACTTTCGCCTGTATGTATTGTTGTTTTACCCAAACTCGTCTTATTGCTTGTAAATATTTTACCCAAAGTTGTGGTGATTTTTACCCAAAACCTTGGTGTTTTTACCTCTTCGGTACTCCCCCCCATTTTCAAACGCTCGTCGCTTCATGAAATTCCAACAAAAATTTGGTGTTGAGGTGATTTTTGAAAACTTCAGTTTGTCTAGTTTCATGTCTAGTGAACCTCAATTTACCAGAATTAAATAGTAATGGTGAATTATTCAATCGAAAAAAGTGGGGGGAGTACTACCAATATCGCGTCTCAACCTCTTAACTTTCGATCAAAGTATTTCATCGCTCTATAACTCATACCTGCACGTCCCCAAACATCCCTGTGAATTCCTTTTTAGAGATAAGTTCTCACCAGAATTGCGACTTCCACCCCTTCCACAAATTTCACAGAGAAAGGCTGATAAAATGTTAAGGATTTGTATAAAAATTAATTTATTGTGCATGAAGGGTACCTATTCGATTATTTATGTAATAGTAGCATTACATGGCTTCATTAGGATTGTATATTGAAAATATTACCAACCTTCGCCTTCCGGTCAAGGTTCAAAACGCTTTCAAGCCCCGTGAAGGTAAACGGTAAATATCAAATAGTAAGCTTGCCTATCTCTAAACAACAATTCACAGGAACAGGGGTGTGAGGACGTGCAGTTATGAGATATAGAGCGATGAAATCCTTTGATCGAAAGTTAAGAGGTTGAGACGCGATATTGGTACATTGGCGAATTTGGCTTTTACAAAGTTGTTGCTTCAAAATATGAACACACACATCAAAAAGTAGACGAGCTGAAGTTTCCAAAAAATCTCCTCAACATCAAATTTTTGTTAGAATTTCATGAACCGACGAGCGTTTGAAAATGGGGGGAGTAACGAAGAACACCCTCCTTCTCTATTCATAACATCCTCTTAAAAAGTTGTAGCCATTTTCGAAATGCACAACACAGGTAACCAGGGTGTTGTAAGCCCCCTAACCTACCTGAGACTCCCCAACTTTAAGTTTTACGAGCTTGAAGAGCCTTGATGAATGTTAACGGTTGAGGTAGCTGACCTGAAGGGTTGGAATCTCCTGAAGGGAGCTTGAATAAGTAAGAATCCACAGCTAAGCTGCAGGAAATCAAGGGTATGGAAATAATATAGGCGAGCTTCGAACGAGCTTTTATTAAGGAACCAAATGTATTGCAACACAAAGATAAAAATAGTGAATTCAGCGTATGAGCAATCAAATAGAAATGTGAACGAGCTTAGAGCTAAAAAGAAACGCAACCTTAGGAGCTAACTTACGAGCTAAATACGAATCATGAAACAAAAATGAAATAGTACAGCTTTGGGGTGCGAGCACCTTTGAAAATATGAATTCCTATCTAAGATGGCTGGAAAGCTCAAGGAGCATCTAGTTAAAGCCGTGAGGCGGCGGAATAGAATGCAAGCGTAATGTGAGCCCAAGTGGCGCTGAGAGGAACATCTAGAGGGCTTCTAGTCCACCCCTTCAGGGTACGATCTCTGGGATCGTGATTGTGCTTGAAAAGAGATTTACCATTTCGCTGCCTCACGGCTTGTAATACTGCTTTCTAGCCTAAGGGCTCTTGATTTATGTTGAGATCTTGGTTAAGATCAGTAGAGATCAGTACGTTCTAGTGATAAGATTGCCAATGATTCCTAATGATTTTGACTGATTTGACTTGTATATTTCTTATGTTTTGTACCATGATTGAAAATTCTTTCTATTGTCCAGTTTAGTACCTTATTTACAACACTGAAGTTAGTTATTATTTTACCTACGTTCTAGTGATAAGATCCATACCACAGAATAATCTTTTCCATTTCTACCACAGTCTGCTTGATCGACCAGTCTCACCAAGGTCGCATTTACCGAACCGTCGTAGCATAGACGGGCGTCTGCTTCTTGTATATTTTTGTGATCTTGTGTGATTTCTGGTTTAATAATAAGCGCTCGTTTTGAAATCGTTGTGCTTTATTCGTTCCTTGACTTCCAGCAGCAAAGTTGGGTAATAACTGAAGTCCCCATCAGGGATCCAGGCCCTTCAGGCTCGCTACCATAGATCTTTCAGATCTTATTGAGATTTTCTAAGGGTTTAGAATCAGGAGATTAGAAGGGTGGCTTACACAAGTAGGAGTAAAGTGGTTTTACCGTCATTTTCAGTATGTTTCGATTGGGAGCAGTAATGAAGCCTCGTAGACTGATTGAAATTAATGTTTAGTTTGCAAAAATTTTGGCAAAGAATCTTATTTCCAAGGATAAAAAAATGCCAACGGCACGCGGTGTTCCCAAGCGGTCACCCATCCAAGTACTAACCAGGCTCGACGTTGCTTAACTTCGGTGATCGGACGAGAACCGGTGTTTTCAACGTGATATGGCCGTTGGCGATTATTGTCCGGATGTATACGACACAAATAGGAAAAGCTGACAGGGATACCTACTCATGATAACCATCATCCTAGCCCTCCCTGATCACAGGATGGAGTTCCAAAATTTGATTTGCACAAAAAATTGTGACAGGGCAGGGGCGATTTAAGCTTCAATCAGCCATCAGGTTGGCTCCTGTCATGTCATTCATCTCGTACAGTCTCAGGGGTTGGCGAAAGCTAGAACAATGTATACGACACAGGAAGCAAAAGCTGGCAGGAATATCCACTCTAGTGCTATCCCTGATGGCAGGGGAAGTGCTTCAACATTTGAATTTCACAAAAAACTGAGGAGAACAGGGGCGATTTAGGCTAATTCAGCTATCAGGTCGGCTCCTGTCATGTCGTTCATCTCGTACATTCCCAGGGGTTGGCGAAAGCTAGAACAATGTATACGACACAGAAAGCAAAAGCTGGCAGGAATATCCACTCAAATGCTATCCCCGATGGCAGAGGAAGAGCTTCAACATTTGAATTTCACAAAAAACTGAGGAGAACAGGGGCGATTTAGGCTAATTCAGCTATCAGGTCGGCCCCCGTCATGTCATTCGTCTCCTACTGTCATACACAAGCTCTATCAAGTTTCCATTTTCCAACGTGAAAGGGAGTAAATATAGTACATCGCTCTCTCAGCTGCTGTAATGTACGCGAATGTGCAAAGGTATAGCTTTGAAGGGGATATTTACGTTATTTGATAACGATTTTCCTACCTGAAATCACTGAGCAGCCGTGAACAACCCGTTAATAATAGTAAATTTAAACAAATTCAAATTAAGGGATTAAATTCAATACTGTCAAGAATTTTTTTGAAAAATTCAAATTTAAACTCAGTTCCTCGAAAACTTCAAAATTTCTAGTTTTTCTTGAAAAATTCCAACTTAATGGATTGGAAAATTCTCTAATTTTACGGTTTTATTGAAATATGCACCAATTCTTTTTTGAATAGAACCTTTTTAAATAAAAATCTGCCAATTTCAAGGTTTTTGAAAATTTTACAAATTTAATTTTGTATATATTTTCAAGAAATTCTGAAAATTTGAGATTTTGAAATGAAATGAAATTTTTTAATTGTATAAGCCTTCCGGCGATACAAGAGTTGGTTCAGGCAGTTACGAAAATTGAGAACAAAACACCTTACTCACTGTTAACAACTGTGACTTGAAAAAAAAAAAAAAAAAAGAAACAATTAAAAAAAAAAAAAAAATTCACTTGATGAAAATTAAATTTAACTACTTAAATTACTTTTTAAGCAAACCATACAAATTCTAAGGCCTAAGTACTAAGGGGTACTAGACTAAGATGAGACATGGCTATGTTGAGGAAAATAAACAATTCAATCTAAAAAATATTCACATAATTATCCAAATAAAAACCAAGAGAAACTTTACAAAGCAAGATCGGAAAATTAATGTAAAAATCCCTCATTTAAGAAAAAACCCGGGTTCTTATGCAGTAACTGCATGATGTTTTCTTTTATTAATAACTATTATTAATAAAAAAAAACATTTTCTTGCAATCTAATAGTCCCTCGAGAGAGAGCAGGGAGGAAAGTCTATCATATGATAAATCGTCTTCAAGGAAGAAAGAGAATCTCTCGCCGCAAAGGATAGGGCAAACGCATAGAAAATGAAAAACTGAGTCTGGCATGAAATTTGAGATTTTTAGTAAAATAAAATTTAAAAAACAATTCATACTAGGTACCTATTATCCAGCGGATTTCTCAAAAACTTTTAAAATACCGAAGTTGTCATGAAAAACGTTCGAATTTTTAAAAAAGCCATCAAAGTGGTGAATTTTAAATTGAAATATAGAAGGAAAAATGTACAAATTCGTAAATATTACTTGTAAAGCTTGAAATCAACAACTTTTCCACCATGAAAAGTTCAAATTTGTAAATTTATCTGGAAAACCTTGTCATTATTGGCCTAGATTTATTTATCTCTAAACATCTATTTTTGGTCAGTGAGGGTAGGCTAGCTAATCCCAGGTTAGGAAAGGCTAACTAACCCCAGGTTAGGGTAGGCTAGCTAATTCCAGGTTAGGAAAGGCTAACTAACCCCAGGTTAGGGTAGGCTAGTTAATTCCAGGTTAGAGTAGCCTAGCTAATCCCAGGTTATGGTAGGCTAGCTAATCCGAGGTTAGGAAAGGCTAACTAACCCCAGGTTAGGGTAGGCTAGATAAACCCAGGTTAGTGCAAGCTAGGTAACCCTAGATTAGTGCAGGCTAGCTAACTTGTCATTATTGGCCTAGATTTATTCATCTCCAAACATCCATTTTTTGGTTTGTGAGAATTGGGATGAAATTAAAACTCGAAATAAATCATTTATATCTGTATTTAGGAATAAAAAGCTGGGACAAAAACTCTAGTCGAACGAATCAAAACCAACAAATGAATAACGTACTCGTAAAATAGAAACAATATGGAACACAATAAATATAAACGTTAAAAAAATGTAATAATAATCTTTTCAAGTACAATAATAGTAAAAAAAAAAATCACATTCAACTTATAAAAATTAGGCTTACTTGAAATATAAATTCAGCCGTGACTAGTCATAATAATTCTTTTTAATATTACAATCAAGTCTAATGGCACATAACCCAAGAAGGCACCCAGCTGTTCCGGATTTCATGACGTGGTGCCTACTGATTCAATTTCAAGGAGAATTCAACTTTCCATAAGATCGTATTTTTTCAAAGTGTAAATGGCACGAAATGAATTGAAGATTTAGGTATGTGAATGCGAACTGAGTTTTACTTGGTTTTATAGTGAAATAAGTTTGCTTTTTCTGTAATTTGTGCATATTCACTGATACAGATGATAGTAATTTGAATACAAATGAAAGGATATAAATATTGTTCTAAATTATGATGTCAAATTCGGAACGAGTGGGTATTTTAGGAAGAGAACAAGACGTTAATTGTTGTTGTAAAAGGTTTTGGGTTAACGATAGGATAACCCTAGGTTAAGGCAGGCATGCTAATCAAAGGTTAGGAAAGGCTGACTAACCGCAGGTTAGGGCAGGCTAGCTAATCCCAGGTTGGAGAAGGCTAGCTAACCATAGATTGGGGCAAGCTAGCTATCACCAGGTTATGGTAGGCTAGCTAATCCCAGGTTAGGGCAGGCTAGGGTTAAGGCAGGCATGCCAATCCCAGGTTAGGAAAGGCTGATTAACCGCAGGTTAGGGCAGGCTAGCTAATCCCAGGTTGGAGAAGGCTAGCTAACCCCAGGTTAGGGTAGGCTAGCTAATCCCAGGTTAGGAAAGGCTAACTAACCCCAGGTTAGGGCAAATCTAGCTAATCCCAGGTTAGGGAAGGCTAGCTAATCCCAGGTTAGGGAAGGCTAGCTAATCCCAGGTTAGGAAAGGCTAACTAACCCCAGGTTAGGGTAGGCTAGCTAATCCCAGGTTAGGAAAGGCTAGCTAACCCCAGGTTAGGGTAAGCTAGCTAATCCCAGGTTAGAAAAGGCCAACTAACCCCAGGTTAGGGTAGGCTAGCTAATCCTAGGTTAGGAAAGGCTAACTAACTCCAGGTTAGGGTAGGCTAGCTAAACCCAGGTTAGTGCAGGCTAGTTAACCCTAGATTAGTGCAGGCTAGCTAACCCAACATTAGGGTAGGCTTCCAGATGTAATGGCTAATGGCTTAAGATGTAGCAAACTCAAATTCTCAAAACTTCCTCAGGCTACCATTGGTAATGACAGAGTATGTTTTTGAAGAATCACAACCGTTGATCATGTAAACAAATTATACAAACACCTGCTAGTTATTTAATGTAGTTGACTGATGAATATCCATCCATACCATTGGCAACCAGTAAAAACAATAAGTACAATCTTCCTATTTGGAGCACAAAACACAAATACAAAAATCCATCACATCATCCCGACAGAAAGTGGAGCTTAAAATACTACTTTTTCATAATGAGTTATTTTTTTCACAAAGTTTATTAAATGAGAAAGAATTTCATTCTTCTACATTGTGCCGTATTCTTAGGAATAAAAACTGGAATCATTCTACAATATGAATATTATTAGAATGGAATGACGAAAGTAGGTTTTTCAGACGTTTAAAGTCCCCCATAAGAGATTAGAGCAAAATGTTATGACAAAAGGGATTGTTAAAAGGAAATTATCTGAAGGCCCAATCATATTTTTGCAGGAATTCAGTGCAAATACGTTCAATCATTAGGTTGAAATAGTTGAACAGAGCTTAATTTCTGTTTGGGATTTCAGTGAATCATATTCTTTAAGAAACTACTTCAAAATGAATAGAGCAACTGTCAATGTTCAGGTAAATAAAACTAAAATTAGGAGCAAATTTACTCTTTTGGTGTATTACTGCGAGAAATAAAGCATCAACGAGGTTTCGAAAAGGAGCGATGGAGGGGGAAATTAATGAAATGTTGATACTAGTGTAATTACACAACTATCAACCAGTTTTCTTCACTGATTGTTTTACAATTTAGCTTGAAGTATTTGAGCCATCTGTGAAATCATTCTGGGTGGTGCAACGGCTCAACATTTACGTTGCGTTCATATGTGGGGGTGCACCCAGTAAAATCTGAATTCGCAATTGAATCACACACCAAACAAACAAGTTTTATTTTCCTAGTGAACATGAGACGGTTTCACGAAGGATACTAAGCGTTGTAGTTGACGCGGAAAATGCATTTTTTTGTTTTGTGAATTCCTCTGCATTAACTGACCGCACTTGCACAGTTTCCTGGTACATTGACTTGGCCTTCAGAAACAATGACGACTAATTGGGGTGACGATCTGGGAGTCGACGAATCAACGAAGTATCAAGATATCAAGGGAAAATCGGAGCAGTTGACATAATAGTAACCCACATACAAATATACGCCTACATTGCATCCCATGGCTAAGTAATCAATCAAACTTCAGGATTCATTCTACAGGTCACATCCGACTAAGGGGCGATATCTAAAATGGGAAGCAGGGTTACTACTGCATATTTGAGAAAAATGCGTAACTAGAACGCAAGTTATCGCCCAGAGCTAATGTACCTCTGCTCCCACTCTGAATGGTGGTTGGTTACCCTGGTCCTTGATGGGGTGAGCTCTCTGATTGACTAGAGCAGCAAAACAAAAGGAAGATGGCGCCGTATGGCATATGGATGGGATGCCAAGAGGCATTTGATGGGAACCAAAATGAAAACACAAATTCAGTAAACGAAACCCCCAAATGAATGAAATGAGCTCAGGAACACAGAAATGGAATGACTTCAATTTATATGGTCGAATGTACTTTTCAAGATCTGCAGAATGAAACCAGGAACAAATCCCATATGATTGGGAATAGCAAGACGATCACTCTGCAATCTATCAAAACTTTGGTGGATCTTTCCACAGCTTTGGCTCAGGCAAAACAGGATACTCTGATACAGGGCAGGCGATACTTGGAATTTAAATAGGTCAAACAACATCTGTAGAGGACACGAATATATTTCCCCTGTGTGTAACAAATCAAAAATGACATGACTCAGTTCACGATGAAATGAAAATCGTTTCATAAGATATCGCAGTGGTAAGGAGAGAAGCGAGGAAATATGATACACAGCCACTGCAAGGAGTTCAAGATGGACACTCCAGAAAACACCAGGGGCTGACTCTGCCTCCTGATTCAGTCAAGTCTGGTAGTTTACCCCAAGCCTCGAATCTACCTCCTGGGACTGGTTTCCCTTGGGGGGTACCTCAGCGTCTAGATACGAACCCTCTTAGACTTCTGCTATAACTCCCTTATATTAGAAGTATAGTCAAATCTGAGGCTGTCATTGGAAATATCTAGAGATTTCACATTAGGATGAGCTCCTGAGCAGATCAGAAAACTGAACACTGTGGTAGTCTTTCTACCACAAACTTCAGAATTAGTTAATTTTTTTTCCTCTTCTCTCAAAACATTTTGTAGATTTTTCCTGCTAAAACACGATTTTTCTTCGAAGAACCACAAGCTTGATAAATTCGCCGTTTCATCAACTTTCCACAGCTAACTCTTTAATTTTACTTCGAAATTCAAGGGAGAAAATGGTGCGAACTAAATCATTCAAAAAGAGGAGTTATGCACGTTAAATCGATTTCGGTGTTCACGTCATCATCAGCAACAGAACAATAACTATTGTTTTGATTGATGTTACCAATATTATTGTTCCGTTACTTAACCGTTGAAATCAATTTAACGTGTAAAACTCTTAATTTTGTGGAAGAAGACTACATGTTTTCTATAAACCCTTTGTTTTCTTGGTGAAAATGGTGTTTGAATCTATGAAAACATTTCAGCGAAAATCGAGTGTTTTTTCCTCTTATAAAATTGATTATGATTTCAAGGGGACTTGGTTTCAACATCTGCTACAATAGCGAGTTGGTATCATTTCTCGTTCTTAAGCCAGATATTAATTTCAAGTCCCTAGCATGATTTATTCTGTATTTAGGAATGTCATTTACATATGAAAGTAGATATACAATAAACCAAACAAAATTACTGCAAGTCGAGAAAAAAATTGAAATCTAGGTACACCTCATTTCTACGTGTATGCATAGATGTCTATTAGTTATAATCATCTAATAACGTGGGAAGAGGTATCTCAAAATTATATACCCACAGGTTTGGTAGGCAGGTCATCCTGTGAATGTCTCCTTTTCAAGATTTGTTACAGAAATCGATATGAGAAATTTGGAAAGGTCGATTGCACTTTCAATCTTGCAACCCTGATTCAGTGTGTTCAAAACCACTCGCTAACGAACCAGAAAAATCCAAATACTGAGTACGTCAGCCTTAAAATGTGTGGAATGTATCCAAATGAGGAGATATCCTGAAGTGTACTGAGGTGCGATTCAGACATTGAAACCCTACCATACTCTACAAACGTCTTGACGTATTACTACAAATGTCAACCATCAGCAGCTCTAAAGACAAATCTTTGTCCACACTGATTTGGCCTCTAGGCACTACAGATGACCTAACCAACCCCTTTCTTAGCATCTTTGTTTGCTGGTAGTTTAATTTGTTTGAAAGAATGTTCAGTAAGCCTTAACGACTTACTTGTCCACACTGATTTGGCCTCTAGGCACTACAGATCACCTAACCAACCCCTTTCTTAGCATCTTTGTTTGCTGGTAGTTTAATTTGTTTGAAAAAATGTTCAGTAAGCCTTAACGACTTACTTGTCCACACTGATTTGGCCTCTAGGCACTACAGATCACCTAACCAACCCCTTTCTAAGCATCTTTGTTTGCTGGTGGTTTTGTTTGAAAAAATGTTCAGTAAGCCTTAACGACTTACTTGTCCACACTGATTTGGCCTCTAGGCACTACAGATCACCTAACCAACCCCTTTCTTAGCATCTTTGTTTGCTGGTAGTTTAATTTGTTTGAAAAAATGTTCAGTAAGCCTTAACGACTTACTTGGTACCGATAAATTCTTCAACAATACAAACTTTGTAGAGAAGGATGATTTTTTCTCAATTACCACCAAACGGGTAACGAATTTTCAATCCAGCTAAGAGCAACCAACATGGATTTGTCAATGGTGCCTCTCTGTCTCAAGACGTTCACCCTGCTCCGATCTTCCCAACTACTGACGTTGATTCGTTCTGGAGCCCCCGAGTTGTACAAAATGTTTGGGATAAACGCTAAGGATAAAACAGAAAGCAAACTGAAGCGGGAATTTCTGAGTTGAACCAAAAGGTCAAAGCTGAAGTCACACTAGCAAGCCACACAGCGTTACTCTATTGTAAAAAAAAGTAAAAATCACACAAAAACTGTCATTGAAGCATTTGATGAGCATTTATTATGCAGCCAATAATTAATGAGATTGGCCCGTTATGGTTTTGGCAGGAACTCAGAAATTACGTGCCTACTCAGAATAAAACGTAGGTAAACAGTAAACGTCAAAATTGTCCTTGTATCTTCGAAACAATAAATTGTTGTCTACAATGGAAATTGTATGAGCGTGATTCTCTTTTGGGGAATTTCAAACTGAATTTGGAAGGGTGGATGCACCTACCAGATGGGTGAAATGGGGGAGGGGAGAGAGAGGGGAATTATATTTTTTATACTTCTCTTTTTTTTTCTTTTAATATAATAATTTATCTTGGTGAGTGTGGCGACCCTTCTACGACGCGCCGGAGTTGCAGAGTCTGTAGCACCTTATATCGTTAGACAGCCTAAAAATGTTCTGAGTGAACGAGGGAAGATCCTGGAACAGAAGGAACAAAACGCTCATCTACATTACCAACTTCACTATTCGAATGTTACAGAGGAAAAAGCGTGTTATCAGTCAAGAGGAAATGTTCGGTAAATCAGCTTTTTCGATCAATGTTTCGATAAAATTAGCAGTGTTATTTTGGTCATCAGTTTTGTACAATTTTGTACACAATAAAAAAATCTCTATTACAGCTATACAACCTACAAATATGGGATTCTGCTGGGGGGGGAAAACAGGATGCAAGCTGGGGCTAACAAGGGCTTACGTGAGCTCATTCTGTGTTCATAAACGGTACTTACCAAGCCTAACCAACTCCTGGAAAAATCTGTAAATTCAACCAGAGCACCAGAGAGGCTAGTACACAAAGCTTACCAAGGTGGCAGGTACACAAATTACGCCCTCAGGCGGACAGAAAAGTGGTGATGCCGGGATAACAAAGGGCGGAAGGAGCCCACCCAAAGGTTAGTTGAAGGAGTGTTGAGCAGGGGGGGGGGGGGGGCGGAACTGTCGGGTCGGTCTCTAAGAACTGGATTGTACTGTTAATCATTTGAATGATAAAATCATTAAGCGTGGTTCATTGCTTGGAGTTGTTTAGCCATAAAGTCACAGGAAAACGAAAGTCCTTCCGGAAATCACGTTCACAATTAAATAACCACAGTGTTTTAATGATGTTTTGAGGGTTGAACTAAGCTGGAAACGTAAAATTTGTTTGCCTTTCAATTGTTCAGTTTGAACTCAACTTTCCAATGACTTACCAATTCAACTTTGAGAAACCCTCGAAAGGGACCAATTTTTTGAAGACTTGAAAATAAAATTATTTCACAAAATGTGTCCTTGATTTACTTCAGACTGAACCATTTTATTGAACTGGGTTTTATAGTAAACTCTGGGCGTATACTTACCGTGAAGTAAGACTTTGTCTCAGTAAACATGTGTTACAAGATCTGGCGACCACGAATTTGAAACTGAGTTTTTTCGAAAGGGATTCCTTAATTTTGATTAGCAGTGTATTTCGAGGATGAAACAAAAATTAAACACAAAGATTAAAGCAACTCTGATTGCTGCAACAAAAGTGGAACAACTCCTGGCAACTGATTGTCAGTTCTCAGACAAAGAGTGAAATTACTCGATGTTACAGACAAATTTAGTGGACCTGCATTGACACTTTATAACAAAATTAATTGTTTGTCTAAATGGGGCTTTAGAATAATAATGTCATCAAACTAACAGTACGACGGGATTCCTAGTGAAAAACACTGAACACTATCTCTTCGATAGTTACGCCTTCTCTGTTAGATGACATTACCATGTCCTTTTCGTCCATAGCTTGACAATACGCCTTTTTCCCTGAACCCTTCATTTGGTTGCAATACCATCTACCAGAACAAATGTATAATACGGTACTTCAAGAAAATTCACTCGCACAATTTCATGGACGGTTGGAAGTTTAAAAAACTGAATAAATCGTGGTCACTTACAGTGTCGGGTTTGATGTTCTTCTTGAGAATATCTCTTTGGTTTTCGTCCAGCCCAGAGGTTTGCGACAGGAACTGAGGGAGGAAGCTGTTGAAGAAGGAATCAAAGTTGACGGCGGCCATGTTGTAAATGGCGGTGGCGATCTCATCACTGAGGAGAGCGTGGCTCTTGTTGATCAGAGTGGTCAACAGCACAGTCAGCAGTAACGCGAGGAACTGGACTCTGAACATTTCCTGCAATTGAAAAAAGATTCGATGAACGTTTTTCAACATGTTTCCCGCCGCGCGGATGAATTCAGGCAGGAGGTACCCCCTTCGTGAGCCACACAACTGAATTCATCCTTAGAAACCTATAACAGCTATCTATCGCTTGCCCCAAAAATTAGAGAGTTTTTCCTCCCCACAGTGTCCAACAGTGTTGAATGCAAATCTAGGGAAACGCAAGACAGATGCTAACTTTTCAGGAGGTCACGTGGTCTTCCCACGATGTCAAACAGTCTCTTATCATAACCTGACATCCATGTTTTGATTTGGACGCCATTTTCTGAAAGCGAATATTACTTCAATTTAATTTAGTGTCGTTGTTTTGCCTACTTTCTTCTTTTTTAAGAGGCTTAAGCCAAGTAAAATAAAAAATACTTTCAAGTTAAGAAAAGTTCTTCAAAGTTATTAATTACGCTCACTTGAACATCTCAATCAGAATAAGTTGCCTTGATGTCAATGTACACACTACACAGCAACTGTCACTCGCGTTTGTATTGTTGCGTCCCCGTAAAAGTCGTTTTTACTGAAAAATTAGTTGGTTTTAAATTTCTATATAAAACTTAGGACTGATTCAGATAATTGGTGATTCTGTCAATCGGCATTGTACTGTACTCACACATACTTGTACATACAAGTTGTACTCTACGATACTCGTACATGTATTTCCTTATATACATTTGATTTCCTTATACAGGGTGGCTCTTAATGAACGAACGACCCTTTCTATTTCCGTTGATTGTGGAGAAATCAAAAAACTTGTCGAAGTAACCTCCCCTTATTTTCTTGCAAAGAATTCAAAAATTGCAGTTTGAAGCGTCGCGCATGCGCGCAAATGCCTGAAACGCGCACTAACTTTGTTATTTCAAATGGGAACCCGAGTTTTCTATTATCAAATTCGGATTCTACCCAAAATTTCATGAAAATTTGTCCCCACAATCAATTTTTTTATTGCGCGCGACCGGTTCAGCAAGCACGCAAAGTTGTGCAACCCCAAAATTGTCAAATAGTGGATAATGGTGAAATCTAAAGTGTAGCACATGAATTTTCATTGTTTTTTAACGCTGATTCACGTAATGCTACCCATTTCTTGATTAGACTCAATTTTCGCGGATAATGACCAAATTTTGATTATTTCACATGAACAATCGCCGACTTTCAACTCCCAGATTAGGATGATTTTTCACTATCACTGATCATTTTTCAACCATATTTCTGAAAATTAGGCAAATTTTGATCATTATTCCGCAAAAATTGAGTCAGATCGAAAAAACGGACGGACGGAACGGACAGTCGAATCAATTCCGATTTTTATTATTTGTAACTTACTTTGTGTAGGAGTTACTTGATATTTTTTTCGCGACAAATAGCTTGGTTTTTTAAATACTTTAAAAATTTGGAACCTATGGTCACTAAGGCACATCGCTTTTAAATCATCAGAGAAAACTGAATACAAAAACAGAAATAATGACCAATTTATACATCTTTGTGAGAGCAAAAATTTGTATTCCACCTGCTTCATGATGGCAGACTTCACCCACAATTAACTTCATTTTTAAAATATGACTTCAAGCCTCAGTACATTTTTGCTGTGCAGGCTCCCACACAACACACTATCAAGACTATTATCAAGAACTATTATCTTTAAAAACAAAAAAGTTTATTTCATTTTCGTTTTGAGTTAACGTTACCTTGTGGTACAGCTTCCACTTGTGGTTTATTGATTCAAGGGCTTGGAGATTTTGTGAGAATATGGATATGTCTGGTTGGGTGAGGGATTGACCGAAGGCCGTGAGGATGGCGGCCAGCTGGTCACCGTGCTCCAAAATCGGTTGACAGTCCTGAACCGCACCCTGGTAGAAATACTGCCACTTGTGCATCACCAAGCTAGAAAATAGCATTTACCAAATAACTGTTATAATATCATAGTACAAAACAATGGATGCTTAATATAAAAGAATTGTTGTCAATATATAGGTAGACGTTATTCAGCAAAAAAACGAATACCTAATGAGATTATGGATTAATGGGAAAGATGTGATACAAATGTATACAACAACGTTAACATGTGACGTCAAAGTAATTACAGTAATAATATTGTTACGGGGGTTGGTTTATAATAAAAACTAGTAAGAACTGGCTTGAATGAATTTAATAACCTGTGAACGAATCGAATATTTGATATAAAGTTCTAGCTAATTAGGTAATTAAGAGCCTAGGAGCCTGCTGGCTGCGGGGGTTGCTGTGCGTTTGATGGTGAAAACTGAACTGACTCCTGGAGACAGGGTCTGCAGCGTGGCTTGCTTGACAAGTGCTGACGTACGCGGAAACCCTTTCCGCTGAACGTGTGCTACATATTCATTTATTTATTTGAAATATGGGCCCAATGAGATATAAAGAAAAACAAACAGATGCTGTCATGACACTGGGTGGATATCGTGGATGAGAGAAGTATAAATGGAGAAAAGAAATACAAATTAAATAGGAAAAGAAAAAGAAAAGAAATTGAAACAGAATTACAGTTAAAATAAATAAACCTTATAGCACTTGGTGAAACAGCTGGTATTTAAATGCTTGAGGGGATTGGTTGCTGAATAAGTCGAGGGATGGGTTGAAGGTCAGGAGTTGATTAGCCAGCCAAGGGAGTCTGTCAATGGGTTGGTGACTTATGTAGTTTGTTGGAGAGAATGCTGATTTAAACAGAGGTGAGTGACGAGAGTGATATGCAGGTATGTTGAAGTTGAGTTCAGCTAGCAAAGTGGGACAGTCAACGCGGCCAGTTACCAGGTTCCGGAGGAAGCACATATCCAATACATCCCGACGGGTCCCAAGGGCCACTAGGGCACAGCGCTTCGCCATTTCTTGGGAGCTATAGGTGTTGAATGGGACTCGCAACTTTTACCCTACGTAGCGGAGAAATCGTCGCTGCACCCTGTCCAGCTGTTCCTTATGAACCTGGTAGAGTGGGGACCATACCACGGAGCAGTACTCCAGTATTGGGCGCACCAGAGCAGTGTAGAGGGCAGTCAGTGCTTGAACACTCGTGAACTCAGCTGAAGTTCGCTTTAGAAATCCCAAGGCTCGTATGGCATGGCAAGACAGGCGGTCGATGTGGTCAGAGAAGGTGAGCTGAGAGTCAATCCAAATTCCCAGGTCTTTGGAGAGCGTGGATCTCACCAGTTGAATACTAAATGATATAGACTCGAAAAATAATGGCTCGTGACAGTATCACATTCTTCCCTCCGTCAGAATCGAACATAGTCTTCCCAGAATTTAGGGCTTTTTGAATCCAAGTACTGTTTCGCATAGGAGGCAACCTGAGGGAGAGATTTGACTGCTGGAAAAAAAAGCTGTGATTTTTCGGTCACAGATGGTGATTGCAAGTCATCAGGAATGTTGTCTGGGGCGTAATCCAGTCTAGATCCATTCTAAGTAGAGGGATCTACTAAGTGGAAGGTGTCCAGAAGAAATTGTAGACTCTCTTGGATATAGGATTCGAGCTTAATCGTGAGTTCCATCCAAAAGACCTGTTCTACGAGGAATTTTCCTCCTTATGAGAACTTGGCCGGGATTCAAGAGCCATGTTGGAAACAAACAGGCATTCCTAGATCAGCAAGGATGCTTGGAAAGGCTTTCATGTGGAGAACAATTGGTGGACACACAAGGTAAGTACCTTTTGGAGCAAAGTCCAGGCTGAAGGACTGCTTCCCATTGACGAATAGGCAAGTTGCTCTTTTTGGCAGCTAATTCGATGGTTTTGTAAAGAGTTTTTTCCATTAAATCTTTCAATTCGTCAGTAACCTAGAAGCGGTACCATACGCTAACAGGATCATTTTTAAAAACCTTGAGACATGAATGATGCACCTGTGCATGGATGAACGAGGGTGCTTCAAAAATATAGAAAAGTTGATGTATCGAATTTTGACAGTTCCTGCGCTGACATCTCAGCAAGCAAAGACAAATGGAAACCTGGAATATTCATCAGAGGTTAACAAAAGATGGTTGAAGCCTTCAAAGTCCACATTCAGTCTTTCAAATGGAGCTGTTGATTTTATTGGAGTTCCTCCGTTTTTGAAGAACTGAGACTTCACCTCAGAACAAATTTTATAAGACGAAGTAACCACTCTCATTTTTTATGAAGATTGTGCCGACTTTGTGCAATACAAACTACAGCCGATGGGCTACACACCAATCTCAGCTAACAATTATCTATTAAGGTTTACTAACAGAATCGTCACAGTTGTAAAACTTCCTTGACCCTGATTTTAAGCCAATGCTAGTCAAGTGCGAGTAGGTATAGGAATGAGTAAATGTTAAGACTAACTGTTACCTGGAGAGAAGGTTGAAGAGAGCTGGTTTGATGGTTGCGCTAGTGACTTCCGTGACGTTGGGGAGAATGTTCTCGAGGCACAGAGCGATGCAACTCGGAACGAAATGTTTGAAGGAAGCAGCGGGCTGCTCGATGACCAGCGTCAGAAGTTGAAGGAGCTTATCTACCCCACAGCTGATCTCCGATACTTCACATCTAAAATAATAATAACAACCTGTATTCGACGATCTACCCAACCAGGGTGACCCAATGGACACAAAATACTGACTTCATACACTTGGAAAATGATTAACGTTGCTTGATGTTCGTTAAGAGAAGAAATAATAGACAATTTATATTGAGCTTTTTGTTAGTGTAGATATGGCAGGTGAATAGAGAAAACATACAGGTAAGTAATACTTGCATTACAGAGATGCTTCCAGCAGGTGAGAGCAGTGCTACATTCCTTGATGAACACTGCTGGAACAGTCAAGATACTTTGGAGATAGAGGTAGACTTACCTTCTTCTCTATATTTCAACCCAGAAATACCTTCTAACTGCCCGTAGCTGACATCCGAAAATTGATGAGGCAGAGAGTCCCCAACATATTATTCCTTATGGAGCCCTGCTCTGAAAGACATGGCACGAAAAGCTGTGAGAACAGCTATTGGGAAGTTTATCTCTAAGCAGGAGAAACGTGTTGCTGATCAGTTATTCCTCCAACTGAATACAGTGAAAGATCCAGTTCAACTTGAAGCATGGATACAGATTTCAAGCACATCCCAGACGGATGAGCGATTTTAAACCCGAATTTCGTAAACTTAGGTTCAATAGTTAATGCAGAAAACTTTTGGCGGACGGATTACGTCTATGTATCACGAAACGTAGACCTCCCAATTAGCAAAGGTTCATTATTCAAATTAATAAACTAAAATGTACTCACTGGGTGAAGGAACTGATGAAGGTGTGAACAGCTCTT
This sequence comes from Creontiades dilutus, assembly GCA_031894815.1. Lineage (NCBI taxonomy): Eukaryota > Metazoa > Arthropoda > Insecta > Hemiptera > Miridae > Creontiades > Creontiades dilutus. The sequence goes on along the minus strand of JAVIWC010009012.1, from coordinate 130,961 downwards.
TGAGTGAATTGCGCGCCCATTTGGTGTTGAAGAGTTCTGAAGGCCTCAAGGAACAGAGTCAGCATGGTGTTGCAGTGCTCTGGCTTCGTTTTTAGCACCCGAGGGAAATCGTTGAGAACTTGCTGGAGAACCGGCTGAAATGGAAATAACAGCGATTAATACTGTAACTTTGATTGAATTGTGATGAACTGATAATTTTTCTGTACAACGAATATATTTTACTTTGTACCGTCCATTGGACAGACAATTAAAATTTTTATAAACTCCAAAATGTCGACAAACGCGCTCACAGTAATTTATATTACAGATATATCAATCGAAACCAATTTTTATGAAGAAGGTATTTACCTGAACAGCCGTAAAAAGGAGTTTTTTGGCGGAGCTGGTGTCTGGTTTCGCGTGGAGAAGTATGGCTGTGACATGCGAAAGGTCTTGAAGCTGAGTGGGGTTGTTGGGGGTGGGCGCCATAGTTTCCACCAGGCCAGCCAAGAGTTGAACTCGTGTGGCGTCAGACTCCCATTTCCAGCTCAAAAGACACCGAACGAGGGCACAGTACACAACGCTCAAAGTCTAGAAACAACAGGAAAATTTATGTGGAGAGGTGAAAACAATGAACCAATGGCAAATATATGCAGTATGAATACAAATGAAGCTACTATTCGAGAGGTTCCACAATTTGGTTTCAAGGACGAGAAAATTACAATGAAAAACGAGAGTTCTTGGTTAAAAGGGTGCTAAGTGTCGACACATAACACTATAAGGTTCATACCAACAAGAGGTGGTTGAACAGCTGTTGGATGGAAATGGATAGCACTGAGAGACTCCATCCCTAGCAGTTAACAAAGGAAGCCTTTGAAAATTGAAACCTCTGAAGTGGATGTTGGACGGCTCAAGAGTTCCAAAAAAGTTTATTTATAGTTAATGGTTGGGAACGGTAATCTAGAAGGCTGCGCGCTGTTGTCAACAGCTGTTGGATTTTGCCAGCATTGTTGGAGCATACCTATTAGGGATGTCAAGAAAATATCGATATTCTTCCGTCGATATAACAATATTTTTGGGCGATATTTTCTATATCGATATATTGACATTAAACGTACACTATCGGATCCGATATTTTTCAGCCATAAATCATCATATCAACCATATCCTACATCTTATTGCTCAAAACTAATTTTATACTTTCCATTGAAGAATAGTTAAATATATCAGGAGGTACAATCGTAGGTAAAAAATAACCAGTTTCAAACACACTTAGAACTCGTACAGATACTTTTACGACTCACAGAAGATAATTCATCTCTCTCTTCACAAACGTTATATGTGGAAAATCTTGGGTAATTGGACCTTTTTTATCAGACGTATAAGTGATCACGTTCTGAACATTATTATTAAGGATTTTCAAAACCAATACTCCAGGAGGTAAAGAATACGAACATCGAACAGAGATTCTCACTTGCAGAGCTTTCTTCAACGGCAAACGCCCATTAAACATCGATTAGCTTTGGAAACTAAACATGGCCGACGATCTAGGTAAACACATATTTAGATCTCAATTCAACACCATCGTTTTCGTAGGTGAAATCACCCATTACAATCATTTCTCGGTTGCAGATTTGTACCTTGTTTATTCAAATGCACGTATCAATATCAATAAACTTTCATCTTTTATGGTGAACTGCTTCCTGGAACTTCATCAAATATTTCTTCCTTTGCCATCGATTATTACAACACATTATCAGGACGAACAGTCTCAATTACTCCAGAAAACACTTTTACAAAAAGGCCAATCTTTTCCATTTTTTAATTTTCTTTCGATAACAATTGTAAAATGTAAAAATTCGAACTTTGTCTCACCTCTTTTGGAAGATGACTTATGTTGGTAGTGAACAAAGTATATAGTTGATCTAGGGATCGCTGTGGGGCCTTCTGCAGGCATATAGTGTTGAGAACATGTGCAGCCGAGTGCTGCAATTTAGGGGCAGTTGGTTCAGTGAGGAGCGGGAGAACTGCAGTCAAACTGGTTTCAACTATCGTTTCACACATGCAGGCGTTGAGGCCAGCAATGATTTGACTATGTCTGAAACAGAAGCACACGTTTCTCCATTTATCTAAAGCGTTACTCAATTGCCATCTTATTTTGAGGCGACTTCAAAGAAATGATGACAATAGTTAGGTTGCTTTTTAAAAATATGATTAGCGAAGAGGCACACTTACAGTTCAATGAGGTGAGGAGCAATAGGCTGGAAATGAGGTCTGTCATGAAGTCGAGCTTGTGTGGCTTGGGCGGCCAGGTTAGCGAAGAGGGAAGCCAAGTTGTGAGGTACAGCAGCTGCCATCATTTGCGAGTAAAGACGAGCTACTGCTTGTGTCAGAGCAGCGCAATCTTCCAGCCAATCACCATTATCAGCCGCACCTTCTCCGCCACCACCGCAGAGCAAGGTACTGTACTGGGACATCAGTGGCTGCCAGCACTCCAGCTAAACAGGATGTATCAATTTCAGAGCTCAATTACGGGACAACTTTCAACTCAAATACATTTCAGCATGTGTAGATAAAAGAGTTTTACTGAGTGTATGAAGTCAGAGTCGTTTAATTTAAGGGAGAATCTTACCACCAAAGTGCATGTCTGAGTTGGCGCCAGTTCAGCTACTTTTGCAATAACTTCAATGCACTGCCGCAGGAACTTCTGTCGTTCAGTCTCTTCCTATGAACATGGAAGAAATCTCTATGTAATACATTTTGAGAACTACGCTTTTAGAAGTGACTGATGCTTAACCTACATGAGCAACCAATATTCTCGAAACATGATATTTTAAAATACATTTATTCAACTACTGTAAAGGTAAATAACAGAATAAGTACAGCAAAGCTATTATAGTACTACATAGGCGTTGGCGTGTTCACAAAGGAATCATTGCAAATACGCATCGTAAATAGGTACCTCTTGTCGAAATCTACAGACCTAATTAATGAATCCGCAATAAAGCATTATCTTTTTTGTGAAACATTGAACCTTTCTGATGGTATAAGCGGTAGCGAATTCCAATATACAATCAACCATATGTTTGTAAAAAATAACTAAAGAACTATCCCAAGCACCTATCCACCCTTAAGGAAATGAGCGACAGAATATAGAAACCAAAACTTGTCTCATTATGTTGGGAATACTCAAATATCATCCAGCCACATTGGCAATCTACCATAACACACCTACACCTTAAGTATGTCTTTTTATGAATTAACGTATGACATGTATTGCAACTACCTATGCTCATTATTGCACTGCACTAAGTGAGTGGTTAAATTATTTTCCACTGTCTTGAAGGGCAGAAAACTGTTGGAGCAGCTGCTTACGGAGGGAAAAACCATCGTCTTGCAGTGGATCCCATCACACGTTGGCACATGGGGGAATGAGCAAGCTGATGCCCTAGTGAGAGAAGGCTCCCGCATGCCTATGCCTGACGCCCCTACCACCTATCGAGCAGCAAAAAGTGCCATAACATCCTTCGTTCAGGAGCGGTTGATTGATGCCCAACGACACAAAGCCGAGGGGATGCAGTGGGCCTCACTGCTGGACATGAGAAGTCGGATCCCACCGCATCTCCCTCGCCATGAATCAGTTGCAGCGTTCAGAGCTGTCACTGGCCATGACTATTTAAATGATTACCTGCACAGGATCAGACTGAGAGACAGCCCTGGATGCAGCCTCTGCAGTGGCGCTGCTCCGATGACAACAAATCATTTATATGACTGTCCTCGACTCGAGGATACCCGACAACAATTCCACCATGACGAAACCACGTGGTCAAAAATAGCGAAATTGTACTGTGCTGCAAGATATCTCATGGCGCAAGAGCCTAGAACATCGGCATAGGACTAAAAAAAAAAAAAATGTTTTTCTTCACAGCTAACTAACTTCTTACTTATTCCCAAAACTATCACTCATATGCATCTTTTGTTCATTTTCGTATCGATAAACTGCTCAGAATTACTTTTTCATGGTTCAATCTTTACTAAATTAGTATTTTGTTACTATATAGTCGAGTATGTTACAACTCATTATTCTTGAAGTGGATGATTTTTTGGGAGTGATTCAAGGCTCGTTTTACCAAGCCTATTGACCAGCTAAGCATATATTCTTTAATCGATTTTTCTCTAATTTTTAACATACATTATGACTCATATTTTGTTTCAGTTGGGACATGAATTCCTTTTAATAATCACTTTGCGACAATAAACCATTTACTACTACCTACACCAGCACACATTTAATACTTACTCACTATCGGACATAAATCAGCAGGAAATACCGATTATACAATAACGGTCTATTACTAGGTTTAATGGAATCTGAGGGTCTTACGTCATTTTCCAACATTTCGTTGTCGAGATCCCTATGCCCTTGGAGTTTTTTCAACAGAGCATGAACGAGTGTGACAAGTACTTCTTCGTACCTAGTACAAAGAAAAATCACAATATATTTCAACGTATATAAGTGATATATTTCATATATAGCGAAATATTCCTAATATGCAGTTAGATTTAGTTCATACTACATTTTTAATTAACACATTCAATACATGACACATCATCGCCTCCTCGCCAAAATAAAAGAACAACGCACTCTCGAGTCACCATACTCTCTATTTTAAATACTCCACTAAAAATTGCAGGGTGAGCTGGATTGTCTCTCAATTTCCAAAGAATATTCCTGGGTTGGGCAGCTTTCATAAGGCCAAGATCTTCTCGACATGTTCTCGAGTAATTCTAACCTCATCAATCTGCTGCCAGACATCCCTCACACCTTCTGAATGAGCGTCCGTTGATTTGTGAGGTGCTTTTTGTTTCTTTCTTTGATTTTTGATGCAGTCATGGATTAAAAGCATGGTAGGAGCAGGTTGTCTTTGCTTAGAAAAAAATGAGAAAAGATCCAATTGATTATTGCCCCTTTTGTACTCAGCAGCTTTCCCTGTGCTTCAAGTGCTTGTAAGAGCATCATTCATACTAACCTAGTACTTCAGGTACTAAATAAATTGAATAAATGACGTCGTATTTGATTCTTGCTTTTATTGCTTGTTTCCATTTTCAACAGATGAACTTTTTGTTCTCTCTAAAATCAAAATTCCTACTAGCATTTCACGTTTGAACCTTCTATTGGTCTGCATATATGTCCATGTTTCTGCATATCTTTCTAATGAGCCTAATTTGTACAGTTTTCATCCAATTTTGATAAAATTTACAGGGAATAAGGGGATTAGGCTGCAGATCATCCCCTATAAGTTTAATTGCTCAGAAATCAATACATCAGTCTTCGCATGCGCAAACGTAAAACCCTTGAAGCAGTATTTTCTCATGTTCTAGAGCAGGGGTCTCCAAACTATGGCCCGCGGAAGGATTTGATCCAGCCCACCGCCAGAACGTGATGACTTCAAGGGAATCAAGAGTTTTCCCAGACAAATGATAACAATTTTTGGTTCAACGTATGTTTCCGAACAAACCTTTTCAAAAATGAAACATGTCAAATCCAAATATCGAGCGATACTTTCAGAAGAACACTTGAAAACTTTGCTTATGGTTGGCACAGAGAACTGTGATCCTAAGTGGAAAAACACTGTAAGCAAAAAACAATTGCACACGTCACATTAGATATTTTTTCAAAAATACTTTTTTGAATATAATAATTTTAAATAAATAGATTTCTCCTAAATGCTTTGTTTTTATATTCTTGAAAATGAAATTGATATTATTTCTTATTAAACGATGAAAAACTAATAATCATGGAATTAAAAAGATTTAGTTAATCACTAAAAACCAAGTTTTGGTTCCTATATTAGGCCTGATTTTGAATTTGTCTAATTCGTCTAGAGTTTTAAAACCCCTGTTTTCAAGTGTCTGACTTTCAAAATTTTCCATTACTGAAAATTCAGTTGTTAATATTTTTTATTGAACAACGAAAAAGTAATTGTGGAATTTAAAAAAATACTATCACCAAAAACTAATGTTTTGTAGCTATACGAGTCCTAATTTTGAATTTGTCAAACTCGTCTAGGAGTGCTTAAAAACACTGTTTTCAATTGTATAATTTTCAAAATTATCCGGGTTGGCGGACCCCACTGTTGGCCCACACCGCCACCTCAACATTACTATAAGGCCCTTCTGGCAAATAGTTTGGAGATCCCAGTTCTAGAGGTTCGATTCCGATTTTTTTTAGGAAGTCGGGAAAGAACGGTCTTACAATCTCATATCAATCCCAACACGATCGTACCACCATTTTATGCTCTGAAGCATTAAAGAACAGACCCTCAATACATGTCGACAAACCTTTTGAAGGCGTTGATGACTGACAGAACATGTCTCGCGGCAATTGTGTCCCATGAATCAGTTAATTCATGTGACCTAGACGAGGTATCAACAAACCATACCCAACTTGGCAAACTTTCTTGTTGCTTACTTTGTAATAATTTTGTGATTCCATTTCGTTTCCTTTGCAATTCCTATGCTGAAATGAAACTTTGTTAAATGCATGACATGCATCTCCCATTAATATGCTGTCAAAGAGATGACAAATACTAGCATGACGCAGTTGCAGGTTGTTAACTGCCAAAGCGACAGCATGTGCTCATTTGACTCGAATGCGCGTGATTTATTAATTTAAATGTAATCAACTTTTTATAATCTGGAACACCAATTTTCTCACATTTTACACATATTCTCGCACTTGTCCCTCACAGAAAATGGAAAAAAAAGTCAATTCAGTTTCTCTAGAATTGACAGGGCCCAGTGCTACGTACTGAATGTGTTAACTTATTTCCAAATAAACTAATGTACTGAGATGAGATAATATTGACTGATGGATAGCTGAAGGATAAATCATGACTGGTTTTGAGAAGAACTTACTTGGCGATATGTGTGGTGTCTTTTAGTTGGAGGTAATCGAGGAGGGAATTCCAAATATCGAGAGTCATGTAGAACCCTTCGAGAGTTGGCTGTTGGAATGTGAATTGGAAGAGAGAGGACAGGAACTCCAGAACGGGGAACCCTGGGCTTGACTCGACTCTGTGCCAATGGACTGACACGCACAGTCTTGTCATTTCAGTCAGTTTGCTCAAGTACCTAAAACAAACACAGAAAATGTTGAACTGCAAGGCTTCTGGTAAAAAACAATCTAAACTAATTACTCCAAAACACCAAAGACATACCATACAGACGTACACTCGAAGAGATTAGATTAAATGGTTCTCATAGCAACTAAAAGGACAATTTCCTCTTGGTGATAAGATTCGAACTCAACCAGAGATTTGAATATTTTTGGGCCGAGATGGCTGGTTTTGATTCTGGGGAAATGTTATGGTCAAGAAGAACAACCATCATTAGAAGCAGTTTGACTAAATCCACCTCATATCTCAACCTGTTGAAGTTGTGAAAGTAAACGGGAAATTTCCTCTTAGTAGTAAGGTCACGAATTCGAACTCAATCAGAGAAGTCAACATTTTTGAGCCGTAACTGGTTCACTAATTTGTAACTGTGCAAACGAATTCGATTCTATGTTTATGACTTGCAAATGATTGAGAATAGATGTAATACAAATTTTTAGCACGGAGTGGAGATAAAAATTTGGGCGGAAACACATAAGAAATGGAGCACAGCCACTAACGTCACCATTTCACCACTAATCTGAGCCGAAATATTAATTTGTTGGTGCTATTTTCCGTCATATCTCGTTTTTCTACAAAACTCCCCGATTTTCTCTAATTGTTTACAACTTTTACCAACTTTGAGCAACAGTTTGGGAAACTACGTAAAATGTTCTTTAAGACAGAACGATTTCCACTGCAGAAATTTCAGAAACTTGACTGTATTGTGAAGTCAAACAATAAAAAGTGTCTAAAGATAGGAATTGTCTAAAATTCGCTGATTTACTTTTCAAGATATAGATTACTTAACAAAATCGAATTTTAGAAAAAAATCCGCCTGTGTTATAAGAGGCTTTTTCTGAAACTGCAGGAAAAATCACACATCCTTCACGAAATTTGACTTAAAAATCATACACCGATCCAGGAAGTGACGATAATGAACTCTAAAGGATATTAATTAAGGGTGGAACTATTAAAAACTGAAATCTCAAAAACTTTAGATGTACTGTGATAGTCGCCGCATGCATATAAGATCCACCAGAAAATTGTTTGCAACCTAACTAGAAGCCAAGTTATAAAAACAACTGCAAATCATCTTAATATAAAGTCAGACGTGATCCATTTAATTCACCCAAAAGATTCAACTTACTCAGGGTCCAAATTCGAGCCCATATTGTTACTCAAGTTGGCCAAAGCGCCGCGGAGCAGGGAATTGTTGTGGACGCAAAGGGACAGAAGTGAGTTTTGGAATGTACCAGGAACACAATTGTTGTAGAGAAGCTCGTTGAGTGCTGATAGACCGTGAAGACCACAGGCATCCTGCTGAAAATAGGAAACAAGAACAGAAATCGTTATAGAGAAGTATTGGCTTTGATTTAGCTGAGCGATTACGGGGAAGGGGCAATTCGGAATAGAATTTCATTCAGAATGTCAAAATTTGAAATGTGCCTAAGTAGAACAGTCTCAGGAAGTTGGAAAGGGGTCCCATCAGGGTATATACCATACTTAATGATGACAAACAATGGTATGGTAAACAATGTAGACTTACACGATGGGGAGGATTCGCAGTTCACACTGCTGATAATATCATTTTGTTCATCAAGTGTAAGTTACAACTGTTCACATGTTTATTTTTGTTCCCCTTTATCTTTTACGAGTATTTTTGATATATAAGCTCCTTACAAACATCACAATTTTTAATAATAATTCAGAGCAGCAGGGGCTCAGTCAGATGAAGAGTTGATCTCGAAACGTAACTGAGGTGCGTGTCCCCTTGTTCGTTTTTTCCGTTATTTGCAATCCATATAAACGTTAAAATCCAGGAATCATTTCAGAGTTCAGCTGTCCCTCGATAATCCAACGTACTCGGTAGTCTGACGCGCTGCCGGCAGCAATATGCATCTCCCGTTTCTTTCCGTATTTCTTTTAAAAACTTACATGTACTGTCATTTTGTATCCCAATAATAATAAATTACATGTACCTTTACTGTTTCTTCCTTTTTTAACTTCATTGTGTTCAAACGCATTAATAATGAAACATCTTAGATAATATGACATTTTCGGTAATCTGACATTTTCGGTAATCCGACACTCTCTCGGTCCCATAACTGTCGGATTATCGAGGGACAGCTGTACTTCAAAACGGATTTCAATGTAGACAGTTTTCGATAATTTCTATTTTACAATTTTTAGAGCTATTGCAATAACTCCATTTTCTGTAAAAATTCGCTAAGAGCTAAAATAATTGAAAAATCGAGATTTAGAAAATTTTCAACATAAGAATAGCGTTGTACTGTTTGTTATACAAAGATACCAGCCAGATAGCTTTACGTTTCTCTGTTCGCTCTCTGTAAGGGATAGATTTGTGTCAGGAAAAATAACGTCGAAGGTGAACTAGTGTGAAAACAGTAAAAATTGTCGAATAAACTACGACGGTCAAATCTAGTAATGTAATTTCGAATAAATTACCTTTACAATAAATGTAGTTTTCATAACTTTTGTTAACAACTGACTGTCTAGACAATTGTCTGTTTAATTATTATCTATGTTTCAATAATCGACAGAGGAGTAAAGAAATAATAAACCTGTGAAATAATTTGCAGAGTTTTTCAAAAAATGTAAACAGTTTTTCGGATGGTACCTGCTGAGATGCAAAGTGAGTGATGAGCGATAAGAGTTGAAGGGAGTTGACGTCAGCAAGAGGTATCCAGGAGAATAGGTGGGAGAGAGCTTGCAGGGCAGCCATCACAACAGAGTTGTCGCCAGTGTTCTTGTTTTTAGCTTCTTCGAGAATAGCTGAACGAAACCAAAACACGTTTTGAATTGGTGGAAAAAATTACAACAAATGCTGGTTATTGGGATGAGGAGATGGCTGTTTTTGGTTGTGTCCCATTCTTCCTAAAGTACCCATTATACCTGCTATCTAACAGGTTTCCGGCAAAGTGATCAATAATGATGACACTTTAGTAGTAGTCTTTGGAAACAAGCCGTTTACAGGGAAAGGTAGGTACCCTGCGGTTCTGCTATCATTACTAATTCCTGAGTTATTGATAACATGTAGCGGTATGTTGTCTCAAGACAGATTAGGAGACAGAATCAGATACTCACAGAAACACACACAGAAACAGATACCTACTTTAAAATGACAGCATAGACCAGAAATCCAGAACAAATTAAAAATATAATAAACTGATACCTGCCAAGGTTTAGTACTGATTCTATGTAGTGAATGCTCGAGCCACAGCCGAAAGTTGAATTTTTTTACTTTACAGGTTAGGTTCTTCATAAAGAATAATTTATGACCGTTCAGAATCAATATTAGTGCAAATAAGCGTTAAAAGGGGTTGTTGTAACCAAAGGATGTAAGAAGGTTTCAAAACATGCTTCTTCTGCAAGATCAAACTACCTTCTAGGTTGTGTTATACATTTTTGTTCAATTACATGTTGCCAGCTTCGAACTCTTTTTATGTTTTGTTGGCGATCTTAACTGTCATAATAGGATCACAACAACTCTCATAATCAAATAATTTTGCACATTTTTGTATATAAATTTCTAAGTGAAAAATTTCCAACTTTTTCAATTGAGGCCTTGATGTTTTTAAGTGAATATCTTTAGATTAATTCCCGAATGCATTGCTGAAGGACTCAAAAATGAGTTGATAGCAAAATACCAAAAACGATGCAAATTCTTTCACTGGGGTTTATTATTCAATTGGCTTGCGTTCATGATTTTAATTTCTACTAAGCTTTGGAGTGTGTGTGTTTCACAGGTGATAGAGCAATTATTGAATTTCAGGAGGCACACAAATATGATCAACTGATCAATCCAAATAGGTACTTTGGTTAAGAACCGATTTACGTGCTATTATAATAATAAACCCCAGTAATAATATTGAACAATATTTACCTATATATTATCAGCGTTTCTTTGCATAAAAGAATGCTTCAACCCGTGTATCGGCTATAAACTACAAGTATCCACATCGGCTATCACTCCAGTATCCACATTCACTACAACTCGACGCTATCGGCCGGACATCACTAGGTTACAAACAAACAATAATAAACCAAAAAACGCAAATGTTGGCACCATAAATCGGGCCATACATTGGGAATGGTTTGACCTACGGACCTGGGGAGGGACTCATTCGATTCCTCATGGTATGCTCTTAAAAATAAGTTTACATTTAGGCCGCCTTGACTTGTTTTGAGGTTTTTAGGGATTTTATAAAACTTTGGCAGCCCTTAAAGGGCACTTTAAATTGAGTGAGAGAGCTGGCTCAAGAATTGGGGCGTCGTCGGACCAAGATGGATTTTTCCTGAAAATTTCAGATCTTTTGCTTAAGCCGTTTGGGAGAAATCGTGCGTACGGCGTACGGAAGACGAACGGAAAAATTGTATTGCAGATTCGGATTCTATACCCTTTGAAACGTAAACCATGAAATTTTCAGGGGGGGTTAGAATTTTTTTCCAGAGCGATTACAATGGTTCATTATTGAATAATAAACCAAAAGGGTGTTTTTTTTTGAGAATTGAGAGAAAGGAAAGTGAACTTGGTGTTTTTTGGGCTTCTTAACGCTCCCCTTTCATGAAAAAGGTCTACTGTCTGATTTGACGGATTTGATCTTAATCACCGGTTTTCCAAAGATTAATTCAGTATGACTATGGCAGAAGAACGGACCTGTTACATTGTTGAACACTTGAGGGATGTGTGCGAGGAAAAGGCGCTTCAATTCTTCCTTTCTCGTGACACTGAGATCTTCTCTGGGACAAATTAGCTCTTCCGAAGCAGTTTGAAGGAAAGCTAAACCCAAAACCCTGCTATCGGGCCCATCCATCAACTGAAACAAACCGGCATAATGAACGTTGATGAACAAGTATCTAATATACACATGTAAATATGAATAATACGGCATTTCATGTACTAATTCGATGGAAAATAATATAAAAACATATTGGTGAGCAGTGCATGCATTACAGGGACCTCCCTGAGTCCGGTGTTTATATTATCGCTGTTATAAACATAATTATTGTGTTATAATTATGAATATTTTTGAAAGATGGACCAATTGTTAATCGAACAGGAAAAGCATTCGGTTGAGAATTCCAGTAGGTATGAGGATCGCTTGAATGAAAAATAAAATGTTTTTACATCAATGAAATCAGATGAAAATAGTCAATAAATAACGATTAATCACTATTACCCCTCCATTCACCCCTTTCATAATGAAAACTGAATGTGTTGAAATATGTTAACATATTAAACCAATATATTAATTGAATAAAGAATAATGACATGAAGTGATCGAGAATTCTCGCTTGAGCAGCGATTGAAAGAATTTTCTCTTCATTCCCCATGATCTTGTTGATCAAGTATCCTTCATAGTCATTCCCATGTTGGGAATTCTCAAAAAAATAAATTAATTAAATAAAATAAAAACACTGGCGTTCAAACTGCAAATCTCTTCTGAAGCAATGTTGGCTTTTCCAAGGCTAGACCATGAAGCCAATAGCCTCTTACGTCTAACCAGAATTTTGACTTTTTACGTGACGCAACATCATCTATCAAAAAACTTCTCCAGCATCAACTTACAATCTGTATGTCTCTCTACAAGTTTTATTCATCTATCATAATTTGTTATTATTACAAATTAATCCAGTAACAATTATTGTATTACCTAGATCTTGCCGTTACCACTTTAATGTCTAAATGTCGAAATTATTCTGTAAAAACTGTTTTATTGCGTTCTTTCCGTTACAACGTTAATAAATAAGTAAGCAGCGATGTGAATAAATATGGACCAAAATAGTGAACAAAGTACAGCAATACAGTAAGCTACCTAAGGACGTAGCAACAACTGCTAGGAAAGACATGAGTTCTGGAAGCTTTCTTCTTCCTCAACACTTCATTGGAGATCTGACGGGTCTAGTTACCTTCTATTTATTTTCAAACAAGCAACATATTAATTTTCATTTTGGCTTCAATCGATTCCCAATTTCAAATTCTTCACTTGTTGATCAATCTCACTTTGTTTCGTTAATTTCAAATTTAGGCCTAAATTCTTGAATTATTATCAGTAGAAAAAATGATCGTTTTTAAGAAGCTCACATTTTGGTTGATTATTTAAAAAATAACATGAAACCTTTGCGAAATAATTTGCAGCATTTATTTTTTGTTTTTACCGTAAAAATATGTATTTTTTTTTTTAAATGATAGAAATACTGTTTTTGTACCTTTCGAACAGATTTTTCAGAATCAAACAAGATGATGCCTATTCCGAGCTTAAAGAAATTAATGCAGGGGTGCCACAAGGCAGTGTTTTGGTACCACTGCTATACCTTATATACACTGCTGACCTTCCAGAAGTCGAAAATAACATAACAGCTACGTTTGCTGATGATACTGCCATCCTAGCCATCGGCCAAGACAACAACGAATCTGTAACTAAATGGAATCACTTTATCTCCAAAATAGAAAGATGGACTGCAAAGTGGAGGATCAAAATGGATGATACCAAGTCGATACACGTGGACTTCACTAGCCGAAAGCTACAGTACATTCCGAATTTTCTCAATGGTAAAATCATCCCGTGCGCCAACGAGGCAAAATACTTGGGGATGACCCTCGACGCAAAGTTGGGGTGGACATCACACGTGAAGAAAAATAAAAACGAACTATGCCTGAAATACAAGAAACTTTACTGGCTCATGGGACGACGCTCAGTCTCGCCAATAGAGAGCAAACTCATGCTCTACAAACAAGTCCTCAAGCCTGTATGGACTTATGGATGCCAGCTATTGTGCAGCCAAGATATTTGCAATAATACAAAAATTCAAAATTTTCAATTAGTTAATCACTCCCACTACGTGAGAAATGAGAACCTCCATCGTGATCTTGGATTGGATTGGGTTCAAACCGAAATACACCGTTTTGCTGCAGCCCATCAACAGAGGCTGCAGGGGCATGTCAACGAAGAGGCCGTCCATCTTCTCGATGTTGAACACCTTGTTAGAAGGTTGAAGAGGAAAAAACCACATGAATTAGTGTTGGGAAAATAGTTATAGTGTAACAGTGTCCAGTGATTATGTAGGGACGCCAAACTATATCAGCATATATACAAAATTGCTCACGTTTGCATGTTTGGATCAAGTTAACATCATGTTAGAATAATATCACTTATTAGTTATGTAAAAAACTAGATTGTGATATAAAATAAAGTCTTAAAAAAAAAAAAAAAAGTTACAAACAACTATGGAAAACAAAAGATCTGCCCATCCTTTTTCGGGGAGTATTTTCATTTTCTCCGATTTAAAGGGTTGTTAAACTTTTAAGGAGTACCCACGCAAAAATAATTTGTCTGCGTTTTGATGATGGAAACCAGACAGTTGGGTGGTTGAGGCACGATAAGTAATTACTATTCTTGTTATTTTCAAGTGCTTAAAATCGAAATTTGTACCTTCTGTCGAAGATGAACACTGCTGTTCAAAGACTTATTCCAATCACAAGTTCTGATCTATTCGTCCAACTGCTCTGTAGTTTACTAGAAGGATTGATTTAGGATGTTTTTTGTTTTTGAGATGCGAGCACCAAGACCATCGAACTAAACACATTTAATTTTACCTGTTTCTCGAGACGATTTGGCATTTGATTAAAAAGGGGGAGTAATGAAGTATGTCACATTTTTTAAGCTATAAAAACCAGTAAATTAATGTTTTTTCTATTTTTGTTTTTCGAAATGCTGAAGAGTGAAGTTTTACGGTTTCAAACCATATTTTCAAAATTATAAAAGCATGGTTCGAAGAGAAGAAACCCGAACTATTAGAGAGCATCCGAAATAATGTCATTTTTTCAAGAGATATATACAAATTAAACAAACCAATTCCGAACTTCAACCCCCACCTTTACCTACCTATTTATTTATCTGAAGAACTGGGTTAACTGGAACGAAGTGAGTGAATCATTATTCGCCCTTGAAAATCAAGGACAGGCACCCCAAGCCATCTGCTTCCTACTTCGATGTTTACAACCTAATTTTGACTAATTGTCTACTCAACATTTCATTTACCAGAAACGTGAGAATCGAAAGATTGAGAATTGATTGTTGATCAGTGAATGAAACTAAGCGAGGGGTTTTAATCGAGCTGGGGTGTATTGAAAGAAACAAGGTCCTAGTAGGTCAAGTAATGTCTTGATTGCGTTTATGGTAATTTGTTATGCGTTTATTGATTAACGCATTGAACGGTGTTTACATTTTGATGAAACTGACAGATGGCATCAGTGCGGAGGGGGAATTTTTTCTTGAACATTTCTCGTGTACATCAATCGATAATTACTACGCATTAGACAAGAGCGGTAGAGGAACACTCACCGTTAGAATGTTGGTGAAAAAATCAGGATAGAAATGCGGCCAGTCAAAGCGAGCTATGTCGACAACCGTTTTGAGCAATTTATTTCTGATGAACGCTGGAACGTGAGCATGTCTTTGGAGCGTGTACTGGTACAGAAGTGTTCGCAGCTGAGATCGTTCTTCCCACATTAGTTGCAACCACTGTTTCGTGATTATTTTCTGTAAGGAGAAGAAAAACAACAACAAAATGACCGATTCGATGAAATATGTTTCAAGTTTTCTGAATACGAGATTGAAATCGATGGAGGACGCCCCCGATCACGCTTACCTCGAGAGTGGCCAGGCAAAACATACAGACAAAAGGGTTTGCTGTGTTGTTGAGGTAATAAATGCAATGTTTCCAAGCATCTCGCTGACTACCGAACTCGCCGAGAACGGTTTCGATTTCCTGTTTTCGTTCGTTGGAGGTTTTATAGTCGAAAAACTCCTTGAGGAGCGTATCCAAAATGGCGAGTGACTCCGCTCCGCTCTCCTGGAACACCCCGACATTTCCAAAGCTCTATAAAACCATCCAAAAGAACAATCAACACTCGGGAAATGACTCAGGGCGAACTTACATTGTTTACAGTTGACAATAAAACACTTTGCTTACCATCTCGAGGGGCTGGAATATCTTCAATCCGAGTCGAAGTCGATGGGTGTTTTCTCCCTCAACTCAACGACGCAGCCTCACAACTAGAACTGAGTCACCACCTCCTCCACATATATCGGATAAAGAAATTTCTGAATTTTTCAAATCAACTGGAAACGCGATACGACCGATTTACAAGATTTCCGTCGGGTTTCAAATTACACATAACACGGCACCGAGGTCTCCCCAAGCCATTTTGTCTCTGTTTACACCAAAACAGCTGAAAAATTCGACAGATTTCCTTTCAGCTGACGTAAACGAGTGCAAAAAAAGTCCGCGCTCTTCCAAATTTTACAAACTCTTTCCCTTGAAATGGAAATTGTTTCGTATTTTCAACATTTCAAAACCTCCAGAAAATTGTTTACAACTAAAAACCAAAGTATTTATAAAATAAAACTGAAGATTAGTCGAGAAATTCTCATTCAACATCAACCTCCAACATCATTGCAAGTTGAAAAATACGCATTTAAATGCAATAAAATGTTTCTAAATGATATAAAATTAAATTTAAATGTTTTTAAACTCAAAAGTATTTTTCTAATTATAATTTGAAAACGAAATATATAAATTTCAGTTTTATCAAAAGTTGTGATAAAGCACAAGGTGGCAGTGGATCGAGTATCACTAGTTTGTTGTCTTTTTTGTGGTTCGCGAATGTAGTTTCGGGTTTGTCGTGTTTTCTGGTGTTTTCGGGCGAGTTTTTAGCTGGATTTTCATCAACAACTTTGGATGGGACTTTGAATAAAAGCCATGGACGATTTAGGTAAGTTGTGCTTAATATAATAATAACTTATCTCGTCATCTACGCATCGGCCCTATGCCGAAGTTCGTTCATCGTGAATGCCATTTCGCCGCATCAACGAAAACATATTTCTTACTGATATCTCTTGTTATCGCTCTATTAATTTTAGGTGTTTACATTAAAATTATCGCGAAGAAGTAGTATGAAACAGCCCGTATCCCTCGAAATAGGTTGTGAGCTACATTTCTGCGTCTGAAGTCATAAAATCTGACGTTGCCGTTTGATCTGTTGACCTCAAGGTGTGTCTGTCAAGTTCCGTTTCCCTGAAAAATGTCCTACTTACAAATCCGAGGAGAAAACCTTTCGAATTAGCCTACCGGAATTCATTTCTTTTTGAGATCGTTCCGGATTTACGCAATCTGAGTTGGACGCCGAAAAAAATGTATCGGTCAGTCAAATTTCCCTTATCGCTTTCTTTCTATTGGGACAACAACGTGCACTATTGGGGTTGTTATCTCTTGTTTGCGTTCTGATATGAACATTTTTTGTACCTTCCTCTCTTCTACTACGTTGGTCGCAAATTAATAAGTTTTTTCCTGATCCTGTTTGTTACAACTGGGGTTTTGATACAATAGGTTGATTATAAGTTGTTATATTCAACATAATAGAGGGCTGAAGTAGAGAATAGGTAACCCCTTCCTCCTATCAGACTGTATCGATGTGTATATAGGATAATATATCGATACCACTGCCATGTATTATGGAATGATTTTCACGACCATTAAATCGATAAAAGTATTTATAATACGCAGAAACACAAGTGTTAACACATTCTGATCTATTTGTCCAACTGATCTATACTTTACTAGAAGGATTGATGTAGGATTTTTTTTGTTTTTGAGATGCGAGCGAACTAGACATAACATATCGATAGGAGACATCGGGTTTTTCAATATGGCAACGGTCTTATCAGGAAGGGGTTACCTATTCTCGACTTCTACCAAATAGAGTTGTACCTCCTTACATGAACCAGGTTCCTATTCGAGCAGTTATCACGTGGATTTTATTGAACAATTAAGTACATCAATATGTTTGAAATGACCGAGTTCCATAAAATCTGAAGTATCAGAAATGTACATCTGGAACGTCTGGAGCGTTCCATGTGAAAAATTGCCCAAAAACTGGAAAAATCGACTATTTTTGAATATGGTGTGCCTCTGTAGGAGAAACACTTTCCCATAAATTTTCAGACCGATTCGTTCCATCGTCGCTGATCCACAGCTCGTAAAATTTGACGAAATAAGCAAATTTGGGTTCACTTTGCTGGCTGCTACAGCCATTATTCAGTGAGGATTTGGTGAGCTAATTCTTAGATCAGCTGTGAACATACAAGCGTATTCATTTTTTTGCCAGATTTCAAGGCACATACCTGTACCACGTTCGGTTAAAATGACATCCTGTTTTAATTCGATTTTTTAATTCTACGTAACTTAAAACGTGAACCGACAACTTTTGAGGGGGAAGGGGGGGGGGGTTAAAATATTTTTTGTGTCGATTGCAAAGGTTCGCTTTTGAAAATAATGAACCAACAAATTAAGTGGTAGGAAAATATTGCCACAAAAATCTTGACCATCGGATTTTCTCAGGGATTCGTGGTTAGGGACCATCCAGAAATCAAATAAACTCGAATTTGTGTATTTATTTGTGAATTAAAACAAATTAACAAATTACAAAAATTAGCAGGTTTTATGTAACTACTTTTTTTAGATGATTTTCAGATTTTTTTGTGAATACAAATTAATTTTCCGAAACAGTTGCGAATTTGGGGGATCAGCTATTAGCATACAAACATATTTATTTTTTGCCACATTTCAAGGCCTTTACCGGTACAATATTCATTTTAAATGACATCCCACATACCGGTAAATTTTCATCCAGAGGTACAACATAGAGGTGCATGAAATGTATATTAATATAATATACTCATACGTATATTAGTATCATGTAATATTTATCATGTATACATAATATGTATTATGTAAGTATTATGTATACATAATACGTATATTAATATACCAGTATATTATACTGGTATGAAATGTATGTATTACTGGGATGTCCCTTATTCCGGTTTTTGTATTGTAACACTTAATATCTTTTAAAAATCAGTCCAAATTCGAAATTGAATAAAAGGACGAAAATTGTCTGAGAATTCTAATAGGTATGATCTTCAGAGAAACTTCATAAAAATGTGTCAATTTTTATTTTTTGGGCTCAACTTTTCATGCGGAATGCCCCATATGTACATATGTAGCTTGACTTATTCATATTCCATACTGTAGCATGTATGGATGGTACACTCTGAAGTTTTGATCTGGTGTTGATGACTGACTATGTCAGTTTTTATAGAAACACGATTGTTAAAAATCGAGAGGTTCCCGATAAGCTTAAAAAGGCAAGGAAATCCACCTAAAGCTGATGAAAGGAAGTCGTTAAAAGAAGAAAGTCTTAATTAATGGTAGGTTAGATAATTATGAAAACCTATTGATTTTGGAAATGTTTACTTGTAGATTTCCCTTGTGATTTAAACAATAAGTCACGGAAGAATCTCTAAGAGGACAGAAAATTCTAGTAGTAAATAAAACTAGAATCAAATTCGTTAATTTTAAACTCAGATGGCACCATCAGCTCATGAAAATAGATTTGAAAGAATACTGGAGAATCGGTAATCTGGAAATACTTTGAAAAATCAGGAGTGCTCTGGAACATTTTCTTATGAATCTCTTGATGCACATTTCTTGGATCTTTCTTATTCTCTTGAATTTAAAATTCATCTATATTGAATCTTGGGTTTTTGACTGTGACTGGGTTCTTACAGTGACATTTACTGTTGAAAAGAGTGCTGTTAGCACTAGCAATATTCATTGACAGTTAGTGTTTGGAACTTTTTTAAAACATGGAAATGTATGAAACATTAGGGTATTGTGTGTTTAGTCCTACCCCTCACTATTTAATCGTTTTTAACTACCAGAAAATGTTATGCAGTTGGGTAGTAAAAATTGTGTAACATTTCTATAAGTAATCACTACTGTTACTTTCTGATTCAAATACTTAAAATGTGACAACGACTTTCTTTCAAAGACTTATTCAAATCTTAGATCTGATCTGTCTGTCCAACTAATCTATAATTTACCAGAAGGATTGATTTAGGAAAAGTTTCTAATTTTTGAAATGTCAATGAGTTCAACAGTTTCAAATCATATTTTTAAAATTAAAGAGGATGGTTTTGTTAAGGTGAACCCAAGAAAGATATAAACGGTTGTGCAGTTAACTGATGGAGGCTGTATTTCAAATCAATGCGTACATGCTCAATGAACGAGTATGGAAATATGTAATTCAATTAGTATTCGTCGATAAAGTGAACCAATCAAATAAACACAGAAAGTTCCAAAGAATCTATACATTTACTACTTAGTTAGGAAGGTCACTTTGATTATGATATGAAGTCACAAAACTACTCTGGTTTTTAACCAAAAAACGGGAAAATTTTGTTTGGAGGGGAAGTGAAGAAAATCTAGAGTGGGGAATCGTGGGGAGCAGAGAGAGGGGGATAGTAGAAACAATCAGGGACTTGGTTACAACTACCCCGGGAAACCCCAAGGTGCTTGGAGGGAGACTATAGGTGACTGACCATTTGCCAGAACAAGGGCGGCTTGGGAAAAACCTACGGCACAAAGCAGCTTGGGGAATTTCGGGTCCATTAAAGGCTTTAAATACGTTTACATAAGAACGGGATTCATGACAATGAAGTAAAGGCGGCGAGTACGGTCACCGTTACCTGCGGGCCTTGAATAGGAGTCATATGTGGTTTTCAAGAGGTAATGAACCTAACACTGAAAAACTCTTCGTGATCCAAAACTATTTCAGATACATCTGAACAGGTTTAAAATGGAAAAAGTTCGTCTTTTTAATGGAGAACCAAAGAACCTCCACAATACTTAAAAGGTGACAATTAAAAACACAAATACTAAATGAAATGGATACACGTTGAAATTAGATGCTTTAGCTATCGATTAAACCACAGCAACAATAAGTCTTTACCTTTACTTTACGTTTCAAGGTGCACAGATTCAAAATATGCAATGTCCTCTCGCCGTACGGGTTATAAAAGGCTTTGGAATTGATTTCAAATCCGTTTTTTGCCCATGGACTCCATTTTTGGTTTAGTTTGTTCTAACTTCTAGTTCACCCCGATCGCCCCACAAGGATAGATGCTATGAGCCAACATTTGGCCAAAAACGTGTTTTTTTGGGTTCACAAGCAAGTGGAGTGACAATTTCCAGTAATTTTGGACGAATAATCGACTGGGGTAGGTTTCAAATCCATAGAAATTTTCCCAAAGCAAATATTTGAAATTTCCGATCCTAAAAGTGGCTCCACAAACCTCAGAATGACGCTCAAAAATCTCAATTGCTCAAAAAATGATAAACCCACATGTTAGAATTGAAATAGTTCATTTGATTTTTTCCTTATCTTAGAATTGAAATAGTTCATCTTACATTTTCCAGTTCGAAACAGACGAAGCTTCAGATTTCTGCATACAGCTGTAGCTACTAGTTCCACTTTTACAATGTACAAACACTAGCTACACCTGTTATTTCAAGCTACAGCTACTGTAGCTTTTGTAAAATTTGCTCTAGCTAATTATTGTGATTGTAAGTTGCTACTATCAAGATGTTGGCAGGCGCCGATCACTTTTTCGACATAATTATTGGAAATAAAGCGGTTGAAGACTTTATCTGCTGTAGTACGGATGTTGTTCAAAAAGTTGTTGCCGCAGCCAAGTTCTGTAATTAAAGCTTCTGTCAACACGGGTAGCTTTGGTATGTTTTGAGTTCTATGGTTTTTATTTTGACACAAGTCCAAATCCGATTTTCTGTGTGAGGGGTATGGATAGTTTCCCATTATTTGAAGCTACTTTGAGCAGAAACATGAAGCTTTTTAGCGCCAGGGGTACCATACCATCTGGGTGTTGCTGGCATAACGCCTTAGCCCTTCTAAGGGGCAATCACATCCTTATTCTATGTTAGCTGAGGATGTTAATGTGTGGTTTGTACCAATGGTAACTGGTGTAACCGGGTCAAGTAACGAAACTGTCATGGCAGCTTCGTTATTGGAGATGATGAGATTGAAATTCCAGGCAACTTCCCTCATTATATGTGATGGATTGTGTACATCGATTGTACCCAAATCCTGAATAAAATACACGGCCCAACATAAATTTCCGGTGGACGTGAAGATCGTGTAAATTAGCTTCGAAACTAGTGACGAATGATGAGGATGTTTTAGTATTCCCAAAATAGAGTTTGATTCTAAATCAGTCCTGCTATTTGTCTTACAACAATTCCACCACCACCTATCTTCTCGCAACTCATCTCAGAGTGCACTTCAGTATCGTACTACCCCGAAATCTTGTGTTTGCACCACAGGGTACAAGTACCACCTTGAGGGTACTGTGGCGTCCATCAAGGTAGATGCTCTTCACACCTGCAGCTAATAGTTGTTTGTAACTACTCTAGATTGGTACAAGGAGGTGATGGAGTGAGTAGTTTCCCCTTCCAAGGACTGAGGCGATTAAAGCTGCAACATCCAGAGGATATCCCTGAAGCTAATAGCTGTCAGATATATGCTCAGGTGCTGCAGTTTCAAGAATCGAGATTCTCTAGCAAAATTGAGGTAATGCGAAAATTATGGCAATATGGTGAGAAACATCACCCGTACTGGTTCTAAATAAAAATTTATGACGAAAACCACTCTGGGGATCCATGAGTGTTCAAAAATACCAAAAAATAAGATTTGAACGATTTCGA
The DNA here is from genome assembly GCA_031894815.1 of Creontiades dilutus. Taxonomy (NCBI): domain Eukaryota; kingdom Metazoa; phylum Arthropoda; class Insecta; order Hemiptera; family Miridae; genus Creontiades; species Creontiades dilutus. Next base: position 108,177 of record JAVIWC010009012.1, on the reverse strand, counting down.
TTTTCGAGGTTAGTTTCCAGGGGCCCCGTCCACCAACACACAATGAATGTTGCATTGGACTCCGTTTTCACTGCAATCCTCCAACCCACCCTTTGATTTACCTCTTCGATATCATCGATGTATTCGGGGTAAGTAGCTACGTCACTTAGAATAGAGTCGCTGTCATTCTAGCTAGCTTGGTACTGTCCAACTAAGCTGTAACAAGGGGACTTGCAGGGTTGTTTGGCGGGAGAGTGGGGCCCTCCGCCGCGGCTTCCCTGGCGTCCGCGTCCCGATCGCCAGTCGCCGGTCGAACTTCGTCGAGCTTCTTGTTTGCCGAGCGTGCGCTCCGATGCCGATGTTACGTTGTCGTAGTTACGAGAATCTCAAGCTAAACCTACGTAACAGGTGAACCGCCCCCCTGTTTCAAACTATTCGTTCGTCGGAAAATTGTACCTGACTCGAACGAATCTCTCTCAAGATGGATAGAACAATGTACGGCAAAGTGCAGCCCGGGACGTATCAGCCCTACCGCTGCGCTCTCAAAAATGGCTCATCTCCAGCCTGTAAGTTCCACATACCCACCATATAAATTGTCATGATTTTAATAAAACTTACATGGGTGAGGTTTCCATTGTGTACAACTGAACAAAGCTAAATGACAAACAAAAGCGGAACAATACTGGATATTTATTTGCTTTCCTATATTTTAGCACAACAGAGGCAACCATATCCTAACAAAACATCAATTATTATTGGCGTTGATCCCAATACTCTCATCATTTGCAGATTGCACTGTAGGGTGCTAATTTGTCAGCGTGTACCAATTTTCTGCTGGGACTTGGAGTTTGCAGTACGGAAAATAAGGTCTGAAATTTTCTGTGTAATGACACTGCATCTATGGTGTCACTCTTGCACTACAATCTGTCACGTTCTTGAAATCGGGGCGTATTGACTCGAATGCCATAGCACCTTTTTGCTCCATGAAATGCTTGTCTGAAGTATTGGCGTGCTGTCTCACGAACGCCTTTCAATTTTACCCTGTGCTGCTCCCCATACTGCGTGCCGGTAACAGCATCCTGGTCCTGTTTGTAAGTGTAAGATTGGTATAATTTCTCGGCCTAAGCTAAAACTAGCAGGTGAGCATCCAATAAAACCCAATTCAGTTGAATTATTTAAAAAATTATTTGACTTTCTTCAATAACTCGAAAAAAGTGTAATTCGAAACCAGGTAATAAACACAATGTTTCACCTTATAACGGATGGTTTTGGCATCCGTTTGGCCACGGTGTGTCACCTTTAATGCGTGATTTTGGCCATGAGACTTATCTGGAAACTTTTAGCAAATATGACGTTTTAAACTACAACCGATTACCCACCGAATTCATTGATTAAATTCCCGCCATCACCGTTCAAAAGTAGGTTCACTTTGCCCCATACTCCTGGCAATGTAGATCTGCCATCATTGCCGCACAAAATAATAATATTTCCCCTTAATAAAAACGTGGCTGTTGTATATCACGTTTAATTCACTCCAGAATACACATTTTGAAAATATCCTGAAATATTCGGAGAATGAGAGAATCATCTGACACTACTATGGAATTCATGGAAAAAGAACTCAAAACATATTGGTCCTATGTCCTGGTTTTATATGATCACACTTATGATCATGATTACAAATACCTGGGAATATTTTCAAAAACTAGGATAAATTCTTGATCCAGCAAAAAAAAAAAAAAAAAAAAAAAAAAAAAAAAAAAACACAGATCTGCTGAGAATTCTAATAATTGCGTGGAGTGCTCGAATGGATTGGCTACTACAAACACCCCCCCCCCCCCCACCGTTACATCATCCTCCAACATCAACTTCAAACTTTCTGACGTTTATTGCACTAAGGAGATTTTTTAGACAAAAATCGGTATCGAAAAAAAAACCAGATGAAAATAGTGACGACTACGATTTATTAAATAAATACCCCCAGCATTCACCCCCTTCTATAATCTAAATGAGAAAGATCTTAAATATGTTTCACAAGAAGACCAAAGTTCTTAATCGAACACAAAAGAATACAAATATTGGAAGTGTGAGCTGCATGAGCAGCGCTTGGATGGACTGTCTATTAGCCCCTTCTTCCCCCCCTCCTGACAGGAAATTGGAAATTGTTTTTGAACAATTTGTCTAGAATTAGGTTTTCTAACAGAATTGTCTTTAAAACAATGAAATTGGACGAAAATGGTGAAGAAATGATTATGTTTAATCATGACTACCCCCTTCCAATCGGTCGAGAGTTGTCGCTTGAGCAGTGATTGCAAGAATTGGCTGTGGGTAGGTCCTTGATAACCCACTATCTAACCGGCAGAACATTTCAAGTTTCTATTCGGGGAGAGTTCTCAACAGTCAGGCCGATAGATGCCGGAGATACCTCTACACTCTACTGCTACGATCTCCCTCTCCCGAAGGCCCCAGAGTTCTCAGTTGTATATGCTGACGATTTGGTTTATGCTGTGAGCTGCCACGACTCGGAATCAGCAAATGCTACATGATTTGGGCTAGTGGTGCACCAAATGGAGGCTCAAGATAAACCCAAACAAATCGCGGACAGTCATCACACCTACAAACGCTCATTTACCAACCACCCTCTGACCTATAACAATAAAGTAATCCCATCCTCCACCTCCCACCGTTATCTCGGCCTCATATTGGATCAGAGATTAACGTTCCATGACCACATCACCGAGTTACTAAAAATAAAAATAAAAATAAGAACTAATCAGCAGAAATCCATTCTTAACAACCCTAACTTACTGACCCATAACAAAGTCATGATTTACCTATCCCTCATCCGCACCATCTGGACCTATGCCCTCCCTATCAGGCGTACCTGCTCGAAGTCTGAGTTCCGCCGAATCGAACAGCAGCAAAACGCGATCCTACAGCGCCGTGTCGTCCACTCTCCTCCCTACGTCAGAAACAAAACCATTTACGACGATTTCCATATCCTTAATCCCACCGAACTGCTCTTCAAACACTCCAGTACCTTCATCATCAATAACCGAGATCACTTCAATCCCCTCGCTGCTGACGGTCTATCGCCTCCTCCACCAACGCCTCGTCTAAATCGCCCTCGCTATGTGTTCTGCAACTTCATCTCCGTAGACTAACAACAAAATCAAGTGAAGCACCGAGTACTTAATTAATTTCCTAGTTAGTTAAGGTCAAATGTTTTAAATACTTAAGCTAATTGTCAATAAATTTAACGGTCGTAAATGAAAGAATGTCAAAAAAAAAGGGTAGGTCCTATAGTTGATTTTGCTGAGATTCAACTCCTCAGTTGTTTTTTTGTGCGACGTGTCAGTTTTTCTGTCTGTTGTGATAAAAATTAGATTCTGTCGTTCTGAAGATTTATAAATATTCACGTCTGTTCGTATTTTCGGTAAACACACCTCTTCATTTTTCACCTTTTGCACATACTCGTTTCAGTCTACCTAGGTACGTTCATAGCTATGTGGCTATCCCAAAAAAGTAAAAACCAAATTTCCGAGGTTCGTTGCACAACTAGATAGAAATTGGGATTGAACAAAACAAGAATCGTGAAAATCGGTCGAGAATTGGGTTCTGTCGACAAAATTTGCCACACAGACGCAGTCATACACCTGAGACGAGATACCACGAAGTACTCCTGACGAGATGCCGAATTCGATCAACTCCGTGGCACTTTTCCCGCACCACACTCCGCGCCATGACACACACACACACACACACAATGACATATCTCTTTTCATGGATTCGGTCTTATATTGGTCAGAAACGGATTTGTGTGCAGTTATTTTTGGTTTATTATTCAATAATAAACCATTGTAATCGCTCTTGAAAAAAAAATTCTTACGCCCCCTGAAAATTTCATGGTTTACGTTTCAAAGGGTGTAGAATCCGAATCTGAATTACAAATTTTTCCGTCCGTCCGCCGTACGCACGATTTCTCCCAAACGGCAGAAGCAAAAAAGCTGAAATTTTCAGGAAAAATCCATGTTGGTCCGACGACGCCCCCATTCTTGAGCCAGCTCTCTCACTTAATTTAAAGTGCCCTTTAAGGGTTGTCAAAGTTTTGTAAAATCCCTAAATTTTGGACTCTTTTTGAAGAAATTTCCACGAGGAATCGAATGAGCCCCTCCCCAGGTCCGTAGGTCAAACCATTCCCGATGTATGGCCCGATTTATGGTGCCAACATTTGCGTTATTTTGGTTTATTATTGTTTTTGTTTTGATATCAGTAACCTAGTGATGTAGTAATGTGGATACTGGAGTGAACTCCTAAAAGGCTTTGTAGTCGATACACGGGTTGAAGCATTCTGATACCCGGATATTCAACCAAATACGTATTTTGGTTCAGAACAGATTTACGTGCTCTATGCATATCTCCTGAAATTCAATAATCGCTCTATCACCTGTGAAACACGCACACTCCAAAGCTTAGTAGAAATTCAAATCATGAACGCAAGCCAATTGAATAATAAACCCAGTGAAAGAATTTGCAGCGTTTTTGTCTCATGTTGGGTTGTGCCACACCTCCCTAGATCAATAATTGATTAGAATTATTGTAATAGGCGTCCCTCCACTAACGTAGCCTTACTTCACAGGGACGTCTAAAAAATGTTTCAGTACAAACATAATATGTTTCATCACATTATGATGGAATACAATAATAATATTCACAACCAAATTTTGCGTTTCTACTCCTATCTCCATAGTATTCTATGTTGAAAGAGAAAATGTGCTTATTGTACTTGAAGTACGAATAGTACGCACAGCTCCTGATGTACTTGTACTTGCAGTAAGATTAATAAGTACAAATACGTGTGTATTGTACTTAGAACTTCTATTTAAAAGTTCTTGATGATGTACTTTCGATTTTTTGTGTATTGTATTCGTACTTTGTTCTAGTTAGTACATTTTTACCGACTCCGGGCTCATTCCAAAACACTTTACGATATTCCTTGTGCCAGAGCCTCATTGCTCGAGATTCCGCCCGTAACCCGCTTGTTTTGACGATCTGTTTAGAATTCCGCCCGAGTCACTTTCCTCCTCTCGATCACCGCGAGCGTCTCATAGAAGTCAACCGCGGGCCCCCCATCATCTCCCGGGCCTCAGACGCCTCTCAAAAGGAACAAACGGAACGGGAGACACGCCCCCTATTTTTAGACGGGATCTGGCGCTATAAATATAAACAGATCCTCCGTAGCCGTCGGTGGGTTTGTTGTACTTGTGTGACTGTAGAAGATGCGGAGAACTTGACTCTTATTGATGTTGATCACCTGTCCTTTCCAGGCTCAACGTCTTCAGAACCGCTGCCAAACAGCGTGGAGCAAAGGTCGTGTTTTTTTCTAGGAGGGCTAACAATTAAATTGTCCAGCTGCAGGTTTTAAATTAATTTTGAATAAATCCGTGTTTCGCTGCAACCAGCATGTGCCCCAATTACTGTTACCAGATTTCTGCCATTTCTTTCAGATTTTCATGAATGAGGGTTTTATTTTATTTATTTATTTATGTACATAATACGGGACAAGCCCAATTGACAAGGAAAGATACAAATATAATAATGTTGAATTTGATAATATAATGAATAATATAATATATAATATGAAACAAAAAAAATAGAGAAAATTTGAACAGACGGCCTAGAAGACGGGGGAAGAGCTTGAAAATATATAACAAAAAATGCAAGATAACTGGGACACTACCATCATTTGGGACCCACAACAAAACACACTGCAACTCCCAACGCGACCATCACACCCGTTCGGCACCAGGACCGACACACTTTCTTTTTATAACATTTAAGGAGTCGAAAAAGAAGTCGAGGCCTTCAATGTCCAGGGCCAAACGATTTGCGTGGCGAGGAAGCCGGGACATGGGTCGGTGCAGCAGGTAATTAGTCGCGCTGAAGTCGACGAAGAATGGAGAACAGTGTCGCGTGGCATGCAGGGGGACCACAAATCCGATCTTGGCCAGCAAAGCGGGGGAATCAACCTGCCCTCTGATGAGCTTAGAGAAGAAAGCCAAATCCGCAGATGCTCGACGCTCCTGGAGTGTGGCAAGGCCGCTGGCCGAAAGAATCTTGGCATAATCTATCTGCGACAGAGGGATGTGCAGTTTGTAGGCCAAATAACGCAGAAATCTACGCTGCACACCCTCAACCTGGTCAATGTGTATGGCATAGTGCGGGGACCAGATCACCGCCCCATACTCCAGCACTAGGACAAGAGCTCTGTAAAGGGCCACTATACTGTCAGCCCGCACAAATTCCCTGGTGTTCCTCTTCAGGAAACCCAGTGCCCTCAGGGTTCATCCTATTTGTAGTTTATACCAGCGAATCTCGAAGTCAGCAGAGACGCAATGTAGTCTAACGCCGTGTCCTACGTGAGCGGGAACTAAGCGATACCAGCGGGTCGGATGGGTTCAGCGTTTTTTCGGGGGCGGGCGATTTTCCGATCAAACTATGATAATAGAGTTGTGCGTCCTGCGTGCACACGCTCTATCGCGAATCGCTAACACGCACACGCTACACGCGGCTTGAAATCAAATCGGTTTGCTTTTTTCTTGCTACTCCCGCTACAATCGCGCGATTGTTTACATCTGTTGTCAAGGTTATTGGAATTGTCCAAGTCTGTAGGAGTCAAAATCATTTCTCGAGTGCTTGCGAGGTTAGTCAGAACAAGGTTGTCACTTATCAAAGAAATAAGAAAACAAGAATAGGCTAAAGAGTTATAATTTCCCCGAATTAGTTCTTTAATTGATAAATTTCATGAGATGGTTACTTCTGCAAACGTTTATTAGAAAGGTAATTGAACAGAGCTGGACTAATCCTGGCCAACGCAAATCGTCTCTCTCTGTAAGAAATTCAGAAAAAACACTCATCGTATTGATTGACAAGTAGGTACGGAACTAACCTAACTAAAACGCGCTCTCCTCCATTCGCGGCATCACTCGCACATAGGACACTAGTGGCGTTTACACGACTCTAAACAAGAATAGGCTGAAGAGTAGCTAAACTCAAATGTTCCAACTTCCTCAGTGGATAGTAGTTTTTTTTACTTGCGAAAATGGAACGGGTATCGTTCAAGAAAAAATTCATGTGTGAAGATGACGTTTTGGAAGCTCTGGCTCAAGTTGAGGACGGAAAAGATAAAGAGCCCAGTGGCTTGGAAAGTCCATATAATGACGACCTGAAGAACGACGATGATGGAAATGATGATTATCTGCTGGATTCAATCGATATGGAGGATGATAGGGATCCCGATTTCGGCCCAGACTTATCATTGTCTTCGGAAAGTGAAATTGATGTGCATGATTGACCATCCTAACTCGAGCGACAAATCAAGCAGAGTCCAAAGCAAGAAGCATAAGAAAGATAAGGAAATACTTTGTGATGACGATTTTTTGGTGACGTTTGACAGCCCAGTGGTGACAGGGAATGAGAGGGTTCATTGGTTGGTCTGGTTAAAAAAAAATACTAATTATGCGTCCATAATAATGTTCATAAGTGTGATCTTATAAAAACTGGACTTCCTCTCTGTAATGCATGCATCATTTACCAATACATTACCACAAGAATTCATCAAATTACCCAAAAGTATCTGAATATGTATCTAGATCCTCGAGTAGCTTGATGCTGCTCAATTCTGGCTCAAACAATTGGACCACGATTATTCAAGGGGATCAAAGTGTTGATGAAAATGGCACTTAAGTAACACGAAATTTCGCTCATGGCGTTTTTATTGTTTAGTTGTTTATGCGTTTTACCGTCATGAACGTTTTCCCAGCGTTTAAATATCGTTCAGCTTGGAGTTGTCGTCTTCGGCTATTTAGTTGCTGCGATGATGATGAGATGCCCCATCAAACCAACTTCGTAACACATTCTCCTCCTCGAGAGTTGAAGTCATCCGCATAATTAGCCCGAAGCGGTTCCCCACTCCGCGGAGCTGGGATCGTCGTGTTGAAGGGACAGACCAGATTCATCTCCACTTGGTGGAAACGGCCTTCCGACCTGTCACTTCCCGTCCTTGACTGCTCGCTGCGATCACGTCTCACTTCCTCTGCGACGCCAACTTGTTATGAACTGTCATCTCGTGGGAATACGTGTAGATGACTTCGTTTTGCTGCTCATTGTTAACCCCTTGCTTAATCTGGAGCACTATTGCTCGTATAAGTTTTACTGTCCGGAAACAATAATAATAATTGTTATTATCAATAGGTAATAATTATTATCGAGGCGCTTTCGACGTAAGGTGTCGTCAAAGAATGAAAACAATGTTGTTCATTATTTGTATACTTGTATCTATACTAATATTACTCGCTTTGCTTGTTGGGGTCCAGCCCCAAACTGAGATACTATCCGTGCGTTATCATTCGCTTTCTCTACCTTTGGAAAAAGCAAATCCTGCTTCATATGACGAATCCAGGGTGATGTTGACAAACTTGAGAATGTATGTAGCCGTATATAGAGCCAGGAAATATTGGATTTTACGTAAAAGCAAAATTTGTTGTTTTATGTATAAAGCAATGAAACAAGATTTCAGTTTAAAAAAAATTTTTTTTTTAATAGAGCGTTTATTTGTTAATATATCAACTAGTTACAGCTGAGGTAATATACAGGCAACTATCTAGATATTTACTTCACATAAATTCCGCAATATTATACGAGTGTTAGTCCATTGACATTACACCACATTTCAGCTTCACATCAGCACCCAAGGTCCAATGGCTTGGTCCTTTTCAGGCGTCGGTTTACTTGGGAGTTGTCGAAAAGCCTAATGGCTTCTGGGTTGGTATGAGCAAGAAGCCTCTTTTCGTAGTTCCTTGCGTATCTTTTAGTGACATTGTTGATTCTTTCGATTTTGAGGTCCCTGTGGTACATTAGGAATGTACCATGGAGCATTCACAATACTCCTTAGTACCTTATTTTGGAATGTTTGAACAGTTTTCAAGTTACTTCGAGCTGTGCATCCCCATAGCTGAATACCGTAGGTCCAGATAGGCATAAGTACTGTTTTGTATAACAGCAATTTATTGTGCAAACTGGGTTGTGAATGTCGGTTTAACAGCCAATAAACCTTTCTATACCTGATTGATAGCTCTTCATTTTTTTTCTTGACATGTTCTTTCCACTTCAGCTTTGCATCTAAGGTCATTCCTAGGTACTTAGCTGAGTTGGAATATGGGACTGTGCACTGATTCAGATACAAAGGAGGGTTTGTAATTTTTTATTCGTGAAGTTCACATGAGTAGACTTAGTTTCGTTTAGTTTGAGGCGCCATTTTCGAGTCCACTCTCCAATGGCATCTGTAGCTTCTTGTAATTTTTCTGTTGATTCTTCAACCGTGTCTGCTACTGCCAGAATTGCTGTATCTTCCGCGAATGTGGCTATAGCTGTTCCTAGGGTGCAAGGTATATCATTTGTATATAATAAGTAGAGAAGGGGTTCTAGAACGCTTCCTTGCGCTATTCATCTTCATTTTTAGTTCTGAAGTATCTGTTGCTAAGAGAAGATTCTAGTATTTGGAAATATTGGTGGGGTAACATCCCTTGCAATCCGTTAATTAACCCACCGAGAATTCGGTTCCTTTAATCTGATGTGACTTGAGGTTACTGGGTATTTATGTTTACGATCTGTCAATCGGATTCAACTTTTTTCCAGCTAGGATCCCATTTCGTCCCACCCAGTGTCGGGTGGCGGTTGGTGAGATGACGTTGGCTTCATATTTCGTGTTGGAACTCCTGAAAGATAATATATTTTGGTTTCAAAAAATAACATTACATCTAACAAAGTATACAGAGAAGAACAATTCACACCTCGAAACATGTCAGAAGAACTGAAGACAGAAGACATATTGTTATTTCTAGACCCTGCTGATAGATGCCCTCCTAAAGTTCTGGTGTATCTAAGAGATAAAAACCGATGAATGAAATTAAAAAAAAAGAAGGTTTTGAACAATTAACATGAACATTATGTACTCAATCGTAATTGTTTCATTCATTCATTGAAACGCGCTTTAATTATTTCGTAAAAAGTTTAAACTATTTTGGAAAAAACGCTTGACAAATTCTTTCATTGGGGTTTATTATTCAATGATTCATGATGTTGAGTCTATCTCAACTTTGGAGTGTGCGTGTTTCACAGGTGATAGAGCGATTATTGAATTTCAGGAGGCACACAAATATGATCAACTAATCAATCCAAATTGATCAGTTGATATTTTGGTCCTGAAATTCAATAATCGCTCTATCACCTGTGAAACACGCACACTCCAAAGCTTAGTAGAAATTCAAATCATGAACATTGAATAATAAACCCCAGTGAAAGAATTTGCAGCGTTTTTTTTTCAAGAGCAATTACAATGGAAAAATATTCTATTTGAAAATTTTAAATTTCGTAAGACAGCATGCAGATCAGAAGGCTTCAACCCGTGTATCGGCTATAAACCCTGTTAGGAGTTCACTCCAGTATCCACATTCACTACATCACTAAGTTGCTGCGATAAAAAAAAAAAAAAACACGCTGTTTTTGTTTTGATCGCAGTAACCTAGTGATGTACTGAATGTGGATGCAATGTTGTTTAAATCGGGCCATACATCGGGAATGGTTTGAGCTAGAGACCTTTGGAGGGGCTCATTCGATTCCTCATGGAAGTTCTTCAAAAAAGTCAAATTTAGGCCGCCTTGACTTTTTTGTGGGTTTTAGGGATTTTACAAAACTTTGACAGCCCTTAAAGGGCACTTTAAATTGAGTGAGAGAGCTGGCTCAAGAATTGGGGCGTCGTCGGACCAAGATGGATTTTTCCTGAAAATGTCAGATTTTTTGTACAACCGGAGGGCGGACGGAAATTTTTAAAATCAGATTTGCTACGGCCTTTGAAACGTAAACCATGACATTTTTTTAAAAAAATTTGTTTCAAGAGCGATTACGATGGTTTATTATTGAATAATAAAAAAAGTATAATTTTATTGGGAAAAGGTTTAATTGTTTCGAAAAATGTTTAATTCAACAGGAAAGTGCTATATCTTATCTCTTTGGTCTTACAAAACACCAGGTGTCTCTGGGATGTGATATATATGTAAGCATGTTATGCTGGGAGCTTCTTATCAGCTTTACTAATACCTAATGTATTTTATGCTTGTCTAGATTCAAATTGTAATAGTTAATAAAGTAAAAAAACATTTCCAACGAATGACGAATCCCGATGTCTTTATATCAATTATAAAAAATTATTGGGTTAGGTTAGTTACTCGTGGACAATACTTCACAAATTATATTGCTGTGTTTCAATAATCCCACATCATTAGTTGTTACGGTAAAACCATAATAATTTATTTCATATTTCATTGCAGGGCCTCCCAACATCAGTTTATACATTTTAAAATTTTCTCAGAACAGCTAAAAATATCTGCAGCGAATTGGAACAGAATGTATTGGAGATAGTCCGCATCAGGTTTGAAGCGTTGTGCCAGATCCTTTGAAATACGAGCGTTTCAAGTGGTGGACGTTTTCGCAATCTCGCTGTTTTTCGGTTGCCGCTTTTCCTCATTTTTGAGTTAAAGCCAATCTCGTTGGGCATTTAGTTCAATCGTTTTTGGGGGTATTGAAGTTTTCCTCTGTTTCCTGCACGTTTATTCGCTTAGCACAGTCCCTACATGAAGATAACGATATCAGGGGTATCAGTACGAGGTCTGTTGAAACTAAACACGTTTGCTCCCTAGAATAACTGACTCTTCAGGGTCCTATGGGTGATTCTCATTTAACGGGACAATCGAGGTTTTGATTCTGACTATAAAATTTTGTTCTCCTAAATTTATGATTTTTTTATTATGCAATCTAGATGTTACTCTAATGGTATAGGATGTACAAGTGATGTACAAGATTTTCGTTTGATTCCTCAAAATTCTGGTTTTAAAATGTACGTATCCATGACGATCAGCTTTGTCAACCAAATAACGATAGAATTACGTAAACGATGTGTAGGTAAGGTTGAATGAGACAGATATCTGATTTCAGTATTTCCTGACTTTGTGCTAGAACAAGTATCACGTTTTAATATTGGTATTTATTTAGTAACAAATACCAAACTTGAAGAAAAAATTGTTTCAAACAGCCATGACGGCTTTTGTGTAGCCACAAAAATGAAGTTTAAAATCGCCACGACAATGAGAAATCAACATTAACCTTCTGCAATTAGGAGTCTAATGAACACTTATAGAAATTGAAACTTTATTAAATAGAGTGTTTACATCTCTATCCCAAAATGAATGCTGAACGAATCAATAAGATTGATTAAGAGAGATTTTCAAACCCACAACAATGAGAAGTATGAAACGTACACGCCTGTTTTACATACGGCTAACTTCATTTTTGAGCCCCAACTGTAAAGAAATGGCGGAAGCATGGTGTTTCCTCAAAGGGCAGGGTTACCAACGCTGAAAAAACTTTGAATTGCCAAAAAATGCACTCGTTTGAGAGAGCTACGATGATTTCCTTCAAACCCATGACAATGAGACAGAAGGTTCGGGACAAACTTTGAGCACTTGATTCGTACAGACTATCTAAAAGTTAGTCCCACTTGTAAGCACACTAACATCCAGTAACTAGTTCCAAAAAAACACTAGTTAAAATATTTCCGGTAAAACACCGGTACTCAGAGCGGATAAAATTTCGGAGGAAGTTCAAATTCTGACTCACCGACAGACCATGACAATGAGATTAGAGGTACATTTCGATCAATTACCGACATGTACAATAAAGAGTAGCCGAACTTTATGACAGCCATGAGTAGGCCTAGTTACCACATAAAATCTACAAAAATAATTTTTGGAAAAAGCTGAACAGAAAATTATTCATCAATGAAGGACAGCGATTGTCTTGTAAAATAGGAATCACCCCTATAACAACTTGACGCTGCACGCACAGCTCAGAAAATCGAAAGAACGAAAAACCCTAATTATCTTTTCAAACTAGAGAACGACTTGCGCCAATTAATACAACTTATCCCGGTAATGTCGTTGGAAATTGAATTAAACTTGTTATTTGAAAGAAATAGTCTATTAAATACGCTATTACTTATGACGGGAGGTATAGGAGTCAAATCTTGAAACAACTTAAGCTAGAAAATTGAAAGTCTCCACACACCTTCTATTTGAGAAATTGGTCTCTCTGCCTGATTGTTAGGTTGGTTAATGAGCTTTTCTTTTAGCCTGCCATTTATATTCCATTTAGATTAATTTGTATTACATTTTCAATAGTAACTGACTACTAGAAGCGGTTTTTATTTGTGTGTTTTGGTTTATTATTCAATAATAAACCATTGTAGTCGCTCTTGAAAAAAGAAAAAATTCTAACCCCCCAGAAAATTTCATGGTTTTTTGTTTCAAAGGGTGTAGAATACGAATCTGCAATAAAATTTTTCCGTCCGCCGTAGCCGTACGCACGATTTCTCCCAAACGGCTGGAGCAAAAGATCCGAAATTTTCAGGAAAAATCCATATTGGTCCGACAACGCCCCAATTCTTGAGCCAGCTCACTTAATTTAAAGTTTTAAGGGTTGTCAAAGTTTTGTAAAATCCCGATTTTGGACTGGAATTTGGGCATTTTTTGAAGAACTTTCCATGAGGAATCGAATGAGCCCCTCCTCAGGTCCGTAGCTCAAACCATTCCCGATGTTTTGGCCCGATTTTGGTTTTGATCGCATTCACTACATCACTAGGAATACTGCATGCAAACAAAAACAACAGTGTTTTTTTTTTTTTATCGCAGTAACCTAGTGATGTAGTGAATGTGGATACTTGAGTGAACTCCTAAAAGGGTTTATAGCCGATACACGGCTTGAAGCATCCTAATATGCATGCTCCGTCTTACGAAATTTAAAATTTTCAAGTAGAATATTTTTCCATTGTAATCGCTCTTGAAAAAAAAATGCTGCAAATTCTTTCACTGGGGTTTATTATTCAATGATTCATGATTTGAATTTCTCTAAACTTTGTTGCGTGTTTTACAGGTGATGAGCGATTATTGAATTTCAGGAGATATGCATAGAGCACGTAAATCGGTTCTCAACCAAAACACCTATTTGGATTGATCAGTTGATGATATTTGTGCCTCATCTTCAATAATCCCTCTATCACCTGTGAAACAGTGCTAAAGGACTTGATAAATTAAATCATGAATCATTGAACGTGGGAAAGTTTGAGCGTTTTTTAAAAAAATAATTTTGTTATTATTTCAGTTAAAAGAGATTTACACCCTTTAAATTTTTTTGTCACGTTCATGATTTTAGATTTCAAAAATTGAATTAAAGAAAATCCACTAAGCTTTGTCCGATGCCGAAAGGTGGAGTTTTTATTGAAAAGTGTCGTCCACATGAACTCATGATTTCAAAATGCAATTTTTTGGCGCATAACGTAGTTTTTAGCTCAATTGAATAATAACCGGCTGTGAAAGATTAGCAATTTTTGAGAATGAAATTTAGACTGGTATATTGAACGAGAGAAAGTTTGCCTAATATTTCGAACGAATCTTGATCATAGAAACACTAGAAGAAATGATTGTGTGAGTCCTGGTGTTTTGATTAGGTATCCAAGGCCGGGACAAATAATTTATGATTCGGTATAAATTGAGGCCAGGGGCTCTATCAGCCCCCGAAACCCACCTATGAGCCCTTTCGACTGTTGCAGCTGGCGATCATTTGCTCAGAACTTTTATTCCAAAGCATTCATCAAATGATGCATTATGGGATCGTGCGTGCTGTCCAATCGGGAGTGTTCTGTTCTGAATCACTGAGGCCCTGTGATTGTTTATTCTCAGAGTAAGGGTTGCAGCCTTTCCCACATGAAAAGCCAACCTATCTTCACATTCCCTGCAAATCATGTGATACAAACCGGTTTTTGACTGGCACTGTGCTGATCCTTTACATTTGTAAGAATGTATCGTATTGGGAGAAGTGAAGTTAATGCTCTTCAATAACCAAATTGCGCCACGGTCGCCTGCATGGGGAGCAAACCTTGGTGGCGTGGCAGCGAAGCCTGAGATTGGTGATGGCTATGAGATATATATAAATATATTCTGACTGCAATATTTTCCGTTGACCCTTTTAAGGAAAAGGAAATAAGTCGTGGACAACTTTTTTCATCTTAAAATCAAATTCGCCTTTGTTGAATGAAATACTTAGCTTTAGAAAGGTCGAAAAATGAAACAGAAATTAAGTTATGCTTCAATCTCTCCTGTTTTCTCGTTGGGGATTCTCACTCCTCTAGTTTCCACTCTCTCCGCTCTATCGGTTCCTTCGTCCTGGGTCTCTAAGTCTCCCTCACCATTGTTTTTTCTTTAAACATTTTTCTGGAAACTTCAGAGAATTTTATTTACCCCAAAAATGTGTATATTATCGAAGGCTTATAAAAACTTTGGACAGCCTACTAACTTTTGTAGACAGTAATCAGCATTTGAATCTATATTCATGTGTTGATTATATTAATTCATTCTCATTCAAATTTATCATTTATAAAATATTTTTATTTATATCCTTCTATGCAAATAAAAATAATATATTTATCGAATGTTCAAGAGATTGATCGTTCACTCTACACCTGTCGACTGATTCTTTAGAGAACTTGTTGAAACGTGCTCACCCTTGAAACTCGACTCATTCAGAAATAAGACTCAACTGAATGCTTGGACAGTGGATTGGGATTTTCGTTTGAAACTTCCTGTTCCGTCGGTAGCATCCTTTCACCAGCTTCCTTGACTGCCCCTAAAAATAAAGTCCAGTAAAATCCAGCTCCAGGGAACGAGGGAGGTCCTCTCGCATGACCCTAACCACGTGACCTCTGTCCCCACGTGTTCACCGCACGTGGGAAATATAGGGTGCCCTGGATGTGGACGGGCCCGTCAACTAGATGGAAAGGGGAGGCAGGTGCTTTGAGTCAAGAATAATCCCTCTAACCTTGGCCCACACTCGTTGCTTTTGACCTGTGAATTATAATGCACTTCAAACACTGAACAAATTTGGAATATAAATAAACCAGGGATTGCAACGTTTTAGGACAAGAGTCAAACCTGAATTTCAACGCAATTGCATCTTCATTTGCTGAAAGTTGGAAGCAAAGTTTCATGAAGGAGATTGGAAACTTTGCTCCCATCGTGACTTCTCCTCCAACTAAAACTAAATTATTATCTGAATTTGATTCATTAATTAATTCGATTTAATTACATCACCGCCTTGATTTCATCACTGAATCCGCAAACTTCACCTCTCCTCAAATCTCTATTTCTCACTGTCTAAGAAAGATGTACAGAACATGGTTGCAGAACAATTGTATGGGTATCAGATCGGCTGCTGAATCTAAAACTCCCAAACATAAAGTCCATTCCACCTAATGGCTCGACTATTTGCATATTTTATTGACATTTTGGAGTTTGAATGGAGTCGGGAGGGGGTTTTCAATCTTAAAAATGAAAACGTTTTTATACACAGCATAAACGCTAAGTTTGCTGAAACCTAATTCTCACGATCTAATGGCCGAAATTCGCGACTACCCTTCAATTTAGAGGGAAACTTGGGAATCCTTGACGTTTCCCATCGAAGTTAAGCTGACGAAGTTTACCGAAATTCAGTTCCATAATCTACCAGAGGAGCGGTATTTGCTCTCGTTCCCTTTTGCCTCTCCTGACGATATGTCTGTGGAGTTAACATGTAGGGCAAACTGAGGAGCTTTTTTTCAAACGGGCTTATATCCACTGTTTACAATTTTTGATGTTTTGACGAATTCTGAATCTTTGGGATAAGGCGGAACACCTCCCGATTCGCTTTTGTTCAAAAAATTTAGTCGGGTTAAATCTCGGTGGCGTCGCCAGAACTCCTCGGCACCCAGTGTTATCGTTGTGCTCATCACCGGCCCAGTAGTTTTCAGGCCGAGGCTCGCGTGTTAGTTTGAGTTGCAGCACGTTTTGTTTTTTCTAAGTTATTTAGTGGAATTATTTGTGCATTGACATTTGACCTATACTAACTACAACTGTTGTTGCCTTCTCAATTATGGAAGACACTTCAGGGGCTTTGAGCCAGGGGTACAGGAAGAGGAAATCGACTCGCACTAACGCTCGGAAGGAGTTAAGACACCAAAGATATGGTGACGTTGATCCGAATTGTTTATTGCTGATTTATATTTCAATTTTAGTGATTAAAAAAAAAAAAAAAAATCGTAAACCCAAGTTTTTCCCTTTCAAACTAATTCTAAGTACCTACGAAGACTTAGTAAAAAAAAAGTAATTTTTAGAGTAGGCACCTAACTCTACAACTGTTTCGGATGTGCTTTACTCTTTCGCATTGTGATTTTATTGAGATTATACACAAAAATGAGACAAAACGTTTCCATTCAACACCCTGAAATCCTGTTTTTTTTTTTTCAAAATTGTTTGTATCCATCGTTTGACATCAACCGGGTTTATATCCAAAATAAAAATGCCCGTGTCGTCTTAATAAAGTGAGACAAATTTACAGAAGTTTATGTTGTAATCGACGGTGCTGCATACATACAATTAGGAAAATTCGGAAACCCAGAAAAATTTGCTCCGTGTCTTAACTTGTTCTCTTCATTTTCCAAAAAAAGCTCCGAGTGGATATAAGCCCGTTTGAAAAAAAGCTCCTCAACTAGGGATGTTCGACCCTCAGAAGGCTCCATTCAATCTCATTCCCCTGAATAGGGTAATTTTTTCAAGATAACTGGAGGCAGCCATGATTGATTAACAAAGGGATTGCTTTTATCAGAAAACAAGGAAAACAAGGTGCCACTATTGTGAAAAGTGTGATCTAACTTTCCAAGATATTTTTGATGTGTGCTCCGTTCCGCTTCAATTTGAGCTGCTCCATGGAAACCAAGAGAGTTTTCAATTTTTTAACCGATTTCGTTAGTTTATAAGGTTTTTTTTATTGTAAAACATTATTAGGTTCCTTTTAGATGACATGTACATAGAAAACACTAGTCGAGTGAGGTAGCCGCTTCGTGGGAGGTTTGACCCACCTCTCGACCACCTGAAGTTATTCTAGGTTCTTCATTTTGAAAAATACTTTTTGGGATGCCCTTTTGGAATAAGGCAGAGTATGAAATTTTCTTAGTTTCCTCATGAATCCGCACATTATATAATATACTGAGCTGGTTTTTGTTCATATATCAATGAAAAAAATCTTGAATTTCACATCCTAAACACCCTCACACATTGTAAAAGCCTCAAAAATACAGACATACTTCTAGCTTTTTTATGCGAGGATATTTAGAAAAACTGATGGCATCTGTGCGTTCAGATGATTGGTAAACACCTTTCCATCCTCAATTCTTCACTTCAGCACCTCATTAACAATATGTCGAGCACAGACCACAAGAACAACCTGACTACGAATATCGACATCAACCGCCACTCTTTGGTACTACTACTACTACTTCTCTCGGCGGTACAACCCATGGAGGGTCTGGGCCTGACCAACGACGCCGTTCCGATCTGTCCATTGCAACAGTTCGCCAGCGGCAAACTCCAAGTCTCCGCAGATTATCTTCCACCCCATCACACCAGCGCAGGCGTTGGTCTCCCACGAAGTCTTCTCCCTTCTGGCTTATTGGTGAAGAGTTTGTGTGCAGCTCTGCTGACAGGCATTCGTTGCACAAGTCCAGCCCATCTGATCCTGGCTTTTTTGGTCTCAATGACTATGTCAGGGTTTCCATATAGATGGGCAATCTCGTGGTTTGTGCGAATACGCCAGGTTCCATCTTCACAAATCCCGCACCATATATTCTTCGCAATACTTTTCGTTCCCTTCGCCGGAGTTGATCCTCCTCTTTGTTGGTTATCGTCCATGTTTTGGAACCATAGAGATCAATTGGCCGTATAACGGAACGGTATATCCTCACTTCAGTTGTTCTGCTTAACCGTTTGCTTTTGAAAAACTTGCCCAACGCAAAGTAACCTTTGTTCCCAGCTTTGATTCTCTGATTTCATCTGCTTGAGAACTGTTGGTTGTACCCATTGTACCCAAGTACATGATGTTGTCACACCTTTCGAAGGTTTTTCCATTCAAGGTGACAGTGGGATGTAGGGATCGGGTATCGCTGTCTCGCCTTCACTTCCTTCATTCAGCAGTTCGTCAAAGAATTCTTTGATACTAGTGTCAAAAATATTCTGTATGTTGTGTATTGTTGATATTTATTACATCTTTTCTAACAGCAGTAGTTCACAAATAAAGTCAGTCAAGTTTGCGCATATCATCCTAGATCAATTCCTGAAAATTGTAGCTTGGGTCAAACCTCCCTAGTTTCCCCTTAGTGTCAGAGAGCACCTATTTCTTTCTCGCTGTGTTCGTAACATGAAGAGTCGATTACACGTGGTGTCGTCTTCCGGTGACGTCCTACACGCTACACCCCAGATGCGGTCTCGTCTCATCCCATCTCCGCCGCTACATAATTATCTGTGATCCCCTGACGCTAACATAATTTTCTCTGTGGGCGGGAGAGTTATCTCTGCTACGAGCCGAGCTAATACAAACTCAAGCCTACGCTGCCGCTCCATCAATCAAATCTTGCTTATTTACTACGTCCTCCAGATTGGGTGGGCAGTGTAGCCTCCTTACTTATTTTAACTTGTACGTGTAGAATTTATTGCAAAAACATATTGGAAAGTATTGCATTAATTACAGGGGCGTCCCTTATGTTTGGTTTGTATTCGTAAATATGAATTATCCTCGACTCCCTGGCTTCAACACATCCACAAAAAATAATCATGAAACACTAAAAAAATAAATAATTAAATAAATATTAATAATAATCACAACAAATATTAGCAAACTTTCAATTTTCTTCTGTGTTGCCATATTATTTTGTATGGTTGAAGATGAGGAATATATTACTGGCTTCCATACAAAATATATTTGTTAATTGTTGTTCTACTGCTAATTACATGGTTATCAGATGTAAGATTATTAAAGTAATAATTATCATTGTAGCAAGGTCACTGGGTGTCTTTACCCATGGGTTTATTCCCCTGTCCTTTATAGCAAAAAATGGGAAGCAATAATTTAGTTAATATAAGACCTTACGATCCTACCTGAGTTTCATTCTAAAGGCAAGCCCATGTCCTGAGTCAGCTGCTACCATAATTATTAATCTGTCGTGGCAATGTGCGAATATATAGCTTTTCCAAGTCGAATTGAGAATTTTCCAAAACAAATAGAGATTTTTCCAAACCAAATTGAGATTTTTTAAACCAATTCGAGAATTTTCCAAATTTGAGAATTTTTCAATCTAAGAAACTTTCACTACTAAAAAAGGAAGAGGAGTTTTCCAAACCGAATTGACAATTTTTAAGGCAATCCAAGACTTTTATTGAAAACAAAATTAGTGAAGCAAAATGAAAGAATAGCACTTCATGAACAAATTAACATTGAAATCAAAAAGACAAAATGAACGAAGAATGCATCGTAAATATGGCATGAAAAATTGGGGTCTTGTTTAGGAGAAAATTCAGTGAAGAGGGTTCGCAGCAGCTAAATTGGTTAGCTGTAGGAACATATCCATCAATAGACTTCAATAGACCAGCCAAACGCAGAGTGGCCTCGATTTTTTCTGCGCTTAACAAGAGCGTAATTTTTATGAAGTATTCTTCGTTCATTTTGTCTTTTTGATTTCAATGTTAATTTGTTCATAAAGTGCTATTGTTTCATTTTGCTTCACTAATTTTGTTTTCAATAAAAGTCTTGGATTGCCTTAAAAAATTGTCAATTCGGTTTGGAAAACTTACTCTTCCTTTTTAGTAGTAAAAGTTTCTTAGATTGGAAAATTCTCAAATTGATTTGGAGAAATTTCCTATTGGTTAGGAAAATTTTCGAATTGGTTTGGAAAAATCTCAATTTGGTTTGAAAAATTCTCAATTCGACTAGGAAAATTCTCAATTCGACTTGGAAAAGCTATATACATTTGACTGCCCGACCTGGCACCAAGCACTATATGCCCAGTGTACAGCACTTGCACCCATCGTCAGGAGCTGCCTGGGACCCAAGCACTAACTGCTTGGTAATTACTGGTTAGGCAGTGACATCCCAGTCTGTTGTGACGACCTTATGTCGTCGACCCTACACAAAGCTGGAAGGTCCATCCTTCCCCACCACGTTTTGGCGAATGAGAGGAGAGCCTTAACCTCTCCTGTTTTAATAACCCGAGGATCAATGGAATCCTGTCCCTTGGTTAGAAAACACTGTTTTGCCAGCACATGGCAGTGGAAGATCACATGGCACGCAGTCTCATCCTCTGCCTCACAGAACTGGCAGAGGGTGGTGTCAAATGTGCCCAATTGGACAGTGCTCTGTTACTATACGTATCTCCCTTCTTCCTAGGCTGAGCAGCTCGTTAGCTCTCTTCCTGGAGAAGTCCATAAATTGCTTTATCTGCCTCTGCCCCCTAACACGGAGCCAGCAGGCAGTACTCTTCTTACTCTCAATGCTCTAATTTACTCATAATATTTTGTATTTCCTAAACATTTCTTAAAATGTGACTGTTTTTCTTTGTTGCAGGTAAGTACCGTTGAAATCGATCTTCTATGGTCTCATCTCCTTCTTCTACGTGATCGCGAGTCATCGTTTTTAAGGTAAAATCGTATCCTACGAAAATTTGACAAAAGGGTCACGCGAGGGGGTCGCTAAGTGAAGTGCCGGCCACGTGACCCACCAGCTGAACGGTGACTCAGTGCAGTGAGGGTGGTAGGTTGGTTGGCTAATGCGACTATTCACGGAGATCTGGGGGAACCTGAGTCACCCTCCTCACCCTTGAACTTTCCAATGGCCCTTCAATAACACAATTTCAAGAGTCTATTTGGATTGAATGAATCCGTATCTAGAAACGATTACTGGTATGTACCTAAGAACTAGTATGTACCTACATTGTTGCCTCTATGTCCCTTACGGATTGTCATAAGGCTAAATGCAAAGTTCCTATTCGGTACATTTTGGTACAACCAGTTTCAATTGATTTGTGGCTTGTAAGGGCAGTGAAAGGCTACAACCTCACTCCCGTACTCTTTCACTCCCTTCAATATCCTTAGCCTCATAAATTTTAGGGAGTGAGATCTGCTTGTAGTAAGTTTTCAAAATTTGGCAAGGAGAACTTAGTATTTACTGTAGCTTAAATTATGCTAATTTGTGCTGTTCCACTCACCTAAATTGAAACACTTGAGCAGCAATTCCCAGTTAGGTTGGAGGCTCAAGAGGGGGAAAAATAGTAGTATATACTTCACTCCTTACCAAAGTTTATTTTTTGAAAATGGCGTATCAGCAGTACGGTCCAAGATGATGTGTGCTCACTTGGGTAATTTGCCGAGAGAACTACAGTGATTGATCAGGAACAAGAAAATTGATCAAGTTTCAAGTTTTTTTGGAAAAGTCAATACCCAAATGTGGCCGAAATTTGAAAATGACACACGTGCTATACGATAGAACGGATTTGTTGAGATCAGTATGGGGTCGATTCATGGCGGACATTTGTCGCTCATTTATTTCTTCTTGGCGGAATATGGTTGCATTGATGGAACGACAACCGCTCACATGGAGAAATCTGATGTGAGTAATTAACTTCTTGTAGCTCACTACGAGTGCCTTTTTCGTTGAAGACGTTTTTAAAATAAAATAAAATGTAAATGCTTTGTATACGTGATGAGGTTACGGTCGGTGGGGGAGGTGGCGAGTCCTTGGGATTTGCGTGCTCGGCTTCTCGCAGGACTTGCGACTTGGCTGCTGCCGCCGGCCCTGATCGGGGCCCCAGGGGTGAGGCCAAGGCTCAGGATGTGGGACAACCGAGTTCCCCATCGTCCGAGCCCTTATACGGACAAGAAACTCCTTCTTTCTCTCTCGCGCTCGCTCCTCCCGCCTCCCGTCCTCTCGCTCCGTCGATAAATGTTTTCATTTTCTTCTATCTCGGGGGTTTTGAAGTTCGGAAGGAAGGTCCCCAGTCTCCCGGGTCTCCCACCCCCGCTGAGTCATTCGCTCTTGAATCCACACGAGCCTTCCCCGATGAGGTCCGCAAGTGTCAAAGTCAAGCGTAACAAGGACATTTTTAATATAAAACTAGCTCATTTACAAGTTAACACAAATTTATTTATATTTTATTTATATGGAAGAGATGTCGTCAATAATTTACCCAAGAAGATTGATAGGGTAGAAGTATGGAAGCTTTAGGAGCACCTTCAAGGTTACGTCATACCGAATTCTAGCTTTGTAAATCATAGTATGTATGGTACATACCGGATTGCAGCTTCTCACGATAAATAGCGTAGAAATCTACTTTAGGAGTCAGCACTCACCTGATTCCGAACCTACGCATCTGCAAGCATAACTCACAAGGAGCCACATGAGCCTTCCCTGATGAGGTCCCCTAGTGTCTTAGTCAATCATAACAAGGACTTTTTTAATACTAAACTAGCTCATTTACAAGTTAACACAAATTTATTTATATGGAAGAGATGTCATCAATAATTTACCCAAGAAGATTGATAGGGTAGAAGTATGGAAGCTTTAGGAGCACCTTCAAGGTTACGTCACACCGAGTTGTAGCTTTGTAACTTATAGTATGTATGGTACATACCGGATTGCAGCTTCTCACGATGAATAGCGTAGAAATCTACTTTAGGAGTCAGCTTACCTGATTCCGAACCTACGCATCTGCAAGCATAACTCACAAGGAGCCACATGAGCCTTCCCTGATGAGGTCCCCAAGTGTCAAAGTCAAGCATAACAAGGACATTTTTAACAAAACTAGCTCATTTACAAGTTAACACAGATTTATTTATAGTGAGGAGATTTTATTTACCCAAGAATATTAATCGGGTAGAAGTATGGAAGCTTTAAGGAGCACCTTCAAGGTTACGTCACACCGAATTGTAGCTTTGTAACTTATAGTATGTATGGTTTATACCGGATTGCAGCTTCTTACGATGAATAGCGTAGAAATCACTTTAGGAGCCACTTACCTAATTCCGAACCTACGCATCTACAAGTATAACTCACGAGAAGCCACACGAGCCTTCCCTGATGAGGTCCCCAAGTGTCAAAGTCAAGCATAACAAGGACATTTTTAACATAAAGCTAGCTCATTCACAAGTTAACCACAGATTTATTTATATTTTATTTATAGTGAAGATTTTATGCCGCTTTTTAAACAGAAAACACAAGAGAAAAGTGCCCAAAATGGAATTTAAAAAAAAAAAATTATTCATGTTGGTGCATTGATTCAAACTAAGTAAAACGTCATAGATTCATGGATGAAGAAGAAGAAGAAAAAGGTTTATTTATAAATTAATACGTAAAGAGATTATTCGAAATACTAAATCACAGGTGATTATTCAATGATTCATGATTAAAATTTCTACTAAGCTTTGGAGTGGGCGTTTTTCACAGGTGATAGAGCGATTAAAATTTCAGGAGATATGCATAGAGCACTTAAATCGGTTCTCAACCAAAATACCTATTTGCATTCATATTTGTGATCAATAATCGCTCTATCACCTTACACGCACACTCCGAAAGATTAGTAGAAATCAAAACAAAAACAATTAATAAACCAAAACCCCAGTGAAAGAATTTGCAGCGTTTTAAATGGTTATCAGAATGCTTCAACCCGTGTATCGGCTACAAAGCCTTTTTGGAGTTCACTCCAGTATCCACATTACTACATCACTACATCACTAGCTTACTGATATCAAAACAAAAACAATAATAAAGCAAAATAACGCAAATGTTGGCATCATACATCGGGAACGGTTTGACCTACGGCCCTGGGGAGGGGCTCATTCGATTCCTCGTGGAATGTTCTTCATAAAGAGTCCAAATTTAGGCCGCCATGACTTTTTTTTAGGTTTTTAGGGATTTTACAAAACTTTGACAACCCTTAAAGGGCACTTTAAATTAAGTGAGAGAGCTGGCTCAAGAATGGGGGCGTCGTAGGACCAACATGGATTTTTCCTGAAAATTTCAGCTTTTTTTGCTTCAGCCGTTTGCGAGAAATTATGCGTACGGCATATGGCGGACGGACGGAAAATTTGTTTATTGCAGATTTGGATTCTACACCCTTTGAAACGTAAACCATGAAATTTTCAGGGGGGTTATAATTTTTTTTTTCAAGAGCGATTACAATGGTTTATTATTGAATAATAAACCAAAAGACCTTGTTAATTACTCTTTGTAATAGTCTATAACAGAAGGTTATATTATGTTTCTTTCATTAAATACACATTTTTTAAAGTTGTATTATTCTTTTTGAATCACCCTGTACTTCAGGGTTGATCGGAAGTATTACCGACAATTTAGAACCAAGTAAGTTCCTTGGTGATTGTTGGCCTGAGTTTCATAAACTTTGGTCCAGTATTTTCTGAGAAAATATTTGTTGTTTGAATCAAAATTTTAAGAGGGGGTAAGAAAAAAGAATTGCCTGTCTACAAAAGCTCATTATTGAAAATTATAAACAAAACCATAGGTTATCTACAATTACGATCGCACTTCAAACGGGTTTGCAAACTTACAAAGAAGGTGAATTTAAAATGAACTATTTTCATGTGCTGAATTTGAGGTTTTGAGTGCCCGAAAGTCGGACGGAGCCTTAATGATTTGACAATTAAATACCATTAATTGTATTAGTTTTGTTCCATGACGAGTTTAAAACAAGTTGAAATTCCAATTATAAATGATACGATTTTAAACCAAAAACGTCTGAAAATTTAATATGATCCATACATTGAAAATTATTTGCAAAACTTTATTTTCTCTTTATTACTCACGAGGACCGTCTGCATCAAACCGAACAATCCCTGAAAATTTGAAATCAGTCAAGGTTTTGAGTGCCCAAAATTCGAACTGAGCCTTAATGATTTGACAATTAAATACTATTAATTGTATTAGTTTTGTTTCATGACGAGTTTATCAATTGTGTCCTACACATCAAACCGAACAAGAGCCTTTGCTGGATTTCACGTTTGCGCATGCGAAGAGGCTACTATTGATCCGGGGGTCATGAAACTCACAAGGGATCATCTACACATCAAACCGTACGATCCCTGAAAATGTCATCGAAATTGGTCAAGAACTCCCAAAGTTATGCGCGTAACAAGGATTTCGTTTGCGCATGCGCAGACTACTAACCATCCGGGGAAATTCCAATTATAAATGATACGATTTTAAACTAAAAAATCGAATTGATTAGGAACTTTCATACACGTCCACAACGCAGCGTGGCTTGTTCATATCGCTTGTAACATACAAGGTGGGTTTAACATTTACTAAAAGTCAGATTCCAGACGCCGCACAGATGTTACCATTTGCATTTCAAGATGAAATATTAAACCATTAACTTTACAGTTATTGGCACTGCACAAGTTTTCCGCTGATAACACCGGTTACAACCAACAGATTTTGTTTGGTGTTCAACAAGGAAGGAATTTCGAGAGGGAGCCAAACTTTTTGATGGAGGAGGAAAAATTACTCGTGGAATGGGTTAGGAAGAAAATTAAAATAGTAGAGAACTAAAAGACGGACGCATAATTATTGCTGCTTTATTTTTTATTATTATTATTATTTATCAATTGTGTCCAAAGAACACGATCTATTGAAAGAGCCTTTGCTGAACTTGCGCGGGAATTCTTAACACTTCCTGGCACTCTCCCACGTCCTTCACATTGTGTCAACCTGGGGCCACCGTCAGCTATTTCCAAGTTCGTAATGACGGCGTGATGAAGCTTAATCTTAAACGTTTGCCAAATTCTATAAGACGAGACCTACGAGAGGACATCAAAGAAGAAAGTTGAACAAGGGTTTTATTTACATTCCAGAGAATCGAACGCAAAAAGGAGTTGGAATTGGATTCTTATTTGGCCTTTTTCCTTTCGCTGAGTAGCTTCTAAAGCTAATTTCTATATCTGTCTTACAACGCTGCAATTCGGTGTTACCATTCAGAATATCAAGATGAAATATTAAACCATTTACTTACAGTTATTGTCACTGCACAAGTTTTCCGCTGATAACACCGGTTACAACCAACAGTTTTGGTGTTCAACAAGGAAGGAATTTCGAGAGGGAGCCAAACTTTTTGATGGAGGAGGAAAAATTACTCGTGGAATCGTTTAGGAAGAAAATTGTCTAAATTTAGAGAACTAAAAGACGACGCATAATTATCTGCTTTATTTTTTTTTATTATTATTTATCAATTGCGTCCAAAGAACACGATCTATTGAAAGGCGCCTTTGCTGAACTTGTGTTCGACGAATTTTAAAAACTGTTTATCTCCCACGTCCTTCATATTGTGTCAACCTGGGGCCACCGTCAGCTATTTTTCTGAAGTCCGTAATGACGGAGTGATGATTTTAGTCAAATTTGTTGCCAACTTCTATAAGACGAGACCTACGAGCAGTACATCAAAGAAGAAAGTTCCATTATATAGTTCACTTTTTATAGATTCCAGACAATGTCGATATTCCTTACTCGGGTTCGGGTTCAAATCGGTATTTGGCAAGGGAACAGAAGCGCAGAGACCGAGATGGACCGGTAACGGACCGGTATCGTGTAAAATGGAACAGTGACAGACGGTACCGTAACGTTGAGTACCGATACCACAAAAGACCGGTATCGACACACCCCTACTTCAGAACTCACGAGTATACTTGAAAATGAATAGTTCGGAAAGAGTTTCTACCATATTACTCGTATGAAGCTAAAATGTATATGCGGTATGTGCCCTCCTTATGAGACATACTTAGAAGATGCGTAGGTTTAGAATCAGCTGAGCCTCCTAAAGCTAATTTCTATGCTATTTATCGTACGAAGCTGCAACTCAGTACGTACCATCCTTAGGACGTACACTTAAAAATGAATAGCTCAGGAATGAGCGGCATTGTGTAGTACGACAGTTCGATACGGAGATCCACCCATCGAGGTCAACTCATCGGGGTGTGATCTGACGGGGATACATCTGCTTGACCGAGTGCACATCAGATTAGCAGCAGATGTCCAGCATCTCATATCACACCATCTCGCACCGTAGTGAAGGGCCCCCTTCTGTGACCACCTCTGAAGTCAGTGACCCTTCCTTTTCCAGCGATTTACTCTGAACACTCGGGACAGTATCAGGACAGTTCTCCATGGCTTGGTGCCTTAGTTGATGATAGATGGTGATCACCGTGAATCTGGAGCATCCAACAAGACGTAACAGGCGAGCACCGCATCGATGGGGTGGCGGAGGTCAAAACTCCTTTTTCAGCGGATTCCTACACGAAATTTTGCGTTAAATGCGAATATAATCTCATTTTAGGGTCATAAACAAGTCTTCAACAGTGCGAAACGAAAAACGCTGCAAATTCTTTCACTGGGGTTTATTATTCAATTTCATTCATTTGGCTTGCATTCATGATTTGAATTTCTACTAAGCTTTGGAGTGTGCGTGTTTACAGGGGATAGAGCGATTATTGAATTTCAGGAGATATGCATAGAGCACGTAAATCTGTTCTCAACCAAAATACCTATTTGGATTGATCAGTTGATCATATTTGTGTAAATTCAATAATCGCTCTATCACCTGTGAAACAAGCACACTCCAAAGCTTAGTAGAAATTCAAATCATGAATGCAAGCCAATGAATGAAATTGAATAATAAACCCACGTGGAAGAATTTGCAGCGTTTGTTTATTGAACAACACACACCCCCCCCCCCCACATAAAAACATCTATAATTTATCAAGTCACTTTAGCACTCGTATTGCGTTAAAACTTCCCCAAATCCAAATTTAAATGATGTAGCCAAAGGTAGACTGATGTAGAGGAGGCACACAAATATGATCAACTGATCAATCCAAATAGGTGTTTTGGTTGAGAACCGATTTACGTGGTCTATGCATATCTCCTGAAATTGAATAATCGCTCTGTCACCTGTGAAACACGCACACAAATGCAAGAAAAATTAATAAAACTGAATAAAATTGAATAATAAATCCCAGTGAAAGAATTAGCAGCGTTTCATGCATATCAGAATGCTTCAACCCGTGTATCGGCTATAAACCCTTTTAGGAGTTCGCTCCAGTATCCACATTCACAACATCACTAGGTTACTGCAATAAAAAAAAAAAAAAAAAAAACGCTGTTGTTTTTGTTTTGATGAATGTGATGATGCAAATGTTGGCACCATAAATCATGCCATACATCGGGAATGGTTTGAGCTACAGACCTGGGGAAGGGCTCAACGATTCCTCGTGGATGTTCTTCAAAAAAAGTCCACATTTAGGCCGCCTTGTTTTTTTTGGAGGTTTATAGGGATTTTACAAAACTTCGACAAAACTTAAAGGGCACTTTAAATTAAGTGAGAGGAGCTGGCTAAAGAATTGAGGCGTTGTCGAACCAATATTGATTTTTCCTGAAAATTTCAGATTTTTTGCTAAAGC
This sequence comes from Creontiades dilutus, assembly GCA_031894815.1. Taxonomy (NCBI): domain Eukaryota; kingdom Metazoa; phylum Arthropoda; class Insecta; order Hemiptera; family Miridae; genus Creontiades; species Creontiades dilutus. Next base: position 78,712 of record JAVIWC010009012.1, on the reverse strand, counting down.
CGTTTGGGAGAAAACGTGCGTACGGCGGACGGACGGACGGAAAAATTTCTATTGCAGATTTGGATTCTACACCCTTTGAAACGGAAACCATGAAATTTTCAGGGGGGTTAGACTTTTTTTTTCATGAGCGATTACAATGGTTTATTGTTGAATAATAAACCAAAACCTACAAAATGTGCTTGTTGACCCTGTAAACTAAAAAAAAGCTGCAAATGATTACACATCGGTTGATTATTTCTGTATTGGAATAACCCTTCTACGAAAATCGCTGATCTATATATGTGTAGACATACTCGTAGTTAGTGGCACATCATCTAAGCTCGTCACCTCCACATCTTGAATTTTCCATCGTAGATGCCATAAAAACAGTCCCATTTATATTGATGAACGATAGATGGATTAACGAAATTAGTCACCGATACCCAAGTCTCCACACCTTGTAACTGACTTCTATATATATTATATATACAAAAACAGTTCGATGAATTCGTCATAAGTATAACTCCTTAAACACCAAGAACCATGAACTAGATGATAGAAAAATGTAAAATGAAACATATACTGATACTTTTTTTTTCAAATTTCATTAAACTGTGCAGAATAACATATAAAAAAAGAAAAATATTCTCAAACTCTAAAATGTTTGAGTAGAAGGACATCTACGTAAATATCTCCAATTCCGTCTGAATTTAACATGAATGTGATACCGACAATTTGGAAAAGTCAGTCATACGATCGTGCTCCTTGTGTGCAACTTTTTATTAAACACTCGTATTGCTTTTACCTTAACATGAAATCTTCATGTTTAACCTTTAAACATTCGTATTTGTTCCGATGGATCTGAAAAGGTTTTGGATCATGAAGAGTTTTCCGGTGTTTGGGTGATTACCTCATGAAAACCACACTTGACTCCTATTCAAGGGCCGCAGGTAATGGTGACCATGCTTGCCGCGTTTGGTACCTCATTGTTTGATAATCCCGTTCCTATGTGAAGGTATGTAAAGCCTTTAATGGACTCCGTGCTGCTTTGTGCCGTTGGTTTTTCCCAAGCCACCCTTTTTCTGGCAAATGGTCAGTCACCTGTAGTCTCCCCCCTAGCAGCACCTGGGGTTTCCTGGGGTAGTTATAACCCCCGTTCCTGATTGGTTTCTACTATCTCCTTCTCTGAATTTTCTTCACTTCCCCTCCAAACAAAATTTTCCAACCAAGTTTTTGGTTAACAGAATCTGGAGTCAGTTCTCTCCTTCGTTTTAGCCGGCTCTTAAACCCTTGTTAACTTGACTGACTTCATATCATAGTTATCAAAGTGACTTCATTTTCCTAACTAAGTAGTGGCAAAGCAGCATATTTTGTGATATTGTTGGCTACCCACGAAACCTCAACCCTTTTTTCTGGTTAAAAGAGTCTGGAGTCAGTACTCTCCTTCGTTTTAGCCGGCTCGTAAACCCTTGTTAACTTGACTGACTTCATATCATAGTTATCAAAGAGACTTCATTTAAGTAGTGGCAAAGCAGCATATTTTGTGATATTGTTGGCTACCCACGAAACCTCAACCCTTTTTTTTGGTTAAAAGAGCCTGGAGTCAGTTCTCTCCTTCGTTTTAGCCGCCTCTTAAACCCTTGTTAACTTGACTGACTTCACACATAGTTATCAAAGTGACTTCATCTTCCTAACTAAGTAGTGGCAAAGCAGCATATTTTGTGATATTGTTGGCTACCCAAGAAACCTCAACCCTTTTTTTGGTTAACAGAGCCTGGAGTCAGTTCTCTCCTTCGTTTTAGTCGGCTCTTACACCCTTGTTAACTTGACTGACTTCATATCATAGTTATCAAAGTGACTTCATTTTCCTAACTAAGTAGTGGCAAAGCAAATCAGATTTTGTGATATTGTTGGCTACCCACGAAACCTCAACCCTTTTTTTTTTTAAAAGAGTCTGGAGTCAGTACTCTCCTTCGTTTTAGCCGGCTCTTAAACCCTTGTTAACTTGACTGTCCTCATATCATAGTTATCAAAGTGACTTCATTTTCCTAACTAAGTGGTGGCAAAGCAGCATCATTTTGTGATATTGTTGGCTACCCGCGAAACCTCAGCTTTGGCAAAACGCCATGAATTTGTATTCAACAACACCTTCATTTATTTGATTGGTTCATATATCGACGAATGCGAATTGAATTATATATTTCCATACTCGTTCATTGAGCATGTACGCATTGATTTGAAATACAGCCGCCATCAGTTAACCGTTTATATCTTCCTTGGTTTCGCCTTAACAGTATTGTTATACATTTCGCTAAAATTGAATACCCTCTCCTAAATCAGATTCTTCTTGCATTTGTTGTTCGAGCAAATTGAACCCCCTTGAAGAAGTTTTACGATCCTATTTCAATGAAGAAAACGTAAATTCGAAGAAGTCGCTACACGGCAAATCGAGCGAGTGTAGCATCATGACTAGAGTGCCGTTGCATTAGTAAAGTATGCAATCCCGCAAAGCGTAGCTGTATTGCCGGCGTGCGGTAAGAGTTACGAAGTTATCTCATAGGTGGCGGGAGCGTGTAGATCTTTCCTTAGAAAACGCTACCAATTCTAACACATAGGCTTGTACTGTCAATAATGGACCTTAGTAATCGATCAAGAAAAAAAAAATGTTTTAACTCCTTTCAAAAATGTTTGGTTCTGTACTACTGGAAGGGGGTGAATTGAGGGGTCAGATGGAAGTCAGATGTCTTGTACGCCAACTCAATCTAGTGTCACATGTTGAACTGAACGATACTAAGCAGTGTAAAATCTCTCCAGTATAATCTCACACTTTCTGCAATTCCAAGCCAATTTTCATGCTTTTTGTTCTTCGATTATGAATCTGGTCTAGCTTTTAACAATACTCATTATGTGGTGTTTATACTTGTGATCACGTACAACCCGACATGAGGACGTTCTTGTTATGCATGTTACTTACGGATGTTTTCTATCGCCAACATTCATATCTTCATGAGCATTCCTAGCTAGAGGTCGGTGCTTGTCGAGAAATTCATAATTTTCTATATTAGTTTTACCTTTTGTAAAAGGTTGTACTTCAAGAGTGTATAAAGGTAATGAATTTGATTCCTTTTATTATTTGGTTTATTCCTGCCTGTAATTGTTGAAGTGTTCCGTCTCTGTATGGCCATTTTGTGGAACTTCGTCTGACAGGAGGTTGGTTGGCGAGGTGTTGGGTGATGGTTTTGTGGTCAGTCCTTTCAAATTCCTGCACGACACAGGACGGTAGCTGAAGCAAAATGTACTGTTGACTATCAATCCATCGTCCCTCACCTCTCAGCGGACTTTCGATGTTGGCTATTGAAGGACCCTCCTGTCCTACCTCGTTGGGCAAGGTCTAGTTCCATAACATCTGTAGCATTTGCAGGCGTATTGCCTCAGCTCTGACACGTTGTTGCAGTTGAAGACGTCTCCTGGATGAAATAATAGAGAACAAACACTGAATACCAGTTGCCTTCTGACCATCTTAATCGAACAAGAAAAAATCGTAACTTACCTACTTTAATGCTAAAGTTTTAACGTCTTATCATCTTGTTTCCGAGGTTTCCATCAATTTACTTTCAATAGTGTGTCTATTCGAATTTTCTCGTAGAAAATCAAACGAGGCAAGCTCTCTTTGGAACATTTGGAATAGCTGACAGGTGTAACTCTTATAGAAAATTAATAAAAGGTTTTTTAACTACAGAAAGAAGATTGCCGAGTTTTCACTGTTTCATAATCTCTATCAACGGATCAGGTTAACTGGTTTTCTGCTATCCGAAAATCCTGATTCAGAGAAAAATATTACTTACCTACTTATTGAATTACTAACGATGAATTTCTAAGTGCAGTTTTCATCTGATTCATCCAACTTTGAAGTGTATTTAGCGAAATACCTAGTGTATTTAATGAAAGAGCACCTTGGAACGGTCGAATTAGAAAAATTGATCGTTTTTTAATTATTATTATGATTTTTTTGGGTTTATTATTCAATAATAAAACTAACTCCCCCCCTGGAAATTTCATGGTTTACGTTTCAAAGGGTGTACAATCCAAATCTGCAATAAAAATATTTCCGTAAACACGTTTTCTCCCAAACGGCTGGAGCAAAAAATCTGAAATTTTCAGGAAAAATCAATATTGGTCCGAAACGCGGACTTTTTTCACTTAAAAAGAACTTTCCATGAGAAATCGAATGAGCCCCTCCCCAGGTCAGTAGCTCAAACCATTCCTGATGTATGGCCCGATTTGTGGTGCCAACATTTGCATCCACATTCACTACATCAATAGATTACTGCGATCAAAACAAAAACAACAGCGTTTTTTTGTTTTGTTTTGATCTCAGTAACCTAGTGATGTAGTGAATGTGGATACCGGAGTGAACTCCTAAATGGGTTTATAGCCAATACACGGGTTGAAGCTTTCTGATATGCATGAAACGCTGCAAATTCTTTCACTGGGGTTTATTATTCAATTTCGTTCATTTGGCTTTCTATTAAGCTTTGGAGTGTGCGTGTTTCACAGGTGATAGAGCGATTATTGAATTTCAGGAGGCACACAAATATGATCAACTGATCAATCTAAATAGGTATTTTGGTTAAGAACTGATTTACGTGCTCTATGCATATCTCCTGAAATTCAATTATCGCTCTATCACCTGTGAAACATGCACGCTCCAAAGCTTAGTATAAATTCAAAACATGAACGCAAGCCAATTGAATAATAAACCCCAGTGAAAGAATTTGCAGCGTTTTCTCTCTCACAAAATCTAACCAAAGATGCTTAGTTGTGTTGAAAATGAAATATTTTGAACGCAAAATGTGTGCAAATTATGGAATTGTCAAGCCTACTTGTGTCGGTAATAAATTCATCATTAAACATCAGTTGTGCAAATTTCCCTGGCCTGTTCGTGAGCTCCTATGTCTCTACCCTCGTAGATCGTAATTAACTGTTGATGTATTAACCTTGGACGCCGTGCGTGTAATTCCAATTCCTTTTTCTTTCTTCGGTCATATCAGAGGTCCCTCGGAGTTGCTGTCCTTTGTGGATCTTGTATTCGTTCAAAAGCGATCGTAGATTGTCCAGCGCATCAGTAAAATCTGCCAGTTCTTCACCATTCCTTTAAAAAAAGTGATTGTGAAATTGTCACCGGATTCTAACTTACAGATCAAATATCTTTGTTTGTGTTTTGTTAGCGTAGCAATCTCTGCTCCCTTAGAAGGGTTAACCACCTACTTATTGTATCAAGTAGCATGTCTTGTCCTCGAAGTTCCTCCCTACTAAAGTTTTATTCAATCTACATCAGTGATTCTTATTCGTTTCCCTTCGTATTATCTCCTATGTTTTACTTTAAACACATTTAAAACAACTTTTCCTTCCTTGTTCCTTGAATTACCCCTTCTTTCATCATAGCACTGTTATGACATTCACTGTCTTCAAACAATGTAGCCACTATCTTGTTTGGCCAACCCTTGAAGCAGATCTTCTCCTTGTTGAAATAATTAACTTATGTTTGTTTATGGAACCAATACGATTGATTCTCAGTAGATATCAATTTTCAACATCCAATTTTCAGAAAAATTAGAGTAATCAAAACTTCCTCTTCCAAGTATATATTCATTCTTCTGATGAAAACTATAAGTGATGACTAGTTTTTAGAGTTCAATATTCATTTTTAAGCCTAAACTGCGAAATTTCAATTTCGATACATCCACGGTACCTACTCACAATAGTGCCCAATAAGATCCATTTAAGGTTAAAATCTACACAAATCGATTATAAAACTAATTAAATTAATTAAGATAAATTTCATAAATAATCATTTTTTTTACAATTAAACTATTTTACACTGCGTTCAAGTTGTTGACTGGTATTATTGTTGTTCCAAAATTGCGTGGAGATCTTGAGAATCTGTTAGAGGTTGATATAAAACTACAATTTCAGTGCCAACATTTCGTTCTATGTGTAGCACTTTTTCAGGCTAGAGGAACCAACAGAAAATTTTGAAAATAACTGATTCTTTAAGAATTACAGAGAAGAATAGTGTGCATTCGTGTGACTTGAGAGAAAAGAAATAGGAACAGATTGACTACTAATGTAATGGCTAGGAAAGAGAAGAGTAAAAACATAAAAGTGAAGGAGTTGTAGCTAAATACCTTGAAGATATAAATATCTTATAATATTTTTTAATGATCATAAAATAATTTTCATTAAAAAAATGTACACGAAGAAGAACGTCTATACCATTGTTTTCTAAATTCCTTGACAACACGACGAGTGATATATCAATTACACAACGAAGATCTAAGGCAGGAAAGTTCCATTCAGGCAGCATGATTGTATGAGCGAATTTTCCAAAATTATGTTATTATATTTAAGTCAAATTAAGTTGGAATTGGAACACATCTGTTTGCTAAAAATTCAATTAATTAACAATGTTATTGTGAAAAAAACTTGTTCTAAAGAATTTACTTCTATTCGGTTGGATTTTTTGAATTTTTAGCATTTTTCTACATTTTTTCACATTGTAATGAAATTAAAGTACAATTCGTATCTGCCTCAAATAGGATAAGCGCAGTCTTTTTTCAATATCTTCAATGGAATAATCTTTTTGGTTTATTGGTTTGGGGGTGCATATCTCATGTACTCCCGTTAGCAGCCGTCCCTGATTTCACCAATTTTTATAAGGGGAGATGATGTGTGTTTGCAGACTTCAGGATGATCGATAAAGAAATCAGATTCATGCCAGCACATAAATCAAAGTGCTATCATACCGGTTTCATAAAAATTTTCCCTTTTACCGAGAATTGATCATTAATAATGTTATATTCATGTTTTTATGGTCCAAGTTACTCAGAATGAGCCATATTTCATTGTGCCACTTACTGCAAATAGTGATGCAAATTCGTTCGCCTGTTGACCATTTCTTGAATGATTTCCTTCAGGTATAGAAAGGGTTGGTAGAGCGCAGTTGTGTTGTTGAAGAGGGCTGCAGAAGTGTTGACTTTCTTGTGTTCTTCGAAAGGGACCAGTGATGGGGCCGTTTCAGCTATGCCCACTTTGAACTTCTGCTGGACGCCTTCCCCGAACCTCACGTCATACCTGCAGAAATGATTTATTTTGAAGGAACTGAAGCTATTGCGCAGGTCGAAAACGTTTAGTTCCACCCAATTTTGGTTGTTTGTTTGGTTTATGAACCTTTGTGATTGATCAAGAAAAACAAGTTTAACCCTCTCAAAAATTGGATAAAAACACTGCAAATTATTACATAGAGGTTTATTATTTCTGTTTTAGAAAGCCGTTCAACATGAATCACTGATATAAGTATATTGGATTCTTAAATCCCAAGCTTGATTTGAGAGGGAGTATCCCAGCACACTGTGCTTACGTTCTCCTTTCTCCCTGGTAAGCAAGAAGGAAATCCCTGGCAAAATATCGTGAGAGACTGTTTGGGAACCTACAGTCAGGGCCCTTGCATCTGAGCAATGCAAGCGCTTGTTGAGTGGCCTCTACAGGTGGAGCTGGGGGTTCTAGCTTGACCTACCAACTAAGTTGGTTGGTACCTGAGTTATAGGCAAGCCACATAACTCACATGCTGGTACTATCCTGGGAAATGAATCTACCAAGAGAGTGCCTCCCCCTGAGCTCTCAGGTTTAGCCTTCCAGCCTGGGTAATCAACCACTGCCACCATGAAGCCAACCGTTTTCGTGGGGACAGGCAAGTCATGCTTGGCCGAAGCAGTACAACCAGCTCCTGGAGCTCTCCCTGCCCCGTACCAATTTTGTTCCTGACATTAACCAGTAAACTGGCCGTGTCAGGCACCAGAGGCCAGATTTGTCACAGGCTCGATACTAGGAATGTGGCCTGTAGCTGCCACTTTATCCTTAGAACTGCCAAAGCAGGGTCCAATAATTACGGATGACCAAATTAGACATAGTTTGTGGTACATTGCTTATCTAAACCTCTCGCCTCCATACCATGATTGAATTTAAGACGAAAACGCTTGGGCTTCTGCCAGCCATGCAGTCGAGCTTAGACCTTCCGTTCAACAGGATCCTAACAAGAATATTGACAGCCTGAGTAAACAGGGGCACGATTGTTTTCGATGAGGTGTGGGTTGTTCAGGTACAACTGCACTATTGGAGCGAGTATACAATCATGAACAGGAATTGTTTTTAAGGTACAGCGCTAGTAATAAATTTTAGTAATCTCCAGATTACGTTTATGATCAGTATGATCTTTTTTGAAGATGTATCCATGAAAAAAATTTAATGGTATCCAGACAAATCCCTTATTTCTTCAATACTACATTTCCTAAAGAAGACTATGGTTAGACAGTACAAGTCACCTAGTTAGTCTTGGAATATGAATTCTCCATGTCTGTGTGAACTTCAATATTTTTGTTTCATAAGTCCAAATGCGTGAAGCACTCCTGCAAACCTCAAGGAAGGACCTTGCACCTGACAACTTACTGATTAACTGCTTGATGGATGGAGCGGTTGATTTCATCTTTTTCGTTTTTACCCCTGTATATCAAACTCGTGCTGATGACGGGTTCTCTCTTTATGCCACCTGATGAGTTCAGTTGGGCTTTAGGGTTGAAGCATCCCGTTGTCACGTCCCGCGTCTCCATTTTTTCTGGGTGTACTCCGTGGCAATAGCATCCCTGTTGAATTGACGTCATTATCTTACTGTTATGTAGAAAAATTCACACTTAACACGCGAGTTTATCTGTAGAGCATTGAATGACATTTTCTTTTGAATCAAGTAACCTAACCAACCATTCACCAACAATCCCCTAACCATGGTTGAAGTAGATCATTGTTTCACGGAACCAAAGATATGAACGTTGATTTAGAACAAATAATATAACCATTTGTACTGTTATTAGTAAACATAAATTTACAGCGTTTCCATGAAACGTCTATTTTACGTTTAAACGTTGATTTATACGATATCAAGGAGGCATTTGGCCGCAAAATGAGGGTGATAATGAGATGTCAGTGATAACGTTACCATCGGCCGTTTCTATGTTCTCTTAATTCCAGTTTTCGTTCTATTATTGCTTGCTTCATTTTACTACATGCTCCTTGTTTTCTATTTTGGTTAATAGTGTTGTTGATGTTCATAATTTGTAACTTATTGTTGTTTTCGTTATATTTTGATATCTATGTTTTGCGACCAACATGTACATCGTGGGGAAGAGGAGGCATCGCATAAGCGAAAATGTGAACCAAATTCTGGGTAGGTATTGCAAAAATGAAACACTCGTCCCTCGTGACACTAACAAAATGAAAAACAATAATACAAAGTGGCAGAAATAGCGCAATGAACAGCAACGCAGCAAAACAGAATTTCGTAATGGGAACAAAGAAAGCGAAAAAAAAACTGTTATTGGTTGGTTTTGATCGTTGATTCCGGGCGTGCGATCGTTGATATGTCTGTTGAAACTGGGCCTAAGTAACTATCATAAATGCTGCGGAATTGTAAATGTGAGGCGTTGAGCTTCAAAACTGGTTGATTCTGTGATGGCTATGGATAGTTTCCTCTTTTCAATTCTTGAAACTACTTCGCCTGAGCATAAACTTGACGCTTTCTTCCAACAATTGGGGCGCCGTCCAACAGCTGCCAACAACCGTGCATTGCCTTCCAGATTACTGTTCTCAAATCTTAACTTATGGTAAATTCTTGTTGGAACAATGGAGCCATCCAACACCCACCTGTGTTTGTCTCAGTGTTAGGGGAAGGTTTCTTTATCGACTGTAATCAGGACGGCTTGACTTGTTGGAATAGTAGTTAGTGATACCGTGCATGCATCAGTTGAAAACTGTTTATAGTATAACATAATGGTTATGAAATCCTTTGTTCAAAGAAACCTATAATAATTCACTTCTAGTCCAGTTTCAAGTAGTGCTTTAGTGGATCAAGTCCCATAAGTTGCAAAGCTCATTAAGCCTTCACTCTGGTTTCAATACTTGTCAAGTCCAGTTTTAATTGAACTTTGCATGTAGATTTCATTCTAAATAGTGATCTACTATCCAGAAATGCTGAACTTTTGCCACAAATTGATTTTGCCATGGTTTAGTCAAAGTTGGACAAATGGACTGAGCAAGGTTAGCAAATCAGGTCCTCAAGTATTTTGTATTACTCAAAATTCTTGTACTCTCGAAGTAACTCACTTGACTGATGGGATTGATAGCGGCTGTCGAGTATCTGAGCTGACGTGTTGGAACTAAAAATGTCTCCAAATCCCCAAACAGCAACGGCGAACTACCTGTGGACCAGAGACGTGGAATATTGAAGTAAATATTTAATACAATAATTAAATTGCCTAGGATCTACATCCGCCTCAAAACGAATGATTAAGAAATGTATATCGCAGTGATCATTGAATACTTTGACTACTTTGAATAGATCTATTCACTGCCCCTTTGGAAATATTAATTCAGTATCTACCATCAATCAAGCGGTGTAATTTAGGAGGGACTGGAGCTAGACCTGTCTGAACATCGCACGTTCTGTTTTTGACAGGAGAGGTCGTGAAATGATCAGATTGTTCCAGCACAAAACATGGGTACGCTAAGTCATAACCATCAAAACATCCTCCCTCGCAACTGGTTTGTTTGGTTCACGATCTTTTGTTATTATAGTTATTAATGAATAACATATGTGATGGGTATGGTTAGTTGGCCCCTTCCCGATTTTAGAATCTGTCGTCTTGGGAGATGAATCGGACGCCTGCAAGCGTCTGGGTCATCCTCTGTGCGTGGCGGAGCATAATTATGTATCCATCTCCTCGGAAGGGGCAACTATACCATTCCATCACCCTCTCACATAATATCTTTCTGGTTTCATATAGAATTGTTTCACAACTTGTAAATTATATGTTGATGTAATTAGGAAAAATAACACGAGACATAACCGTTCTACAAAAATATTAGAACGAATAAATAGTTCAAGTAACAAGTAGATTCAAGTTAGCCAAGTTGGTTGACTTGAGCTAATCATGAATTTAGTAAGATCAACGATGGAAGAAGACTCCATTATCACTGGTACTTACCTGTTTGATAGATAAAATAATGATTATTGAGTCTTTAGAAACCTACCCACATGTGGTTTCAGCGAATCTGGCACTTGGCTGATTGAAAGGAATCCGCTACTAGCCTATGTCATTTACCTGACCTGCAACTCGTAACCTTGGGTCACCTGCTCGCAATTCGATGTCCGCAGGACAGACTTTATTATCAACTTCCACGCCAGTTTCAAGTGCCACCTTAGCTGGAACCGTATAATTATGCTCAAGTGAGAATTGAATTGGTTGAAACCTACCATAAAACCTCGTGCATACAGTCAGTGCACTGGCGACATGTGCTAGAAGCTGATTGGCAGATTGGTAAGATACTCCGTTGATTGGCTGCAGAGAGCAAGACCTGAGGAGTTTAAATAGTGCAGGATTGTCCACCAAGATCACAGCTCTAATGTCATCCATGGTGTCTTTCAGCATGAGCCCTGCATTGTAAAATCCAAACAGGGATCCTTCATTCTTCAATTCCTGAAATCGACAATAGCTCTATATGTTTTTGTATTTTCTTTCTCAAGAAGGGTTCAATCTGGATCATAAACAAACAATCTCATGATTTTCATTACTCAAAAATTTTCAAAAATTAAAATTCAATTTGCTGTGGCATTTACAACTATTGAAGCAACTGTTGTCCAACCAATTTTTACCATTTCAGACAACAAATACTCGACGTAAGAATTATTCAGAGATTCTGGGTTATAACGTTGAGGAAAGTAAAGCGACTGGAAATATTGAGTAATGGGTAATCCCTGAATATAGGACTTAACTGGACACTACAAATGAAAATCTGATGTGCGTTGATTGAAATCATTTCAAGAGCAAAAAATCGTTCATGGATCAGCTCAGGCGATGATAACTCTAGAACTTGATAGAAGTTCTAGTGTACTTTCTCAACAACTCACTACATCTTAAGATGCACCAAGTAAATGTCAAAATCAATACTTTTAATCATAACACTCTTATTTTGTCAGTTTCTCTTCTTTGCCCTTCAACGATAGCCCAAGGAGGCATACTTTGACTTTTAAAATGGATATTTTGTTCTGTAAAAGGGTTATTTTGATTAGTAAAGAGGTTAATTTGATTTTTTTAAAGGTTGATTTGACTTGTAAATGTTGTGGGTTGATTTTTCATGTTTCCATCAAAATAATAGAGAGATTACTTCAGTGACATGTGGGAATTAACTTAGTTGTGGATGTACTTCTGTTCTTCGTCTACCAAACTCTAATCAGCTAATAGGCGATCGATTGGATATTTATGAACCAATCGAAATTGTTGAGGGCTTATGATCATCGATTACGTTGATTCTCGTATTAGTTGCTGACATGTTTGATAGGAGATTCGATAAACCAGCCTTTAGTTGGTGAACATTGCTTGGCTACGTATGGTTACCACCATTCCAGGTGATGTATCTGGAGATGTAACACCTCCAGTAGCTCGAAAAGTATATACCAGAAGCCTTCGAGCATCTCGGTGTTGTGGGCATCAACCGCCTCAGCCTTAGAAGGCAGCTCACCTGGTCTGGAAATACTGCCAACTGGACCTGATGTGCTTTAGGGTACTCTTCCTTCAGGCGACCGAGCATGTCTGCTGTTAGCCCAGAGCCTGTGCCACCTGCCATGGCGTGAGTGAACAGGAAGCCATCTGGACCGACATCGCCTTTTTCTGCCAGCTTGCGGATATTGTTGGTGACGGTTGGACCCATTTCTGGCCCATTCTTGTTCTTAGCGGTCGAGTACAAACCGTTGGCAGGCTCTGCACTGCTCACCATTGAACCTCGCTGAAGGAGGCGACTCTGAGGGCTGGACGCCAGTATATCTAAATCAATCAAGTTCGTCAAATCAAATAATTTCATTACACGTTGACAGTCGGTTTTTTGGCTCGCTTAGGGTCATGTCTGATGCTACTGGTAAGCGTGAACTGACTATATCATGCCTAATGATAAAATTACATGGCACAACTTGTTACTTTTTAGTTAGTTTTGTTTCATTTTATTAGCTTTGGTAGTATCATGTAGGATTTGTAAATACCATACTTGAATAGGAACAGTTATTTTATAGGCTTGTACTTCCTGCATAATTGTGTTCCTTAAGTGATTTGGAAGCAATAATTTGTAGTAGTGGCAATGAACATTGCTAACTCGGTCACGTTTACTACAAATATCAGCTAGTAAACAACTCATTTTCAACTATCTGCCTGTACAGCATACAGTAATACATTTTTATGGTGCCAAGAGTGGTAGATCAAAACTAAGACTGTTTATCAGTAACTGGTTTCGTTGAGTAGATCAATGAAAAGCAAGGCATTGTCATTCACTCCTGTCAAAGGAGGATGAAATGAAAGAAGACACCGAATGACCTGAATAGGAGTAAGAGCAACCAGTGCAACACTTAGCATTGAGTGAAACATTTATCATTTTTGCTCAGACATCAGTTAACTCTTACTGTTTTAGTTAGCTAGCTACGCCTGACATTTTTAGTGTGTGAGACTTGGTTTTGGTGTACTTATGCATGGTTGTTTGCAGAAGTATTTCTTTCGAGAGAGAACATGGTTTCAGATAAGGTGGCTGACCCACATGCCAGTTAATTTCCACCTTCTTATCTGCTAGCTAAGCCTGATATCGGGAAGGGTCTTATTTCTGGTTTTGTACATGTTGAACTTGGTTTTGATTTACCTGCCAATGGTTGTTGGACCCGTGTCGAGGAACACTGGTTTGCAGAACTATTTCGCCAGGGTGAGAGGATGGAATACGGTTTCAGTGAGGTGGCTGCCACACACACACATGTCAGTTAATCCATATCTTCTTATTAGTTAGCTAAGCCTGATATCGGGAAGGGTCTTATTCCTGGTTTTGTACATGTTAAACTTGGTTTTGATTCACCTGCCAATGGTTGTTGGATCCGTGCCGAGGAACACTGGTTTGCAGACCTTTTTTTTTGTTTTGGGAAAGAGCATATACCTTGGCATCAGTAAGGTGGCTGCCACACCCACATGCCAGTTAATTCCCACCTTCCTATCTGTTAGCTAAGCCTGATATCAGGAAAGTTCTTGTATGTGGTTTTGGACATGTTTGATGTACTTACCCATGGTTGTTGGATCCGTGTCGAGGAACACAGCTTTGCAGAAGTATTTCTCCCTGGTGAGAGGATGGAACATGGTGTCAGGTGAGGTGGCTGCCACTCCCTTGTTGTCTCCTTGCAGAAGATATCCAGAGTCCATGATCCCATGCTCACGACGAAGTAGGTCCCATATGGCCGCCCCTGTTCCAACTCCCGCTTGTCCCACGTGAACACCCACTACTCCCTTGAGAAAATATCAACGCATCATTTCAAAATGAAAATATAAAATTCATTTACAAGTTTGGCATTAGCTAAAAATGGAATTTCGAGGTTCTAAGGTATTCTAACAAGTCAAGGTGTACTTTCTTCAGTAACTACAAGCTACTTTACATCATTACTCTGTAACTTATGGTACATCCGTCATTTTCATGTGGGTGTCAAGCCGTATGGGTATGAATGGCAATGGGTTCGCTGACGCTTCCGCAAGGAGAGCAATTGGTGATATCAAAGTAGCTACACTCCCCTGCCTTATTTTCTCTAACTTTCGGTCGAAAAATTCGCGACAAACTTCAATTTTCTTCTTTTTCGTAGAAGTTGTGCTCTGCGCGACTGTGCAGGCGTACGCAGTCCCAACTATGTTTTTTCAAATGGCAACCTGCATTTTCTTATCGCAGATTTCGATTCTATGCAAAATTGTATGAAGTTTGACCCCTCATTCGATCTTTTGGTCCAGCATGCGCGCAAAAATGCGCTACTCAGGGATTGCGCAAAATTGAGATGAAGATACACAGATACAAGTGTGGCTCGTGATTTAACATTGTTTTTCGGCGCCGAATCGCCTGGTGATAACTGTTTGCTAATTTTATCTTATTTTAATGCATTTACTGCTGAAAACGTCACTTTTCGAGGAGGGAATCATAGATTTTTATGAAGAGTAATATATGAATTGCAATGAAACTGATTAATAGGAAAGTTTATTAAACAGTCAACTTCTTCTCATCTCAAAATGTTCAGTCTTCGGATGGCATTTGAAATAATTGGTTATAAAATGATTAATCGATAAAGTAAGAATTAAAAACCCAATCAGGAGTCCTAAATTCCATTCTCCATAATATTCGGGTAAAAAGAGAAAATGTACTAATTGTACTTGAAGTGCAAGTACAAACCCTGTCTTGTATTTGCTTTAACATCGGTAAGTACTACTACAGTAATTCATTCGAATGATGTCAAATCAACGGTTTGTCTTCATGCAAAAGTGCTGACTGTGCCTAAAGAAGTTTTCACTTCAGAACAGCTACTTTTCAAATTTTTTGATTACCGCGAATAATTGTTTGACAAATTTTAGGTCAAAACCAGCTTCCTAGCCCTTCAATCTTTCTATATTGGTAGAAAGTTAACACATTTTGATAACTGTAACCAAATCATAACCAATAAGAGAGCATTATATCATATTAAAAGTTATTATTTCATTTTCTGCACCAACTCTTCCCATTACTTTCACTTTTCATGTTTAATTAGTCAAACCCCACGACTCACTGTCATGTTTCAATAATCTTCTCTGAATATAGTGTAGTTATCAATTCGTAAAAGACGAAAAAGTTCTTCTTTGATGGTGAGTATTGTCTCGGTGTCTCATGTCAATTTGAAATAACCCGTTGAATTCTGTTTATTCTACAACCGTGATACAGTCATATGGGCGACTTGCTAAGCAACTATAGCTACAATAATATGTATTGTTTATATTTTAATGGATTGATCCTATCCGTCGAAGAGGTTTTTCTGTCGACATTCAAATCTCCTAGTCGTTAGCCTAATTAATTGCTTTATTAAAATTTAATACTTAATTAACATTTAATGTACGTTAATCTAAATTTTACTTTTTGCTCTGGTGAATCCTTATTCTCACGGTATCTGTTTAGTTTTCGGGCGATTCACTCAATTTTGTTTTTGCTTGAAAACATGGTTACAATTTTAAATGTGCCATTTGTGTACCAGACCTTTCTAAAAGAGGACGAACGATCTCTCTTGTGTCTGTTTTATTAATCACAAATCGTTGCGTCACGTATACACGTCTTCATCAATTTCTGCGTATTCGCTTCTTTTTTGGGGCATCGTGAGTCATCTAACTTGGCTTGCACTGTTACAAGAATACTGCACTGGGTTCGTAGTCCCTAGAAATCAACTATTTGCGCCAACTTTCAGGGGGAGAATGAGAGTATTATTAAGTTTGAAATTTAAAAATGTAGATGAGCCGCCGACATGTCTAACGAGATCAAGCGTTGTTCGATCTAGAGGTGGGTGGTGAGTGAGTGACCTTGTCTCAAAGAACTTCTCTTTTAAGTGAACTTGTCCCAAATGACCTGCGGAGGGAAGACCTGCAGTTCATCACAAGACGTTTGTGATAGCATGGCTCCCCGCGGCCTTCTAGTTCCTTCTAGTCAACAAAGGACTCCCCTCATTGCAGAGTCAATACTATTCAAATTTACTCAATACTAAACTATACTGGTCGATACTATACTCATCACAGAGTCGATTATATTTAATATGTAGGTATTTATATGAAAATCTGCATGAGGTCTTGAAAAATGACTAGGGAGTAGGAAAAGAGGACAGTAGATGTCTGTTATCTACCGATCCCTGACAGTACACGAAGATAATAGAGGTTGACGGCCATGCCACGAGATAGCGGTAGTGGTGGTGAATGTCTCAGAATGGAGACGACGAACTGCAGGTCCCATTCATCCACAGAGTGAACTGGTGAACTGTGGAGCGGCCTGCTGGTATCATTCAATCACAGAGTGAACTGGTGAACTTCTGCCACTAACCTTGTCTTTGGACTGAGTGACCTGCAGGTCGTCTACTCCCTCAGGTGACCTGGGTTTACACATCTCTAGTTCGATCCAACCGAGATGCTGCGATTACTGGCACATCCCAGATCGTTGTTGGATTTTTGTATCTTGAAACGTAAACCAACAACTTTTGAGGAGGGGGAAATTAGAAATGTGGGGTTTTTTTGTTGATTACAAAGGTTTGTTATTGAAAATAGTAATCCAATAGGAAATTTAC
This sequence comes from Creontiades dilutus, assembly GCA_031894815.1. Classification (NCBI taxonomy): domain Eukaryota; kingdom Metazoa; phylum Arthropoda; class Insecta; order Hemiptera; family Miridae; genus Creontiades; species Creontiades dilutus. Next base: position 61,497 of record JAVIWC010009012.1, on the reverse strand, counting down.
GACGGCCTATACGGGCACAGACATTGCTTTTTAGTTATTACGTTAGACTTTTGTCGAACCTAACCATTTTGACCAGGAAGAATAATTACTAATAACTTGAAAATAAAACAACTATTGCTATAACAAAGAATTCCTGTGTTAATGTACAGGGTGTATCTACCCAAGATCGACCACACTTTATTGATCCATTCTGAGATCAATTCGCAACTAAAAGAGATTATAAAAATAATTTTTTGAGAGGCTTCTTTTTTGGGAATTTCCGCTAAATTCTTTTCGTGTACTCGACCTCGTCTCACTAAAATGATTTTAGGTCCCTCTCTTCCTTTTAATGCAAATTGAAATCTGATAACTCTGCAGGAAAGACCATTATATTCCCATCGGAATGGCTACAAAACACGTTTAACCATGCATGTGGTTAGCCTTTTGGTTTATTATTCAATAATGAACCATTGTAATCGCTCTAAATTTCATGGTTAACGTTTCAAAGGGTGTAGAAACCAAATCTGCTATAACATGTTTTCCGCCCTACGCCGTACGCACCTTTTCTCCCGAACGGCTAGAGCAAAAGATCTGAAATTTTCAGGGAAAATCCATGTTGGTCCGACGACGCCCCAATTCTTGAGCCAGCTCTCTCACTTGATTTAAAGTGCCCTTTAAGGTTTGTCAAAGTTTTGTAAAATCCCTAAAAACCACAAAAAAAGTCAAGGCGGCCTAAATTTGAACTTTTTTAAAAGAACTTTCCATGAGGAATCGAATGAGCCCTTCCCCAGGTCCGTAGCTCAAACCTTTCCCGATGTATGGCCCGATTTATGGTGCCAACATTGCATCCACATTCAGTACATCACTAGGTTACTGCAATCAAAACAAACACAAGTTTTTTTTTTTGTTTGATCGCATGCTCCGTCTTACGAAATTTGAAATTTTCAAATAGAATATCTTTCCATTGTAATCGCTCTTGAAAAAAAACGCTGCTAATTCTTTCACTGGGGTTTATTATTCAATGATTCATGATTTGAATTTGTAATTAATATAATTTGTGTAATGTAAGTAATTCATAATTTGAATTTCTGATTTCTTTTAAAACGCTGCAAATTCTTCCACAGGGGTTTATTATTCAATGATTCATGATTTGAATTTCTACTAATCTTTGGAGCGTGCGTGTTTCACAGGTGATAGAGCGATTATTTAAAGGATGTAGCCAAAGGTAGACTGATGTAGAGGAGGCACACGAATATGATCAACTGATCAATCCAAATAGGTATTTTGGTTGAGAACCGATTCAAGTGCTCTATGCATATCTCCTGAAATTCAATAATCGCAGGGGGGGGGGGGGGGGGTTAGAATTTTTTTTTTTTCAAGAGCGATTACAATGGTTTATTATTGAATAATAAACCAATAGCTTGACCAATTACCTCAACATCTTTCATCTGAAGATTTCTTTACTTTCTATTTCATAATGGTGTCACTTTGATTGTAACGAGGATTAATCACAGAGAAATGTCGAGGTAAAACTAATATTATTTGACTAATCAATATATAGTTAAGATGGGATTTAATGTTTATATCACAATTCTTCGTTTTGACCTAAACGTAGTACGATCATTTTTGGAAATTCGCTCGTGTGGTCATGCTGCATCGCTGGAACTTTTTCTTCTTCGCTTCACCGGCGGTAGCCGCTAAGTGGCGGCCTTGGCCATATACGGCAAGTCCGATCTATCGAAATCCGGCGTTTCGATGTCTCGAGCTTCGCCTTCCGCAATCGATTCGAGTCGCCTCCGCGCGCTCCCTCAAGTCTCTTCAGAGCTTTTCTTCCAGTCAACTCCGCGAACAACTGGCATCATGAACGGTATGTTCACTCGATTCTAACCATTAATTTTGCTTTATTTTGCGTCATGTCGGTGGGTTACATCGAAAATGTATTGTTCGTCTTCGAATGGAGTCGTGTTAATCATTATATCGTCGATTACAACCAAGAAACAGGTTCCACTTTGTTTCCCTTGTGCTGTCCAACAGGAATTCGGCTCCAACTGGGTTCTAAAATTCCAACCTTGTGAATAATACTTGTCCAAATTCTTGGTATTGATTTCGGATTCTGCGTTGACTTAATAGGCCATCCCCAAAATATTAGCGTTCTCCCTGACCCACAACAGAGCATTGTCCATGGCGATTTATATACAAGTACAAAGATCTTGGTCATTGGAAGTGTTATATCCACCTATCCGAGACATCCAATACGAATTTTATGCCCTCTATACAATTCTTTGTTCCTAAATACTGAGATTCGTACGTTAACACGATCAATTTTCGAATATTGTACGTACCTGACACCCCTGAAATGCATTTTTTAGTGCTTATTACGTATTTTATTGCTATCAAAACACTGTTCATTCAAATTCAATTTTTGGTTGCCTCTTTTTGACAATTGAATTGACGCAGGTGGGTGTAGGACAACACAAACATTAGAAAAAACTGAATTTAAATCGTGATTCTAATTTTATTTGATCCCAATTTTAGTCTCTATGAGCAACGAACCTCGGAAATTTCGGTTTTGCCCTCTTGATTTTGTGTTAATCATTATATCGTTGATTACAACCAAGAAACAAGTCCTACTTTGTTTCCCTGTGCTGTCCAACAGGAATTCGGCTCCAACTGGATTCTAAAATTCCAACCTCGTGAATAAAACTTGTCTAAATTCTTGGTATTGATTTCGTATTCTGCGATGACTTAATGTCATCTTTACAGTTTTAAGATTCCACCTGTCCTACTGTAAGATTATTATCCATGACAATTTATATGCAAGTCCTTAGCTCTTGTTCATTGGAGATTATTCGATTAATATATGCAATTAACCTGTTCTTATCAATCTATCCAAGACAGCCAATACGAATTTTTGCCGTCTGTGCAATTCCTCGTTTCTAAATATGGGGAATTCACACCTAAAATGATCAATTTTCGAACATTGTATGAACCTTTGACGCCACCCAGGGTCCCTGAAATACATTTTTTTTAAATTGTGTATTACGTATTTTATTGCTATCAAAACACTAACCACTTCAACTCATTTCTTAGGTCGTCCCTCTTTGGCAATTAATTCATTAGGTTGTGGGACAACTCAGACGTGAGAAAGAAAAACTGAATGAAGACCATTTTAAGACCGTGAAAAAGTGCATCTATGTGTGTGACAAATTTTTATCGGCACTGGAGTTTTATCGGCTGGGCTTTCCGTGACTGATTTCCGTGACTCGCATTTTGTTCGAAACCAATTTTAGTCTATTTATGGGAGAAACCTCAGTTCTCAATTCTTACCTATTTCTTGTCTCCTTTGTTCGTTTAGAAATATTTTAGAATTTCCAATTTTCATTATTGAACTGAAAAGTGTAACCATCTTCCTGGGTCCTTAACAGTAAATGTAACCATACTGATAAGTTTTTAGTAGGTGTAACCATCATCAAGAGTCCGTAACAACAAATGCAACCATCCTCAAGAGTCCTTTACAGTAAATGTAGCCATCCTCACGAGTCCTTAACAGTAAATGTGACCATCTTCACAAGTCCTTAACAGTAAATGTAACCATCCTCACGAGCCCTCAACAATGAATGTAACCATCCTCTTGTGTCTTTATCAACAAGTGTAAACATCCTCACGAGTCCTTAACAGTAAATGTAACCATACTGATAAGTTCTCAATAAATCTAACCATCATCACGAGTCCTTAACAACAAATGCAACCATCCTCAAGAGTCCTTAAGAGTAAATGTAGCCATCCTCACAAGTCCTTAACAGTAAATGCAACCATCCTCACTGGCCTTTACCTATCCTTACAGCAAGCGTCAGGTAAACCTGGGCGTCTTTTCCACAGAGTAACTAAGTCTTTTCGTTTTTATTTGACGGCCTCTTCCACTGTTGAAGTGGTTTTCTATTAAACTAGTTGTTATAATTTAAACGAAAAATTGTGAGTAGGAACTATGTCTGTCTGTCTGTTTCTAAATATCCATTAACAAGCTTGATTTCTACAGTTCCAATCGGATTGTCATGATGTTGTCAAGGAATGTGCTTGTTAGGCTTTAGATGGCCTCCCCCGAGTCACATTAAACACAAATCAAACTCTTCGCTTGCACTAACATGAAATCTATCAAGCAAAATTTTCTTATGGTTCTATTATTGTTTTCTTTATTTTCTCGACCAATTTTCTGTACACAAAAAGTGCTTCACTAGGACCTCATCCTTTTGTTGCAATGTTTAAAAGAACGACGTTTTTGAATCAAGCCGGAGAAAAATTGTCGTTTAAATTACACACACAAAATTTTCGTTTGAAGTTAAAGGCGCCATTTCTACGCGCAATTTTCTACAAAATTTCGCTAAAAGTAAGAGGAAATCATGATGATGACGTGTATTATGCTTGCAGATAGAGTTTTAATATTTAGAATAGTTGTGCAGCCATTGTAAGTACTACAGCGAGTCCATACAGAAACAAAACGAAGTCCATACAGTGAATCCATACAAAAGTTACAACTCCGTAGTATCTGCCTTATTGTGGAACAGATTCCAGGAAGGTTTTGTATGTGAGGTGTTTACTGCAGGACCGTTGAGTAATAGTTTCCTTGATGTATGTGGCAACGTCAATTCATAATGCGTCGCGAAGTTTTGAGCAACGTTTACTCGCGTTGGCCGCTCGCCAAGTTTCGGTTTGGCAAGTTGTATTCAAGTTGGTCGGCCCAGCCCACTTGGGTTTTGCCTACCACCTGAGCTCCGCCGGTAATGAGGACCCGATCAGACCGATAAAAGAGCCAGCATCGACGAATCCTTGGCAGAGTCGATTAAAAGTTGCAAATTTTCCGAGAATTCCAGGATAATGATTGTTATTAAGGAGTGCGATTCAGATATCGAGCGAGGCTTCGCGGTAGTTGTCAGGATCTTCGCTAGTTGTCCACCTCTCCAGGATTTCGGTCAGCAGATTCCCCCAGTTCGCACTTCTGCTAAACACAATGTTCTGAAAACCCCAAACAAACAGAATAACAGAAATGTACAGAAATACTGAAATGCTAATGTACAGAAGATTGAATTCAAATTTGAAGTCAGTTCTTGACCACTTTTGGTTTATTATTCAATAATAAAACATTGTAATCGCTCTTGAAAAAAAAAAAAAAAAAAAAAAAAAAAATTCTAACCCCCTGAAAATTTCATGGTTTACGTTTCAAAGGGTGTAGAATCCGAGTCTGCAATAACAAATTTTTCCGTCCGTCCGCCGTACGCACGATTTCTCCCAAACGGCTGAAGCAAAAAAGCTGAAATTTTCAGGAAAAATCCATGTTGGTCCGGCGACGCCCCAATTCTTGAGCCAGCTCTCAAATTTAAAGTGCCCTTTAAGGGTTGTCAAAATTTTGTAAAATCCCTAAAAACCTCAAAAAAAAGTCAAGGCGGCCTAAATTTGTACTCTTTTTGAAGAACACTCCACGAGGAATCGAATGAGCCCCTCCCCACTTCCGTAGGTCAAACCGATTCTCGATCCATGGCCCGATTTATGTTGCCAACATTCGCGTTATGTTGGTTTATTATTGTTTTTATCTTGATATCAGTAACCTAGTGATGTAGTAATGTGGATACTGGAATGAACTCCTAAAAGGCTTTGATTTAAAAAAAAAAAAAAAATTCAGGAGATATGCATAGAGCACGGAAATCTGTTCTCGACCAAAATACCTATTTGGATTGATCAGTTGATCACATTTGTGTGCCCCCTGAAATTCAATAATCGCTCTATCACCTGTGAAACACGCACACTCCAAAGCTTAGTATAAATTCAAATCATGAACGCAAGTCAATTGAATAATAAACCCCAGTGAAAGAATTTGATCGTGGTTGATCAAGGGTTTCGCCTCTGGTGATTCTCATAGTGTAAACGCTAGTGGAGTGTTTTGGAGTTCGTTAATAACAATAAATAATGAATAGCGAGCCTTTCCCTTGTAGTTATGGCTTTTCTCCAGTAGGTGTCCTCTTTCTCAATTTTCGATCGAACTAGCGAAAGGAGGAAATCGAAATCTTCCGATGTCATTCAAGTAAAGTTCCTGATGGTATCATCTACCAATTCCATTCCCATGTCCCTCATGAGTCGGTTACCGTACTCCATTCTTGGGGTGAATAGCTCCTTCTACTCCTTTTCAGCAATCGTAGAGCTATGATGATAGCTAAAACTTCCTCTGCTATCGGGTTAACCGAGGGTACAGAAGCACCTCTTGTCGCTATCGTTGCCTCGCGGTAACTGAGTGCTCGCTGTTTTCCTCGCATGTTTAGGCTCCACTCGCGCATCAGTTCCGTTGCATTGCCTTGCATTTATTTGGATTGATCAGTTGATCATATTTGCGTGCCTCCTGAAATTCAATAATCGCTCTATCACCTGTGAAACACGCACACTGCACATTCTTTCAGTGGGGTTTATTATTCAATTTTATTCATTTGAGTTGCATTCATGATTTGAATTTCTACTAAGCTTTGGAGTGTGCATGTTTTACAGGTGATAGAGCGATTATTGAATTTGAGGAGATATGCATAGACCACGTAAATCGGTTCTCAACCAAAACACCTATTTGGATTGATCAGTTGATGATATTTGTGTGCCTCCTCTATCAGTCTACCTTTGGCTACATCGTTTAAATTTGGATTTGGGGAATTTTTAACACAATACGAGTGCTAAAGGACTTGATAAATTATAGATGTTGTTATTGTGGGTGGGTATTGAGGTTCAATAAAAAAACGCTGCAAATTCTTTCACTGGGGTTTATTATTCAATTGGCTTGCGTTCATGATTTGAATTTCTACTAAGCTTTGGAGTGTGCTTGTTTCACAGGATAGAGCGATTATTGAATTTCAGGAGGCACACAAATATGATCAACTGATCAATCCAAATAGGTGTTTTGGTTGAGAACAGATTTACGTGTTCTATGCATATCTCCTGAAATTCAATAATCGCTCTATCACCTGTGAAACACGCACATTCCAAAGCTTAGTAGAAATTCAAATCATGAACGCAAGCCAATTGAATAATAAACCCCAGTGAAAGAATTTGCAGCGTTTTCCACTTATTTGGCAGTTTTTTCAAAAGCTACGAGAAGCTCCTCCAAAACTAATGTTTCAACAATTCAGTGGGACGCTATCTGAACGTTCAGAACACCCTTCGTTCGCCCTCACAATTTACAGCGTTTGTTTTCGTTTATCATTGCTGACGAAACCGTATAAATTATACCTTTTGACTTAATTCTAATAGGCATCCCTCTATTAATGAAGCCTAGCTTCAGAGGGACGTCCCAAAAGTGAGCTAAACTGATAATATACCCCGTGATATAACGTCGATGGTCTGTGAAGCGCACGAATTATGAACAAACAGCTCATAGGTATATAGACATCTAGTTTGAATGTGTCAGATGTGTGGAGATTAGTGTGAGGCCTCGCATCCGGTTTTTCGATCATGTGTGAAGATGCTATAGATTTCGAATGAGTATCGATCCATCCATGTAAACCTGTTTGGCGATTTGGTTGTTTCCGTCACATTGTGAGGGATCCGTAGAACGGGGTCGGACAGTAATTTGCTTCCGCCCGGCAAAGTTCAGTAGGCCGAGGTCGCGGGGGGATTCCCCTTCAGAATTTCATCTTCACCATCGTGAATGCTAAACACTGAAGTCCACCAGGTAGGAGAACATAACAGTAAGCTCGATGTGAACGATAAATGTCAACACTATCGCGACGCCACAACACTAAAAGTTAACATCCTCATGAGGGCTTAACAAAGAAGGGAGTTTGGTAAGTGAGCTTGGTAGTTGTTCTGGAATGTTTCCTCGTACGTAACGAATAACGGCGATTCTGGAAGAAAAAGACGCTGCAAATTCTTTCACTGGGGTTTAATATTCAATTGGCTTGCGTTTATTGAATTTCGGGAGGCACACAAATATCAACAACTGATCAATCCAAATAGGTATTTTGGTTGAGAATACTGGAATAGAATATTTGGTTGAGATTTACGTGCTCTACGCATACCTCCTGAAATTCAATAATCGCTCTATCACCTGTGAAACACGCACACTCCAAAGCTTAGTATAAATTCAAATCATGAACGCAAGCCAATTTAATAATAAACCCCAGTGAAAGAATTTGCAGCGTTTCATGCATATCAAAATGCTTCAACCCGTGTATCGGCTACAAAGCCTTTTAGGAGTTCACTCCAGCATCCACATTACTACATCACTACATACTGCGATGAAAACATAAACAATAATAAACCAAAAAAACGCAAATGTTGGCACCATAAATCGGGCCATACATCGGGAATGGTTTGACCTACGGACCTGGGGACGGGCTCATTCGATTCCTCGTGGAAAGTTCATCAAAAAGAGTCCAAATTTAGGCCGTCTTGACTTTTTTTGAGGTTTTTAGGGGTTTTACAAAACTTTGACAACCCTTAAAGGGCACTTTAAATTAAATGAGAGTGCTGGCTAAATAATTGGGGCGTTGTCGGACCAATATTGATTTTTCCTGAAAATTTCAGATATTTTGCTCCAGCTGTTTGGGAGAAATCGTGCGTACGGCGTACGACGTACAGCTTCAGAAAACAGCTTTCAGAAGATCACTTTTCATGAGCTGTCTTTTGTTCACTTTCTTCTTCAATTTGTCAAATATTTACTGGAATTAATTTCAACTGTATAAAATTACTCTTGTCATTAATTACTGCCCAATCCTGTATACGATTTAAATTACTTATATTACGATAAGTTGGACAAAATAAAAATTTAAGCTGGAATAAAAACGCTGAAATTCTTTCACTGGGGTTTATTATTCAATTGGCTTGCGTTCATGATTTGAATTTATGCTTTGGAGTGTGCGTGCTTTCACAGGTGGGGATAGAGCGATTATTGAATTTCAGCACACAAATATGATCAACTGACCAATCCAAATAGGTACTTTGTTTGAGAACAGATTTGCGTGCTCTATGCATATCTCCTGAAAAAAATTTTTTTTGTATCAAATGGTTATCAGAATGCTTCAACCCGTGTATCGGCTACAAAGCCTTTTAGGATTTCACTCCACATTACTACATCACTACGTCACTAGGTTACTGATAGGGCCATAGATCGAGAATGGTTTGACCTACGGACCTGGGGAAGGGCTCATTCGATTCCTCGTGGAGTGTTCTTCAAAAATAGTACAAATTTAGGCCGCCTTGACTTTTTTTGAGGTTTTTAGGGGTTTTACAAAACTTTGACAACCCTTAAAGGGCACTTTAAATCAAGTGAGAGTGCTGGCTAAAGAATTGGGGCGTTGTCGGACCAATATTGATTTTTCCAGAAAATTTCAGATATTTTGCTCCAGCTGTTTGGGAGAAATCGTGCGTACGGCGGACGGACGGAAAAATTCTTATTGCAGATTCGGATTCTACACCCTTTGAAACGTAAACCATGAAATTTTCAGGGGGGATTAAATTTTTTTTTCAAGAGCGATTACAATGGTTTATTATTGAATAATAAAACAAAATGATGATGTCTATATTTGCAGGAAAATAATGAATACACTGTTGTATCGATTTCAACGGTCAGGTCATCATCAATAACCAACATGAACTTCATGAACTCCGTTTTTATTGAAATGGGTTTCCATAACTTAGTTTGTGTCCCTTCTGTACGGCTTTCAAGAGTGGGCAACCCGTATTCGGCCGCCAAGTGCCTAAAATCAACCTGCTCCATTGGTATTGTCAGTTTGAATGCAAGGTAACGCATGAACTTCCGTTGAACCCTCTCCAATGGATATCAGGTTGCTGTATAAAATGGGGACCAAACTATACTAGCATACTCCAAAATCGGGCGAACCAAAGACTTGTACAACATCACAATTGCTTCAATTGACAAGAAGTCACACGTGCAGATTTTTAGGAAATCGAGGGCTTTCAAAGCTTTCAGAGCTACCGCATCCACGTGTCGATAAAGGTCAGTTTCGAGTCCAGAACGATTCCAAGGTCTCCGGTGAAGACAGCTCTGGTCAGAGGGGCTCCTCCGATTAGATTGCTGTCGGTACTCCAGTTGTGTGAAAGATCTCGTGTAAGATGATGTAGTTCATTTGGTCGGATTGAGCTGAACACCACTGAAGGATACGTGGTTCTGTTTGTGATGTATGATTGTGATTTGTATTGTTTTGCGACATGGCGATGAAATACGCTTAGTAGTCGCGACATTTTGTCGTCACACGAGTCACAATTGCGCAGTTTCGTCCACGTTTCCTGGCTCTCAAATCGTCATGTGGGAGAAGTTGGAGCGGAAGGACGTGCCCCCAGAGAGCTCGTTATTTATGCAACTTTGACGATCCGCAAGTGCGAAGGATATCGCGGATGTGGACATCAATATGGAAGATGGTCGCTTGATTCGAGCTTCTTTTTCTTCCTACGTTCGAGAGCGATGGAGAGCTGACAACACAATTCGTGCCTGCTAGATCGGTAGTGTGGGTTGTGGCTGGGAGGCAACCAGTTATAATTATGGTGTTTTTTTTTCCCAAAAGGTACTGCTGACCAATTTTAGGACGTCCCTCTCAAGCAAGGCTTCATCAATAGAGAGACGCCTATTAGAATTGATGCAGGGGGATGTGAAATAACCCAATCATGGAGAAAACGATGCAAATCACTAGGTACATAGACGTTTATTTATATCTACATGAGATAGCCCATCTACGTGAATCATTTATCTATGAATAGTAGTAGGCCAGTCATTGAAAACATCAAACATTGCAAAAAGTACTGTAAATTTCCTTTTGAATATGTTGTTAGGGTTCACCCAGATAGCACGAATCTAGATTTGCAGGCCTGAAAACCGCAAGCGACGGGAGTTACAGCCGAAAAACCACGAAATTTTCGCACTGCTTTCAGCTTTTCGCTAAAAAGTCACCAAAGGAGCCTTTTGGTGAGAAAAGACTGTTTGGTAAACTAGATGAAATTTCCTACAATTTGCGACGTAATTGGACTCTTTAGCTCCATTACTTACTAATGCGAAAATTTCGTGGTTTTTCGGCTGTAACTCCCGTCGCTCGAGGTTTTCAGGCCTGCAAATCTAGATTCGTACTATCTGGGTGAACCCTAACAACATATTCAAAAAGGAAGTTTACAGTACTTTTTGCAATGTTTGGCAAAAAAATTGTCTAATATGACTGGACTATAGGTCTTTGATACCTTAGTCGATATCTCCATACCTTGTAATGCAGTCACAGCATTCAAGATGAAAATACTTGGGCGGCAGCCATTCATATGGTGAACAGATTAATGAATGTATAATGAATGAAAAAGTAACATGATTATATCGATATTTCGAAATGTTTTAGATACTCCTGAGAGATGTAGAATATAACCCTATGATAACGATTCACGGGAGAGCGATGCCACGGGATCAGTCCCAGGTTACATCAACGCCTTCCAGAGTTTAGTCGACATGTAATACGGGTCTGAATTGCTAATTTTATTTCTGACAGAATGATGATTCGGCATTGTTGAAATTGATACATTATTTCACCGTTCTTCTTCCATACCTCAACAATTTTAACGTGACCGAGCCATTAAACCTGAATAAATCATGTTTGTTTTGGGCATCCGTACAGTGGTGTATTGGTTTATGAGCAATGGGACTCATGCTGGGCCATCTACATTCCATTTACAAGTACATTCCATGAAAATTCCATCGGAATAGTATGAAGATTGTAGGAATTAAGCTTGTTTCAAGGATTTCACGTCCTTTAGTGCAGTCGCTGATGATACTAGCACATTGAAATGGATGCGACATTATCAGACCGTTTTTCTCCGACTACTTTGAAAATTTAAGGTCGATCGGACCTCAAGAACTCGAGAATACGATGCGTGATGGACTCTACGTTGGTGGAAGATCAGAAATTATGTATGTAAGCTTTGAAACCCATACAAGAGGATCTACAACCTAATTCGCACATTTTCTGGAAATGTCATTGAAATGGGATGAACTTTCGGAATAATGCTTGTTTCAACGTTCCGCGGATACACGGACATACAGATGGACACGAAACGCAAAATCCGAGTGGAACTTTTGATTTCGGAGAAAAATTGTTTTCTTGCTCTGGAAGTGAAAACGAAGGTTCGGCTACGTATAGGTGAACTCAGAAGTAATGAGAAAAACATTCATTGCGGCGATTCGGCCATTGGATTCATAACAAGGTCTATGAAGCTGTAAAACCGTAGACGGTTTTCGATCGAGTTGGTCTTATCTGTTATTAAAAGTCAGGAAGGGAGATGTCAGTTTTCCTTGTAGAAAGTTAGTATTCACCTGCTCGGCGTTTTATCATAGCGATATGCCTTCTACCATATAAAAGGTAATCAAGGCGTGACCTGACAGAATGGGAGGTTGAAGATTGATGCGGCGATTCTCCCCGGGTTGTAATCACCCCGAGTTCACGAAACGGATGTTTGTTCTGATGCAGGAGGAAAAGATTCTTATCGGTAATTGATGTACGTAATAGGAGCAGACGAGGAGCGGCCTTGGAAAAACGTGGATGAGTCGTGCTGGTGAAAAACCGTCGAGTCCATTACAATCATTCGGGTGTTCCGCCTGTCATCCCATCAAGCTGACCTAGTGAGGCGGCTGCTCTGATCGATGACCTCTTCGTCATCTTTGTTTGAAACAAACACTGCCCTGGTCGCCACCTGACCTGACCCACCTTCAAAGCAGGAGCGTGGCCTGGTTCTGGACTCAACATTGGCCCAAACGCCCGATTTAGCCGGGGAAAAGCTCCAGGATCAGCTTCAAGCTGCATTAAACTAAAATTTTCTAGGGCGTCCCTCAGCAGCAAGCCTTTGTCAATACAAAGACGGGACCACCCGAAAGCGAGAAAACAAAATTCAATAAGGTAACGGTACCGGTAGTGGCCACAGTTAAGAATTTTTTTCTTTAGTTTTGACAATTGTGGGCCAACAGTAGTACTGACTTTCTTCAGGACTCATTTAGAATATAGCCCGACTCTTCCCTAACATATCCATTGCCTAAAACTATAAAAAGAACAATTTTTTCTATTTTTTATTAATTTTTTCCCACACCTTTATTTTGATCTAGTAGTGGCCACATCAAATTACGAAATTTCCAGTAGTGGCCACGTGCATGTCTCAGTAGTGGCCACTTGACATTTTGCCCTCCTTACGTGTTTAATATCATTAAATTCAATACCAGATGAACAAAATTGATTCTATCCAGTAGAAGCTCTAGGATACAGCCCAACAAACGAGGAAACTAGGGACGGTCATATTGAGAAATTTACCACAATTTCCAATGATGCTCTGCGCACTTAGTTCAACCTCTGACTACAAGATGACATGAGCTGTACCTCCTGCAAGTTTGAAGCCACTAGGAGACCGGGAATCCTTATTTCTCAAATATAAACTTTAAAATGGCCACTACTGGACCAGCGGCCACTACCGGTGCCGTTACCTTACGTGTTATGTGATCAGGGCAGGCTGTTTTGGATGCAGCTATGCACCTGCACTATGTGGCCAAATGGCATTTAAATCAAGTTGATCGTTAAAGAGTGGACTGTATTTTTAAATCTTGGATTGCTGCAGTGCAATTATATGCTAAGTCGATATTTCAGGCGTGAATTAATCAACCAACCATTAGCACAAATTCAATTTTATTGTTCAGAAGATAACCAGAAAATTTAATTTGCATAAATAATATGTTACCTACCTAAGTCAGTGGCCACTACTAAGCAAATATAAGTTATTACTGACGTGAATAGTTTTACAATAATATGTTTAATATTCAAAATTGTATATTTCATCATCAAACCCCCCTGAATCCCCTGGTGAAATTGTCCATGATGTGCTGATGGATGAAGTTCAATTGGTTGAAGAATCTTATCTTATCAGCAGTACGGTTCAAGATTATGTGTGCTCACTTGGGTAATATGCCGAGAGAACCGCAGTGGTTGATTAGGAACAAGAAAATTCGTCAAGTTTCAAATTTTTTTGTTTTTTAGAAAAGTCGATACCCAAATTTGACCGAAATTTTGAAATGACCCTCAAGCAAATTTCTTCCAACCCGCTTTGATTCATTGGAGCGATGATTTGTAGCAACCTGATTGTAATGATCCATCGTTACGTGTAAAGCGGGATGTTAGGAGGCGCTAAAATATATAGTTCTCCGCATCCGCGTAAATGATTCCAGCGATCCCAGGAATTCGCTTTCCGGACTCGTCTATTATTGTTCAAAAGCGATCGGCTGCGAAGCGTTCGGGACAGGCCGTTTCCTTCGACTTGAAGGGCCTATTTATAGGGGATCGAAAGTCGGAGCGTTCGGGTTCCAAGTCGCGTCGTCCGGTGGGCGGATGAGTCCGATTCCCTCTTTCCAGGCTCCCGTGTGAAAACCACCGACCGCCGGAACGAGTTGGTACTTGGTCTCTCGGATCTGTCCTATGTGCTATTGGTTTCTCCTTTAAAAAACTTACAATACATAAATCACGACAATCAGAGGACCAATATGTTTCAAGCATAACCATTCAACGCAACTTATGTGTGGCTAGTAGGTATGTCGTATGTAAGTGGCTAGACTCAATGATTTTATAATGATGATGATTCAATAATTTTAATTTATGCCTGCAGTTCCTCTCTCCCTTTTTGTTATTTATAACAAAACAAATTTGTTTAATTAATTAACGCAGTTGAGATCCAACAACTAAGTAATAGAAAATATGACCAGCTCGAGTATATGGACAGGGATGAGTGAACAGTTTAACGTCAACTACAAAACTAAAAGTAACAAACAAACTGAAGAGATGTGTGGTGGCACCACTATGTCAATGCCTAAAGTATGCCAGTAGTTATGACATAGTTAGGTATAGACTGAGGAAGTCCCCGCTGCGGGACGAAACGTTTCTGACTTGAATAAACAAATATAACGCTCCAAATTAAGAGATTCAACTTATGTATGGCTAGTAGGTATGTCGTATGTAAGTGGCTAGACTCCTGGATATATACATAAGTCATGCCAGACAATAATTCTCGATTAAGGCAACAACTTCCCGCAGCCGTGGAAGACCGAAAGGTCGCAGGAGCACCCTGGCTGAGGCTCAATGTGTGGACCAATCGCTAACCTGGAAGCAGGTAAAAGGAATAGCTGCCAACCGGACCCGGTGGAAAACTTTCACTTCGGCACTATTCGCAATAAATAATAAAAACAATCAAGCAACAACCCACAATCGATCATCCCACAAGGAAGTATGAGTTCATTGGACTACACTTTTTGAGCAAATTAAACAGGACAAATTTCAAAATACTGAGAAAAATCATAAAAAACTACCAGAAACGGTGAAAATTAATCGAATTTATATTTTAGAGCAAAATATTACTTATGGTAAACATTTTAGTTGAATTTTATTAGTCCTCCTTTTATTTTATACCTCTGCAAAACTAGTTGGTCCTTGGTCTCTCGGATCTGTCCTACGTGTGGTTGGTTTCTCCATTGAAAAACTTCCGAAAATCTGTAAATCGGAGGACCGATATGTGTCGAGCAAAATCAACGTAATAATTGGAACACTGATTCCTGGATATACACATAATATCATTCCATACGATAACTCTCGATAGAATTAAGACAAAAACTTCGTTCTTTAGCCAAAAACGCTGAAAATTCTTTCACTGGGGTTTATAATTCAATTGGCTTGCGTTCATGATTTGAATTTCTACTAAGCTCTGGAGTGTGCGTGTTGCACAGGTGATAGAGCGATTATTGAATTTCAGGAGATATGCATAGAGCACGTAAATCTTTTCTCAACCAAAATACCTTTTTCTATTTATCATATTTGTGTGCCTCCTGAAATTCAATCATCGCTCTATCGCCTGTGAATCACGCACACTCCAAAGCTTAGTAGAAATTCAAATCATGAACGCAAGCCAATTGGATAATAATCCCAAGTGAAAGAATTTGCAGCGTTTTCGTATGATTGTCTAGCGCTCTGTGGATAATGTAAATTATGAATTTTGGATTGTGAGTAGACAACGTTAATCTCGGCTTTGGTGCTATCACGTATCCTGTATACCTTGTGGTGTTGGATTTCGTTTTGAGCCTATTATTTGCGGATCCTTATAGTAAATATATAAATTTATTTTAGACCGAATAAATAAATCTTTTTTTTTTTTTTTTTGGTAACTGTAGTTACCATTGTCGGTAGGTAGTCGAAAATTGAAGGTGCAAATCAATGTAGAGCAAGGTCATGACGTTTAAACGACACATACGAGTATTTACTTTGGGTGACGTCAACGACCGCGTACGCCCGAAATATCTTACGATGTTTTCAAATGTAGCGTCGAGTATGTGGGTTTGAACGAATGAAAATCAAAAATCTATTTATCTAACTCAAGAACGCATTTAACATTCACTAAAAAGCTTGAATGTATCGTGTTTTTGTCAACATACAAATATGTGTTTTGTCAACATACAAAACAAACCGAAAAAGTGGCCACAGGTGTTTTGACCACCGCAATCATTTATGGTGTCTTGAATGTAACGAGTTTTGTCAACATTCAAAGCAAACTGTGATACCGGCAAAAGGTGTGCTAAACGTCGCAATTATTGACGGTGACTTGAATGTGTCAAGTTTGAATACAAAACAAACCGAGAAACTAGCAACAGGTGTTTTCACATCACAATAATTGATGGTGACTTGAATTTAACGAGTTTTATCAACATACACCGAGAAACAACATAAAAATAAACATTAACCGAGAAACTAGGAACAGGTGTCCTTACCATCACAATAATTGATGGTGTCATGAATCACCAAGTTCTGTTAGAATACAAAACAAACCGAGAAACTGGCAACAGATACCTTTACCATCACAATAATTATGGTGACTTGAATTTGACGAGTTTTATCAACATACAAAGTAAACCGAGAAACTGGCAACCGTTGTTTTCACTGTCACCATCATTGATGATGATTTGAATGTAGCAAGTTTAGTCAACATTTTTTTTTTTCTTAGAGCGTTTATTTGTTAGTATACCAACTAGTTACAACTGAGGTAATATACAGGCAACTATCTAGATTTTACTTCACATAAATTCCGCAATGTTATACAAGTGTTAGTCCATTGACAATACACCACATTTCAGCTTCACATCAGCATCCAAGGTCCAATGGCTTGGTCCTTTTCGGGCGTCGGTTTACTTGGGAGTTGTCGAGAAGCCTAATGGCTTCTGGGTTGGTATGAGCAAGAAGCCTCTTTTCGTAGTTCCTTGCGTATCTTTTAATGACATCGGTGACTCTTTCGATTCGGAGGTCCTTGTGGAGGTCATCATTACGAATGTACCATGGAGCATTCACAATACTCCTTAGTACCTTATTTTGGAATGTTTGAATTATTTTCAAGTTACTTTTAGCTGTACATCCCCATAGCTGGATACCGTAGGTCCAGATAGGCATAAGTACTGTTTTGTATAACAGCAATTTATTGTGCAAACTGAGTTGTGAATTTCGGCCCAACAGCCAATAAAGTTTTCTATACCTGATTGATAGCTCTTCCTTTTTTTCTTGACATGTTCTTTCCACTTCAGCTTTGCATCTAAGGTCATTCCTAGGTACTTAGCTGAGTTGGAATATGGGACTGTGCACTGATTCAGATACAAAGGAGGGCTGTCAAAGTTTGGATTTTTCTAGATAGCGTTTCTTGCTCATTTCATCTGTAAGCAAACCCAATTTTTTCGCGAGTCTGTTAAGTTCTGTTTTGTCGCCAGGGAATCGGGTGAGTTTAGTCAACATAATATACAAACCCAGAAATGCCTTCAGAAGGTAAGCCGATGTGTATTGCGTTCCCATCCTAAAATTCCTCAGAATGCAGCCTAATTTGCACTTTCCCTAACAATTCCATCAGAACTTGATGAAAGCTGTGGGGAATAGGTTTCTTAAAAGGATCTGCACACACTCAGACAGAAACAAAGCTAAACTTATTCGGATTTTGGTCTAAAACGCGAAATGCGAGTGGGAATTTTGATTTCGGAGAAAATAATTTTGCTCCATTTTGCATCCCCCCACCTATTTGACTCCTCGTCAAACTTTGATTTTAGATTAGTTCTGAATGAGAAATAATAATAGGAATAATAAGAATGATAAAAGTCTTCGTAATACTTTGTCGAGTTTGTACTGTCTTCTTAAGTACGTTGGTGTTAATCTAAAATCGAAACAAGCAATCAAAACGAATTAGAGCGTCTCTCATCACTCATCAATAACTCAATGGGCCGGAACGAGCAAACTGGAGCTCAATGGAGAGGAAAAATACCGCAGAAATTAGGCCAGTTCATTTAGCTCCTCGTCGCGGCTCGCTGGCTTCGGAAGGGCGGCGAAAAACCGCCGAGCGATCGAAATCTTCCTTTCATTAAGCGAATTTTTAATGTGCGGACGGGGAATGAACTCGAGTAACGTCTCTTGAAAACGAAGGAGCTGACATAAGAGACGGGACTGTGAGGGAGGTCACGGACCTGCTTACGTCAGCTGGCTGCTATGCGCCCGTAACGCACCCTCGCGTCGCCTGACTGATGTGATCAGTGGAAATCGTGAGTCACCTACGAGATTCCGTTCCGGCGTTAGTTCTTCACTAGTTCAAGTCACTGTCGTTCAGCATGTGACTGCGAACAGTTTTATTGCATTTCAAAGCCAAATGAAACCTTTTCCAGACCAAAGTGAAACATTTTCCAAATAAAATAAAACCTAATGAGAAAGTGATTGGAATGAGGTACCTAGGTGGGTCGGTACAGTGCAGATTGCTGGTAGATGCAGATTGTACCTATCGTAGATGGACGATTGTAACTTTGATCGTAGAAATTCCTAGTGGACAAGTATCTAAGCTTGAAAATTTCTAACTGTTGAATGTGAGTGGGTACACTACCTTCCTCTTTATTCCGCAATGTTGAATCCAGTGGAAAAATTAATTTTTGAAAATATAATACCACGCGAGGAAAATAAGCGAACCGGATAAAACCACGTTTTGACGCAAGAGAACATGGTTTATCCAATTAAGTGATGTAGATGATCCGATCGGTTTGACCTATATTGACTGATTGAACCTCTAAGACTGAATTTCTAAGATTTTGCGGTTAATTTGATTTTTCCCAAACGGACTGAAGCAAAAAAATTATGCTGAAAACATATCTGAAACAATAGCTGGTAAAAAGAATTCATGTTCACCCTGTATGGTCCGACGACCTCCCAAATATAATCGATGATTACTGTGATTTAAAGTGCCCTTTAAGGGTTGTCAAAGTTTTGTAAAATCAATAAAATTAAAATTCAAAAAATTATGTTTCAGTGCTGATTTGGCAAAATTGCCTAAAGCTTTGGACTCTTTTCACAGGTGAAGAACGATTTCCACGAGGAATCGAATGATCCTTAAGAGAATGATCAATCCAAATAGGTCCCTGGTTAAACCATTTGACGATGCTAGATGTATGGCCGGATTGATGGTACTGAAACATTTTCGTTAGAAGTTTGGTTTATTACTGTTTTTGTTTGATTGTAGTAACCTAGTGATGTAGTGAATATGGATATAAAGTACTTCTCCCGCTAAATAAATAATCTAGTAGCCATACATAGTTGGTTTAGATATGTAGCGTACACCACTCTAAAAAAAAAAAAAAAAAAAAAATGGAACGCTTCAAGGGACTGTCTTTCCGCTGGGGTTTATTATTTTGAGGCTTTTAAAATTTTACAATCGCGACAACCCATTTATTTGAAAAAGAGCTTTTCTATAAAATATCTTGAAGGACCAACATCCTCGGATTTTCCTGAAAATTTCAGATTTTTTGCTCCAGCCGTTTGGCGCAAGCGATTATTGAATTTCAGGAAACAAATTATGAATAATAAACCAAAACTGATATTTCAATCCTTAACCAATCGGAGACAGAACTTCAAACATTTTTACGTTTCTTGGGAGAACAGATTTACGAAAGGGCAATGGAAGGAACAAGTTTACCTCCAGAAAATTGAACAAAGCAAAACTTGGATAGAAACCGATAAAGTAAAAATCGAATGAAGGCGTGATCCTTCTGCTCGCTCATAACTCGTGGATACGTTTTGAATACTATGCGTCTATGTTTGACATCTATCCTCAAATGATTTCTTCCAAAATGAGATTTAAAATCTAGACACCATGCTCGTTCCCACAAAAAACCAGAATGTTAACAGTTTAAAACCGTGGTGCATGCTGGTAACTGCTGTTCCAGCATGAAAGATCCGTCGACAGCAGTTGAACTGCTTGGGATGGGAGGTTCCTCTCAATTGCTGTTGACAAACATTGACGAAATCTCTAGCTTGATCTGTTCGCTAACACGCTTAAAAATGTTCTTGAAATCCTCCTCCCAGAAAACCGCGAGGATAACACACAGCAGAACTGCAACAACGCGATGTGCATTGAAGTAACTTCAAGTGGATATCGGATGGTTCAAGTGTTCCAACAAACGTTTGTCATGGAACTACGGTGTACAGTAATCTAAAAGGCCGCGAACTGTTGTCAACTGCTTTTGGTCGCATTGTTGGAACAAACCTATTATGTCAAAATGTCGCTACTATATTCAGCGTTGCATTCATCTTGGATTCGGCTTTTAAAAGAGATAGAATGGGATATTTATTTGTCACTGATCTTGACAGTTGTACACAAAACCACATTCGTTGCTGAGTTGTCTAATATTTGTATTTTTTTTTTTTTTTCAGGTAAGTTCCTGATCTTAATTTTCCTGATTGCTCCATTACAAAGGTAAAGCAAACTTGCATTTACTCCAATAATTTTAGGAGAGCGATGGTGGCCATTTCTATTCAAGTTTTCCTATTTTAGTTGAAGTGAAGTTCCTGCAAAGTTGTCAAACTGCCAAACTCTTCTTGTTACTGGTCTGTTTCGCCATGTTCTGGTTAATTAAGGTCAACTCTCAATTGTGAAAAGAAATAGACGGTTACAAATCCGTTTTAAACTCTCACGAAAATTGAATCCCTCGCAAAAGTAACAGAAAGTATGAGTTGTCACTGTTTTTGTGTCACTTGGATCGCAAGTGACTCGTTTTGCCCAACCTTTATGTTCGTAGTGTTTTGGTGTGTTGCATGTCTTCATTCTAGTACAATTGGTCACTGGCAAAAACTAGGTTCGGGAAATTAATGCGTTCTTCTAGGACTTCATAACCGTATTGTCGTTTGTGGTTGACGTTACAAATGCGAATAGCTACGTGATCTGATTTGATTTCAACTTTTACCTGTTCACCTCTCTGTAAATACACTCTGTACAAAGTAAACAATGAGCAGGTGGCTGGAAACCGATACATCAGTACTTATTGAAGTGCATCAACTTGTTGATCAATGTTTATGGTACCTACAGTATTGTTACTGTTTTCAGTTGATCTTACGTTGAAGCATTCTGATATTCATGAAACTAACAAGAACTGCTTAATGTTTCACAAACCGAGACGTGGTCTGTTTTTCGATTTCAGCTTTCCATCCAAGGAAAGCAGGTTCATTCTCAAAAGTAAGACGCTTGATAGAAGTCGAGAATAGGTGAGCCCTTCCTGATAAGACCGTCACCATATTGAAAAACCCGATGTCTCCTATCGATATAGGTCCACGCTTTCGATGTGTGTGCTGTCTAGTTTGCTGGTCTGGATGCTCGCTTCGCTCGCATCTCAAAAACAAAACAATATCCTACATCAATCCTTCTAGTAAAGTATAGATCAGTTGGACAAATAGATCAGAATGTGTTAACACTTGTGTCTCTGCGTATTGAAACTACTTCTTGTGCGTATTAAAACAGACCACGTCTCGGTTTGTGAAACACAAAGCACCTGTGCAGCTCTTGTTAGTTTCATGAATATCGGAATACTTCAACCCGTGTATCGGCTATCAACCCTTTTAGAAGTTCACTCCAGTATCCACATTCACTGCATCACTAGGTTACTGCGATCAAAACAATAACAAAAAAACTGCTCGTTCGGAGGCAAGGTGTGTCTCTACTGTCGTGTTTCCAAACATTTTTGAGAAATATTTTCTGAATTCTGTTCTTGCTCGACGAAGTCTAATTAATTAGTTAAGCTGTGCCATTCAACATTTGCATTTCTTTTAACACCGCATCAAAATTTAATGTCTCTGTAGATCTCGCTGTTATGATTTCTCTCCCATTTTGGGCGAACCCTCTGCTTTTTATTGCCACCCTTAACCTTTTGGATTGTTATTTTCATTAATAAAAATTTGTAGTCCATGAATCGAATAAACATACGTCTGCTGACCACCGCCTTGGAGATTTTCTCCGAAACTAGAACCAAAGTTAATGTAATATTTCTCTGGTCTGGATCGGTCGCTGGCTGTACGAAAATGTTTGGCGATTGAGATGTTTTCTTTCCTGAAGTATTATCTTCACCGATCTGATGAACTCATATCTGTTTCCACACGTTAGTAACATTCGTACCTACTTTGCAAATGCAAACGTGGACTTCTAACTTCTACGATTCTCATCCGATGTCGATGACATTTTTGAGGAACATGCAGGGCAGGCAGTAGATGGTCCCGTATGAGTTTCATAGCTCACAAATGCATTCAGTATAATGTTCTCAAAATGTACGTACGAGTAAAATCAGACCTCAAATTTGTAGGGTAGTTGGGAAAACCCTGCTTACTGATATATTTCAACACGATAATCATCAGTCGATACTGGGCGGACGTAAAATCATTTTAACAAGTCTAATTGTTTTTTTAAACCAAGTTTTCATCCAATTTTGATGAAGTTTTTAGGAAACGTGCGAATTAGGCAGTAAATGCATGAGTGATGAAATCCAAACAGGACCAAGCTTTACATTCCTTGAAACTTTCATCATATGAATGATGAAAACGGTTGAAATTAGACTTGTTACAAGTATTCCACTGACTTGGCGAATGAGCACAAGCTACTAATAGTACTATCGTCTTGAAATAGATATGATATAATTTAACCTGTTGTTCCTGACTCCTTACCGATTTGAGCGAGATTCGCTCCCTACCTCCTGAGAAAATGATGGTGGAGGGATTTTACTTGTATGCGTGCTCAGGCTGACTGAAGAGCGACCATCTACGAAATTTGTTCAGAATAGTCTAATACGCGAAATGCGAGTGGCAATTTCTATTTTTGAGAAGAGCAAAATTGTATATTTAGATTCGGTAGACGTTTTTCAAAGTTATGTGTAGCTATTGGGAGAAAGCTGTATCTTGTAGCTTCTCCTGACTGCTACTGACTTTCCCAGCTAATAACTTTCAGCTTCAACTTTCAACTAGCTAGTTAGGCCTAAATATATTACCTATACAATTAGTTAGCTAATGCTCAATTCTGCATATCAATTTGTTTCCTTCCTAGTCGGGATTCGTTGTTCCTTAGTAGGGCAACGTTTCACATACTCATTCTTTCCTTTTCACGACGAAACTGTCCTAGATCTTGAGATAAAAAAAGGTAGTTTGAGGTTATCAAGGGCATCTTGGTGGAAGAAGACCGAACTGAATGTTTCTCCAGCCTGAATCGATCACTGGTTATATCAAAAGGATTCGCGACTGAAATGTTTTCCTTCCTGAATCATTATCTGTGGGGTTGAACGTTCGCTTCGTGACTATACCTACGGGATCGGTTCTTTTTTTTTCCACAACTTTCGCCTGTCCATCTCTCTGTAAAGATGGGGCTAACGAAGATTCGGATAGAGGTTGTCGGAGTGAGAGTGTCGCCGAGGACGGGAGAGGCGGAGGCGCGGGTGGTGGGAGCCGCCGCTCTGCCAGTACTCAAGGTATTATTAGAGAGAGGTGAACTCATCCCGCGTCCCGCCTCATCCCGCGAAATATCAACAGTTCGACAATTTTTCCCTCGTAATTCCACCCATTTTTTAAGTGTTTTTCCTTGGAATTCCGGTTAAATACCAGTCGCAGGAAAATCGAGTAAAATGGTGTCCACGTCTCCAGTGCCGCCTCCAAGGAGGGCGTCTTCAATGAACAGGGTGTACTCCACTTCCTGGGAAAACCAGCTGAGTAAGTCGATGGTTTGACTTGAATTTGAAACTTGAGTTGAAACCAAGACCTTTCACAATTCGTACGTGGGTCATTTGAACATTAAGAGACGCTTTGAAGTTGGGATTTTCTTCAAAGTACGAAAAACGGTCGATTCTCGACGGTTTTTTGACAGCCGGTGTCACGATGGATTCCCCTCAGCGGCTCTTCAAAGTGGGCTCACACTTTACCGCACTGTTTAGGAGAATTATAGAAATTAGGCGAATTCCACACTTTCTTAAGAATCTTTCTGAAGTATCTTGAGAAAGTACACAAGATATAGTATCATGATTACTCACTTTGTTGTTGTTTCGGAAATCCACCTCCTCTCGCACAGCTCACTATTTATGGTAGCGTCCTTCATGCTCGACCACTTCCTCAGTGAAGTTTTGTGTCTAGTGACTATGATGTGGTCCAATTTTATGAAAGATGGGGTAGAATTCTAGTCACTAGCAGTTAGCACTACGAAATAGATGGAAGTATGGAAGTGATCGAGGGAGGTGGGGGCTCTAGTTTGACATGTATCGTAACATACTCAAGTATTTTGTACAAAGCGGCCATTTGTTTGTGGGTCATTTCATGATTAAGCGGCACTTTGAAGTTGGGATTTTCTTCCAAAAAGAAAAAAACCTTGGATTCCTTATGCTTTTTTGACAGTCGTTGTCTATGGTGTCCCCTCAGCAGCTGTTTAAAGTGGGCAACGCTTAATCGCGGTCTTAAGGAGATATCAGAATCTAAAGAATTAGGTAAATTCCACACTTTCCACAGAAAGTATAATATCTTGTAAATGTACTCATGATATAGTATTTTGGTACTACACTGTTCCTTTGGTGAAGATGAAGCGATGAGGATGTCATCCTGGTAGACGTAGAGGAAAGTTAGATCCTGGAGGATAGAATGTACGTACCGTTGGAAGGACTGTGCTTCATTCTTCAACCCAAAGGGCGTACGTACAAACTCAAACAGTCCAAAAGGAATAATTACAACTTTTACGACAGATTGAAATGAAAGGATAGTCATTAAATTAAAAGGCAGACAGAAGTGAAGTGAGAACATAATGAATAATTAGAAATACTGTTTCAAAAGTGACGATCTACTGTCAGCTGATGACAAAAGCGTTTTTGGCCATGGCGTTAAAGTGTCATGTAGTAGCCACAGTATCATGATAAGGTTTTTACTTTGTTGTTGTTTCGGAAACCCGCCGCTCTCCCTCCCACCACAATATTTATGGTATCTACATTTATGCTTGACCATCTCCTCACTGAAGGTTTATGTCTAGTGGCTCTGATGTGGTTCCATTTATTGGAATAGGGGATGAAATTCTTGTCAGTACAACCGTCAGCCTGAGTTCACGGCTTGCAATTTGTTTTATAAGAGATATTTTTTAAGCATGATATAGTATAATAATGGAGATAACACTGAGTTAATAGGTGGGTTACAAAGTAAATAGTTCTTGTACAGGAGATGCATACGAGTGGTAATTTGACGATTTTTTCACAATGTTTAATTATAGCTGAATTCGGCTATTGGAAAACTTCTACGAGTATACGCCCAAGCTGTTTTTATGAAGTTATATAGCCCGTTCCAGTCAGATCCATTCAGTATACTTATTATTTCGTCTCTGTTCAGGGTACTTTTGCCGAGATAGCGTCTTCTTGAGTTTGAGAATATGGGGCATACCGCTAACAGGTGTTCCGTGTTAGAATAACGATAATTTCAGCTTACGTCAAAGGAAAACAACATAAAACAATATTAATTAGAAAACGTATCGGCAAAGCTGATTTAAAACTTCATTAGCGTCCAACTGTTGAGTTCCCAGCGTCCAACCTGTTGGCCCCACGTGTACGGGCCAACTTCTCGATGTGTCGATTCCACTGTAATTTTGAATCGAGAGTCATACCCAGATATTTCACTGTGCCAGTGTAGGGGACTTTGTTTGAGTTTGAGCTACCATTAGTGACATTAATTTGTACTTAATAAGGCTACATGTTACATTACAGGACGGAAGACCCTAACTAGCACAACTTATGCATATCACTTGCCCCTCGCCTAAACTTAAGTTCCTCAGTGTACCACAGACTGCGTCTTAAATACATAGATCGGTGATTTACGTAGAAGTTTTATTCTAGTACAGAAATGATGAACCTTTGCGTAATAATTTTCAGAATCTGCAGTTCTACGCATCTTGAAATGTACCATCAAATTTTGATCTACATTATCACCACGAGACTTGGAATAGTAATGAAAAATGATCTTTCATACCCACAGAATACATTCATAGAGAATACATTTACTCTATGTTCTGTGTTCATACCCTATGGTGGAATCTACTTCCGTTGACAGTACCTTCATTCTAAGCGTTCGAGCTTAGGGAAAGTAACGTGTACCTCTGTCAATGTCAATACCTCTTTGAATATTCGAAGATCAGATCAGGTTGATAGAAAGCGTGACAGATTTCCTCCTAGGTCCTCATCTTATTTGCAATTCTTTCGACAATTAATAACATGTACCATCGGAGGGAAAGTTATTCTGTCGACTTGGGCACCTTTCCCCATCGCCGATATTCCGCAGTTATGCAAAATCATCATTTTAAGAAACCGCTAATGGGGTCCAACCTTAATTTCTTCCTCGAAGGAACCTGTCTCGCCGGTTGTTGACGTTGCTGCAATATTTCTCGAGGAAATAAAAATGTTATCTATCTACTTCTTGAAGCGGAACCCACCAAAAAATTCTTCCAGGAAAATATTTGAAAAACTTTAATTAGTGCGTGTTATTCAACCTTTGACAAGGGAAAAGCACCTTCCTTGTTGTTGAATGTGTTTAAGTGCCTTTTCCTGTCAAGATTCAAGTGATTTGTGAGTGCTACAAGAAACTCTCATTTTCCGGGGCTTCCTTCGACCTGACGCTGTTGTAAATGGTTATCCCAATGGAAAGAGCATGCAAAAATAATGTACGAACCTCAAAAACCTGAAAATGGTCATATTGCATTTTGCTTGTGAAATCCCAATCGCATCACGCTCATATTTTCTGAACAAGTTTTTCTCTTAACTATTTGAATTGAATTGATTATCGTTCACTGATCAATCATTGTTAAGTAAATACAGCATGTTTTTACATGTTTATTCTCACAAAATTGTATCGTTCTGTTTACTATGGTTTACCACAAAGGGTTGAGAGGAGAAACCTGTTAAAATTCAATTTCACTTTGAAGTGGCGAACGTAATCCTCAGTTATCTTGCGTTTTCATTTGTACGAGTATGATCTGTAGAGGATCAACAAATTCTACCTAGAAGTGAACTTCAGTCATGAAACTGTAAATTCAAATTAAAAATACTTTTGGAATCACCATAAAAATGTCTCTATATTGAGTTCTTAGGTTGTTGAAAACTGTATTCTTGTTTAGTCTATTGTCAAACTTCTGCAACTGTAAATTTGTAAAAGTGAACTGTGAAAGAATGAATTTTTCTTTATTTCGATTCTATTTGTAAAAATATTTATCTACTATGTGAGAACTCCTTGTAGGTCTTGTAGGTAGTTTTGCGAGGGCCGCTCAGTGGCTGCTGTGTCGCTAGTTGGTTAAATATCGTCAGTTTGATTCGAATACTAACTCGTTTTAGTGAAACATCATCAAAACGGTTTTTCATGTTAGGTGTGATTCAACCTTATCAATCACCTTATCAGTTGATAGGTGGATACAAAACGTCTGCCAAGTGGGTATGGCACATAGCTTCCTCGTATCCATAACATGGACTGTATAGATCATTGAAAATTATTATTGACTAAAGAACTTCGTTCAATTAGGCGAAGTAAATATTGAATTAGGTTAAATTTATTGTTATGTAGCATAACTTGAGAAAATAAAGGTAGGCCTGTTCAACTATTGAACAAACTATAAAATATACGTAATAAGTCCGAACAATCCCTGAAAATTTCATCGAAATTGGTCAAGAACTCCCGGAGTTATGCGCGTAACAAGGATTTCACGTTTGCGCATGCGCAGAGGCTACTATTGATCCGGGGTTTATGAAACTTGTAGGGAACCATCTACACATCAAACCGAACAATCCCTGAGAATTTCATCGAAATTGGTCAATAACTCCCGGAGTTATGCGCGTAACAAGGATTTCACGTTTGCGCATGGCCTATAGGGGACCATCTACACCCCAACCCGCACGATTCCTGAAAATTTCATCAAAATCGGACTATAACTTCGTGTAGTTTTGCCCGTGACAAGGATTTGCTGACAGACAGACACACAGACAGACACGGAACCAAAATTGATCAGAAAGGTCTAAAACGCAAAATGCGAATGGAATTTTTGATTTCGGGGACAAAAAAATTTTCACATTCCGAAAGTGGAAACAATGCTTCCGCTTTCTTATTAGAGTCGAAAGCAAAATGTTTATTAAAGGTAAAAACATATTATACAGGGTGTCCTAGGAGTTATGCACAATCCAACTGCTTCGTGTTCATGAACTAATTTCCGACCGAAAGTGCCTCTTAGCAATTTTTTTAAAGAGACCTCGTTTCCGAGTTATTCGCAATTTGAAATTTGTTTCGTGTGTTCGATCTCATGTCATTAATACGTCATAACTCAGTCATTTTTGCAGATAGCCCAAATTTAATGACACCGTTGGAAAGAGCGTTAAATCTCCTATCTATTTTACGTCCGAAAAGATTTTGTTTATTGCATTAAAGATGAGCGATTGCCGCGCGAAATGGCAGTTTTGTCAAAATCTTGAAATGGCGTGTTTTTCATCTCGCCTTGCAACCCCGTTATTGCTTGACGCAGAACTGTACAGGCTTGGTAAAACGTGCGCCGAAATGTCGGCTTTCCAACGGTGTAGTCGTTTTGGTTTTTAAAGATATTTTTGGTTAGGGAAATGGTGTTTAACTGCAGAAAAACACGTGTTTTCTGTTAAAACTGAGGTTTTTTCGAAAGTGTTGACGGAAAAAGGTTGGAGTCGGTATATACGTAACTTTTCCTGCTGAATCGAATGGTGGCAACGCCAGACCTCTCAAGTGACGATTTGAGTTAGTTTTGTCGGATGCATGAACCCGTTCGTTTGTGAACAGCGTCTACGGCATTTCTAAGCTGTCCGGCCAAAGTCAAGATAACACAGGTCTGCAAAAAATCAGCTGCATGGAATATTTTAGCTAAATTTTATGTTTTTTGGGGTGCTGAATCCAAAAATGACCGCTATTTTCCTCCATCACTTAAGTTAACGGTACCAAATTAGGGAGTCAACATTTTGTAAACCGAAAACGTTTCTTTAGTTTTGACAATTTGGGCCAAATTTGTATTTCTTAAACTCAAAATAAAAGAATGTATTTGTTCCCTCCATATCCATTGCCTAAAACTATCAAAAGAACAATTTTTTTGGTTTATTAATTTTTTGTTACCTTTATTTTGATCTAGTGCTTGATGTTGGATAAAACATTTGTCATACACGGGTACATTGAGCATTTCCAGTAGTTTTGTCGTTTTTTCAATATCATTTGAATTCAATAAGTTGATTCTATCATAGAAGTAACACAGGTCTGCAAAAGTTCCGAAAACCCGTTTTAGATCAGCATGGAATATTTTAGCTAACACAGGTCCTGCAATTTTATGTTTTTTGGTGTGCTGAATCCAAAAATGACCGCTATTTTCCTCCATCACGTACAGTTTTCTTGCAAATTAGGGGAGAGGGGGACATAAAAACCGAAAACGTAGAAAAAACACCATAATTTGTATTGTCTATAAACTCAAAATAAAAGAAAGTATTTGTTTACTATTCAGTACAAAATGCTCAAAACTTCATTCAGTTTGCTTGTGGAACCTTTTTTTTTCTTTGATACTTCGTCGCACACGTTTTCGTGCTCCAGCATTGTCCGTATCCCTCTTGAGCATCCAACAATAGTCAGCTAGCATATTGACGTTCCATCGTCCTTTGTAGCGTTTTTCCATATCCCGAATGTCTTGGTGAAATCTTTCTCCTTGCTCTTCACTAAACGCTCCCAGGTTTTCTGGAAAGTATTCGACATGGGAGTGTAGGAAATGAACTTTTAGGCTCATGTTGCATCCTTGAGCTTTGTAGGCAGCCAACATGCGATTCACAATTGTTTTGTAGTTAGGGTCTTTCGTATTCCCTAGAAACTTTTGCACTACATTCTTGAAAGAATCCCAGGCTTCTTTTTCTTTATTGCTCATTGATTCAGGAAACCGGGGATCTGACAAAAGTTTTCGTATGTCAGGTCCTGTAAAAACTCCCTCTTTCAATTTTGCTTCAGACAGTTTAGGAAACTTTGAACACACATACTTGAAACATTCCCCATCTCTTGGCAATGATTTGATGAATTGCTTCATAAGCCCCAGTTTTATATGAAGTGGGGGTAATAAAACCTTTTCAGGTGGCACTAAGCTTCTATTAATGACGTTTTTCTCGCCAGGATTCAGAGTGTTCTAAAGCGGCCAGTCACTTTTCCCATTACCCGCTCTTAATATCCACTAGAACATGTTATAACCTGTGCACTACATACAGCAAGGCATCCTGACTTTTCAGAAAATCAAATAAACGACGTGTTATGACATGATTTTGGGCATCCTTACGCTTCTCCTACTTCAAAAATATCCCACTCCCTTCTTCCCTACCCCTCTCTTTCATTTCGTATCAATCCTGGGAGTGACATGACTGAATATGAGAGTGAAAAAATTCATGCAATTCATAAAATTGACAACTTGGAAGCAACTACCAAATTGAGGTTTAACGCTGAATAACACCGTATGTGGTATTCAAAAAACCAGTTTTGCGAGAAAACTAGACGTGATGGAATTTTTTTATTACTTTTTTCGGTTTTAGCATGCAAAAATCCATGGGAAACAGTAAAAAAATCGTATGCAGTTTTTTGGTTGCAGACCTGTGTAATCGAAGAGTCGAGAGACGGCTGTTGTTAGTGTTCATTTACGATTGATTGCGATGAGTTGCATTCATCTTTTTGCTGACACTATGGACCCTTATCAAACCAGGCTTCCGTATCATTACCAACTCTTCCCTTTCGTCTCTTCCCTCGCTGTATTTCCTTCAGCGTGGGTTCCCTATTGCACATTTTATTGAGTTTTTTTGTTGAAATTTATGTACTTTTTGTGGAGTATTAACATCAAGTGAGGAGCTTAACACTAATAAAACACAATTAATATCCAAATCTGGGAGAAAACTATTTTTAACTCAATTTTCTATCTCTAAATATGAGTTGAATCAATAATAAACCATTTTCCGAACAAAAAAACACATCCACGTCAAAATTCCGGGTTTTTTGTTTCAAAGTTATGTGTTTGCATCAAAAAACAAATCCGTCCCCGCCGTACGCACGATTTCAGTGCCTTGAAATCGAAATGGCACACATCCTCCGAATTTTGACCCAGTCTCTCAGGCGATAAGTCGCCCTTTAAGGGTTTTCAAAAAATCACATATCCAAAAAAAGCATTGCGCCTTTTGTCTTGACATTGAATATTTACACGAGACTCGATAGATGGCAGGCATGACAAATGGAAATATGGAGTCAGGCCCGTTTTCAATGGAACCTACAGAATATTTGAATGATTGTTTTTGTGTTGATATCAAAACGTAGTGATGTAGTAGTGTGGATACTGGAAACTC
The DNA here is from genome assembly GCA_031894815.1 of Creontiades dilutus. Lineage (NCBI taxonomy): Eukaryota > Metazoa > Arthropoda > Insecta > Hemiptera > Miridae > Creontiades > Creontiades dilutus. The sequence goes on along the minus strand of JAVIWC010009012.1, from coordinate 29,801 downwards.
CATGAGTTTTGATCGATAAAAGGAAGCATTCTGATTTTTCAAAAAATGAAAATCTGATATTTTCAGCCTCGTGTTTTGGAGAAAATTGATTCATATTCTGAGGCATCTTTATCTGTGCCTTCTCACACATTAGAGCCGATGAGAAACTGCAGAAAAACATCTCCACTAATCTGCCAATCGTTTTTTCAACTTCCTGAACATTTATTTGGATTGGATATGTGATCATGTTTGAAAGTAAGCTCCTCAAGTGAGCTTCAATAATCATATATCACCTGTATAACACAGACACTCCAAAGCTAGTAAAATTAAATCATGAACGATAGCCAATTGAATAATAAAAATGAATGAATTTGCAGCGTTTTTAATTTTGCAATAACAAGGTTGACTGTTGGTTATTGAGAAACATTGTTTAGAAAAAATACGTCATTAGAAGACTTTTGATCGTTTCTTTTGCGTTTTCTTCCCACTGTGCGACGTCCGCCACCGAAATTGGCTGAAGGTCAAACGCCGCAACCACCGCGTCTCGGCCGTCACTGAAAAATTAGGAGGGAAAAAAATCCTGACGCGCTCGATTTGAAATGAGCGTTTGTTTATTTCTCCACCCCCGTGACCTCCGGCTTCATTTCCTTTGGCGACAGTATATCGAATACCTAAGTATAGTTTGTGGTCCCCCGAGTGAGTCAAAGGAGCTCGAATTAAACCGACCCTGTTGCCAAACTGAGAGAGAGCGAGCGGCAGGCGGGTTCCTCGTACGTCGGATTGGAGATTGGACGGCTCGTGTTGAGGTTCGCGAACTACAGCGAACTTGCCTGGTGGTACCTTAAGAAGACTGCACAGTAGCACACTAGAAATGACGATCGTCCGAATGAGCTAATCCTCGGCGGTAACTACTCAAAGAACACAACTATACTATTGCCCATATAGGAGCGACCCCGGACTGCAGGGACGAAAACCCCTTCCCCGCCATCAGGTGGCAACACCGCAGAGGACCCTTTAACTCAGCCGACTATCCCTCATTAGCAGCCCCTTTCAATCTTCCCCTCTTAACGCAAGACGTTTTAGTTGTTTCTGTTGAAAAATGTAATTTTTTGTGAGATTCAAAATGTTCTCGTCGTTCTGAGGAAAACAAGTCTAAATTTCATATTAATCGGTTCAGGAACACCTTATCAAACAAGTGAGTGGCCGTATTTCAAAAGTGTAATAAATTGCAACAAACGCTGCAAATTTGATTACACATGGGTTTATTATTCTTGTGTCGAACTTTATTACACTTAAACTCATGTTTCTTTGATCCAACCCTGTCAGATGGGATGGGGCTCGAAAAAGTACGGAAATAATGTCATTTTGCACCATTTTACCCCATGAAAATGGATTTCCTCGCTCTGGGTCAATCGCACAGGTTTGGGAATTTTTACGCACAATGATGACATCAAATAATCAATAGTAGCTAAATGACACATGAGTTTGACGAAAACCGCCATTGGGTATTTTTACCTACATAACATCTTGGTATGTTTTTCCAGTTCAAATTTATACTCGTTGTGTCCCTTTTTTCATGTACATCACGATTCTGGTGATGGCATGATCGAATTAACTATTAGATCACATTTGGATTGCATAAGACGCGTAAGTACCGCACCGTAATTAGGGTCCAGCAGGCCACTACCTGGAGGCTCGGATTTGGGCGGCGTTGCCAGACCCAGAGGTCTTCAGAAAACCGCAGGGTCGCTCCTACATGGGCAAGAGTATAAGTATTCATATAGCTGTGGTGAGCTGTGGTGGATATTCACAGTTCCCTCTCCTCCATTCTTGAAATGCTATCTACAGCATCAACCTGACGCCTCTTAGCTTCAAGGTTATCCTCTGAGTGTTGCAGGCATAATCGCCTCAGTCCTTGGCAGGGGCTCATTCTATCGCATCCTTGTTACAGACCCCTGAAGCCAGAATTGAAACTATTCTGAAATGATACATGACTCATTGAACAAAATCATAAAACACTCCTTACCGATCACATTACATGGCGGAATCCTTTCGGGACCATATTACCACCTCGTCTCCTGAAGATCTGAATTCAATGTTGAAATACATTAAAAATTTTGATCTCTTCATTCATAATTCATATACGTGAAATAACCGTATGTGATACAACATTAATTAATTGAAACGATTAACGATCAATTTTATGAATCAATATTATGATTCAATAATTGATTTGCCCAGACCTAAAAACATTTCATTATCATGAAATTTTGGTTCTTTAATTGTAAATTATTAATGATTCCAATTTTATTTGGCTATTTTTAGCTATACTTTACACTCCTTATACTGAAACGTCCTTTACAAGAACACATGTTTGTCGTGATGTAAGTAACTGATGATAACTATGGAATGTACATGCTAATGGAGCACCTATATTCTCCAATTGTTTATATTCAGGACGACGTGTCTGTTATAGGTCATATAAACTAACATAACATGGCTATTTAGAGGATTTTGGTTTATTATTCAATAATAAACCATTGTAATCGCTCTTGAAAAAAAAAAATTTCCAAATCCATGTTGGTCCGACAACGCCCCAATTCTTCAGCCAGCTCTCTCACTTAATTTAAAGTGCCACTTAAGGGTTGTCAAAGTTTTGTAAAATCCCTAAAAACCTAAAAAAAAAAAAAAAAAATTTTTTTTTGAAGAACTTTCCATGAGTAATCGAATCAGCCCCTCCCCAGGTATGTAGCTCAAACCATTCCCGATGTATGGCATGATCTTATGCTGCAAATTCTTTCACTGGGGTTTATCATTCAATTTTATAAATAAACTAAGCAAAACATGAACATACACACTTGGACTCAAGAGGAACGTTTTCCCCCGCAGACACACCTAGGCCCAAGACAAAACGTGAAGTCCGAAAAATCAAATGAATTGGGCAGATCCTTGAAGTGCAATGCTATCTTCATTTACTTTTTTTCCAAATTCTTACAAATCCTAAGATAGGGGAATGTGCTGTTTTGTTCTAATGGAGATTACAGACTTGGTATATTCGGGGTGGATAAGATACGTCAGGTGCCTATAGTCTAATTTTCGCTCGTTTGCAATATTCAGGTTGTTGGCTGAGGTACCGTATCGCGGATGTTTTCTTCTGAATTCCTCAGGATCCGAGACGTGATCGTTCGGCCCTCTAGGTCACGCAGTCCGCTGATCATTGTGTCCAGCTGGAAGGGGAGCTGTCAGAGCGGAGCGGCATTGAGAATCCATCATTGTGTTGGTTACCAGTGAAAGGTCGCGTTCGCGATAAAAACATAACACCGCCTCGTACCGACGTCCCCCTGCCAGTGCCATTAAAATCGGAATTGGAATCATGTCATCCCTAATCTTCAACACTCCCGCCTGATTGAAGGTGTCTGTTCTTTATGTGATCGGGGTTTTCGCGAGGTGCCAAAAATGGAAGTCTTGTACGACGAGCCTCTCTTGACGCTGGATCAGTTAGGTACGTAGATAAGATATCATTAGTATTTTATTCTGCCCTTTGAGAACATAAATTAGACATTCAAGCATTTGGCTCTTCCATGAATGCGCCGTAGACAGCATCCATCCTCCGCCGTGTAAGTAGGTACTATGATGATATAAATTCCATGGATATTTCATCTTTTCATCGTTTGGTTCTTTGTGTGCTAGAAAAAAGGAAACATTAAATTTATTAATTAAAAAAAAGTCATAAATTGATCATGTCACTGTTGTTGATCATTTAGGCAACCAATAATGTAAAAAAACGCTAAATTTTTCACTGGGGTTTATTATTCAATGATTCATGATTTGAATTTCTACTAAGCTTTGGAGTGTGCGTGTTCCACAGGTGATAGAGCGATTATTGAATTTCAGGAGATATGCATAAAGCACTTAAATCGGTTCTCAACCAAAATACCTATTTGGATTGATCAGTTGGTCATATTTGTGTGCCTCCTGAAATTCAATAATCGCTCTATCACCTGTGAAACACGCACACTCCAAAGCTTAGTAGAAATTCAAATCATGAATCATTGAGTAATAAACCCCAGTGAAAGAATTTGCAGCTTTTTTTTCAAGAGCGAATACAATGGAAAAATATTCTATTTGAAAATTTTAAATTTCGTAAGACGGAGCATGCATATCAGAATGCTTCAACAAGTGTATCGGCTATAAACCCTTTTAGGAGTTCACTCCAGTATCCACATTCACTACATCACTAGGTTACTGCGATAGGTGCAATCATGATCGTTGTATTGTATTACATCTTGTTAAATTTTGGTGAAATAACACAACAAAAAACACTAACTTTGTGTTTGTTTTGATTGCAGTAACCTAGTGATGTAGTGAATGTGGATGCAAATGTTGGCACCATAAATCGGGCCATACATCGGGAATGGTTTGAGCTACGGACCTGGGAGGGGCTCATTCGATTCCTTCATGGAAAGTTCTTCAAAAAGAGTCCAAATTTAGGCCGCCTTGACTTTTTTTGAGGTTTTTAGGGATTTTACAAAACTTTGACAACCCTTAATGGGCACTTTAAATTATGTGGGAGTGCTGGCTAAAGAATTGGGGCGTTATCGAACCAACCTGGATTTTTCCTGAAAATTTCAGATTTCGTTTGGGAGAAATCGTGCGCACGGCGGACGGACGGGAAACATTTTTATTCCAGATTTTGATTCTACACCCTTTGAAACGCTAACCATGGAATTTTCAGGGGGGGTTAGAATTTTTTTTTCAAGAGCGATTACAATGGTTTATTGTTCAATAATAAACCAAAAGGTGCAATCATGATCGTTGTAATTGTATTACATCTTGTTAAATTTTGTGAAATAACACAACAAAAAACACTCAGGGCTAAGGGTAACTTTAATAGCACATTCTATTGTAAATTACTTAGTAATATTCGGATGATCTAATTAGTTCGTTAAATTCAAATTAGTTACAATTTTCAAGATAGTCCATTGACTGAATACAATTGAATTTGAAAGAAAATGAGGGTTAGATACGAAAAAACGTGATTTTTCAGTATGTTTCCCCTAGTGCAATGCTCAAAACAAAAAATGAAATAAACACCTAAATGAAAACAGGTTAATAACATGATATGAAAATAAAAATGTTATATTTGAGCATTCAAGACCAATCATTTGATGTTTATTTGTGTTATGCGTTGGATTTCATGTCAGAAAAGGACCCATAATGAAGCAGAATTGAAAGTTGTACATTTCGCTCCCTAAACATTTCGTTCACCACTTTAAGGGACCATATCTCCAAAACGTGATGTTCTAGCTACAAACCAACTTCATTTTCGGATTCAACAGAAACTAAAACATAGAAGATCGAGGTTACATGTCGAAAGAAGGTGTTTAATAGTCCGAAAGCGGGATATCCGCGGAATAGGGTCACTAGCCCCACTGTGCGGCACAAGTTCAAACACTAATACTATCGAGAGTCGCGCTTGGTCGCAACTAATTCTCGTGTATTTGTCAAGTAAGTAGTGAAAGCGGTACACCCTCACGTTACTTTCAAATCAGCAGCGATTTTCCCGATTCATAGTTTACTATTTCTAAACAAGAAGTTTGAAGGGCCAACTCCGTCTCAAGGGGTGGAAGCGGATAAAAGCCCTGATAATATTACGTTAAAATTTTTAAAGCGTACATTACTATAACCGAAGACTTGAAAACCATGCTTACCTCACTGCAATTACACTCAAATGCAATAAATATTTTTGCGTTGGCTCTTTGTCAATAAGCACCTACTGAGTGTAGGTGTCCAGAAAACTGAGTCGGCCAAATCATTTTTGAGCTCATGTTCAGGTTTTTTCACTGATTCAGCCCACTGTGCACTTCAGCCGTACGCTGTATGGGTCATAAAAAGGTTGGTTTGTTTGGTGCCAATTTCTAGCCTGCACGATTTGCTCACACGCATAGATGCAATGGACCAAACGTGTTTTGGTTTATTATTCAATAATAAACCATTGTAATCGCTCTAAAAAAAAAATTCTAACCCCCCTGAAAATTTCATGGTTTACGTTTCAAAGGGTGTAGAATCCGAATCTCCAATAAAAAATTTTCCGTCCGTCCGCCGTACGCTGTACGCACGATATCTCCGAAACGGCTGGAGCAAAAAATCTGAAATTTTCAGGAAAAATCCATCTTGGTCCGACAACGCCCCAATTCTTGAGCCAGCTCTCTCACTCAATTTAAAGTGCCCTTTAAGGGATGTCAAAGTTTTGTAAAATCCCAAAAAACCTCAAAACAAGTCGAATCGGCCTAAATATTTACCTATTTGAAGAACATACCATGAGGAATCGAATGAGCCCTTCCCCACGTCCGTAGGTCAAACCATTCTCGATGTATGGCCCGATTTATGGTGCCAACATTTGCGTTTTCGGTTTATTATTGTTTGTTTGTAACCTAGTGATGCCGATAGCGTCGAGTTGTAGTGAATGTGGTTACTGGAGTGATAGCCGATGTGGATACTTGTAGTTTATAGCCGAAACACGGAATGTATGAAACGCTGATAATATATAGGTAAATATTATAACTGGGGATTATTATTCAATATTATCACTGGGGTAAATAAGTATTCTTTCACTCGGGTTTATTATTCAATTGGCTTGCGTTCATGATTTGAATCTGAACTAAGCTTCGGAGTGTGCGTGTTTCACAGGTGCGTGTGCGCGTTTCACAGGATAGAGCGATTATTGAATTTCAGGAGGCACACAAATATGATCAACTGATCAATCCAAATAGGTATTTTGGTTGAGAACAGATTTACGTGCTCTACGTATATCTCTTGAAATTCAATAATCGCTCTATCACCTGTGAAACACGCACCTTCCGAAGCTTAGTAGAAATTCAAATTATGAACGCAAGCCAATTAAATAATAAACCCCAGTGAAAGAATTTGCAGCGTTTTTCGATGTTTTTAATGATATAGGCCAGTAGGGTGTCATTTTCTAGTAATTTTAGGTGCCGAATTGATTGAGGTGGATCTCACACCAGTGTACCTCATCCGCCTTAGAAAATCTCATTTTAACGGTGGAAGATGGTGTGAATTTTCAATTTTTTAAAGCCCAATTTTTTACATTTCCTCGTTTTGTAGATTTGGCTGCAAAAGAAGTCGTGGTAGGAAGGGGTTATGAGGAGTTGTCAGATATAATAAACGTTTGTGAAATAGTTTGCAGATTTGTTCTCAATGATTGCTAGTGGCTAGTTATTTGTGGTTGGCTGATCCTAGAAAATGTCATCTACTAGTTGGGGGTTCAATGTTGTCACGGCCAGTCCTAGGAGCAACTCTCACTTCTCAGTTTTAACGTTTCTGTCGCAACCGTCTCCTTCAATAGTTCTGCGCCGATGTATCGTAGCCAAAGGTCAATGGCTCGCAGTTATTCATACTTGGATTCTGGTCGTGTCTTCTTTTTGTGCGCTAGACAACAAAGAAACATCGCTGATTGAGTCTGAAAAGTTCAAACCATGGAGAGTTAAAGTTAACCTCTCCAATAGCGAACGAATTCCATTCTGCATTCCACTCTATTCTATCGAACTTTTCCGTCAACAGCACATTTGTTTGCTTCCATGAGACGATATCCCGGAAAAGCGATCATTTTTCTCGATTAATATTTGACCTAATTGGTGTGCAGATCGACCCCTCAAATGACAAGACTCAATGTTCACTTGAAATTCACAAGAAACCACTTAACTAACAAAAAAGTCACCATCAGTAAGAAATTAGAAAGAAGTATGTTTCCTTAGGGGGAAAAGCAATATATCATGGAAATGTCCATTATTGGAGCTGTTATTAGAAAATTAATCTGATTAAATAAATTAATTAAATGAAATGAATACACAAAATATGTTTTATGAAAGATTTATTGACAATGAACATTAATGAACAATATTGTCAAAACTTGGAAATATTAGCGGTAGCGTTAGTAATGCCCAATAGGATCATAGGGGTTTTTCTGGGTTTACGGTAAGAAAAATATAAGATAAAATATCTTGTTTCCATATGATCTATATATCGTGTGAATGCAGCAAAAATGACTGTCACTATCAATAGGAAAACAATGGTTTATTTTAAGGAAAAATGAACCTCATTGATTTCTACCTAGCCTTCACTTTTCGAGTTAATAACAATCTGAAGTGGAGAGAAGAAAGTGTCGCAAACAATTCCTTGACCCCCCCACCAAAATATATATCCATGTCTAAACGTAAGAAACGAGAAACAGGTTTACGAAAAACAATATTTTGTTTACAACTGCCTTGAATTTTATGACTGATTTTTATGTTTTTTGGTGCGCTGAATCTAAATCTGGTAGCCAATTTGCTACATCTCGTATAGATTTTTTGCTACATCGGGTTATCCCTAGTCACTGGGTTATCAAAAAGGCTCAATCCACTTTGGCAATCACTGGCAAAACTTTATTGCAATATTACGTAAATCGGATTCTCGTACAATGAAGAGAAGAAAACATCCCAGTTCACTTGAAAATTTCAAAAATCTCTAGGTGTGCCCGTTTCTTCTTCCCCAGAATGTTCCTCGTAGTGCGTTGCTTGGCGTATTTTTCATCAGGGGTTTCCCGTAGCAGCAGAAATCGGCCATCATATTGGTGTTCCATCTTCCTTGGTATCTTTTTTCTTCGTCTTTGGTCTCCTGGTGGAACCTTTCTCTTCACTGTACGCTCCTGGGTTTTGGGAAAGTATTCGAAAGGGGAGTGCATTAGAGGCAGTGAGCATCCTGGCAATGATATCCTTGTAGTTGTCATCACGCCTGTTCCCCAAGAATTTGAGAACTACAACCTTAAAGGAGTCGCAGGCTTATTTTTCCTTCCCAGACATTGTTGCAGTAAACGCTGCACTTGCAATCAGTTCCCTTATATCAGGGCCTGCGAACACTCCTTCCTTTAGCTTGGCTCCAGAAAGTCGACGAAACTTGGTGCACAGATATAAAAAACACTCTTCATCTTTTGGAATGGGCTTGATGTGCCCCAACTTGATGTGGAGAGATGGTAAAAGAAGCCCATGGGAGATAAAAGAAGCTCATATCATGAGGGAATGTTTCAAGCAATACAACCTTCATTTTGGGCCATGGAAATGAATTGCCGTCAGTCAATACGGAATTATCTGAACATTCCTTATATTGGTAAGAAATCAAATTTTGCAAGAAAACGTGACTTGATTGAGCATTTTGGCTATTTTTCCTGGATTCATCGCTCCAAAATCTATTGTAAACAGTTGCAAACCTCTAGGCAGTTTTGGTCGTATGTCTATGTTAGCATTTGATAAACGTGCTGTAGAATGCTTTACAAGATCTCCAGTTTAATGAGTAAACGATCATCAAAAACTTGACTTAGCTTGGTGAAACAGGCCTTAATAAACCATTTATTATATTCGGATCCTGTTTTTCTGGTACGTCTGATGAGAAATAAATAACAATTATGAGAGAACTGATTTTAAAACATTAATTAATGAACAAATCTATCTATCTTTAAATCTCGTCGTACCCCTTAGTTTGCCAAGAGCAAAATTCGGCTGGTTGAGTATAATCAATCCAATTGTAGTGTAGTAATGAATTGTTTAATTCAAAAAGAAAAGTGAAATATAAGTGATGGGCAAACGTCCTCTCAAAAATTTGTTGTAAAATCTGTTAGTTTTTGTAAAATGATCAATTCTGGTAGATGTTCTTGGTAGATATATTTCCACGAACGACTGTTCCAAAAATCTGAATTCGTTCGTGTTTTATGTAACCCAGAATCTGAGAGCGGTTCAGTATCTCTTATCTTGTATCTTGATTCTTTGAAATCAGCTTCGTTAATCACCGTGGGAGCCGCCGTAATTATTTGCATCCTTGAAGGCAGAATGTGGGTCATTAGCTCGAAAAATGACTTGGATGAATATAAATTAAACACCATTCCGAGAGTATGACAGCAAAGAGCGTCGGAGTGGCGCCGGGCATGTTCCCATTGGCAACCAACGCTGTGTTGGCGGGGGCGGTGCACTGTGAGCCAATTTACCGATCATGACGTTCAAGACTCGAAAATGTAGCCAAAGAATGAAGTTTTTTCTCAGCAGGAAAGGTGTTTTTTTGACTTTATTCGATTAACAAACTGTGTGGTTAAACGCCGTAATCTATGTCGTTGTTCGTTTTTCGATATGCTCTGTAAGGATTCACTCCAGTTGAGCAAACTTCGCTCTAGTTAATCCTATCGAGGCCTCCTTAGGTGGTCATAAGAAGAGTTCGGATAGGTATGACGTTAAACACGAAAGAATATGACTGAACACCCCAATAAATAAGAACTTGAAATAGGACCTAAACATTCGTATATGTCGCTGAATATAACAATAAAAAACGCTGCAAATTCTTTCACTGGGGTTTATTATTCAATTGGCTTGCGTTCATGATTTGAATTTCTACTAAGCTTTGGAGTGCGTGTTTCACAGGTGAAAGAATACTTATTTACCTCAGTAATAATATTGAATAATAAACCCCAGTAATAATATTGATATTGAATAATTTTACCTATATATTATCAGCGTTTCATGCATATCATGCATGCATATGCAGAATGCTTCAACCCGTGTATCGGCTATAAACTACAAGTATCCACATCGGCTATCACTCCAGTATCTACATTCACTACAACTCGACGCTATCGGCATCACTAGGTTACAAACAAACAATAATAACCCAAAAACGCAAATGTTGGCACCATACATCGGGAATGGTTTGACCTACGGACCTGGCTCGGGTCTCATTCGATTCCTCCAAAAAGCATGGTATGTTCTTCAAATAGGTAAATATTTAGGCCGATTCGACTTGTTTTGAGGTTTTTAGGGATTTTACAAAACTTTGACAGCCCTTAAAGGGCATTTAAATTGAATGAGAGAGCTGGCTCAAGAATTGGGACGTCGTCGGACCAAGATGGATTGGAAGAGGAGCTCTGGTATGTCCTAAAACTCTGAGCCAAATTTGAGTTGCATATTCACGTATATTGCGTAGATATCTGAGGTCGGGTCGCCATCCGAAAACGATATCAAGTTTATGGTGTTGATAATTGAAAAACGCTACTAAATATTTCATTATCATTTTTGAACCCCACCCAACCACCCAAACTCACCTTTTCTGGACTGCTAAGTCGTCAAAACAAGAAAAATAAAGTTTGGGATTTAATAGAAAGAACATTTTTACATTTTTAAATCCATTCTCTTCAACACTGTCACTCTTAGTATGAGGTTTTTCAAGTCAGATGAACCCCGACTGGTCTGGGGCCCATCCCCAACGATTGGAGGCAAAATTACCTAAAAATGATAGCGCACTTGTCACGGGCGATGAAAACCTCGAAAAACCACGTTTTTGAGCAGTTTTTAGACCGTACCGTGGGCGATCGGGTTGGCTCGAAACTGGGACCAACTTGACCCCAAATCGAGTCTGTGTGATAGAACGGATTTTTTTAACATCAATTCACACAATCAATACGAACCTTAAAACGTAAAGTGACATTTTGGGGGGGGGGGGGCTATAGCATATTAATGCTATATGATTGCTAAGTGTGGTGAACCTCCAGTATATAGGCCGCGATAACCCAATAAATATGCATTCAGATGATCTCGTCTCGAGCCTATTCATTGCATCACCTCTTTCCTCGCTGAACACACAAAGCAAATTACTGGAAACACTAAACCGAAAAGGATGGTTTAAAGCTAGGCGTGGGCAGTAAGTTCATAAGTAATACGAAGTAACATAATATCTTTTTATGTTGCTTGTCCAGTTATTCTTAATACAACCATCATGATTGTAGTATATCCGAGCCTGCCCCAAGTCCCTCAATATCGTTAAGTTTCTAACTAGGTTGAGGCAAATGTTCTTCTTTCTCCTGTATTTTCTAGAAAAAAATGAATACGTTTTTGAACCAATAATCAAAATTTTGAAATATGATATCAAATGTCGATTTAACAATCAAAATGTCATATTAGTACAAAAAACGGAGTGAGTACCTCCAGATATTTAGAACGATGTGTGTGGATAACATGCCGTTGGACGTAAAACATTCGATTTTGGTTTATTATTCAATTGGCTTGCGTTCATGATTTGAATTTATACTAAGCTTTGGACTGTGCGTGAATTTCACAAGGATAGAGCGATATGAATAGAGCACACGTAAATCTGTTCTCAATCAAAATACCTATTTGGATTGATCAGTTGATCATATTTTGGTGTCAACATTTGCATCCACATTCACTACATCACTAGGTTACTGCGATCAAAACAACAAGAGTTTTTTTTTATCGCAGGAACCTAGTGATTATGAATCCTGAAATTCAAAACGATTTGTATTATCGCACGGGTTGGAGCATTCTGATATGTATGCTCCGTCTTACGAAATTTAAAATTTTCAAATAGAATATTTTTCCATTGTAATTTTTACTAAGCTTTGGAGTGTGCGTGTTTCACAGGTGATAGAGCGATTATTGAATTTCAGGAGGCACACAAATGTGATCAACTGATCAATCCAAATAGGTATTTTGGTTGAGAACAGATTTACGTGCTCTATGCATATCTCCTGAAATTCAATAATCGCTCCATCACCTGTGAAACACGCACACTCCAAAGCTTAGTAGAAATTCAAATCATGAACGCAAGCCAATTGAATATTAAACCCCAGTGAAAGAATTTGCAGCGTTTTCATTTGATTACATTGAAATTAATCCACATTTCGTTGTTCATTTCATTTTCTACTTTCAACCACAGAAGTATACACTCATTCTAATGAGCCTACTCATCTTTGGGACGAACAGACTTACTGTTTATTCGAGGGGATGGTTCATTAATGTCATCCCTGAGATGCAAGCTATAGATAGTTTATCCTCCCACCAGGACCATTCTCGTTTGTTAACAATGCTACTCCTAGTACCTTTCTAGCTTCAAGGTTGTCCTCTGGGTGTTGCAGGCTTACCGTCTTAGTCCTTGGGAGGGGCAACTGCACTAGTCCACCACTTTGTTATACACTGCTGTGCCAAACCAACATGCTATGTAACAGAATAGCAAAATCGGGAGGACGTGTCGGCTTGAATTATACTCGATTTGAATGTCTCATAATACGGGCTCGTGCAATTATTTTGAACGCCTAAGTCGGTCATTTGGCCCACAGTGCGGGGAGGAGAGTGGATGTACCGGGCTGACATAATAGTGACCGCGAGGGGAGCCAACTTCTCCTGTTCAACTGCCCTTGTGGCTACTGCGTGCTATCCTTGCAGGAGGCCGCCTCCACCTTCAAACTGCCCCAGGTGATGCGGCAGAGATCCGTCTCTGTTATTTATAACACAATGAGATCGCTCTGTTTACGACGGGCGGTTGATAATGAGAACTCCGATTCAGATCACAGTTCTTCAACAATAACGATTGCTCATTTATTTGCATGACATGATAATAGGGATGGTGATACATCAAGTATTTATAACTGCAGAATATTATATGCTTGTATCAACAGATTTGTGAGTGGATTACAAAGAAACTATTTTATTGCCATGAAATCAATCAAATATGCCCATCTTGAGGGTTGCTCGATGTCAAAACACTCACTCTTGGTGGTAGGTACCTTAATTCTAGATGCAACGTAGGTAGCTGTAGGTAGGTAGGGATGGAAACACGTACTATTTGTTAAATAGGAAATGGAGAGGAAATGTATCCTGGGTTGGGTTACAGTTCCACCTTGTGGGTTTCCCATATGATACAGATAACCTACTCACTCTTGGTGGTAGGTATCTCAATTCTAGATCTGACGTAAGGTAACTGTCGTAGCGAAAGAGGGGTAGGAGTGGACACATGCATTAAGGAAACATTGGATTGTCCCAAATGTATTTGGACTAGGGACAGTTCCTCGTTGTGGATTGCTCGATAATACCGACAACAACTCACTCTGGATGGTAGGGAATTTAATTATAGATTAGACGTAACGTAACTGTCGTAGTCAGAAGAGGGGTGTGGCTGTGGACAGATGCTCAAGTTCAATACTAGAGTTATTGGATAATGCCCAACATTTCCACCTTGTGGGTTGCCCTATGGCACTGACAATCAACTCACTCTATTGGTAGATACTTCAATTCTTCATCAGACATGAAGTAAATGTCGTAGTCAGAGCAATTTTAACCCCGTTATTAGATTTAGATTTCATGCAGTTAGATATCCATCGGTAGCTGGTTGCACCATATCAGATTGATATTCCAAGTTAAAGGTATGGGTTTGTGAAAGTGAAAATCTAGATTAGAACATCAAAACCGATTGGCACGAGAGAACTCGCTGAAGTGGGCGATTTTTCAGGTGGTGCAGATAAAAACGCGATATGAAATATCAAGGGTCTTCTTGCTGACTGCTGAGGCACTAGAATTGAATTTGGTAATTGGGGGATCATGTTGTTGTTCCCAAGTTTGAGGACGGTGTAGTAAAAGGGGCTTTCAATTGACCTCGTATGACAGGGATCGACAACACATTAGTAGTCAATATAGCGTGAAGGAATGCCCAATTTGAATGTCAAGTCTATTTAATAGATTCTTTTTGAACCCTCTTCTTCGTATGTTGATGGATATCATGACTGGGTGTATGAATAAAGAGGATCTTGTCCTCCCAACATTGCAGTAGGTACGAGTTACTATCTCATGTAGGAATGCCCAATTTTAATTGCTACTTGTAACCAGGAGTCAAATTATGAACTCTCACTGACAGGCAATCAGCATCTCAGTGTCAGTCAATATCGCATACACGACTGCCCAATTTAGAAGATACTTTCATGTAAGGGATTTATTTTTATTTCTCTTCGACCGAGTAAATCGCTGTGTGATCAGCCGAGTACTTCAACTTCTCGTCTTACTGACGGGCGAAGATGTTGATCCATGTTTCATGAACAATTTTTGAACCATGTTCCATGAACAATTTTTGAACCAAGTTCCATTTTCTCGGCCTAGAGGCTCCCAACTACCGGATCGCCTACAACCGTCTCTCGTCTAGTTTGATCACTTCTACCGGCTCTCACCTAGTTGTTGATGAGTTGAACTGTAGGAGCTATCCCATTCAAATGCAACTTGAATTTCTCGAAACTGCTGTAAATTCATCATCATAGTGGATTCGAATTCCTTGTCTTCTTCGACCATTTCCGTCGATAGTGTTGAACTTCTTACATTGTCTGTTTTCAACATCCAGTGTCTTGTCCATATTCGTTTTGACTTGCAAACTGAATTCTTCATTCAACATCATTCTCAGTATCTTTCGATGGTACTGATATAAAGTTTCTCTTGAACTTTAGTTGGGTAAGCTTTGTAGCTGCATTTGTTGCTCTTCAACTGTAGATGCCGACTTTGGCAAATGTGTTCCTTGAGTGTGGACGTGAATATTTGCAACTTAAAAACTCACTTTAATAATCGTATGATTAATCATCAGATTCTGCTTTATCAGCATGAGTTGCTAACATTGAGTACAATTAGGCTAACAGTACTTGTTCAGACCATAAGAAACCGGAGAATCGAATTAAACTCGAGTTTTAACGATTTAAACTCGAGTTTTAACGAATTAAACTCGAGTTTTAACGATTTAAACTCGAGTTTTAACGATTCAAACTCGAGTTTTAACGGATTAAACTCGAGTTCTAACAAGTACAACTTAATAAAAACATATGATGATGTGATGTGATCTGTATTGTAAATGGTAATGCAGTAGCACAGCTGATATCTGTTTAGGTAGGTTTATGATATCTATTGAGTTACGAATGTATCCATCATCTCTGTATATGTAGACGAGTCTACTCCAATTCCCTCTCACCATAGTGGACGGAGGTCGCTGAATCCCGGTCGCTGTCGGTCTCTTGACGGGCGTTGACGTTGAAGACTCTCGTCTGTGTGGGTCTCCGGGCGTAGGAAGGCGAAGATATACAGAGATAGAGTTGGTTAAGGTGGAGGTAAAGGGAGTTCTACCTATAATTACGTCCCGTGACAGGAGGAAACTCCTAAGGCCGCCTGCCAAATGAGACTGCCAAGCGGTCACCTGGTGAGCCCTCGGCCGCGCCCCGCTGATTTGACGGATTCGATTCGGTCGGGTATTTTGGCGAAAACCGTCGTCACTGGACCGATTCGCCGTTTGAAGATCCAACTCGCGTTCTACACCCTTGTAGACGTTTCGCTCTGCTTTGATTAGTTTTTAGTCTGTAAGTTCGACCTACCTCCGCTTATACCTGAATATTCTTAGGGCCGGTGTATCAATCACAGTCATCCAATGGATAAGGGGGATTGATATAAAGGATAGCGTTATCCTCCAGGATATACAAAATAACGGGAAAAATACCTACAACTTGATACGTAGTGGTTCCGTAGTTATCGAATCAAATCAAAAAAATCTTGATTGACAAAGGTAATTATCCCTATTCAGTCCTTGGGATAACTCATAAAATAAGTTAATACCTCCAAGTACCTTTTTTCCTAAAAGAAATGAACCGAACATGGTGAGTGTGTGCTCAGACGACAGTGTTCAAAGACAAATGTATAATTTTCTCTTCTCCGAGTAACTGTAAGTAATGTAAGTAAAGTAGGTAAAACTCCGAGTAATGAGTTACAGGTTCCTGCATTCAATTTTGATTTTCAATAAAAAAAATACATTGCCAAGGAGATGGCGCAGAAGCTTCCTCGTTACAATCAAAGTGACAGCATTATAAAATCGTCTGCCAAGTGGGTGTGGCACATAGCTTCCTCGTATCCATAACATGACTGTATAGATCATTGAAAATCATTATTGACTAAAGAACTTCGTTCAATCAAGCTCGAGGCTGAAACTTTATTTTCTCTTTATTACTCACGAGGACCATCTTTACATCAGTCCGAACAATCCCTGAAAATGTCATCGAAATCAGTCATGAACTCCCGGAGTTATGCGTATAACAAGGATTTCACTTTTGCGGATGCGCAGAGGCTACTATTGATCCGGGGGTCATGAAACTCATAGGGGACCATCTACACATCAAATTGAACAATCCCTGAAAATTTCATCGAAATTGGTCAAGAATTCCCAAAGTTATGCGCGTAACAAGGATTTCACGTTTGCGCATGCGCAGAGGCTACTATTTATCCGGGGGTCATGAAACTCTATAGGGGACCATCTACACATCAAACCAAACAATCCCTGAAAATTTCATCAAAAGCGGACTATAACTTCGTGTACTTTTGCCCGTAACAAGGATTTGCTGACAGACAGACACACAGACAGACACGGAACCAAAATTGTTCAGAAAGGTCTAAAATGCAAAATGCGAGTAGAATTTTTGATTTTGGAGACAAAAAAATTTTCACATACCGAAAGTGAAAACAATGCTTCCGCTACCTTGGTAGACTCGGAAGCAATAGAAAATTAAGAAATCGTCAAATGAAAGATGTTGAGGTAGTTGGTCAAACTTCCTAAAGATTCGTTGTGACATTTTAGTGACTGAAGTAAATGTAATTACTTGAGATGAAAGATGATTAGAAATTAAATATCTGTTTAATCGTCGGTGTGTGGCAGCAAGCCTGAAAATGTAAGGGTTATAGTTTCACAATTCCAGCCCCCCGAGTAGGCACAGCGAAAATATGTCAGGCATCAGGGGATTAATAAGGTGAAAATATAAAGAGCATGGGCACTTTGTAGAAATAACATTTTTATTCGAGCACACTATTGATATGGAAACCTTACTGTTAGCGTAATATGGCTTTTCCAAACCAAATTGAGATTTTTCCAAACAAACTTGAGAATTTTCCAAACCAATTTGAGATTTTTCCATATCGATTTGAGAATTTGCCAATCCGAGAAACTTTTACTATTAAGAAAATGAAAAAATAGCACTTTATGAACAAATAATGAAAAAATCGGGGCCACTCTGCGTTTGCCAACAAAATCTTTCTAAATTCCAATGTTACTTTGTTCATAAAGTGCTATTCTTTCATTTTGCTTCACTAATTTTGTTTTCAGTAAAAGTCTTGGATTGCCTCAAAAAATTGTCAATTCGGTTTGGAAAACTTCCTCTTCCTGTTTAGTAGTGAATGTTTCTTAGATTGGAAAATTCTCAAATTGATTTGAAAAATTCTCAAATCGGTTTAGAAAATTCTCAAATTGGTTTGGAAAAATCTCAATTTGGTTTGGAAAATTCTCAATTCGACTTGGAAAAGCTATATAACGCAAATTTTATCGAAGTACATTCCATGTATTGTTTTTTATAGTCTTCGTAGACGTATGCAACTATGGTGAACTATGGCTGCTCATGAAATGATAGCAGCACGTTGCTTTTGAGGTTACTCGTCAGAGGCGGACAGTAAAAACGAAAATTGATTAATTCCACGCACAGCGTACCGCTAGCTCGATCATGATGAAATTCGTATGAGACCTTGAGGGGCGTTGTGCGTATAATCTTTTATCATTTGATCTAAATTAAATAAAAATTGTGAATGTTATACCTGTTTCAAGAATTCCACCACGCAGTGCATACCGCTGATGATATTGAGGTGAAATTTCTATGGGAATTCTAGTGAACTTATCCCCATAGTCCCTCAAATTTTTAGCTAAATTCACGAAAAAAATGTGGAAATTGCGGCGGTTTCAAGAATTTTACGTAAGCGCATACGCAGAGCGTACCGCTGATTATTTGAAATTATATGAAATTGGTAAGGGACCTCAAGAGGCCTTATCCGCATAGCCCCTCAAAATATGAGCTAAATTCATTCAAAATTGTGGAAGTTATGGGTGTAACAAGGAAATGCGGACAGGCAGGCAGACAGACAGACCGACACCAAATTTCATGGCAGTGAGAAAGTCGATACTCTTGCGAAAATAGCAGCTGCAGGGAACAATCGGGACGACTGCAAAATTCCATTCACCGATTTTTACTATATGATAAGGAGCCGCACCCGAACAGAATGGCAACGAGTATATACGTCCAGCGACAAAGGAAAATTCTATAAGGCGTTGGAACCGAGGATACCTCGTCAACATTGGTTCCATGGATTCCAAATAACAAAACCATTCTGTAGGGTCATATCTAGAATGAGATCCAATATGTGACGCTTACCTTCATCGATTAAATTTACAAGAAGTATGTGGAGCAGTCGATGTGGAGATGCCATAGGTTCAATTGAACATCTCGTCATGGAGTGCCCGATATTTTATAATGAGAGAGACAACTTATGGCAACAACTTACACCCTATGTTCAACACCCGATAAATTTTACCTATATACTAGCAGTGAAAGAGGTAGAAATATAGAGCCCTGTATGAATACATAGACGCATGTAATATATATGTATAATTCAAGAGTAATTGTGAAATTTATAATATACTAATTAAAATGTAACAAAATATGATATGCCAAGTGATGGAAAATAATAATAACTATGTACTGATGGCTGTATAACACGAGTTAATGCCAAATTAAAAAAAAAAAAAAAACACCAAATTTGATCAGTAGGCTATGAAACGCAAAATGCGAGTGGAAGTTTTGAATTCGGACAATAAAAGTATTTTGGCTCTCTAAAGTGAACACATAGCTTCCACCGCTTCGCAGACTCGGAAGGAATAGCCGAGAGTCGTTCATTTCAAAAACGTTAGTTTCCCGTCGGTAACCCAGTATGTTAATGGGGACTACACTGCCCACCCAACTTGACGGACTTCGGGTGCACGCGAGATCCGTGTTGGTGACGTCACTGTTACCTACTTGGCGAGTCCCTCGTTTATGCGCCTGTTTATGCGAGAGCCCGAGAACGGTCAGCAATCGGAGCGGCGACTGAATTTTCGCACCTGTAGGCGGCGGTTGAAGGCCGCCACTATCAAATAAGGTCCCCTCAGCTGGAGGCCAAGGACCCGCCGTAGCCTCCTCCCATAGCCTCCCACCCCTCCCCTGACGAGTCCCGAACCTGAAATAGCCAAATTTGGGTTTTAACAAATGCTGTTCAAGCTTGAAAAGGAGAAATTTTACAGTTTCCGGAATAAGTTGGAATCCATTTCCTTGACTCGCCATTCTACGTGGCTTATGTGGAACAGGGCCATCCAGGTTTAGGGTTGCCCCCAACTCTCATCTACAACAGAGAAATTTATTTGAATACCTTTAAAACTACAATCAGTTAGTTGTACATTCTAAATACTGCTTGTCCCGCTTATTGTAACCGCGAATATTGTTAACCCTAGAATGCTAACATGATAGCATGGTGAACAAAATGGAATATGCCAACAAAGAATATATTTTACTCCTGTTAATTAATTTTAATCAATTTTTGAAATCATTGATTCAATAAAACAGTAGTAATGGAGCACTGTATATAAAACAATAGCAGCGAAGTGAAAGTGCGAAGAAAGCACCTTTCAATCTTACCTAATTAGAGTGATGAATAAATTTTAAAAAACGCTGCAAATTCTTTCACTGGGGTTTATTGTTCAATTGGCTTGCGTTCATGATTTGAATTTCCACTAAGCTTTGGAGTGTGCGTGTTTTACGAAGAAAGAGCGATTATTGAATTTCAGGAGGTATGCGTAGAGCACGTAAATCTGTTCTCAACCAAAATACCACTTTGGATTGTTCAGTTGATCATATTTGTGTGCCTCCTGACATTCAATAATCGCTCTATCACTTGTGAAACACGCACACAACAAACCTTCTTTCAGTGAGGTTTATTATTAAATGTTAATCATTTGAGCGTTTTTTTATGGTTATCAGAATACTTCAACCCGTGTATCGGCTAAAACCCTTTTACGAGTTCACTCCAGTATCCACATTACTACATCACTACATCACAAGGTTACTGATATCAAAATAAAACAACAATATACCAAAATAACGCAAATGTTGGCACCATAAATCCAAGGGGCCATAGATCGAGAATGGTTTGAGCTACGGACCTGGGTAGGGGCTCATTCGATTCCTCGTGGAATGTTCTTCAAAACTAGTACAAATTTAGGCCGCCTTACAATTTAGGGATTTTAAAAAGTTTGACGACCCTTAAAACCTTTAAATTAAGTGAGAGAGCTGGCTGAAGAATTGGGGCGTTGTCGGACCAACATGGATTTATCTGAAAATTTCAGATCTTTTGCTCCAGCCGGCGGGCGGACGGAAAAATTGTAATTGCAGATTCGGATTCTACACCCTTCGAAACGTAAACCATGAAATTTTCAGGGGGGGGGGGGGGTAGAATTTTTTTTTCCAAGAGCGATTACAATGGTTTATTATTTAATAATAAACCAAAAATATTTTAATTATCATTCCGAACACTACATAAGTCAATCACTTCTTGGTCAGGAGCCATTATAGTAAATTTGACTTTATCTAATGAATCTTATTGATAACAACGAAGCATCTCTCAAGCCCATTACTTGCGGAAACCAAACGCAGAAGGCGCTTTAAATGAATTGAGGTAGGGTCACAAATCCCGAATGTAATGGATGGGTATCGTGGTAGCTGTCAACGAAACGCTTGAAATGTCTCTTTACATCGACGAAGTAAAATTCACTCCATATTGGCATTCTAGGGTTGTACAAACAAGCGTGGCTTACACCACTTCAATATAGATGAATATAATATATAAATTCGCTAACAGTAATAAGGAAATAATGTCATTCCCATTAAACATTGCAATTAGATGAAATGTGAAGTCGAGATCAAGCACCCATTAGTTTTAGCTCTTCAATGTAATGGTAGTTGAATGTCTCAATGGAAACTCGGAATGCGGAAAATTAGTTGCACTCGTTCGCCATTCCCTGTAAATGGCTTGGGAATTCCCGTTACTTACAGAGTAAATATCTGGCAAAATCCTTTTGTACTCTCATTTTAGTGTTATCTATGTTATCAAGACGTTAATACTAGCGGGCTAATAAAGATACTAATGTGGACAGTAATCAAAAAACTTTCAATCTTTATGCAAGCAGCTTTGCATTACATTTATGAATATGAATTCTATTAGATTTCACTCACCTTCACAATTTCCTGCAAAATACAAATTCAGTGTTTGTTACCATCAACATGTTTTCCTCATAACCATTAACATTTTACCCACTTGCTTCCTGGACTTGCTAGGAAGTATGTCATTCTAACTTTACATTTAAAACAACTTCTCGATTGTTCTCACCAACTGATTAAAACTCTAAATACAATAGGTTATGGGCCCAGCTCGCTTCCACTGCGCAAAATTGTAAATACAAAAAACGGGACAGTAGACCTCTATGGTTCTACAGCGAGATCATTTAAATGATCAATTTTACACATTTAAGTACCGAAGATGAAAAATTGCCTATGCAACCTACAAATATGGTCTTCTAGCTCAGAGGAGGGGAGCTAGTAAACGGAGATGAAAGCTACGGCTGGGGGGTGTGTGTGTGCGTGTGGAATGACCCCCTCGGGCGGACGGAAAAGTGGTGATGCCGGGATAACAAAGGGCGGAAGGAGCCCACCCGAAGGTTAGTTGAATAGAATAGAATAGAAATGGTGTTTATTCCGAAAAGAAAAATTAAATATAAACATAGGTATTGATTATAGAATTAAAGATACGAGAAGAAAAAATAACGATACCGAATAGTGGAAATACCCAAAACCATAGGACGAATCCTGTGCGGTTTGGGGAAGTTGCACCTTATTCACTAACTAACATACAAAAAGTATACGAATAAAAATTATATATCTCAAAAGTGACGTCTTATTTACTAACTATTTTTAAATGATTATACAATATGCAAAATTTGAACCATACAATAACCTTTATTTAATTAAGGTTATACATTTCAAAAGGACTTCAATAGATATTCACAACATGGCATTTTTTTATCTACTAACATATACACTAGATGAATTATTTTTGCATGTTTCGTGTTTTGTTTTTATCAACCAGTTAAATACTCGTTTTTTATAATCAGATCGAGAAAAATTTTGAGGCGATCTTAAGTCACTCGGGAGTGACCTGAAAATATAAGCCATGGAGAAATATATATGTTTTGAAGTGCTCCAGAGTCGATTGACGGGGCTGGTATAACCGCTTGAGTAGAAAGCCGGACTGAATACGTGGTGTTATTAGGGAAATCAAAAAACTCGGGATGTTTGTGGAAGAAAACAAGTGGTGCTTTAATATATAGCTGTTGAACTGAAAATGTACTTACTAAATTGAATAACTCACTTGCGGGGAACCTACGGGGTTTTTTAGCAATCACTTTCAGAATAGCCTTTTGAAGTAGACATAATGGATTTATTGTTGTGGTTGCTGCACCCCACAACACCAGTATTCCAAAACTAATTATGCTCTGTACTAGAATCATAAAAATTTTCATACCAATGCATCCTCTAAGGATATAAAATATATGGATGAATTTTCGGAGCTTCTTAACTGCGGACGATATAATATATCGTCACCATATTATGGTTATCCCATTTTAGGTTCTCAGCAATTACGATCCCTAAATATTTTGCCGAGGGGACGCGATCAATGGATGGGCACGAGCAGACGTAATTCAAATATGGTTGATCAGTTCCGCAGGTATGCAATTTTAAAGAGTTCTTTAGGAAGCTGTTTAGTGAGATTGTTGAGCGGGGGGGGGGGGGGGGCTGTCGGGTCAGTACGGTCGATTTAAATGAACATAAATTAGCTCATCCCAGGAGTACGCAAACTGATTGACAGCGAAGCATGTCCATTCCCTTGACATTTCATGTCACGTGGAGGGTCGGAGTGGCGGAGGTGAGAGGACCGGCAATGAAATCCCGGCGCCATGAATGGGAGTTGATATGCGAGTAACTTGGAAACAGGAGATTCGTGCGGACGCATTAGAGCGGCATTTTCTCAAAGAACTTATCCTCCACCTGTATCTAGAAATACGTAATGGAGCATTTCCTGAATGCAAATTCTTCACAGTTGCATCGTGATTCAAGGACACGGGTGTGGTGATCGGATCGCCAACATACCATTTACGGGTCTGCCATGTTTATACATTTTATTGTTTCCATTTCCCTGCTGTAATTAAGTTGAGTGGACCATTTAATATCCAACCATTTAATATCTAGACGGAGAAGAATTTATTGCTATCACTTTCTCTTCTATGAGGCGACGTTCCAAGTTAACACGTTATGGTTTTTTCGTCCACTTTTATTTTCTCAACGTCTAGACAGGTTAAGGGAAAGTTGAACCATCTTTTCTTATTCCACCGTAGTATTATCGTCTTTTCCCTAACCGATATCTTACATTTGTGAATCACAGAAGTATATTTATGTTAACAGAAACCTCATGTTTTGGATACGTTGGCAACCCTCGCCAGGTATCAATAGTCGCGCATGCGTAAAACCTCTACCAGGAATGTGACAGGTTGTAGGGAAACAAAGTCTGCGTCATGAGACGCTCAAGTCGTTTGACGTTTAACCCTCTCTCTTACAATCAAATCTTTTAATTGCTATTCGAACCTATAAACGTATTTTATATCGAATTACCCCTACTCCCTGGTATCTGAAGAGAAACATAATCTCTGATTATATTTATGAATGTTGATTCTGGACAGGTTTACTGCTGTCCACTCTCTTGTCAGGCATTATACTAATTGAATGTATGTCTACAAAAAGGGCCAATATCATGACTTTCTGAATTTTGTTTTTTCGTGGAATAAGGGCCTTTGTTATGTCTAGTAACCGTTGGCTTGCTTATTAGTAGCCAAAGAATCCGATAGATGCCAGGGAAATTTCAGAAACAAACTGAAAACGACCAAGAAGTGGAAGAAGGGAATATGTTATCAAATCGCAATCAAAGCTAAAGCTGATTTTTTGTTCTCGCAATGAAAGAATGGCCCACGTCATCCAGCTTACGTTAATTTCCCCAATTATTGGCACCTTTGTTTTTTGCTCTCCTTTACAATTTAGAAATCATGACATAGGCCCTGCTTCCAGACACCATAGAAAATAGAATACTCTATGTTCTGTGCCAGACACCTATTCAATTACTGTCTTGGCAGGCATTGAGCTATAGGGACATCCTCCCTTCGCCGAATGTTTACATCCCAGTCTTCAAACTTCTACTCTCTTGGCACTCATTACACTACCTTCTACTGGGCGGCAAAACAACTTGGAAGCAAAACCGCTCCAACCAATCACTTTACAATTGTGCAGTCCATTTTTGCCTTTGTGGTACTTCGTGGCAGATTTTCCTGCACTTTAACTTCTCACCATTTATATGTTACCCACTTCCTTGGCTGCCTTTACACTGCCTATACTCTTGGAACATTATATAATGACTACTCTTTGGGAGCTTTTTTACCGACCACTTTTGAGCGCGTTTAAGCGACTACCGCCTTTGACCATCTTCATAATGTTCGTACACTTGCCAGCATTTATACTATCCACTTCCTTGGCAGCCTTTATACTGTTCACATCTTCTACACACTACTTCTCACTTCCTTGGTACTGTCATTTCCCGGTGATCCCTAAAGGATAAAACTGACCACCTGCCTTGACAATCTCTATGAGTACATTGCCGATAACCTTGGCAGTTTTCATGCTGTTCAGACTCTTTTCAAAAACTGTACTATCTACTTTTTCTACATTCGTACAGGAAATTACCTTGTCACCATTTGTACTACTCAGTTCCTTGGCAGCATTACAACCGCCTGTTCTCTTGAGAGCTTTCATACTGACCACTAATAGGAGCCTTTACTCTAAAAACTTTTGGGAGCCTCTAAGCGACCTCCTTCTTGGCAGGCTTTATGTTTTCCACTCCCTTTGCGATCTTCATACTGTTCACAAACTTGTCAGCATTTGTACTACCCACTTCCTTGGCAGCCCATTTCTTTGGAAGCCATCATACTGACCACTCTCTACTAGCTCTTTTACTGACCACTTGTGAGGGCCTTCGGGTGACCATCTCCCTTGGCAGCCTTCATAAAGTTCGCACCGTTGTCAACCTTTATACTTCTCACTTCCTTGGCAGCCTTTGCACTGCCATTCCCTTGTGAGGCTTTATACCGGTTACTTTTACGAGGCTTCAAACGACCACCTACTTAGGCAGTCTCTATGTTGTCTCTACTAGGTTGTCTTCATACTGTTCAAACCCTTGTCAGCAATCGTACTAGATACTTTTTACGTTGTCTGCATGTATAATATCCACTTCTTCGGCGGCCTCCATACTGCCGATTTCCTTGGAAACCATTTTACTGACCACTCTCTAGAAGCTGTTTTAGTGACCACTTTTTAGTGCCTTTAAGTGACTACTTCCTTCGGCGCTCTTCATCCTGTTCACACCCTAGTCAACATTTATACTTCTCACTTCCTTGGCAGCTTTTTTCCACTGCTGTTCCCTTATGAGCCTGTATAAAACGATGTTTGCGATCCTTCAAACAACAACCTCCTTTGGCAGTCTGTATATTGCCCACAATCTTGATAGTCTTCATACTGTTCCCTTGTCACAAATTGTACTCATCTAGTTTTTGCTGCGTTCATACTGGTCATTATTTTTTCAGCTTATATACTACTCACTTCCTTGGCAGCCCTTCCAACGCCCATTATGTTGAGAGCCTTTCCACTAACCGCTATTTCAAGCCATCAAGCGACCACCTCCTTTGCAGTCTTCAAGCTGTTCACTCTCTAGTCAACATTTATATTTCTCACTTCCTTGGCAGCTTTTGCACTGCTATTCTCTTATGAGCTTTTATAGTGACGATTTTGCGAGCCTTCAAACGACCACCTCCTTTGGCAGTCTGTATATTGCCCACAACCTTGACAGTCTCCATGCTGTTCAGACCCTTGTCAGCAATTGTACTATCTACTTTTTGCTGCATTCATACTGGAATTCTTGTAATCAATTATAATATTCACTTCCTTGGTAGCCTTTCCACCGCCCATTATGTTGGGAGCCTTTACACTAACCGCTTTTTCGAGCCACCATGCGACCTACACCTCTGACAATCCTCACACTGCTACTCTCTTGGCAGTCTTCATATTACTCACCCTTTGTCAGCATCTATGCTGCCCATTTCTCTATTGGGAGCCTCTATACTGCCCACTGCCTTGGTCTCCATCATACTGCCTTTTCCCTTGTCAGTTTTACACCCACCTACTTGGTAGAGAATATAAAAAAATGCTGCCATTTCCAAAAATTTAATATATGCCCTATAATACATACGTTACGTACATATTATATCATTCTAGACGATAACTCTCCTTAGGATTGAGTTAAAATCTTGTACTTTGTAAATCTCAATATTGGTCTATTCGAAAAGACGATAGAAAAAGTTTGAGATTGTTATTGTGAATGGCAGAATACTACTCAGTAAAAGTTGATCTGTTTTCACCTATATTTAAAAGTGTTTCCTCAAAATTATGCTGAAAAACGTACCTAAATTTAATTAAAACATACATTTGGGATTCTTCTTCAAGTTATTGGACTTTCAATGAGTGGCTTGCAATTTGTGTGTTTGAAATGATTGGATTACGAATGGTTCACGAGTGCATTCCTTTTTTGAATTTGGAAGTCGCTGACGGGCCTGGTCGGGGCGAGATCTCCAATTCCGGTCGGCCGTTTAGCCGCCTCCCACAGCGACTGCCTGGTGGGCGAACCACAAGGAAACGAATCCGCTCTCGGAGCTCTCAACTATCGATACTCGACTTTTCGATTATATCGCTCTATCCCGTTCGATATTTCGTTCCCTTTGTTCGACCGACGTAGTCTTTGAATGGGCCTGTGAATCATACTTGATTACTAAGCCCGGCCAAGTGGATTCCATTCATTCGGATGTGTTTGCTGCGATAGCTAGTTACTTAACAGTCAAGAGTCACCAACTGGGATACGGAGGGAGAAAGATAGAAACTTTATTCAGTAATCAACAGCATTTTTAAAATGTTAATGATAAAATTTTGTAATTGATCGGGTAAACAATTGTTAACCCTCCCTCTTTTTCTAGACGTGTAGAATCCGAAAATTTAATTTGAAAAGCTGCAAATTCTTTCACTGGGGTTTATTATTCAATTGTCTTGCGTTCATGATTTGAATTTCTACTAAGCTTTGGAGTATGCGTGTTTCACAGGATAGGGCGATTATTGAATTTCAGGAGTTATGCATGGAGCACGTAAATCTGTTCACGACCAAAATACCTATTTGGATTGATCAATTGATCATATTTGTGTGCCTCCTGAAATTCAATAATCGCCCTATCCTGTGAAACACGCACACTCCAAAGCTTAGTAGAAATTCAAATCATGAACTCAAGCCAATTGAATAATAAACCCCAGTGAAAGAATTTGCAGCGTTTTTTCCCCCACAATACCCCCCAAAATAAAAACATCTATAATTTATCAAGTCCTTTAGCACTCGTTTTGCGTTAAAACTTCCCCAAATCCAAATTTAAACGATGTAGCCAAAGGTAGACAGATGTAGAGGAGGCACACAAATATCATCAACTGATCAATCCAAATAGGTGTTTTGGTTGAGAACCGATTTACGTGGTCTATGCATATCTCCTGAAATTCAATAATCGCTCTATCACCTGTAAAACACGCACACTCCGAAGCTTAGTAAGATTCAAATCATGAACGCAAGCCAATTGAATAATAAACCCCAGTGAAAGAATACTTATTTACCCCAGTAATAATATTGAATAATAAACCCCAGTAATATTATTGAATAATATTTACCTATATATTAACAGCGTTTCATGCATATCAGAATGCTTCAACCCGTGTATCGGCTACTAACTACACTATAAGTATTCACATCGGCTATCACTCCAGTATCCACATTCACTATAACTCGACGCTATCGGCCGGACATCACTAGGTTACAAACAAACAATAATAAACCAAAAAACGCAAATGTTGGCACCATAAATCGGGCCATACATCGGGAATGGTTTGACCTGCGGACCTGAGGAGGGCCTCATTTGATTCCTGACGGTATGTTCTTCAAATAGGAAAATATTTAGGCCGATTCGACTAATTTTGAGGTTTTCAGGGATTTTACAAAATTTGTACAGCCCTTAAAGGGCACTTTAAATTGAGTGAGGGAGCTGGCTCAAGAATTGGGGCGTCGTCGGACCAAGATGGATTTTTCCTGAAAATTTCAGATTTTTTGCTCCAGCCGTTTCGGAGATATCGTGCGTACGGTGTACGGACGGACGGAAAATTTTTTATTGCAGATTCGGATTCTACCCCTTTGAAACGTAAACCATGACATTTTCAGCGGGGGGTTAGCATTTTTTTTCCAGAGCGATTACAATGGTTTATTATTGAATAATAAACCAAAAAATTCGTTCGTCCAAAGCTTTTTTCCGAAACTACTGTGCCAAAATGTCTTTAACTTGAGTCTAAAATCACATTCGGAGTCCAATTGGGACTGAATTTTCGCCATCAACATCTGTCAATCCCAAAAGCTGTAATCAAAGGGCTATAATATTTTCATTGCAATCTGAATATCGAAAACTTTCGATAGAATACCAATGTTTTTATGTTTGCTGTTGATAGAGATCCCTTCTGTGAATCGGGTGAGACCACTCTGTCAAAACAAATGTCGAATTTTCAGGCCGTTTCCTTCATTGAAAATTCTCCTATATCCTGGTTGTTATTTGACAATTTAAACTGTTGATTCATCACTTCCTAGCAGAAAAAAATGCCTTTATATACCTTATTTGTTGTGCGCGGAGGTCTGAGAGGGCCAATATTCGATTCGGCGAAATAGGATACGTACAATCCGATGCCAAACTAATATTTTTATAGCCAGTCGATTTTGGGGTGAAAAAAATTGATTTCACCGCAAAAACCAACGTTTTTCAGCTGTCGATAGTAAATTTCTCCTCTAACTTCC